>JAYKKI010000059.1:8287500-8957500 GCA_039881145.1 Druceiella hillmani
ATATTCATTTTGGGATTTATGAACAGATCGGCCAGTGTTTAGATGTGGCATTTCCAAATGTCTCAACTTTGTCGCCTGTCGCTTCGTTAGAGTGAGGAACGGTTTTTCCGTTCAATGTATTCTTTATGCTTTTGGGTAAGGTTACTCTATTGTAAATCGAAATAGTATGATGTACTTTTTTAATATTTCTCTTTTATGAAATCGCAATAATATGAATAAATTTGTATTGAGGGCTTTCCCGTCTGCTCGTTTGATTGTTCTCACTTTAAAAATTAGTACATAAATTTTAACGTTATCATATATTCAGTTAAGGAGAAATATTATTTTGAATTTAAAAGAAATCAAAACTTTTTTCGGGGAAATGATTATTAGACTCTAAAAATAGTAACATTTGACACAAAGTAGAATTCTTAGTATTTATCACCTTTATGAGATGAATGAGTGAGACTTTCAGACCTTTCATTTTGATATATTAAATTCTATGTCTATAAGTGTATATATTCTTTAGAGGCTTCTATAATTTTCATTCTCTTTCAATTTTCCACACTTACTCTTCATTCTCTAGCAATAAATACATTAATAACTTCAACATGTCCGTAAACCCCGTATGGGTGGTGGAACTTCGAAAAAATAACTCCTTGTAACGCTTAGCTAGTACAGAGAAAAGAAATCAATTTTTGTTTTTCTTTCAGACTTTATAACAAAATAATAAATTTCTCGTCAACCGATTTGAATTCTAAAAATAAAACTTCACGTGCTGTAAACGTATTTAGCAAAAACTTGTGGTTTAAATAAAATATTTATCATCATTTCTTATATATATATATATATATATATATATATATATATATATATATATGTATATATATATATATATATATATAATATATATATATATATATACAGGTTGTCCAGTGGCAAATTTAAAAGTTTGAACAAACATAGTTTCTGAACGCAACACATAAGAGGGGCGCGGGGGGCGTCGTTAGAAGCGCAAGCGGTGCGGATGTTTTAGTAGCCATGGAACAGTGGAGTGGAGAGCACCGCGCTTTTGCCGTCGAGGCGTACATTTCGAGTGGATTTTCGCTGTCTATAACACACCGTCGATTTAATAATCGTTACAGTATTCGTCGATTACGTGATGCACCATCGATTAACCTAATTCAGTCATGGGTAGCAAGGTTCAGAGCTACAAGATCAACATTAAATAGGCCCAGGCCAGGACCTACATCATTGGTAGCCACGGAAGAAAATGTCGAGCGTGTTATGGTTTCTGTCGTTGAAAATCCCCGTTTATCACTGCGTACACACTCATCGATATTGGGAATTCCGAAATCAACTTTAAAGGTAATAATGCAAAAAAAGCTCAAGTTCCATTCATATAAAATTCAAATTGTTCAAGGTTTACACGATTCTGACTTTGAATTAAGAAAAACTTACGCGGAGGTGATGTTGTTGAGATTTCGTACTGCTACCCGGATGGGCAACATATTCTTTAGTGACGAAGCTCACTTTCACATTGGAGGATATGTGAATAAGCAGAACTTTCGTTACTGGGATGTCCACAATCCAAGACAAATGCATCAATAGCCTTTACATAAGCCTAAAGTAACAGTCTGGTGTGCCATATCTGCATTTGCAATCATAGGGCCTTATTTCTTTGAAAATAAACGTGGCCAAACTGTAACTGTGAATTCGGAGAGATATGCCCAGATGTTATATGACTTTTTCAGAATAGAACTACAGAATAGTCCATCCTTCAACCAAAACACATGGTTCTAGCAGGACGGGGCCACAGCTCACACTGCTAATGTGTCCATGAATGCAGTGCGGCAGTTATTTCCAGAAAAAAACATATCCCGAAACGGTACCGTACCGTGGCCACCTAGGTCACCCGATTTAAGCCCATGTGACTTTTTCTTATGGGGATACTTAAAATCTGTTGTTTACATAACAAATCCGAGAACTGTGACACAACTTAAAGAAAATATTCGAGCCGAAGTCAGTAGGATACCCCAGTCGCTCTGCAAACGAATTTTTGAAAACATGCGTGCTAGACTCGAAGAGTGTATCAGACTCGATGGCCGCCATTTGGAAAACGTGGTTTTTAAAAAATGAAATCCGCATTTGTTGTTATAAAGTTAAAATAAACCTACTTTGTATTAGAGGTGTAGTTTTCTTTAATTTTTCAAACATTGAAATCTGCCACTGAACATTCTATATATATATATATATATATATATATATATATATATATATATATATATATATATATATATTTATATATATACATATATATATATATATATAAATATATACATATACATATACATATATATATATAAATATATATATATATATATAGTATGTATATATATACTAGATACATGTATAACAAAGGCCTACTTTTCAAATTACGCTAATAATCTACATGAAAAGAAATAAAAATGCAAATTCTAATCAGACAATTATTGAATAATTTCAAAAGAAATTTAATAAACGTATTGTCACATATACTTTATAATTAAAAATAATTTTACTTCTAAAAATAAATTTAGCTATGTATATCAAAATTTCAACAACCATAATAACGGATTATTGGTCTTGAGGTATGATTTTCGCTTAGGGTGAGAGAGTTTCCGGGTTGAAATCTTCGACGAGATTAATTACGTTTGTGTAACGCTTTTAATATTTTAAGACAGTTTAATGCAATACACTTGTATAAATGTGCTGATCGAATTAAGTCGGAAAGAGTCGATATGACGCGAAGTTGGCTAAATTAAGTCGGAAACAATCGACAATACTCTTAGCTGGCCGAATGACAAGGTGCGTTTTACCATCAGAACATTTTAACTCTCATTCAAAGGGATCGCATCAAAAAGCAATAAAGATACGCCACAGAAATAAGTACGCATCATGTATAACATAAAATTCGCAACTCAAGAAAAACGTTACATTAACATATAGGATAATTTCGAAATAGACGTCTCAATTCTGAAAAAAACAATTTCAAAACTATAGACTGCATTATAATTAATAGAAAGCGTTCTCCTTTTATACCTCAGTGCCAAGCGAGGAATCGGGAATAGATCATACATGTTGTTCATATGAATTCTAAATTGCTACACCAAATGATTTAGTCTGCTTGATAAATTCCGCGACACAGTGTTAAGAATCATCAAAATTTTATTCAAAGTCAGAAAATATAATGCACGGGACTTACTTGTGGCATTATTTTTTCTGACTTGCAAATTTTTTAAATTTAATGATTTACACTAAAGCAAAGAACGAATGATTTAATGAGATTTTTAATTTTTTATTTTTATTTTGCTTTATATTGAATACGACCTGTATTTTTAGCTTAAAGGGTAGTTCACCTTATTTTTCCGATGACAGATATTTATAGGAGAATGAATCTATTCTTACTGAATTTGTTTTTATTTACCGTTGCGCTATAATGGCACAAGTTGATTCAATAATTTAATATTTCTTATTGCGCGATAAAAACTGTAACATGTACCTATTGTCACCATCAAGTAATTCTTACAACCTTGTTTAAAATAAGGGTATACTAAAATTAGAAAAAATAAAAAAAATAATAAAATAATATTTAATAAAATTATCCGGATATTTCTCGGACATTATGCTTAAGGGTGCACGGAACTTCTGTAACGCGAGTTCATTTTGAGTATTTTTTTTAAATTACTCAAAATGAACTCGCTCATCATGAGACATTTTTTTAAAATAATGAATTAAGGAAAAATTATTTAAAATTTTTCTTCTTTCACAAATTTCAGGGGCGTGTTCGAAGATTTTAACACAAAAAATCGTACTTTTCTAATCTCCCGCATACAACAAGCTTAGTTAGTTATATCTCTTTCCCGTAACTGAATTAGTAAGAAAATAAGGAAATCATCTGGAAAAAACGTTCTCGTCAATTTTCTTATTTGGAAAAAATTAATGCTGTAATCAATTTGAGGATATCTATTATTTCTTCTGCAGGTTTTTAAATTCAATAACATATTACGAACTTTGTTGGGTAACCACATCTAATTATATAGAATAAGAATATTGCTAAATATTAAAATGTTAAAATTCTATAAAAAGTCGGCTTCCATCGATTGTTAAGTATTAAATATAAGTATGATAATATTCTAATAAAATGATTTCTTTAATTTTTTTGATACACTGTTGCATTTTAGTCCAAGAATTAAGCGTCGTTTAACGCACTATATACCGGACGTCTCGTAACAAATCAAAGAGATACGACACGATATGACTGGGATTCGAATATTGAATAAAATGACTATAATTTCTTACAAACAATTTCTGAGATAGGTAATTCAGACTTTTTCAAAGTTTCTGTTTATGATAACGAAAAGTTTAAATGTAATTTTTATTAAAATAAGTTATTTTTCCATAAAAACTGACATCAAAAATTACAGATTATTTTCGTCTTATATATTTAAGAGGAACCCGAAAAAAAACTGCTATACTGAATAAACAACTTGCATATCTACAAGGAAAATATAAAACATCAACACGAAAATTTTGATTAGAAAACCTATTTTGGAGCCCGATATTAGCGATTTGATAGGTTACTAAAAATAAGATATAGTAAACAAATAAGATTAATAATCAGCATTTTTAATGAAAAAATACTTAAACGGTTTCTATCTGATGATTTGCAACTAGTCACACACTTATATACTGAAAAACATTAACAATTTCACAAGAACTTGAAAATAAAGTAGTAAAACTATCATGTAAAACTATCAATGTAAAACTATCATGGCAAATCCGGCTACAAAAAGACATGAAATAATTTCATGCTTATATAGATAAACTTATTTATTACATATTAATGGGACTAAAAAAGTTATAGATCACGTTGAAAAATATTTCAAAATAAGAATATATACATTCAAAATGACGAAGACAATAATAAAACCGAAGGGTGTTCAGGAATTCTTTCGGATTTAAACAAAAATTAGGACCAAGACTGCCAGACTAGATCCAGCTGATGCAAAAAAATTACCTCAGAGGAAAAACTTTAATAAATATTTTATGAAAGCTCAGACAATAATGATGTAAATACACATAAAAATAAAAATATAGAAATACCTACAGAAGAAGTGTTAGAGATATTTTATGCATCAACATAAGAGACAGAGGTGCATAATGATAAAACAGAATGGATAGCAGAAAACAAAAACAGATGGTGCACGATAGATGAAATGAAGCTTAAAGAGGTCACAGGAATAGAAAGTAAAAATATTACAGTCAAATTACATAATTGGAATTCAACAGATATTGACAAAGTTCATACCTTTTGTAATAAAAAACTACATATATTTCATGAAATAATAGCAAAAACTTTAACGGACATAATAATTGGCAATTGATGATTCAACATTCAACGTTCAGATATCGAATAGGACTAAAACGTAGCATACCAACGAAGAGCAATAATCCAGGAACGATGATTATCAAATAATACAATAAACAATATATAAAATAGTGTTTAAGAATAAATACAAATTATATAAGAAAATTAAAAAACTCATTAACAATTTTTTGTAAATTACCAGTTACGACAAACACAAGGCATAATGCTAATAAATTAACAAAACGAAACTATTATTAAAGCTTACTAGAGAATCACACAACTAAAAATAAACAAAACAGCTTTTAGGAATGTCTTATATCAAGCATTCATGGAACATTTTCCTAATTTAAAAAATATCATTGAACAAATAATAGCGGACAACGACGGTTAGACGGTTAAGTAATAACAATAAATACATCAGTGAAGATAGACAAACTACTATAAAAGAAGAAATTGCACGTGAATTAAATATAATACACATAATATTAACTTAGAATTTGAGGCCCCAACAATAAGCACACATGATGATAATCAGTTTATAAATAGCAGTGCATTCAAGTGCTTAATATATACTTAAGCAATACCGCAAGATACTCTATATTTGGGAAATGAACCCTTCACAGATTTCACACAGCGAAATAGCAAAATTAGTGATTTATAAGTATTATTTGAATTGACTAAACATTCCGAAATTTAAGAGTTTTTCAACAGCATTCCACCGAAAAAGCGAATATATATATTTTATAATAGCGAACGTCTTAACAATTAGCACGTATATTACAATATATTAATAACAAAATTCTACCAAAATATATAGAAAAAGACATCGATTTCTTATCGCTCTACACTGTCATTTACTGCGAAGCATGGATCACTGCTTAAATTTACGGCACAAAACTATCCAAAATTCCTGATAGTCATACCACCAAAACAAAACAGCACATAAGTCTAGATAGATTTAGAAGAGTTTGATGACTTAAGAATAAAAATAGCCTGATTTATACATTACTTAAACGGCAATCATAATTAAAAACTAAAGAATCAAGCTGAACAAATAAAGAAAGAATTTAAAATTCACTCCATATATGAAGGATTTTTCAATAGCGAACTCTCACATTTTCTTGATACCCTTAAATAAACAGAGTCACTGAAACGTGCGCTGAAGTAAGGGTTCAAAATCTAATGGATCATACCACCGAACGACTCATTTTACATCTCGGTGAGGAGGTGCTGGAACAACTGACTGAAGCGGAAAAGCAGTCATTAGTGTTAATCAGCAAATGGGGTTACGACGGATCTCAATAGATGCAGTACAAAATGAAGTTTGAAAATGCCGCAGACTCCGACGCCAACATTTTCCAAAGTTCTGTCGTTCCGCTTCAACTGGTTTATGGATCTGAAAAAAATACTTTGGAAAAACCATACCCCATCATCACAGCGTTGTTGTAGGTTCATTAGAATAAGGTTCATAAAAGAAACCACAGATATAACCAATGAAGAAATTAAGTACATTGAGGATCAAATAACAGCGCTGACCAAGACTAAAATCAATAACATATCTGTTCGACATAAACTTATTTTCACGATTGTTGACGGAAAAGTATGTAATACTGCGACGTACTTGTATACTAAGTCAACAATGAAATGCCATTTATGCGATGCCACATCATCAGAATTTAATGACCTTAGAAGGAGAGGTCATGCAAAACCAAAAATATTAAATTTGGATTGTCTTTGCTGCATGCTGTCGGTTAATATGGGAAATGTACGGTTGACTGCCGAGGAGAAGCAACTCGCGGAAGATAGACAAAAAGAAATTCAACAAAAGTTTTGAGATCAACTGGGTTTATTGACACCAAAGGCCAATTTTGGAAACACGAATGATGGCAATACGAGCAGACGTTTTTTTGAAGAATTTAAAATATCGGCAGAAATAATTGGGATAAACCAAAATCTAATCTACAGATTAAAGGTGATTCTGGACACCATGTGCTGCGTATATTGTCAAGAAACTGTTCAATTATACGTTTCATTAAACAAATTTCACCCCATATCGCCGATATTACACAAGGTGTTGTGTGATAAAGGAGGCGATTCTTCCAATCGGACAATTGTCAAAGAAAGCGGTAGAAGCCCGCAATAAATATTTTAGAACTTACCGGCTCAACTATGCCAGAAAATTCTCAAGAATGGCCTGTAACATAGATGTACTGAATAGAATGCCCTTGACATCAGACACTCTTCTGACAGAAATGAGAAAAATAAAAAGAAGAGTTTCACCTGATATCAGGAACTTATTGGAAGAAAGTGAATTATACAATAATAGTTTAGAAAATGGTATCGATGACGAAAATGAAGAATAAATGATTGTTTTTATTATGTTTGCCTTTTTTTAACACTTTTGAACCTTAAAATAAAATAAGATATTGTTAGGAAACTACATTAGACAAAAAATAATTATGGCCAACTTTTGGGGCCCAATACCTCTCTGTGTATTGGAGCATGATAGTAGCTCTGCCTAAATGTGAAGTAGGAAGGAGGTCGCCCTGAATAAAGATTAGTAGAAAGACTAATATTGAAATAGCAATACCAAAATTATTTCATAAATTCATGTGAGGCATTTCTAGCCATATGGTATAAAAATGTGTTCACTCCTAATTCCAAAGTTTTTGAAGTTACGTTGATAAAGTTAAATACGTCATTACTATATGTTTACCTATATGGAAAAAGTTTAATAAAAATATTGCTCACTAACTGTTTAATAATTAACTAAGAGCGTCGTAGTACGAGTTCTATTTGTGTTTAATAGCTTTTGAACGTGTTAATGTTAAATTTCTGTATTGTAATTTCATAATAATTTAATTGAGGATGAGCTCTATAATGTTTATATTGTTAATTCCGTAGTATAAATAGGGCAGTAGTCTTAAAATATTAAGGAATTAGTTATATCAAGTTTAAACATTTGCGGGAATCATTATTTATGTTCGCGTAAATGTTAACACACTCACATACACACACATACGCACGCACGCACACATTCACACACACACACTTACACATATGCACACGCGCGCGCAAGCACATAAAAAATGCGCGCTCTCGCGCACACGCGCACACACGCGCGCACACACACATACACACATATATTCGCACTTATATATTAATAAACCTTGGAGTACAAAATTATATAAATAAAAATAGTCATGATTTTTTTCTTTATTTTTACTGTTCATTATTCTTACAGATATGATTAAATTATGATTACTAAATCCATTATTATTGGGAAGGAATAAAATTTGTTAAGCATTTGGACTATATATAAATTTTAGCGTATCTCTAACCAAAATATAATAAAGAAATTTGAAATGCATTTGAAAGATCTCAGTTTTTTAGATCTACTTTTAATAATGTTTAGGTTTCAGATCCGTAAAGAATAGTAGACAGGATAAGTGCCCGGGATAGGTGGAGCGTAGTTTCGAGAGAAATATTGCTTCGTTTCTCGATGGAACAATTGAGCAAGGTATACGCTGTTTTCGTTTTTTGTCTAAATAATCGAATAAAGAAATAATCGAATAAAGAAATAATCGAATAAAGAAATAACAAGCATGGAACCTTGGTAAAACAAGACGCTTTTACACAAATAATATAAACGATTATATTTTCAACAAATTCGTTTCGCTAAGATCTTAATGTCTTGTTTAAAAATAACACTCTGATTGTTCATTGATAATTTTGTTCGTCAATATATCGTCAAACCAGAGACATTAGTTTCATAATCACTTCATATAGCTACGTTCACAAAGCTCATACGTAATGTTTGTACTTCAACATAGTACGTAAAGGAACTCGGTAGACGCGTCTTCAAACGATGTGTCCCGTAGAGTATGATAATACCGCTTTGTGTCAACGGTTAGGAAGGGTAAGATTCCTTGTATTTATAATCAGCTTTATGTCTCTCAAGGACTTATGTGGTATTGTTTATGGACGGGTTTGAGGCTCCATGTTATAAATAAAATATTCAATAAACAGCATGTATCGTTAGTTTATATCAGACCAGAAAAAAATATATAGTACATAATATTATTTAATTTAAATATTGAATACATTTGGCGTTAATTTTGTGGAAATTCATTATCATTTAACTTTTATTCACAACTAAATAAATTATACCTACTTTATTTATATTATTAACCACGACCTTCGAGGTTTCGTTGTATGGTAACATTTTCAGATGGGCAATTTGAGGAGAATGAATAATATCTCATAAAATGACGATATCTCCAAATTGCCCACCAATTGAAGATGTTGTCCTACAACAAAACCTAGGCCCTAGATAATAATTTAAGTAATATTGTAAGTAAAATTTACTTAGTTACTTAGCACTTAGTTGTGAGTAAAATTTTTATTTAAAATAAATATGTATCAAGATTTCTTGAATCCTTCAAGTACAAATAACATTCACCCTACTGGGATCTCTATTTCGTTCTCAAGCATATGTAAAAATTGAAGGGTAGAAAACATGTCAACTAAATTTTTTAGTAGTAATATTATTTTCACCATGTAAACACATTGTTCATATTCGTTTTATAGGCGTAAAATAATGTAAATTCTTACGAAATATAGGATCAAGCATCATCACTATAGTCTTTCACTAAACTTTATATAATTATTTAGTAATGCCGGATTTT
This sequence comes from Druceiella hillmani, assembly GCA_039881145.1. Taxonomy (NCBI): domain Eukaryota; kingdom Metazoa; phylum Arthropoda; class Insecta; order Lepidoptera; family Hepialidae; genus Druceiella; species Druceiella hillmani. The sequence continues at coordinate 8,297,578 of JAYKKI010000059.1, forward strand.
ACATAATTCTGACTTAGTGATTAGATGGATGATGGAGGGGGAATATGTTTTTAACGACATTTTCAAAAATACCTATGTTTCCTCTTGGAAATATTGGGACCATATTGGGTGTATACTATTTCAAATAAAAAAGAGTCATGTAAATTAGTCGAGGAATGCTGGCTGGATATTACATATGAATCAAAACGTCTTTTTTGAAGTCGGTTAAATACGTATAAAATGTGAATGAAGTCGAAAGTTATCGCCTCATAAATATGCCCAAAAAATATTGTATGAATATTTTAAAAGGATCATTAAACTAAAGAGATTATATCTATATCTGTCCTTGGTTGATTGTACGAATTAACTTATTTGGCTTCTGAAATCTAATATTGCATTTATGTTTAGTTTGGATTATACGAATCGATCTTATAAGTACCTACGAATTATGATAAAAATTATACACATAATTAAATGATGAATTATTCGGCTTCTGATTTCTGATATCGTAAATAAGTTTAACGGGAGCTATACCAATATTCATTATAATTGTTTACGATATAATTACCATGGAAATTATGTATGTAGTAAAATCATGGATTATTCGGTTTCTGATATGTATCTATGTTTGGTTGAGACTGTATGAATTGACATTAAGATAATTTAGCAATTATAAAAGTTGTATATGTAATAAAACTGTTCCTTATTCGGATTCTAATATCTAGTTTCATATCTATCTTTGACTAAGGGGGTACAAATGAACATTAGGTGTATCTGCCAATTATGTTCAAAGTAACGTAAGTACTAAAATATTACATTATATGATTTCTGATGTCCAGTATCGTATTTATGTTTGGTTAGTATTATACGAATTAACATAAGTATCTGCGGATTATGATAAAATGTGCGTGGTAAAATGACTGTTTATTTAGATTCTAATTTCGTATCGACGTTTGGTTGGGCTGTACAAATTAATAATATAAGTACTTACAAATTATGATAAACATTATGTATGTTGTAAAATGTTAGATTATCATTCGTAAATTTAGTAGTACTCGTTTTTAGCGAATATAAGTGGATAAAAGTGACGAATTAAACGCGTCCATTTTGCTATTACCCATTATGCGTACGTACTGAGGAAATAGTCTCCGTGAGTTGAAAGATCGCGTCATCGCGTCACCGAGCGGCTTTACTTCTTACGAATTCGTTATCCCTCTCTTTAAAATCGAATTCTCTTTGTAATAAAATTTCTAAACTTCAAAAATACTACGTCTACGTTCCCTTAATTAGAAAGGCCATTAGATATTCATGTGATATTAATGTGAGGACTTTCGATTAAATTTCGTATTTCACAGTGTGATTACATACATAGCGTGCATAGGTGATTACATACATAGCATGCATAGGTGATTATAAAACAAGATGATTTGTTTTTAAATAGTTTTCTACAAGATTGTCAGCAAACATAGTATTTTTCCCATAAATGATAACATATTGATAAATCTAGTCGGTAAACAATTCGTTACTACAGGTTTGCGGAAGATATCAAAACCCCCAAGTGAATTAAAATTAAATTTCTGTATACCTGTTGCCAATACTACCTTATAACATAATGACATCAAATTTTATTAAATTCTGAAATTATTTCTGTACATATACTCATTACGTACAGTCATATAGCAGTTAGAATTCGATCGGAGCAAACACAGCGCCAGGGTTAATATCCTTGAAAATATTTCTAAGATTTTATTTTACTTATCTCTTTCCGGCTTGGAAAATCTTTTAAACTTTTGAATGAATAACATATTAGGCAGGTACAGAACTCACAATACAAGAGTTCCTATCCTCTTGGGTAAATATAAAATATTATATTGTCTAGTACGGTTTTTTATAAAATATGTATGTTTGAGATCCTTATAGCCCTTTTGATGTAATGAAAGAGATAAAACATTTTTTCGTTAATTAGTTTCCCCACTCTAATATTATAATATGGATATCTTTTTATATTTATATACATGCAGGTCAATATACTTCATTAATATCTACATTTCAAGTCTCTATGTTGAACTGTTTCTGAGAAAAACGGCTGTGACTGAAGGACATACAAGCCAATGATTGGATACGAGAGTGGTCTTATAAGGGTTCCATTGTTTAAATATTCATTTTTCCCTGCAAAGCAAATCAGCCAATAAAGTACCATGTAATCATTAATACATGTTTGCAAGAGTTATATTCTGTCCTTATATACAGGTACTCTATAAAGGAGATAAATATAATTGAAACACACGTTTTAAGTGAAACACACGTTATAAGACAATAAACCATGGAATATGTTTACTATAAATGTAATTCAAGTATTTAAATAAATTATAAGGAAGAAATAAGAGAATAAATAATAATATAATAAGCAATAGAACATATTCGTGGTAAACTGGTGATGTCTTGCGGCGTCGCTTGTATGGTATTCTGAAATGAAAATAAACTGTTTTAATGCATTTATTGAGTGCATTTGTATTAGACATAAATTATTAGTATAAATCTTCGCACTGGCTGATTTATTGTTCATCTTCCTTTAAGTTCATTTGATTAAATAAGCAGACATTTTTTTTAAAGTTAGCTTCATTCTAATTGTCCAATATATAAACGGAAAAAGTATTTTAAAACTGAAAATATGAAAATCGCAGACGGATACTTGAATTCTATTTATCTGTATTAACTTTCAGGGTTCTATACCACGAGAGGAAAAGTGGAACCCTTATAAAAGTATTTACGTATCTACCTGTATCATAGGTATTTTTTCAGAAATTTCTAGGTTTAAACATTTAATTAATTTTTGTATAAGATATTAACTTCTGAGAAAAAAAATTAGTAATATGAATATTATTGATAGAGGTTACAAGACTTTCTAAGATGTCAAGGAGGTAAAATCTTCGTGTATTATCTCGAAACAAGTATTTTCAATGAGTATATACATATATACCGCAAATGAGCCAACATGTTGAAATATCTCGTAAGATAATCTTGATGGCCTGTTTTATATTCAATTCTCATGTCAAACTTAATTTCCTCCACGATATCTCACATTTAATTTCCTCCGTGAAATTGATAACTTTAGCATAGCATTAGGACATATTGACCCACACTTATCTCAATCACTAAGCTAATACTCAAAAATATTTATATAGAAATTTTGGAGGAAGGGTGGGGGGCAGAATACGTATTCGAAAAAATACGTTCACATAACAATGTGGGATAACGACCAAAGGGCTCTAGTCTGGCTCAAGTCAACATTTTCCTATATACTTATAGGAAAATGTGAAATTTAATCATGTGCAATTTTGGAGTAATAGGGATCTCAATAATATTTGTATTATAATTTTTGGCTGCTTATCATCAAAGGCATACGCAAATATTTTCTAAAAATATAAGTTTACCCCTTTATTTCAGAAATTACCTAACTTAAAATTATGAACAAAATTGTGTTTTTAGAAGCCTTTTTATAAAACTTCTAGTGATGATTATAGACGTTATAATTATTTAAATGTACACCACGTTTTTACACCTGTGAATGATATAGTTGAAATAAATTTACGTTGCCAAAATTTAATAGTTGTAAATATTTTATTAGAAGTACTCAGTAATCTTAAGTATCCATTAGTACCTCCATATGTACGGCATCCTCAAAGTGCGAGTTCCACTCGTCATTGAGATAATTTCTCAAATTTTTAAAGAAATGAAGAAATGAATGAAGTAGATTGCGTAGAAGAAATTATAAGAGTTTGACATTTAATTAATTTTTGTATAAGGTATTAGCTTCTGAGAAATAAAATTAGTAATATGAATATTATTGATAGAGGTTACAAGACTTTCTAAGATGTCAAGGAGGTAAAACCTTCATGTATTATCTCGAAACAAGTATCTTCAATGAGTATACATATATATACCGCAAATGAGCCAACATGTTGAAATATCTCGTAAGATAATCTTGATGGTCTATTTTATATTCAATTCTCACGTCAAACTTAATTTCCTCCACGATATCTCACATTTAATTTCCTCCGCATGCTTGGAATCTAATGAAACGGTTCATCAAAATTACTCTCACGTGGTACTAAAGTTCATATTAAATAGCAATTTTCACATATTCTTTCTCCTTCGTATGGGTCTTTGCTCGATCCACTTTTATGAATATCATTTACTGTGTGCTCTATATGAATATTTCGTGACGGTTACTTATACTAAGTAATTAACCAGAGTTTTTAAGTTTCTGAACTCTTATACTAATCAACCAGAGTTGTTACGTACTTGTTTTTAACGCACAAATATATTATAGTAACAGTCTAGACAATATTGCGATTTAATTATAGTCATTTTGTTTCAGTACATATTCGGTGTGTTTGGTACGGGTGCGTATGTAAGTGCATATATGCGTGCGTATATATCAGATTTATCTAATTTGAATTTAAGCTGCTTACTGTATTCACTATCCATTTATCGGTTACGGTACTTTACCACTGAGTTTCAAGCTATAGTATCCGATTGGACGTATACTTAAACAAAAAGGGGACATAACTTTGCAGAATATCCAATATTTTTATTAATTTTTTACTCATTTAGACCTGATCTTGACCAATCATACCCCACTCCGGGTTAATAGAATTGTCTATTAGACCTGATCCTAACCAATGATACTCTTCTCGATTCGAATAAGTTAACGGACTTGCTTAACTTTTTATTCCTATTAAACCACCTTGGGGCATACGACAATAATATTTTTATATAGTTTAATCATTTTTGAGTATTCAAATGATATGAAATGACGTGAATAGTGCCAAATCCTTGCTTTGAAATACAGCGACGGTATGCAATTTTATCGAATTTTTAAATGTTTGCCGTAGAAGTGTATTGACGTCGGGAGTCCAGGTAAATATGGTGGTAGACAGGTAACACAAATAGTGTGATCTTATTTTCCCAAACATCAAGTCAGCTAATATTATAATATGGATCAGTTTTTTTTATATTAGATTACAATTATAATACGTAATCCATCTATATTAAATAAATGAATAAACCAAACGTTTAATTATTTTTTTAGACCACTTTTGAAGGCATCCATTTATTAAATTAACTTAGATTCCAATGAAATTAGGGCGCAATAATCCACTGTTATCATATACAATTGATCAAATGAAATAATTTATCTTCTATAGAATTTAATGTGATGTCTGAAAAAATTAAAGGCCATGAATGGATAATGCAATCTACTTTTGTTAAATTCAAATAGACCCGAAAAAAGGAAATTATTTAACAGTAAGATTAACATTATCGAATCTGTATTGGGTACAGTGAGTTGTTTATTGTATTGCTATGTGAAAATATCCATAAAACCGGTAGAAATTTCTCCTCATGTCAGTGTGCTTGTCAAAGCAATAAATATACGAAAACTATTCAGCGTAGCCAAGTTCTATGTTGCGATAATTATAATATTCAATAAATCAGAATGAAAAACTCTAACTCATTTAAACTTGTCTATCAAGACTCTGTAAGAACTAGGTCTCACTCATCTTGCTGCCTAAAAATAATCTTTTCATTCTATTTGTTGCTTAGTATATTAAACAATTGATTACAAAATGGCAGTTTTTCTTTTGGGCAAGTTTTATCACTTAGTCATTTAATTTTATAAATATGAGTGAGAAAATTTCGAACAAGATTTAGTGCATAGATGACAGTTAAGAGGTGAGACCTATTTTTATCTGTTCTTTTATCAGTATATTGTGAAAACTATCAAAATGAAGGGTATTTTAAGTTACAAAGGTAAGATAAATAAATAAGAAATTCGCCAAATATAATCCACTTATCGCTACCAATAAAGTTACTGCCATTATTACAATAATTTATAGTATACAACATAGGAGTACAGTTTAAATGTAAATAATAAAACGTATGTATATAAAGTACGAGTGAAATATATAATTGTTAAACAAAATTAATTTGCAAGTTTTTTTCATGCGTAACTTCCGTATACACTATTCAAAGTGAGTAATATTCTGTATCGACTTGCTCTTACTTAATACTTACTACAGATCTACAGTTCTAGAACCTATTACTATAATTTAATTTACCTCCAGTCAGTTGAAGTCGTTTATAAATCAAAACATTCGCTTAATCCCCTTTCCCGTTCTACCAAGGGGAATATTGTTTTAGCGAGCATTACTGAATGTACAACCTGTTGAATGACTGGGGTGGGGGGGTGAATCTTGTTACGCCCTCCTTGTCTCCAATTTCCTTGTTACTTTATCAGCAATACGGTCCGTTTGAGTTAACTTCAGTTATCGTCTGCCCTTCGACGCTGTCCGTTACATTATTGTTTTCAACGGGCACAACTTATTCAATTTCAATAGAGAGGAACTGTATTCTCACTATTCCTATATTAGATATTTTGTTATCTTTAATGTATAGCCTTGCTTGGTAACGTGTTTCACGTGTAATTGGTTTAAAATGTTTTTCGTTTATAAATTAATATTACTAATTGGCTGCTTGATTCAAATTAATTATATACTCACATATATATTATATCTTACTATCAGTGAAGACACATGCTACTCGTTTGAAGTGAGGGGATATGTTCATTTCTAAGTTTCGGATAAATTGTGTAATTCAGTTGTGTTTTCATGGAAAGCTTAATTTGAATTAGAAAAAGTTTATTTATAAAAAAAGCCAGAGTAAAACTTGCCCTATGAGGGTTCCATGCACATTCCAACACATTTAAACTGCATAGTATTTCTAATAAACTACAGAAAATTATTAATTTTTCACAACGTAAATATTTGGCAACATATTTTATATTACATCTTTGCAGATGTAAAATCATGGTGATATGAAAAAAATATAAGAATTACGATAATCGCTATATTTATCTTATATTTTTCTAGTCCGATTTTAACGGTGCTGTTTTTTCACAAGTTTTGACTAAGAAGATTCGGAAATAATAGAACGGTATGCTATATTTTTGTATATTTTTAAAGGTATTTTTTTAATATGCAATTTAAAATGTGCAATATAAATTTTTATTCACAATTAAATGAAACTACGTGATGTAGTATTATTTCTACTATCTTTAATTTCTTTACCACGACCTAGTTTCGTTGTATTACAACATCTTCAGGTGGGATATTAGCAAAGATCTTTGCTGACACTTGAATCATCTTTTGAGGGTTTATTTTTTCTTTCAAGTTACGGAACCCTAAAATATGCAAAATTTAAGACTGTATAAAAGCTTTATCAAAATTATTTTTTTTGATTAGAAATTGAAATAAAGTGACTTTCAAAGTTAAATTATTGCCAAGAAAATTAAAAAGAAAACCTGTTTGTTGAAACGCCGTAAGTTCGTGAAAAAAACCTGGTTTGGAGTATTGTGAAGGCTATAGCAAAAGTCTGTCATTTTTATATTATTCTTTCAGTTGTTTATAACCTGTATACTAAAGAAAATATTATTTCTCATCATAAATCGATAAAGTATATACTATTCCTTAATTCTTGATTGATTTTAAAGAGTCTTATGTTGTAAAAAAATTTTCTTTTCAAAAAAGCATATCGTCAAAGAAATGAATGACTGTGAATCTATTCCTCGCCTTTAGGTCACTTCATCATCATAACATGTTCATTATTTCACTAGGTCACTTTATCATCATAACATGTTCATTATTTGCAATCAAAAGATTTGTCACGAAAATTAGTACGAACCCAAACAATCCATTATCAGATTCTTTTAATCACCTATGATTATAGGGCTCGACAAAAAATGTTAATTGGTTTCGTACTTATTGAATGTATTCCTCGTCATTGAGAAGCTCCTGTTAACACCATCATCAAATACCGGCAGCCATCTGGGACGAGTGTACTACTTGGTTGACGTGAGCTCACCCAAGGTCCAAAGAACAGAAAGTGTCCATATGTAAAACATTAGGGTTAATATGGCTTTTGAAAAATTATCTCCTCGAAATATGACGCCAAGTTGTGAAAAACAATATGGTACAACATGGGAAATATATTCTACCAATTAAATAATAAAATAAATTGGCCAAATTGAGAACCACTTCCTTTTTTAAGTCGGTTAAAAATATATCTTGAATTGTATTTAGGAAAAATATACCTTGAATTTTGTTTGGGATTTAACAGCTTGTGTAGTTTTTTTAAAAGTAAACGCAAGCTGTTATAGAAGTGTGAATGGAGAAGACATGTGTGAATTCGGGAGCAAGATAAGCAGGGCTACGTGAAGTATTTAGAGTGTGTAAAGCATTGAAAGGGTATACAATTGAAGTAAAATATGAAATTCACTCATTTTAACCGCATTCTTCAATTAAAAGACTTTAATTTTAAAGAATGTCGAATTATGGAGATGTTTTAGAACGTGTTCTCTACTAAAGACTCGGGGCTTAATAAAATTTATTTAGGAACTTTTAATAAGATATTGTTCGCCTATTTATATATTGATAGGTCAATGGTCCCAGCTTTTTGAGTAAAGAAATGACGGTACAATTTAGTGAGAAGTACGGCATCACACACATTGATATTATTTTTGCAGAAAGAAGTCTCTACCAATAGTAAAGACCTGAAACTTGTTTAATTGCACCGTGTTGAAATTTGCATTTAGCGAGTTTGCAGCACTTAAACACAATTAACTTATATATGTAACTTTCAGATAATCTGCGTATAGGTGACAGTAATAATGAATATTTTTGGGATGGAAATATCGATAAACGGAATGTTTTGATTATGGGGTATTTTCACATAGAGAAAATTGGTATATTTTGAACGTTTCTAGGGGCGAAGGTATTGTTTGGCACAAGCGGGCTAATGAAATATTAACGTCCACAAAATTAAACGCCTTGTTGAAGTCAAAGAGTATGAGAATAGTAAGTTGAGTACCATTTATGGCTAGACGAATTCCTTTAGAAGCTATTATAAGATCATAGCAAAATACCCTTTACAACAATTTCCCTGAAGGCCGTAAATTTGGAGATGCATTAATTTGAATGAATATTCGTCTCCATAGTAGTTTGAATAAAACTTCCTCAATGAAGTACGTACATCATATTGGTCAGCTATGACGTTTTCCAGACCAAGTATACGTTAGGACAACGAATACGAAAATAGAAACACAGGTAAGCATTGTTAATATTAAGTTCAAACGCCATAAAACAATACAAGTGGAAGGATATATCGTTCTTCAGCTATCAGTTTGTCCAGTACGAATAGAACTAACATTATTAGGTTACCGGACACATTTAGATATTTACAAATATTTAAGTGTTTCTACTAAATTATTTAGGAATATTAATTTTTCACAAAGTATATATATTGCCCACCATGTGAGTCACAGTCAAAAAAACATGGTTTATTCATCATATTTTGCACGAATAGTTTAATTATTATAATAAATACCCACAGGTGTAATATTAGAAATATTGTAAAAGATTTTAGTTATTTTATTTAAGGACACGTAGATTCATTTAAAAAAACATAATGTAAAAAGTTTAAATTATTAAAAAAAAATTATAATATCTAGGATAGTTTCCTACAACCTTTTGCGGAGGCTTACAACCTTTTGCGGATAAAAGGGGAAAAAAACATTTTTTGCATAATTTTTATTATATCTCAGAAAATATAATATTTTGCACTATGAAAAAATTCTTTTAAGTCGTGTGGATTAATTTAAACCATATATATAATTCATATTAGGAACGAACAAAAATAACGCTTTAAATATTGCCAGCTGTATTTATGATACTAAATTTGTAAATCAGATGTTTGAAACACGCTATCAGAGTTATGGAATATTTAATCCCCCTCTACAATCAACTCCAACGTCAAACGTAATGTTATAACTTTAAAAGAAAACGAAACAGTCACAAACTTTTTGAATGTTACAGTTGAGATTTCGATAACTTATTATTTATTTATTTACCTAGCCACTAGCCCTTTACTTTGCGTTTGTTAAGAAGAGAACAGCTGATACGCCGTGTAATCATTTTATTTAATGAAATTTCAAAGGTCATCATCGACAGAATAAACGAAGGTTGTGGGGTTGAACTTTTTATTTCGTTATCAGCTGCTTACTGTCCCCTCAGTCACGTAGAAAGTTCTAAAATAGGTTCCATGCATGGGGAGCGTATTTCAGGTGTATGTTCTGACATTTGTTCATCGCTATTCTTAATGCTACAAAATTAACTTATTTACGGAAGTGTAAAAAAATGAAGTAGGAATACCTACGCGAACAGATAAACATATTCATAATAAGTAGGACGGTTCTAAAATATTTATACTAAATCCTTGAGTTTTTGATAGAAATCTAACAATGATTTTTAATGTATCCTTATATGGTAACAGAAAAATAATTTTTCAAGAACACAAAATAAGAATTACCAATGGAACCTTATAGAGTAACAGATAATAGTACCTAAACATAATTTTATTTTGTTTGAAAATGATTTGATGCTACTAAAAGAAAATTCTTCTTTTTGTATTATACGCATCTTTTTGCTGATTATACCTAATTAAAGTTTCGTAGTGTTATATCAGAGAGATTGCCACGTTTTAATGATATTAAGTTTTTTCAGCATATGGCAATAATATGAAACTGAGGAAATAATATGAAACTTAAATGTACACTTATGAAGATGCATGCAGGCGGTTTCTTATTATATAAAAATTAATTAATAGCAAATTAAAAATTAAATGTCTTTCATTGTAAGCTATGTAAAAATTGAGATTAGAATCAAGATGTAATTTTTGAAGATAGAACAAATTGGCAAAAGGCAGGTATATATTAAAGACACAGTAATAGAGGTCATTAGATCACCGGCGGAAAAATTACACTTTTCACTATTTTTCACAAAACTAATGGGAATAAGGAAAAAGTAGATGAGAAACTGTCAAAAAAATATCCAATCACGAATTTCCACAGATTGAATCGGACAAGAAATATGAGACATTTACAGATTGTTCTAATGCGTTGAATATGTGAATTATTAATCGAGTCCTTAATCGAAACAACCAATATAACAGGGTCAAGAGTAAACATTTTTCTCAAATATTTTGTTGATCTAAGTACACTAAAAGCAGTAAGGCGCTTTGCGATATTCCTGCCTACTCTTGATAGATGAAATAATTTGTCTTCCTCTTCTCATGTGACAATCACACGGAAAAATATTGCTGAACCTAAAATCGGAGATTATCAAAATAATTATTTAATCATCTAAAAATAACGAAGGATCAGAAGGAAATCCGGTCATAATTGAAGAGAATTATATCCAATGTTTATTAAAGCCGGAAGTAAATAAATAAGAGCAAAAACCGTACATTTTTTAGTATTTAAATAATTAAACATTTTTCCAGCATGAGGATATAAGTCGCTTCACACAAATTTTACTAGTAAATTGGCAAGAATTGCTGGTACTATCCGTTATCTGCTAGAAAATATGCACTTTTGACTTTATTAGAAAATATTTCCAGGAAATCTACAATTCCACGTAAATTTACAAACAATTAATTGAATTTTTATTCCATTACTTATATCTCCCATCATCCCGACTTTTAAGGTCGTCAGGAAGTATCCTATAAGTGTTGGTGGTCAGTGAGCAAAAGTATGGTAGAAATAAAGAAAACATGCAGTTTAAGGACCATTTCATTTTGTTGGGTGAGCCAAAAAATTGATTTTTACGGCTGTGTTAGATTATAGGCGGAGATATTCAATTTTGTATTTCAAGCCATTTTTGAAAAGAAAAATGTTGACAGGTAGACTGATGACAGGTAGAGGGTCATGTTTCTTAAACAAAGTTAAAACTGAAGTTTTAATAATAATTATAATGTGTAATTATAATTAAATGTGCAATTATAATTAATTAAAAACTAAATAATTATTCATGATCATTTTGGTAACGTTTCTAGTATCATTTTTACAAAGTAATAAATAATAAGGTGTGTTTAAAATCTAGTGAAAAATACAGATGCAATTTTTTTTTGCAGTGTAATTTTTTTCTGTCGTTTTTGATAAGATGTTTGGCTGTCGTATATTGAGTGGATAAGTATTTTACTGAAAGTAATAGGAGTTTTATTCACCGGATAATTGAATTTTATTTATAAGTAGACAAAGCGGCTCAAACGTAAATACATATACATGTATTCATGTGCCAAGTTGCTGAGTGCATTTTAACTCATTTAAATAAAAAGGCTTAAAGAGTTCAAAGAATAGCATTGATGAAAAGTGATTCAATATTTTGAAGGTCTTAAATACATATACAGTATAATTTCGTACAAAAATTTCACAGAGAGGTCATTTTTTTGACGACAAATGTTTATGTTATATTTGCTTCTCATTTCATATTTGTTCTGGGTTATATTATGTATACATGAATTTTGGCAAATGTTTTATTAAACTTATTTTAATATTTGATTACAAAAACCTATTTGGTTGGGAGTCAAAATCAATTATAAATAAAGGTTTTTGCAGAGAGTCAAGAATTTCTTATCATTTCGCTATCTGTTCATTACAGCCTCATATTTTCCATATTTCACATTCATCTGTTAATTACAGCCTCATATTTCACACCTATGTGAATAAATTTTTTGAAGTAAATACTTCATGTAGGGTTTGCTATTAATGTTAGCAAAATATTGAAAAAAAATTTAATGCCTCTCCCTATAAATATAAAGCGGAGATGAAATTATTTCCTACTCACTCTAGTGACATTTTATGAAAAGTTTCATGAGATTTCATTTGTCATTTTTAATTTCAAGTTTCATTTGTGGAATATTAAAATCAAGGCATGTAATTAAACCCCCTTAACAATATCTAATTATTCAAATTATTAGATAAAAAATCTGGATAGGAACTAGTTTAAGGTTAGAACTATCAATTAAAATTATTTAGGTTAACATGATCTTTTGACTAAAATCTTGTTTCGTAGGTAATTTTGTAGACTTATACTAAATACAGTAGAGTAGTTATAAAATTTCTGTAAAAATGTTATAACGTGCCTTCTTTTCACGTATTTATTAAAAATTTAGGGACTGAATGAGTTCTCACAACATTCTAAATTGTTCCCTTTATAGAATAATAAAAACAATTAAGACTAATCTTACTTTAATATTAATTTCAATAATTAGTATTATAAATACCGTCGATAAGGATTTCAATTATTTTTAAAGTTATAATGCAAAAACACGGGCAGAAAAGTTTAATTATTGCGCAATGTTTACGTGCATGAACTTTGAAGGCGCTTGAGTGTGAATACATAGCAATTATTGAAACATCCAATCCATCTCAAATCCTCTTCAAATGCGATAACTGCAATAAAATAGACTGTGGAATTTCCTGGATTATCAGAAATTTTTTTTTTGGGTATTAATATGAACTATATGGATATAATATATACTATACGAAGAAAAATGCAATATCAATTGCACACAAATAAATTACCTTTCTTTCATAAAAAATATAGGTACATCTTTCTTTCTTTTTTTTCCCTTTCGCTATTTCTATTTGATAGTCACTTTCTCAACCACGTTTCCTCCTTTTTTTTATTATATTTTTCTTAATATATGAGACTTAATATATGATATGTACTTCTGAAATAACAGTTTATTCATTTTTCTATCATAGAAATTTGCTAGATATGTTCAGGTATATTAGTAAACTTTATACCTCTTCATTCTTGTTGAATTGTCCTTAGCTGAACATTTTCTTAAGTTATATGACCTTTTAAAGTTTGAAAGGTTTACTATATCTCGTTTAGTATATTATAATAAAATATGACACTAAATTTATTTTGCCCAAACATAAAATGAAAAAAATCTTCTGTAAGTTTAAAAGCCATGGGCGTTAGACATTTTCTACCTGCTTTCTCTTATTTAATTTCATTAATTTATTTACTAAATTTTCATATCGATTTTAGAAGGGAAGTGTTTTATAACTCGTGACTAACCTAGAAGAAATAAGACGACACAGGTAAATATGTAATAAAGTGTGAATCTGGTTTGGTGTTCGTTAGGATTCCATAGTTTTAGCAGTGTGTTGGCATTAATACAGAATAAAGTCCAGCCAAAATGTGTTTGACGTTACAAGAACAGGAACAAGAAGATAATTTAAAAAAAACTGATATTTTTAGAACAAAACAACATAAACAGTTCGGCGATTGTCAATCAGGAAAAAAGCAAAGAGTAAATTAAAATTTGTTGTCATAATCCAAAAGAAAAAAGTTATCAACACAAACATGCATTTATATTATATTTTTAATACAAAAAAAAAATTATATTTTTAGTACAAAAAAATTGGTTAATAAGAAAAAAAAATAATATAAATCTAACGCACCAAATGTAACTTCTCAGAAACGATTAACAAAACAACTGTAAACATTGACGACTTTGTCAATATGCAGTCATCGCCTACATAAATTAAAAATATACTCTTTAACTGTTGCTGTCGGTTGCGAATGCTCCACACAGCGCCGCTATCAGGACTAGGATCGGTACCCCTTCCGCTGTCGCGACAAACAGGCCCGATCGCCTGATCGCTTTGCCCCTTGCCACTGTCGATGCATTCCACCGATGCATACCACTGAGAAGGGGTGCTGAAACTCACATCTCTGCAAATAAACCACAAAAAGGTGTATATGTCGACGCAGCAAATAGGCGGGCTTGACTCATGGCTGCGTTCTTACATTCGTCGACGGCTAACTCCATGCGATCATGGCGATTGATCACCAGCGCATAGGCACGAATCAAGAGAGCTTAATTTGGCGCTACTTGCCGCCCGACAGAAATAAATAAAAGGAAGAAGGATTTAGAAGAGGACCTGATCAAGATATATTTCAAGTTGAAAATTTCGAAGACAGAAGCAGGGGACAGCAACCAAAAGTCAGAAAGCCAAAAAGTAAAGGCGTAAATATATTGTGAATTTTTCAAAGTACATTGTTTTTTTTTTGTTCACGCATTTTTTTATTATTTCAAAATTTTTTTTAATTATCAATTTTTGGTTGTTTAAATATACGAGAAACACTGAAGCCAAATTGCAAAATAATTTGGGACTGGTATTTCTCATATCTTACATATTTTCGTAAATTCTTAAGTAATCTCAATTTTGAAATAGACCTGGTAACTCGATGGGCTTTAAAGTGGCAATTTTAATGGTTCATCAAATTCTTGTCTTTAAGTAAAACAAAAGCTGACAGGTGCGAGCAGAACTCGTACTATGAGGTTTCCATACCTTTGAATGCTTACAATCGTTTAAGTGTTTATAGTGTTTCAATTATACTATTGACAAATGTTACATTTCCCAATGTAAATTTACTGCCTACTGTTCCATTTACGTAAAAACGTTGAACATATATAAATAATATTATTTCTCACCAAATAAATACAAAAATATATTACCTACTATATATTTTACAGACGTAATAAACGTATATAAATATATAATGTTTAAATACAAAGTTATTTTTTCAGTTGTTTTAAATCACTCGTTTAGAATTTCCGTGAACTTTTCACATCGTTGTGTATATATTACGTGATGCTTCGCTGATTTTTCGCCCTAAATGACATTTTAAGTTGATTTTTAAATTATTCTTTACTCGCCGATTAATCAATTATAAACTTAACAGAAGTTTGTATGAATTATATACCCTACAAGAAATATTCTAGGAGGTTCTCTAATTTTCAGAAATCGGTCGAAAAAATTGACGGGTTTGTAAGTTGTTAACTTAATAGTCTGGGGTAAACAACTACATATTGTGTAGAATTTTTTAAAGATATTGGAACTTGAAATATGCACATACTTTAGCCCAAAATACGATTAGTTAATTTATTCCATTGAAGAGTTAGAAACCTGTGACAAATAAAGAATTAAGAAATAGAGAGCGTTTCCACAGCAAAATGTTTCCGTTTATAGCTTTTATGTACGGAACTCTAAAAGGTGCAAAAATGAATTTATGATAATTATGTGTAACCATTTTGATACGATAACGTAGAAGTATGTACAAAAAAATCATTAATAGCATTTAGACTGTGCGTTTTACTGATATTGCAAAAAAAGATCAAACATTTATTCAGCAATGTAATATAGTTAAAGTATCGTAAAAGCAAATGACGTATTTCAAAAAAGTAGTGAAAAAAATAAACTCCGATACTCCCATCCGAATGATATTGAATGTCTCGCGATCATAATATATCTAGATGCCTCGATATGACTGCAAAAGTCTTAACAACGTCTCGTCGATACACGCTCCTATATGAACATGTCTCAAGACGATCCTATTATCGATGAAATTAAGGACTAAGCCGGCGTAATAAGCTCTAACTTTTCTTCAATTTTCTTCCTTTATTCTGTATTGAATTTCTTGTGAAATTTAGTAGTTAATGTAGTATTTGCTTTCTTTATATACGAAGATATAATATTTTTGCAGAATAGATTTTTGCGATATATATTGGCAGAATACAAACCAAACCGTACAAAACTATTTATGTTATTAATTATTTGGTACGTATATAAAACTGTAAATATTAGATTAGCCAAGCCGAATACTTTTAATTTTCAAGTTGGATGTGCTCAGTTCACTGCCAATACATATCTACTTATCGGTAGGGATATCGTTGTCTAAAGACGCGGAGTACAGTAAAGAACAAATATCGAATTTATCTAAACATATGAGGTATTATTAGAAATAATTATAATTAGATAAAGTAGACTGCTTTATATAATTTATTCGGAATTACATTCATTTTTGGAATTATATATATGTATGTTCTGCGATAATTCTTTACCGAGTGGACCAATATCTATGATTCTTTTTTTATTTGAAAGAGAGTGCTATAGATATACTTCCATTTAAATATAATGATCATCTGATGACGACGTTCGGAAATGACCAACGGAACTCCTTAATAAATGGCATTAGATCAAATATGATTCAAAATATTTGCTACGGGTAGTTGTTATTTTGCAAAATAACTACACCACTTACCACGTCAGGGTCTGATGACAAGTTTTGAATTTGATCAATGCAACTCGTTAACGGGTATTAATAAATAAACCATGATTAAATATATTTGTCACTAGTAGCTTTTACTTTGCAAAAAACTACACCGTCGACTAGGCCAAGGCCTTATGATGAGTTCTGGTGATGAACAATGGAACTCCTTAACGGATGGTAGTAAATTGAAAGTCGTTCAAGGTATTTGCTACTGGTAACTGTTGCTTTGCAAAATAACTACTCGCACTACTTAAAACCCATAATTTTAATTAGATCTGTAAGATAAATAAATTATTAATATGATATTTATTAAATTTAGCGATATTTAAAATTACACAAACCTCAACGATTCACTACACCAATAAATATTTTTAAAACATTTGGCTACAAAAATACATCAAATATTTGGACTGAAAAAGACGAAAATTCGAAGTTGCAATATCCGATAAATATGCCAAGCAAAGTAAAACATTATAGCAATGCCGAAGCAGTTTTTATCGAAAAGAACTTTCATTGAAAGAAAGATCGATCGATGCCTCTTTGAAATTATCTTTTTTCTTTTGCACTTGAATATTTTATGGAAAGAACATTTTATTGTATTTGAGTAAAGAAACTCTGATAAAAATGTGGATTCTTAATTCATTTTTCAGCTAGTTCGTAATGATTACGTATCCTACAAATTTAGCGGTTTCAAATATTTAGAAATGCTCATTTGAGATTTATAAAATATTCTCACGATATTTGGTTTCGTTTATTGTAAACTATTTTTATTCAACATTGCGATTTTACCATCATCAAGTACTGTAGATCTGTTGAAGCGTTTCTACCTTTTGATCTCAAATACTCAAATACCATAAAATGTTCTTTTGATAAAATATTCAAGTGCAATAGGAAAAAAAGGTAATTTATAAAAACATAATGCGAAAAAGGTCCTGGAGAAAATCAAACGCATCGAATCCCAAAAGCTGGTCCGCATATATAAAAAATAATACATATATGTTGGGCTTAAAAAGGCGTGCTTGGAATTGCTTTTTCACAATCAAAATTTAGCTTTGCATAAGTAATATTTTTACCTGAATGAAGGCGGAATTGGTTGATCACGGATTGAGACATCGATCGATCTTTCTTTCGATAAAAGTTCTTTTTGAAATTTTGTAATGCATTGCTTTGGCTTTGTTGCAATGTTTTAGTTCACCCGGCATATTTATCGGATATTGCAACTTCGAATTTCCGTTTTACTCAGTCCAAATATTTGATATATTTATGTAGCCAAATGTTTTAAAAAGATATATTGGTGTAGTGAATCGTGCACATTCGGTTGACGTTTGTATAATTTTAAATATCGCTAAATTTAATAAATATCATATTAATAATGTATTTATCTTACAGATCTGATTAAAATTATGGGTTTTAAGTACTGAATCTTAACACATAATCCTAACTAATCGGAGCACAGGCTGACTTGGACTTGATCCATGTTAATAGAATTTATTATCGTTAAGATGGAAATTGTAGTTTTTCGGATATTGGTTGGAATGAATAGAAATACTTTTTCTGTAATAAATATTTTAGGTGTGACTTACTTTTAAAATGCAAATCGTTGTGACAGGCATTTAGTGACAGATATTAATGGAAGATAAAAAAAATTAAAATTAAAATAGCTGAACCACAGCATTATTTTATATTGGAATGTTATAATGTGTAGTAAGTATTTGTAGTCTAATTTGTACTAATTGATTCACACAACACCTCGTATTACAGCGAACAAATCCTTGTTATGTCATTCTGTATCTTTGCATACATACTCACACGTGCACGTTTACGTATCTGTACATATAACAAAACTCCAAAATGTTGCGTGTGTGTATATTAAAAATATTTGCAAAGTAAATAATTGAAAGTTTGTTGAGGACAAGTGGTAAAATTAATTAAAATCATTTTTACAATTTTTTTTAATTGTGTGTTTGTACAAAGTCACATGAAAATTTCTAACTTAAGTTTCAATTATAATAAAGAAATGTCTAACTACTTTATGAGTAGTATGTAAATGTTAGTGCATCTTTGTATGTCAATTTATGACTTTAGGTGTATTTTAAATCGGAAAATGGAAGAAGTCCGGTGCGAAGTATGGAAGTATGGATATGAAAAAGGTATCGTTATATTTTTCAGTGACCTGCGGTTACGAAGTTGTGGGGATAGTTAGTAAATATTATATATATATATATATATATATATATATATATATATATATATATATATATATATATATATATATATATATGTATACACACACACAGTTTGCATGCATATTTTTTGTTAAAAAGTGTTAGGGATAATAATCATACCATCAACTTAACAACATAAAAATGCAAGAAATAGTTAATGTATTTGTAGTTATATCAAGTTAGATATGTTAGAAGAAGGAAAAATTAATATTTTTACAACCAAGTTCTCTACCGGTATAAGAGCAAATGAATAAGTTTAAAATAAATAAGTTTTTAATTTTTCAAGGATGGAATAGCAAAATTTAGAAAAATTCTACTGAAGAGATTAGACCACGAATTTTAAACTTTATAGGTTGCAGTTAAGTGGGACCAATAATTTCAAGAAATAAAATTAACTACGAAATTCTATGTAAGGCATCTCATACAAACCTGGTCGATTCTATTTAAATTTAAATGATTTAGTATTAATTTATTCGTTTTCTCCAAGTTTTGGTTGATTTTATTAAACTGATTTCGTCGCTGTGCAATCGCGCGTCGCAATGCAGGAAAATCTGGGAAATATTACGTAGAGTAAACAATCGACAATTTAAAATTATTCTTTGTCTCTTTCATCATTCGTTAAACGACCTTATTGGCTGTGTTCCGAAATATAAAAGTATGGTCTAAAGAAAGATTGAATTTTATTTTATGCGCCATGTGGTCATCCTAATAAAATCCCAACTTTTTCGAATATTTGTCATTGTAACTAATTGTAAATGAAAATGCGGGAATAATTGGGAATTGTTTTTTTTAAATTCAAATGGTGAAATAGTATTGGAATAAGCCAAATCTATACGCAGAAACAACATTTGGTTATTTCATGCGATTCCAGTTAAAACTTTGTAATCAACAGTGTTTTTATGTAAACGTTTGACACGCATTCTTGTTTCATTAGCTAATGCAGGAAGCATTACCATGCGCACAGAGGGTACTCTGTTAAAATTTCTAATAAATAGAACATTGCAATTAACCTTAAGTTTAATTTATGTGGTGGTAAACCACTTACAAATAGAGCATTCAAAAATTCCTGGAAAATTTATTTCATCATCATTATTAAAAATTTCTTTATCATAGTTGTATAAATTTTTGCATAATCCAGCATACAATTGGGTATATCGTTATTTATTAATACGTAATCTTCATTATTTAGTATTAAAACAGATTGGATTTAAAATTCATTGTGTTAAAATATTTTCTCAAAGTTGACATGAATGTAATTAATTATATTATTGTAACCGCTAACTAATTGCAGTAGTATTTTGATAATAATTTCATAAAAATGTGGAAATTTTTTCGCTTTGATAGTATAAATTTGTTATCATACTTTAATAAATTCTAATTAATGTATTAAAGTCCTTATATTTTGAGTAAAGCTGACATGATTAAATGTAGCAAACTCATTTCATCTTGTAACGTAATTTTTAAATAATGTTGCATATAATCTATATAGAATAACTTTAATTTATTACCACAATAAAATTGTTTGAAAATCACTGCACTAAACAATACCTTCAAACGGTTTATTATTATTAGCTTCATCCCTAGACAAATCCCTAATTAATCTGTCTATAACTTTCAATACTTGAAGTGGACATATGGAAACTTTATCAGTGAGAAGCAATTAAAATGAATTAATATATTGGCTATAGTTATAATTTGCTAGAGTATCAGCTACTGTTTCCAAATAAGAATGGGTGATTTAAGTTTCCAAATAAAAAAAATGGATAATTTAAACATATCTATTTTACAAGCTTCTCTCTCCAATTAAAAGTGTTGAAGTTGTGTCAATAAAGATAGTAGCAATACAGCGAAGATTAAGTAATTTGAATATGCAAAATAAGTTTAAGCCAGTTTATGATACTGTACTTCACGAATATTGCATAGTACGCTCTTCCATAAAGTACATTAAATTGCAACTTTTCTTGGATTGGATCAAAAATATTTGCTTCAACAAATTTTACTATTAACGTTGGAACAAATAATCCAAATAATTGATATTTCAACTTATGACTAATCAAAATATTTAAATTTCTAGCAGCCCTCTAACAAAATAAATTTCCTTATTAAATTTTTTAAGAAATTTTCGCAATTTAATATTTTCACTTCAGTCAACAATGTTCAAGCATTTGTTGGTACATTCTATGCAAAAATAATATCAAATAATTAACGCATTTGTTTTGGCGAATTTTATTCCTCTGTTTTATTTAAACATTCACGTCATTCATTTTAATTTGAAACAGTACCTCAAGCGTGACATGTTTCAATAAATGTATTGTAAAAATTTCCATTATAAGTTCTTCTTATCATTTAGGAGCATAAACATGGAAAAATACCAAAATTATATGAACAAAAAACATTACGTCCTTTGAAGGTACTACATAGATGCGTTTAATGATATTATCACTACCACGTACTGTTTTCTTCCTTTTTTTTTCTGTACAAATATATTGATAAATAATTTTAGTATAGTGATATACATTTTCTGACAAACGGTTTTCATTTTATGCAAAGAATTACAATAATATTTGCATTAAATGAAAATCATCTATCAATTATACGGCTTGCTTACTATTTTCAATAGCATCTCGTTCGTGGCTCAATCTAATGTAAATTTTCTTTTTATGTGTATAAAAAATATTGATGCATCTATTAAATATTAAATTAAGCCTTATGAAATAATTTCTTAAGGCTCTTCGTCAAAATTATGAAGCTTTTTAGTATTTAAAGCAGAAGAAGATTTAAGAATTTTTTTTCTAAATTATCCGAAGTTCAAGTTTCATTTAGAGCTTAATACGGGAAAACATGTACAATCTCATAAGAAATACGAGAAATGTCCTTTTCTAAGCTCTATTTATACATTTTCTCATAATCAACAATTTTATTTCTCTTAAATGAAAGAAAGAAAAATACATAAGACAAATTTGCTTTACTTTTAACATATAATAAACCTTTAACAATATCCTTAAAATGAGTCTTTCATTCTGATACCTACAAGAGGAAACTTTTTTTTTTAAAACTATTTTTTATAATTAGTATTTAGTATAAGAAATAAAGATCAGTTTTGCAGAATCCAGACTCAAATTCATGTCGAGCGCTGTAATATTTTTCACTACATAAATATATTGCCTAGTATACTTTTCACAGGCCTAAGGAAATAAATAATTTATATTTCTTTAATTTACTAAAGCAAGTTGGCCGAAATATTTTTGTATGTGTACGATACCTAAAGGATGTTGTCCTGATTTATATTCAGATTATTAACATGCGTAATTAAAAAGTTAGAGAGACACACACTGCAAATGTAACTTGCAATGATATTTGAAAAAAAAGTCATACCAACAACATTATCAAATATATTGATTATATTTTAAAAGATCTTTTCAGCAAGTGCCACTCGATTGAAAGAAAACCATGCATTTCCAAGTTCAAAGTATGGAAATTAATATTCAAAAAATATATTTTTTCCTTCACTTAAATATGTGTGAATAATTCAAATCGGTCTTCATGGAAAATTTAATTACAATACATATACGGCTGATGTAAATAAGTGTAAATAATTAAATACTCTTACACTACGATTTAAACTAACATTATGAACACATATCATTAAGTAAGTCAACAATAATATATAGGTATAGATGAATTTGTATCACGAAAAAACATATTTTGAGTCAGTACCAGAAATCACAATCCAGCGGTATTCGGATTTAACCTTACGATTTTAAGTTATATATAGGTTGGAAGAAATAAAAGAATTCATTTCTTTGGTTTGCGTGCGGTTCAAAGGTACTTGCGCTTCAGTTCGTGAAGACCGTCGTTCCATACATTATGAAAAAAATTGGGTACTAGGTGTTGTTACCAAAAATTTGCTAGTTTATAGCAGTGTTTTATTTGACAAGTAAACAAATAGCATGAATAAACAATTACTACAAAAAAAATTCGACATCCTATTTTTTTATTGAAATAGCATTTGAGGACACGTTTGTGATTTAACTTACAATTTGTAACCAAAGTGAGAACAAACTTTAGTCAAGTATGATATAGGCGCGACACAACTTTGCACAAAAATTGGTTATGCAATTTGTTTGATAACGGTACGTCCCCTTTAAAATGATTTTAAGATCACTTCGTACCATTAGGTACTCAGGAAAGTTATTGAAAAACTCCTGGTTTATAATATTCATTTCATATAATTTTTTTGTATTTTGGCTGAGAATTCAGGTAAAGAAATTCAATACTATAATTGTGCTTAAGCTGTTTGTATGTATTCGACATTTTTTAGAATTGGCGCGTGGAAAAAAGGTTTTATCAGAATCGTAAAATATGATGTTAACCAGGTTACTTCGCAGCCTTATTTAATTAATAAGACGGCCGACTAATTAGAACCCATAGACTTTATGTCGATATTTATTTTAGTGAATTAATTGTTTCTTGAAAAAAAGTTTCATAACAAAATATGATTTAATGGCAAAGGCTCAAGTTTAGTGCTAAATCAGAAAATATTAACACTCGAAAACTTGGTAGTATTTGAGTATTACATTTTAAGTAGACAATAATTGGAATATTAAAGTCAGATCAAATAAATAGAATATTGCTGATGAATAGTTGAATACATTTTCAAATCCGTTGTAAGGAAGATCGTAATAGATAAGATATATTACATAGCATGCACGAGAGTGGAGATATCTAATTTCACATATGTGATAGTCACCGACTAGTTTAATTAGAAATGAACACTTGTATATTGTATATATTGTGTAGGTATCAGTGTGAATGTCTACTTATTAATAATTATAAAAACACTTGTTATATTTTTCTATTTTAAAAGTTAAAACTTGCTTCAAATTTAATATTAACATTTGTTCAAGTTCTTTAAAAAAATGGTATAAAAATACTTTAAATAATACATAAAAGGTACACTTTTTATGAACGTCTACCTTTTATGAAGGTACACCTTTTGTGTATTACGTATTTTTGTTGGAGCCAATGGAGAGGTATTATCCTTAGATATACAATATTTAAAAATATATAAAATTTTATTTTATTTTAAGTTAACTGTGCTCTCAACTTTATTTGCGTGAAAACCTAAAGAAAATAGTATTAATTCATATGAAGTATTAATACACAAAATATGTCTATTATGATAATTACAAAAGTGCACTTTTTGATAATATAGAGTCCATATATTATGGATCCTCCAGTCGAAACTCAGCCGAAATAATTTTAACTGCTCTTGCATTATACGCCAAAAATAAATAGGCTCATAGACAAACGGACAAACATTAATAAAAACATATTATTTTGTTCTGTTACTCTCGTTATGTTCTTCTAAACATACCTTTACAATATAGACTGACCAATTCTATAGTTTTATTATACGTTTCGCTAACAAAGTACGTGCCAAGGAATGTTTATACAGTCTAATAGGTATTTAACTTGCTAAAGTTAAGTACCTATTAGACTGTTTCTCTGTTTTCTGTTTTCAATATTTTTAATGTAGTTAACACTAAACATATTGAAAACAGATCGATATTTCAAATAATACAGAGAAAAAACGTAAGCATATGTCGAACATAAACGTCATCGGAAAATTTCATGTACCCGAATGAGACACCAACAAAGACGTCTGCTTTCATGCGTTTGCCCGCATTTAGATTGCTTATTTAAACATCAAGCCCCTTTTGCGCTACTCCATACTTTACTTCTGGTCACGTTCATTTTGCCGGTGCAGGTCTGGATGGAAAATTACATTGTATGATTTAAATTACACGTAGCGTCTTTTATTATTTTATATCGATATGTTATGCATTTTGTACTTACTACGCGTCGAGTATCTGAGCCGTTCTTTGTTGTTGTTATACAAATACAATGTAAATGAGTTTTTGAAAATATTATATTCTCATGTCTTCTGGCTGATTACATTAATTTTCATGCAGTAAAAACTAAATGTTAATTCAAAATAACCCCTATATTCCGCAAAAAATACACCTTAATTTTATCTATTCAAGTAAATAGACAAAGGTATAACAATTTTAGACAAAAATTCCTTAAAATTGTTTTTTCACAAATCTTCAAATAGGTTTTATGATAGAATAAAACCTATTTGAAGATATTATTTAGAAAGAAGTGGGAGACAATGTTAAATGATAAGAAAATTGATTGTTACAAATAAAATAGTCTTGATTTTCATCCATATGACGTCTATTAAAATATTTGCACTTAGTGCATAATTTTATTAATTTCTTGATTAATGTATAAAACTAATCTATAAATGACTACATTACTAATATATTATAGTACTAATTGATTTTATAAATAATACGGTTTCTTTGATCCACTATTTGTTAGTGTAAACTCTATAGAACATATATTAACATCTGTTACATATTTTTTAAATATTTTTCAAACTTACCACCTTGTATATTAAATACTATGTCTAAAATTGGTCGGGTGTAGCTAAACTAGCAAATTGTTTGCAATATGCTTACATTCTTTACGGGTTTCTGTATTTGTCAAATAATAGCCCTCAAATTGTTTCACATTTCTCTCCACCATCTAGCGGTCCGGTAGGTGGCAATCCGCATCTTATACTCTTACCCTCGCATAGGAAAGTCATCATCTCATGGATATTTTTTGAGTGATTGGGATGTAAAAGAAAAAGAATTAAACAAAACGAACAGGGACACGGATGTTATAAATGCGAAACTGAGTTTGTTAACTCAATTTTGCATTTATAACACTAGATATGCCTTACGGTTTGCTTCGCGGTTTCACCCCGTATCTAAATTATGCTACTCCCGGCCATTAAATGCCTCCACTTCGTTGACCAAACGACATCGATTGTCGGGGTCAAAGATACATTGGTGGGTATATTCGAGACAATTAATCAATAAATATCTTGCCTTTATCTACCGTAAAGGTTTCCCCTCTTTCTATTACATTTTTTATCACTGCTCGGCGCTGATTAAGCGTAGCATAATGATATATAACCTTCTTCAAAATATTGAATTTGGAACTCCAAGAAGTTTTTAAATCGAACATGTGGTTCCCGAGACTAGGCCGAACAAACAGATTTTTCCACTTAATATATTAGTACAGATTAGTTAGGATATTCGTTATTGTAAAGTTGTCGATCCACTATACCAGATAGATATTATGATCACCTGTGGTATACTTGACAAAATGTTCCTTTTTTTAATTGTACGCGCGGTGATTATGACATTTATTTTCATTTTGGTCTGATTTATTTGAAATCTTTTTTTTTTATCAGACCGTGATAGAAAACCTGTGCATGACATTGTTTATTATTTTTCTTAGCTTATTAGTAAGTTATTTTTTAGTCATTGTTAGAGAATTATAATTTGTTTTAATATATTGTTAGTACTTATAATTGTTCCTAGTGACTTGAAAGCTGATTTTACATAATTAGTATAGTTATATTAGGGATCCTAATAATGTTATTTTATTTTTTAGGCTGCCGAAGGAATATTGTATTTTTATTAGGTATGTCAAACTGAAAGCCAAATCATAATGTTTGAAAGGAAAATCGACACGTTTAAAGAAATTGTTTCTGAATCGAATGTTACAATAACTAATTTAATTACATCAGCTCTATTTTATATTTTATATATTGATAACGCTATTAATCTTACAGGATATTTATTTACGTTGGGTACTTAACTGATAAATGTTTAATAAAATTGTGTAATGATATATTTAAAGTTTCTTCGCTAAAATTTGTTTGCATCAAATTTACTTAAAGGACAATGAACTATGTATTTACTACTAAAAACGCCAATTGGCAAGTTTACGTACTAACTCTATTATATCGTAGCTGATTGTTTGAATATCTCTTTTGTCAATGGTTTTATGACGTTACCTGAAGCTTTTTATATACTAGCATATAACATTTCGAAGATAAACGATTCTCGATATTTTTTAACTGAAAATGATTATTCCCGGTTTATATACAATATATAAGTCATTTGTAGAGTAGAAATGACAACAATAATTTTCTCAAGTTATATTGTATTTCATGTTTATTTACTAAAGCAGTTGAATGTAGAAAGTGTCGGCAATGTTTGATTCATTTAAGATTAGCAATTTTAAACATCTACTTAAGCTCGATTTTTAACACAATATTTATAACCAAGTGATACTGGTAAATAGATTAAAGGAAAATATAATTTTAAAACGGTAAAATCTCAGGAAAACGATCTTTTGTTATGTCGATGGTCTGTAACTGAAACTGAAGTAACAAAAATTTAAAGGATAATTAGAAGGAGAAAATCCACACAATTTCTTTTAAAAGATCACCGCAGTGGAGTGCTCTATAGAATAAAGTAAAAGAAGCGTCGGAGTACGAATCGGTCTCATGTGCCGTGAGTTTTGTACCATGGAAAACTAATTAACTAATTAATTTTGCGGTTTACTAACAGAAATTTCAAAATTGTTAATTATTTTTTGTCTCGAAAAGTATAAGTTTTAGGCATATTATTTTGTTTTTCTCGTTAATATTTACGCGATTATTTCTTTATGTAAATAATTTCAAACTTTTCAGACTTATAACTTTGGAGATAAAAGATATAGTACATACCTTTTTGTGTACATTTTTTTAATAAAGGAAAGAGTGGAGAAGGAATATTAACATAAAAGTAACTCTAATTGTTAAAGGATATATTTAAATTTTTTTTTACTTGGAAGGTTGCAAAATTAATTGAACAATGGAATCACTAAAATCTCTTTCAAATCCGAAATATCGCTTTTCTCACGATGGTCTGCAAGGACGTCTACCCTGATATGTTTGTCCGCGTAAGAATTGCTCATAAGCGGATACTGCCACCCTTCCCGCTCACACGCAGTCGATGCGTCTCCGTCCCCACATTAGAGTCATAGAATCAATACCACGTCATTTTTGTTCCATTACCAGAACTAAACAATTTAAAACGGACGAACATGGCAATAATTCGATACTTCAATAATAATTATTATAATAATGATATTATTTAGACGATACATAGTTATTGAAATTTTACAAAGATTTATCGATGCAGGGGAACAACAAAAGTTAATAAGCACCAAATATAATATATTGTTATTTATATAAAATTATTATTAGTACAACACCTATCTGGCAAGCTATAGATGAAGGTTTAGTTAATACTATTTATACTATTGTTTAAAAAGCGTTTACATAATTCTACAATTTAAAATTATCCTTAAATTACGACGTACCCATTATATTACAAAAAACAATACGTCATACGTCAAAAATGTGTTAATAATAAAGAATAGTTGATAAATGTAGTCTTACGTCAGTTACTTACATTGTGAATTTAAAGTTGCTAATGGTTTTGGTTAATATGCAACAATAATTTTTTTTTATATGTCGCTCTATCTATAACAGTTTCGTTTGTATATTTTGATACCATTTCGTGGCTCGAAGATGCCCGACTTCTTGCATATCACAAGTTAAATTTGTGTTGTAAACTCTTAAACATTCGTTTTAATATTTTACATCCGATAGTACTTACCTTTTTCGCTTTTACCTGTAACACGTATTTCATTATAATTTGTAGTATGAATTTGACATAACCCTGGTTTCTCTCGTAAATACTTCTCAAAATAACATTTACCCACAACAAGCTTATCTTAACGTCTTGGTTTAGAAAAAACTGCAAAACATATTTAATTCTTCATAACAGAAACCCCGCACATAACCTTGGATCTTTACATCTAGCAGTTCATGTGATATGAACATCCTTTAACAACGATAAAGCACTTTCATCTTTACAGGGTTGATTTTTCATGGTTTACACTTATTTACATAAATCGATGAGATTACGAAGGTTAATGTTTTAAGATATAGCGGTTTAAGCTGGACGATGATAAGTTACTCAAACAGTTTTTTGGACACACAAAGATTAATTTAAATACCATACATACACACGCACAAAAGAGTGTGCGCTCGCGAGCGCCTGTGTCTATGTATGTGTTTGATTTTAATGCTATTAAGTAGGCAAGTTATACACCCGCCATCTCAGTACACCAATTTTTCAACTTTTTATATGTAGTCAATAAGATCAATTGTTAATTATATAAGCACCATCGATATTTAATATTAGTCACCAACGTGTAGGCATAGCTAAAGTTTAGTCCTTGTAGAAAGTTTTACGCTTTTGATTGAAAAACTGGTGAAGTTCGATTGCGACTTTCGTCTTTAAATTTTCTATTACATAAATTATTAGACAAAGAGTGAAACAGATAGTAATAAGATCTGGAGAGTATGATGGGTGAAGAAGCATACTCCATCCAAGTGAAAGTAGTTTTTCGCGCGTTACTTTTGCTATGTGGGGTCGAGAATTGTCAAGTAAAAAATAAACTTTGCTTTGATTGGAAGGAAGTTTAGCGGTGACTTTACTATACTGTTAGCTTGAAAGACTTCCCAACGAATTAATGAATAACTCCATTTATACCCCACCAGGCACTCAGAAGTATCTTTTACCTAAATATGATATATATTTTGGTTTAACTACACCTTTTTCTCTAGCTCCTAGCCACTGCCGTTTACGCCAAGAATTAACATAAATCACCCACTTTTCATCTCTTGTAACCAGATACTTTAGCCTCTCGTTGGTACGGTGGAAACTCAGTAGCTCCAAGCACACATTAGCTCTCCAATGAAGTTGAAAGGGTGTAAGCATATGTGGTAGCCAAATGGAACATTTCCACTTCTTTCTCAAAGCATGAATTTTGATGGTGATATACTGCAATTCCATTGCAGTGTAAGAGCAAAAAAATAGTTCTGCCCAACAACGCAAACTTAATCCGAGATCTTTTTCAATAAGGCTTTTAAATTTTTCTAAATCAATTGTAGGAGGTCGCTTTGGATGAAGTTTATCGCTCAGATTATAATTCCCTTCTTTGAATTTTTGGAACCAGTAATTGGCTTGTGTCGTAAGAGAGCATAAGTTTATCTATAGTTTTGTATATGTTACGTGATGCTTTGCTGGTTTTTCATCCTAAACGGCATTCGCGAAGAAAAAGGTCCTCTGAGTTCACTTCGAAATACTTCCATTTTTAATTTATTCTTTAGTCGCCGATGACTCAATTGCAAACTGAACAGAAGTTCGAATGCTGCAATCTTTAGTAGGGTATACTACAAGAAATATTTTAAAAGCTTCTAGGACATTCCAGAAATCCAACCAATAATATTCCATTACCTTCTTTGATAAATTAGTGTTTAGGGTTAAAGTTTTGATTCACAATCATTTTTTTTATTTCCGAGTACAGAGCCGAAATTATATAATATATGTAAAATAATAGTATATTATTAATTGGTATATTTTAGAATTATGATCGTATTCCTCAAAGTTATTTTCTACTTGTACCATGGTCGTAACTCATTAAATCGATCAAGAAATATTTTGTTTCAACATGAAAGTTTTTTATTTCAACATGAAAGTATATTATGGATTGACATTCAATTAAATATTTATTTAAAGAGGAAAGTGGAAAACCATCACGCCCGGGTGTACTTAGCGGATTCGAATATTTGAGTTCGTGAAAAATGTTTCGAATAGGGAAATATTTCCATTTACATTTCTTCATCGCTTGTTAGTTTGCGGATTGCGAGCGCGGCAAATTTTTATTGGCATTTTCGGCTATGGTTCAAAAGACTTCTACCTACTTCCTAGAAGTACATATTCTGAACGACCAAACCATTGAAACCTAGATTTATGTAAGAATGTTATTTTAAAAGTAGTGCAATTTATTGAAGACAATTTATAAAACGATAATAAATCTTCTTACATATAAAACAAATCTTTGCTATTATATCTGCATGTATGGAAGAGAAGAAGAAAGAAGTTCAATAACGCCGCATATGCTTGAATTCTATATTCATCTTGCTTAAAACGCTATTTCATTGTACTTTTTCTTGGTGCCGCAGTAATCAAAGGAAAAGAAAATTGCTTTCACAAAATATTACTGTACATATCAAAACATACATCGTACATTACAAAGATATGTACATCTTACATTACAAAGTAATGTATGATATACATATCTACCAAAATATCTAGTAAATAGTGCGTGGAGTGATGAACTACATTGAATTTCTAGAAAAATAAACAGTCGAGTTGCTAAGAGGTTAGAGATATTAAAGAAAACTAGATTAAGTATATTTGAATTTAAAATTTTATGACTGACTGACCTGGCATTAGATGTGTTTCGGCATTACATTTTTAGAACAAACTCTGAGTAGCAGCAATTAAGCGCTTCTGTCTATAATGAGACTTAGGCCTATTTTTACATTGCTTTGTATTATAAATACTTGGCTACAGTTGTTGTATGCATTACAGTTATTTTAAATATAATAACTTTGATATGTCGTCGCGTGTTCTGTTGAGGTTATATGGGTAAAGCACACATTTTTTAACGTTACTGAATATGTTTGTTTCTAAAATTTTATTACTGAATTTTATCGGATATTGGATGGATAATGGAGTTACTTTTTTAGCACGAATACGGTTTAGTACCTAAAACTTCTGTGTGGATGAGAGTTGATCCTATCCTTACATTGTTTTGTGTCATAAATAATTGGCTACGGTTTTT
The DNA here is from genome assembly GCA_039881145.1 of Druceiella hillmani. Taxonomy (NCBI): domain Eukaryota; kingdom Metazoa; phylum Arthropoda; class Insecta; order Lepidoptera; family Hepialidae; genus Druceiella; species Druceiella hillmani. Next base: position 8,329,463 of record JAYKKI010000059.1, read on the forward strand.
TGTGAATTAAATTTACATTTAAGTTATTATAATAATATATTTAATATCACATTACAAGTTATTTCACTTAAATGTATCGTTGCCGGGGTGTGTTGAAATTATATGGACAAGATTCACAAGATTATCCATGGACTCCTATACATTTGACACTGCTTACTGTATTAAAATAGATTAAGAAACGGCTCTTTTTTGTACTCTGCACGACAAAGTGTTCTATGAAGCTCTCGTTCTCCGCCATGAGACACGGTCAAAAATCTTTGGTATTCGAGATTTTACTAAGGTTGATAGACATTGCTATATATTCCTCCACATTGTATACAACTGTCCAATATATTTCTAGTCTTCACCGTATGTCGTTTCACTTCAGCTATGCAAACTCCATTCTTCAAGATTGAAACTCCGAAATTCCGTGATTAATATAAAGATACGCAACACGGTTTATAGCAAATATGAATAAAACCAACAGAATCATACTACTATAAAAATATCTCGAGATTTATCGATTAGGATTTTCAGTATTTACCAACTAGTAATGTACCAACATGAACAAATTAATAAAGGTGAATATCCAATGAAATATTTGCTTCCAAAATATGTGAAATAAACAAAGCGATACTGGATGCATTTGCGAGATAAGTAAACATTTTATTTTATTAAATTTTTTAGAACAAGCACCTAGGTACAGTTTTACAGCTTTAGATTACATTCTATAAGACTTTGGAATGAATATAATTTGATTATATCAATATTACTTCCTTTGGCTTTGAAATCCGAATTAATAATTATTGTTTACATTGGTTCGATTATCCGCATAATTCGAGCACTCATTTCATTATTGATTATCGCAAAATCTCATTAGTAAATTATTCGGTTGTCGAAGTAATTCATAATCGTCCAATGTTAATGAATTCTATCAAAGATATATGTATTATTATTACAAACGTAACGTTTAATTGGTATTCATACATACTCGTGAAGTGATACATTCCTATACAACTTAAAAGAAATAACCATAAATTATTACATATTTGACTTAGGACAAAAAAAACAAAAAGGTTGCAATCTCGTTTCATTGAAGGATACAGATACTTTTGTCACTAATTTCAGTTATCAAATTATTAGAATACAGTATAGTTTCAAAACCATATTTGACATTATTTTTTTAGGTTTATTGGTCAAGTCTTCATTTGTTCTCGTTAAGTTTATTACGAGCTGGCCAATGAATTATCAGAATTCATCAAAATATGCAATGTGATGTAAATAGCGGTTATGTCTTCAAATTTATTACTTTGGTATAAAACAATAGAATAAAAATTCAAAAAGCTTTATCTTCAAATGTACTACTTCGATACATTAGAACAAAAAAACAGAAAACTTCCATTTCATTTCAGGATACAGAAATTTTCGTCATTAATTCCGGTTTTCAATTTTGAAAATACAATGTAGTTTCAGAAACATCTTTGATATTATTTATTGTTTTTTTGGTCAGGTCGCCACTTGTTCTTAAATATATTATGAGCTGGCCTACGAATTATCAGAATTCATAAAATTATGTAATGTGATGTAAATAGCGGTTATGTCTTCAAATTTATTACTTTGGTATAAAACAATAGAATAAAAATTCAAAAAGCTTGCATTTTCATTTTTATTCAGGATACAGATATTTTGGTCATTAATTCCGGTTTTCAATTTTGGAAATACATTTTAATTGCAGAAACATAATTGATATTATTTATTAATTTTTTGGTCAGGTTGCCACTTGTTCTTATTAAATTTATTTTGAGCTGGCCTACGAATTATCAGAATTAATTAAATTATGCAACATGGTGTAAATAGCGGCTATTATTTTGAAATTCATTAGTTCGTTACAATACATTTTTTGCGCACGATCCAGTAAGCATTTGATTCTCCATATTTTGTTTTCATTATATTAATTTTAGAAACATCTTGTGTGGTTATATCATTCTACTGACATACAATCATCTCAGAGTTAACGTTTCATGCATTTTAGCAATAAACCTTCGTGGTTTTCGACATGTGCTTTGTGATCTACCGCTGTGTTTTAAATATATTGTGATGTAATTTGTTTCACACCAGTTGTCGCGTTAGATATGGAAAGGTAATATTTTGTATGCTTTCCTTTTTTGCTTTTACAGTTGTTTTTATTTTATTGTCATTTTCTTGCAGAGATAAAAGTAATAACAATCAAGCACAAGTGAAAATTTTAAATTGATAAATGAATTTATCATTTGCCAGATAAATTTGGACTTACTGTTATTCGTGGAGATGTTGGTACTATTATCGATAATCTGAACTTTCAGATTATGCTGGCGTGAGGTATAATAGGCATCTCAAGATGTACGTGAAATTTTGCTGCGCATATTGCGAAGATAACAATCACGTTTACTGCCGATGGCAAAACACATTTATATGTACGTATATTAACGTTATATGTGGTATCATGGGCATTTCGCCAAATATTGACTACGATTATTTGGTAAGGTAATGTTTAGAATTTTTTGCGCACAATTTATATTATTTGGTAAGAACTTTCGTCAGAGTTTCCACTTTACACTTAATTGCTTTGGTACTTAGAGTTATTATACTCGAAGTAAACAATTCTTGTCGTTGTATTTTATTTTACTGTGGATATATTGACTTTCAAAATTTACAATTAAATAATTTTGTACTAGTGGTTAAAAGAAACATGCGTATATTTTGTTAAATGTAAAGCATATTTCGGGCTGGCGGTGTATAATCTGTGTAATTTGAAAATTTATTGTTAAAAAAGTCGTAATAACTTAAAAGTAATTAAACTAATTAAAGAATATGTATTCCGATGAGTTGAACGAGTTTAGCTTTTATTTCATAAGGGGAAACGGAATATAAGTGTCAATAAGTTGAAAACTAGATGATTAAGTTTTTTTGAGGGTGATGATGGGAATGTCTGCATTATGATTAAATAGATGCAGTGGAGCATTCTGAAAATAATCCGGTGTTATGGAATTATTGAGTATTTTCTTCGATACATGTTTGAAAATTGAATTTTTGGTGTTTATTCATATTTGCATATTTTGTCAAAAAATTATTTCCTTAAATTTCAAAAGAAAAAATGGACGAGTGTAAGTTGTACAAAGTGCCATTTGATCGCACCATTTGTTAAATATAGATTGAATGGTATGACATGAAAAATGTTCCTGTTAGTTTCAGATACGTTTTTTTCTTTTTGGAAAACCATAAACTATAATATATTTATTTTTGCCTAAGTATGGGCGTTATTGGAAAGAGACAGACATTGTATTGAGATCGAGTTAAATTTCAATTTTATTAAAATAAACAATTAAGTGAAAGAAATTTTTTTCTTTCACTATATTGTATATATTATAGGTAATTTAATTTTTTAAATTATTGTAACTTAAAATATTAAATTTCAATATTTAAATTATTACTCTTTTTTTCTATTTGAGGGCCAGCTTTCAAAAATCTTAAAAATAATGTAACTCAAATATTTCTTTGTAATGACTACAGTGGAATCCCAATTTTTGTCAACGTTTTTTCGAGTTTGTAAATAAAAATAAAATCCGATCAAGTGCGAGTTAAACTTGCGTACGAAAGGTTCTGTAGCACTAAACGATATTAAACTTATAAGGTCGTATTCCTCAGACACTGTGAAAAACAAACTTAATTCAGCGGTCGGTACGGAAAATATTCCATATCTCAAAAACTAAATAACATATTTTATTGAAACTCATTTTCTTAACTTAACAAGTTTATTTAAAGTTCCAATACGTTAAGTTATTTAGAATTTTATAAACTTTTTTTTAATAAGTTAGAGAGGAGAGATTCATAGTTTTTAAGACCTTAGAAGCGCATATCTCACCACACCAACTTAAATAAAAAAGTTGGTATCTCCATTTAATTTTCAAGATCTATCTAATAATACCTCATACGCCTATATGCCCTGGATTTTATTCATACTTCAGTTACATGTATGGATTGCCATCCCTAAAATTATTATTTTTTGTAATTCCACTATTTTATTTTCTGTCCGTTCATAGGAATCACCTACTATCCTCATTTTATCGATATAATGCCAATATTTCCGAGTAAAATGGCTGTGATCTAGGGACAGAAAGACGGACAGGATATCATTATAAGGGTTCTGTTTTTGCCATTACGAAACCCTAAAAATCGTCGATAAAACCAAAATGCACATACTCTTTTTTTGTTGAATTATTATTTATTAAATATACAATTCTAAGAAAAAATTAAAAACAAAGAAGTTAAAAAGGACAGGGAGAAGAAAGAAGGGACAAGAATATCCGCATAAAACAGAGGAAGAAAACAATAGCCGAGCACGAAAAAAAGGAGTTTTGTGGAATAAAAGAAGTATCTAAATATTATTCCTTTTTTATAAACCGTTGTAAGAGTAGGCTTCTAATATTATAATTAACTAATTTGAAAAAGAATCACCAAAATCAGTCAAAAATTGGGAACTGTAGCGGGCTTTTACACCTAGAGGCTAACGGACATAGATGCCCATTACATAAAAATGGCATCATATAAAAGTCAAAAGTGGCATTATTTTTCATCAGAGAATTAGATTACTCCTAAAGAGTTGATGACTTCTAAATTTACCTTAATGATAATCACTTCTATAGTCAAAATTCAAGGCCAGCCTTGAAGGCCAATGTTAGTCGACAATAAAACACATTCAAAATAAAAGGGCCTCGAATTATTTTTGTTAACTCATGCATATTTTCGTACCCATTTCGTATTGGATATTTATGTGTTTGGAAAGTTAAGTTTTATTTTACATACTTTTATGCGTAATTTTATGAAAATAACAGAGTTATATAAACGCGAAAAAAATGCAAGAAAATTTCACATTTCTCAGAAGTTGTAAAAGCGATTTCATATTAATAATTTTTCTTAACATTTTTTCTTATCGATAAAGTAAGTCTCCTTTCATTTTTTATCTGTAGCTTACATGTTTCTGGTAACGCTTTTGCAAAGTTGAATTTTTTGTCTGTAGCTTACATGTTTGTGGTAACGTTTTTGCTGAATTTAATTTTTTGTCTGTAGCTTACATGTTTGTGGTAACGTTTTTGCTGAGTTTCATTTTTTATCTGTAGTGTACATATTTGTGGTAAAGTTTTTGCTGAGTTTAATTTTTTATCTGTAGCTTACATCTTTGTGGTAATATTTTTAAATATCATTGCACTTTATCTGTTCAGCACAGATACTTCTTCAATTTGCTGTTATACAGTTATATAGGACTTCATTTTCCATTATAATTTTTATTTTCCAGGGCGTATTTATATCATATTTTACTATCGAAGCAACTTGACAATAAAATTGTTTTTGTGTGATATATGTGCATGATGCATTAAATTGCTTTATCCATTTGTGATAATTAATGCATATATTCTTCAGATCGGAAGTACGTAAAAGGATATTTTTCGGATGGGAAATTATTAAATGTGGAAATAACGGAATTAATTTACTTGTACCATAGATACTTCATAAGAAATGTGACAGTCTGTTTAGTCATATTTGCTCCAATTTTAACTAATATTTTTAAATATAATTTTATTATTGTTATCGTCAGATATTTTCTAAATGGCTTCTTACTACACGTCTTAGATCATTTTACTATGTCTCTTACCCACCCGAGCAATACCAATACCACAGCATTGTCCAATTTATCTAATATATTAAAAAAATTCACATTAATTAATAAATGAATATAAGCATCTCCTCACCGAGACTCCTCTACTGGCTCTTTTATTATATTATTAATCAAAGTACTTAAATCTATTTTACTTTACATCATCAAAAGTGGATATTTTTTACTTATTGTATCTAGAGTGGCTTCTGTAACTGTTATTTGCTTATTGGTATTAATTCTTATATTCCCAATACTAATTTTTATACTATTAATTTCCATTTCAAAATCTCTAGAAATTAGCTTAATTATACTTCGAAATGGATTTACGAGTTCATTCTTCAATTCCGGTTTAGAAGCTTTGAACGATTTAATAAATTTGATATATAAACAACATCTTTGATTATACATTTATTATAATATCCAAGTAAGCGAAAGAAAGATTTCGTTTCTTTTGACGAAGAAGGTATTGGGAGTAGTATGGAAGTAATATAGGAGTATTGTAGAAGTATTTATAAGAAGATTATGTTGATTTACCTTATTTTTTACAAATTTACGATAATATGCAACTAAGTAAAAGAAGATTTCCTTAATTAATATTTTCTTTTATTACGTTTTTCATTCTCATAACTAAGTAAGATCTATTCACAAAAGGACACATCTTTGAACTCTAAAGCAAGTTGAGAAATTTCACGTTTATTTTTTTAATTCAGGTATTTTAAATGCATATTGTTCGCATTTAGTTTTAACGCTACATCAGTGTTATTGTGATTATTATTTGTGTTAACTATATTATTTAAATTTATTGGTTCCCGAAATTCCTTAACCTCCAAATGGTGTGTTTTGGATTTTGAGATGTTCCTCAGTATTCGAAGTTTTATAATTACTGCAGAGACAACCCCAATTTTTTATACTTAACTATATCATTGTTTTTTTTTATTCACTAGATTACTTAATTATATTTGCTACTGAAATTCCTAAAAATTAAAGGGTAAACGATTTTGAGACACTTCTCAGTATTCAAAGTAAAATTATCATATTTTCTATATTTAATTATACAGAGGCTAACCAACCTATCCACAAGGATTTTTTTTCAGATTATTTATACTTCTAAAGTCTAATTGATTAACATCAACTTTGTTCTCAATTTCTATATTCATTAGTTTTATTGGTGTATGGAATGTTTCCATGATTTGTTTTCTAAACATATTTGTTTCACAATTTCAGAATTATTTCTAAAAACTCTAGTACTTATTTTCATTAGGGCTCCCCCCGTTAATTTACTTAACAAATTCCACACGATACTGGCTCTTTAATATATGCACCAAAATCTTCATTAGCATTTAAAGACATACATAATTTGCTACAATCTCCCTCACGTGCTGGAATTGGTGTACTTAAAAACTTAACATTTTCTACGTTTTCCACCATGATTAAAACATTTGAGGAAATATACATTTTAAGACAGTCATATTCTAAATAAGTATGTAAGGCAAAGCCAACAACTGTAACAGTAATGAAAATATTTTACTCACAGTGCTGTGACCAATTCGATAGTCCCGATTTGCCCTAGACTCTGACCCCGTAAACAATACAAAAACGTATTTATTATTTTTGTAAGCACTATTTAAGTCGTTAAAATTATTGTCAAAAACTTGTTATGATTTACTGTACGGGAAGTGACTTTTTAAAGAAACTCGAGTTTTAGAGTTAATGTAAAAATATATCAGTGAATTTATTTACTAGTACAATTACGAATATGACTTAATCTTACTGACTACAACTAAGCAATTGCTTTTGGATGCTGTTTTCGGGCGGTGTATAAGGCATTATTCATCCATTGTCACGTTCTTCTACAGTCCTGCTGTATTTACTTGCTTATGAGGATTGTAGCTAGATTTTTTTGACCAGAATTGCAGCTAACTGTTATTATTAAGCATAACTCACACCGTGAGACATGCTAACTCACCCATATGCAAGCAAACGTACAGATGCATGCACAGATACTCACAAGCACACACACACATACACGTATACAAAGCCACGTACGCACAGATACGGAAATCGATTGTAATAATTGATTAGTCTACGGGTTCTCTTTATAATCTACGTCGTTATCGAGAGGGCTGCACATATAGTATTAAGTCAGCTGTTTAACCAATTAAATTATTTCCGAAATAAAACATATGTTAAAAAATATAAATCATTAAAAATATATTCGAATTTTTAATATGGGCCCAAATATTTACCTCATTATCCACAGAGAGTACATTTTTCTTAAGACATATTTCCACCAGAGTAATTTGACTCATTATTCTGAATAGTAAAAAGAAAGATAAAAATAAATATTTTGGAAAAATACAAGTTTGATAAATTTATTTTTTTAGTTTTATCTCATCAGAATAAGATGACAAATCCCATTATAATGAAAATTTAAAAAAAAAGTCACGTCATAACTCCGAATTGGCAGACGATCTCATTATTTATATTTCATTCACAAAAAAAAAATTTCCTTAAAGTTTTTAGTTTTATTTTCTTGGGAGTACCGGGATTTGATGCATTAAAACTATTGAAGACAAAAAATTGGAGTTTTTGATTATTATAATTTCCTTCAGAATAGAATTATACGAGAAATATAGTGATTACCATAACCAAGTTAACTGCAAGTCAAACATCCGTTAATAATTTCATTAATGTTCAATCCCGAATCCCGTTTACCACAGAAATACGTTAATGGAAAAGCTTTCTGCAGGAACCAGCCGCTACGAGAGATGAAAGTAATTAAATTACTCAATTACGTTTTAAGTTCAGTAATCGCCAGTGTTTGAAAATAACCATGTTTTGAATTTTAGGCTAAAATATTACGTTTGTAATGTCATTATATTACATAGACGTCTACGGAAACGGTACGTTAATTCTTGTTCAAATGCTATAAGTTGACAAGGTTAGTATTTGAGCATTTGCGTCAGAGGTAAATCGAGGTAACCACGATTATGATTTGATGAGACACGGGAGATATTTGTATGTAAATAAAATAATGTTAATCAAATTTGCGTATTCCCATGCCAATTGTTACTAAAAGAAAAGAAAATAGCTCTAACAATGCTTGAAATTTTAGACTGATGTGACCTTTATTCATAATAATAGGTATTAACTTTTATGCCAAACAGCATAAAGAGATCTTTTCCTCTCTATTGCAGTTGCGACAGTTATACATTTACATCAAATTGTTCTCATGTATCGATTTGGCAGTAAATGTAGTATAACACCCTAGTGAACAAGTACATAATTTTAATGTAACTTTAAAATGCCACAAAAATTCGTAAAATTAAAGACATTACTGACTTCCAATGACATAGTGTAATCTAGTTTACAGTTATTATTTTAAATTCATTAAAATTGAAGTAAGATGTATTATAGGTTATAATAATATGACTTTTAATAAACTAAAAGAATCCAGGATAGGTTCAAATATTACAATGCGACTTAATAGTGATTATCAGCTTTTTCTCATGACCAAATAAGAATAAGATTTTGGTTTCACTAATTGTGGTAACATATATGATGAATTAAATATTTTTAGTATATGGATAAACCCATTTAATGAGTTTATGATACGTTACAGGGAGTTTAAGTAATTTTTGATTAAATTGTAAAATAAAATATATATAAAATACTTTTCCTAACTCATTAGAAATGATGTTAAAGATAAAATAGACTGAAGGACAAAATATTATTGGGCAATGTCAATACTTTAATTTGTCAGCCTTTACAGTTATAAATGCAAAAAAATATTATTTTATATATTAGTAATATGACCAATATTGATAATATATAAAAAAAATTGCTATTGGTACAGGAACTAACGTTTGTATCCACAAGTCCACAAATTTAAAAAAAATCGAGTTTTATCAGGCCTTTTTCAATCCTATATCAAAAAGTCAAGAAAGACCTACATTTAGATTATTGTAATACTTTTATTAATTAAATAAAACATTTAAAAATCTGATGCCCCAATGTTAATACATCCAGTTGAAAAAAAAATGGAAACACTTCATAATTTTACAGTTCATGTTACTTAATTTGTACAATTATACATACAATTTCACTAAAGTATAATTAAAAGAGATCGCAATGAAATAAATATTTATTTCATTAAAATTTATCTAGCCGTTTACACTTGAACCTACCCGAACTCCATCTAATTTTGCTTGTTTATTTTTACTTAGTTTTATCAAGTCTTTTTCAGTGCCAAATTAAAAAGTCAAGATAGAACCATATTTAGATTATAGTAACACTTTTATGTATCAATTAAAATATTTAAAGATCTCATGTCTCTAATGTTAATACATTCAGTTGAAAAAAAGGAAACACTTTATGACTAAATTTAATGTTACTGGATTTGTAAGTTTATACATATAATTTTACTATAGTGTAATTAAAATAGATGGCAAAGAAATAAACACTTATTTCATAAAACTCTAACCAGCTATTTGCACTTGAACGTAGCTGAACTCTATTTAACTTTACTGGTTTGCTGCTAGCTGGCTGCTAAAGTGCGCAATTATTTAAAAATAAACCATAAAATTTAACACAGATTATTCTATTCCATTGAGACGCGAAGAACGGTTGGCTGCTTGCGTGAAAGAAATATTTTTCATACTGTGTATAGTTTCAATTCTCATTCATATTAACACTAAATGTACGTCAACGTTAAGTTTAAACAAATTAACGTATTGTGGTAGTGAAAAGTGCTGATGAATTTAGTGTGCGATAAAGTTTAAAGAATATGTCACGTATATACTATACGTAACTCTGTTTTCATTGGCATTTCATTTACTTTTCAATAGATAGTAAGTCAACTATCCGTGACTTATAGTCACGGATAGTTGATAATAACGTGAAAAAAATTTAAGTATAAAACAGTTTCCAAATGTCCTTTAACTGTCCGCATCGTTGAGTCGATGATTACGACTTACATTAATACTCCTTAAGTCAAACGCAAGCAAAAGAATAGTGAAGTTTCTTTTTAACATTTCCGTTTTATATTCCAATAAATAAAACGGTAAGAAATAATAATCGAGAAAAACACTTCGCGTTACTTTATAATAAAAACTGACGATGAGTCGACAAATTTACCTATTTTCCTCTTGGGATAGCACAATGCGAGTAATTTTTGTAAGAAATGTTGAAGGAACGAAATGTTTAGAACCATTTTACTTAGTAATACAATAAAAAGTGCTCTCCAAAGTTGATATAAGGATTCTTTTGTTGGAGGCATCTTTGAGTGGAAGTAAAAAACAATCTTGATATATTAACATCGTCTAACGTAAGCATGTAATGATGTACTGTTTATGAAAGTCTTACAATCTGTTTCTAGAAATCAGGTATTTTCACAAACACCATGTGGCTTTTACTAATCCTAGTAAGAAGGCAGTTTTATTTTATTGCCCGGATGTTTTATTTTTTTTGACTATATGTTTTTTCGGTTACTTGTTTGTGGTTCGATCTCTGAAAATCAATATACTTGTAATTTTGCATACCGAAAATTAGAATACAATTTGCAACTAAGATGTTTAATATTGGGTAGAAATAAAAAATCTCTATTACAGATATTTATTAATCCATTTTAGGATTGTATTATAATAGTGTTTGATTATTAAAAAGGCATGTGAAAAAAAATTTGCACCTATTAACTTTTTATTTTTAATATTAAAGTTACCTGAATAATTGGTCATTGGATAATACCGTCCCGTAAACTCGTGACGGTATTATCCCGCTGAGTCATGTTTGTCAGGGCGAATGCATAAAGTTGTGTTTAAAACCCAAAAGCTTTTCTGTATATATATATATATATATATATATATATATATATATATAATTCTTAATAGCTTGGGACTTATTTCTGTTCTGTCCAAATAGGGCTGTAAAAATAATAAATTGCGGGCATATTTTTAATAAGGACCCGTTTAATTGCGAGTTTTATGAGGCTTTTGTACACACTTAGGTACATACTAATATTAAAGGATACCTAGTATTTTTTCCCAAGTATACTTTTCAGACACAAAAATATCGTGAATATCTCAAAATTGCCCCTAATTCTGATTTAATAAAAATAGTTTTGGAATACTTAAAATATATCTATTGCGATTTAATATCCCACACATACGTCGTCTATTCAATGAACTCCTTTTAATTTTCAATAGAAATATTTTTCATGGTTAACTATTGAGATATATGCAGGTTAATACGCTTCATCATTTTGCCAAATTTATATATAACAAAAATTTCAGAAAAGGAATCTCCGGATATATGCAAAGATACTTGCAAAAAATATATCCCCTTCCAATGTTGTAATTACTAAGTCCAAAATTTTAATAGAACAAGGTTTCTAAAGTTGCAGTTTCAGAAAAACTATAGTATGACTCCACAAATTATGTAATTGAATGTTGATATATCGGGCAATATATTTACATAATAAAAAAATATAATATTTGTGAACCGTATTGTAGAAATATTATGTATCTTTAAATGTTTTAACTTTTGTTTTTACCTTATTGTATTGACATTTCTACCCATATTTAACTGGTTATACTCTTCTAGAATGGCAAATAGCTTAATATACTTATATTTACCAAAGCCACAATGCCTATACAAAGTCTAAAAAGTTAATGAGCACAAGCAATTTTTTCCATGGAAAAATATAATTAAATTGTTAAAATAGCATAATGAATCCTTTGCAAAATAAAAAAAAACAACATAACACACTAGGGCTAAACAAAATGGAAAAATTCGTCATCAAGAGATAACAGAGAATAATCGAAAAGTAATAAAATTCATGTCATGAGAGTTTAAGCTTTCAGTTCCCGAATAACAGAATTGTATGTATATGAATGAATCCTGGTCCCAGGTAAAATGCAATAAAACAAAATCATAAACCATTAATCAAATCCTTGTCGATGCGTAAAGCGAACAAAATAATTTTCGTGACAATTTTACTTTCCGTGTTTGTGGCGAAAAATGCGATATAGGAGCAATTTACTTAATGACTAGGCATGTGATATGCTTTACGACTTCCTGAGGATTATTTTTCCAATAATATGCCGGATATTTGGTCCATACGAGTGAGACCTCTTTTTTATGAATGAAGTCAAATTTTCAATTTGAGTTTTAGGAGATTGGTAGTTTTTAAGAATGTATTTAAATAAAATTTGTAACTTTATATGCAAATAAATTTCTGCACTTCTAAAATTACATTTTGTAACAGAATATTTCATGCAGATTTACGTCTAATTATTCTCGACCACGAAAATATAGTTTTCATAGCTTTGACAACTTTAATAAAGCAACTTAGCTAAAATAGTTCTATAACGTGATCCATTCTATTAAAATAATTGAAAAATATGAAATAAACCCCTTCACAATTAAATGAAACTACGTGATATAGTATTATTTCTACTTTCTTTAATTTATTTACCACCAATTAACGCGAAATTTATTCAAAACCACTGAATATTAGATTGTTACGTGTATCCATATGTACGTATCTAACTGCGCTTTCAAAAGCTTATAAAATCTGATAAGAACCCCCGATTAACTACAGATTTTTACATGATAGCAAGAAATTCTTTCCATCCTTCAGTTATGCAACTAAAAACTTTAAACTTAGGCAAAACCTATAACAGCTAAGTGGATTGGAAATAGACAAATTTCCGGGTATTCATATTAGTAGATAGATGACACTTATTATTTTTAGTTATGATCAGAAAAATATTTAAAGGCATAATAAAAATATTTAAGGCAAAGGAATTTAATTATTTCTTGCTAGTTATTATTGAATCACCTTTCAAAAAAATATTCTGCTTTTTTCATCGAAGGTAGGAATTATTTTAAATTTAGATTAAAAATGTTACTAAATTCCATTTTGGTGAAAGTTCTTTTTGGTTTAACGTAAACCGTTCATTTAATCTAATGTGATCATATTTTATATAGTTTTTATGCATTAATTCATCTTTAACTATTAGAAGGGACGTATATCTGATTACGTATTGAAGTTCTTTAAAATAAAAAAAAACGAGGTTTAACTTTTTAAATATAAATTTAATTACACGATTAAGTTTAAAGAAAATTGGCAAATATAAAGATGCGGTTTTATTATTGTGGGTTACGTTTGCACAATTATTTGATATAACTCTACAGTTACTCATCCAAAATAAATTTGTCTCTTTCTATTTTTATGCGTAGTATGATTTCGTGAGGTTATTCTATTTTTTAGAAAGACATTTGTTTTATAATATCAGCATATACTGCTGATTCAATTTTACTAAGGGTTATACATGAAGATGATGAATCCGTACATTAACTTCCAGTGAACCTTTTAATGACTTTCATTCACCTTAAATTTTATTTCGGACACAATGAACAATTTTACATTTCGGGCGCTGCTTTTATTAGTTTAAAGTAATATGTCTAAATTACAATATGTGAATATTTTTCCTATCACGCTTGCAGTAGTGTTAAATGTGAGTGAAAACTGATGTAAGATTTATTATTTACTCAGCAAAATATAAAGGGCCTAAGGGAGATGAGACAATTCTGTATCTATTGATATATCTTTAATTATTTTATATGTATACATATGTACGTGTATATCTTTAAATATTTTATAGTTATAAAACTTTTTCTCTTTTTCTCTCATCTAATGCGCGTACACATATTGTAAATGTCCCGAGAATATCATTGTTTTGTTTAGCATTATATTACTTGTCAAAAGTGGAAGCTCATTATAATTCTATTTTGATCCACGGATGCTTGTTGCATCTGCTGTTTTCTGTTTTCGCTCTTATTAAATTTGCGTTTCGCGACTGTAGGTAAATACAATTTTTTGACTCAATAAATTTAGATTTGTCTATTGTAATGCAAAAGGTACGCGAAATATCCACCTATATTGTCGTATGCTGATAAGAAGAATCAAGCACAAAGTAGTGAAAATTAAATCAGTAAATAAAAGTGCTGTTAAATGGGTGCGCTTTATTATTAGAGTAATAAAATGCAGCTACGCTTCTCTTATTCATTAAATAATGAGGGATACGAGTACTGTTTTTAAAAAAATCCTTTACACTTGTTATTCAAGTTTTAGATTTTCTTTTCTTTATGAAGGTTCTGTTTATAATAATAAAAAGTTCAATTGTAATTATTATTGAAAAAGAATTGATAATAAAAACATATTTATATCAGAAAATAAACGATTTCTCCGCAATTAAGGTAAAATCTCAAATATACAAGAGAGAAAATATAGTCCAGAAAAAAATTCTATGTTTACTTAAATGAAATTGAAAGAAACATTTTATGCTATATATATATATACATATATATATTAAAACATCTGTAACATTTTTTTGGAAATCAATTGGAAACTAGTTGGATTTGATTGCATCGTGCATGCATAAATGTTATTGATTTTTATTGCAATATTAAGAAAATATATTAAGCTACTTGAGAGTCTAGCATGCTTTTGAAAAAAAAACTAATAAACAATTAAAATTAGATTTTGAATTGTTTGAATTTCCAGAACATTCCAGTAAAGCTATTTTAGATTACTCGTTTTCGACAATAATTCCACTACAGAATAGATAATAAAGAATTTATTGGAATATATTAGAGAAATAATAGGTGCAAAACATTTTCAGGTGCAAAACGTTTATAAACATTTATTTGCAAATAATTTAAAAATAATGAGTTGAATTAATGCTTAAAAAGCTAATGAAATCCGTTTTGTTAAAATTACATTATGGTAGAAATTTAAAATTTAGTGATTTAGTGATATAATATTAATTTCTGAAGACTTCGCAATAGTACATCACTACAATCACTACATCACTACAATTGTTTGCTACTATCACCATTTAGCTGGAGAATAGTAAACGAAAGTAATTTTTATATAATTGTTTAATTTAGTGGGCTAGTAATTTTAGAAATCGCTAGTATCCGTTACGTTTAGTAGTATCCGCTAGTAATTTTAGGAATCTCTAAATTAGTATAAATAGTTTGTGTGCATGAATTTTCATTTTCCGGAAGGATATTTTCTATGCCAGATGTTTGGGGTTCTGTTGAGTTTATTATTACAGAGATGTTGTCTTCCGCTTCGTCGGGCGATCGAAGTATCAAATATATTATTTCGTATTCCTATGCATCACACGGCAATGAAATTCATATTATTTTCCTCTTTTTTAAATTTTTTGTTATCAAATTCCTCTAGCTTGAGGCGCCATGTCATAAAATATGTTTCTTTTATAGAAATTATACATTGTAGAGATTTATGACTGATTACTATGGTAAACGGTCCTCTCAATATTTATCATCTGAAATTAACATTGACGTAAATTAATCTGTACTTTAAAAAGTGCTTTTGTCAACTGGCTTACTTTATTAAGCGCAAACGAAAAGCCCCGCTTACAAGATAAAGGTGTTTTCTTCACCTCGAACACGCAAGGTCACAAGTATACGTAATCGTACACCCATGTACTCTTATACATGTTCACATGTGCGTGTACACACACATAAATATATATACATATATACGCACATGCAGAGAGACGCAGACGCAGCCAAACACCCGAACGCATGCGCGCACGTACTCGAGAACACAGTTCTGTATTTCGCGACTATACGTTCGTGTATTAACCACAATTTACTAGAAAAATTTGAGTAGAAATTTACCCTAAGAAATATTTCGGTCCCAGTTAAAAATTAATCCACCTTTTGATTATTTCATATATTAAATAAGAGGCATTTTGTTTACCTGAATATTTTTTACAATTAAATGAAACTACGTGATGTAGTATTATTTCTACTATCTTTAATTTCTTTACCACGACTTAGGTTTCGTTGTATTACAACATCTTCAGGTGGGATATTAGCAAAGATCTTTGCTAATAGCCCACCTGAAGATGTTGTAATACAACGAAACCTAGGTCGTGGTAAAGAAATTAAAGATAGTAGAAATAATACTACATCACGTAGTTTCATTTAATTGTGAATAATGGATTTCTACAAAATTAACGCCAAATATATTCAATATTTGAATATTTTTTGTCAATTTGTGGAAGCATCACGTTGAACTGAACTTTTATTAAGACAATGTTTAAAATGAAACATCTTTTCAGAAAAAGCTGAAGAAATGGACGAGAAGGATTATCTCACAACCACTGTGAGATTTCTGTAACTAAGTTTTTATTAATTTAATTTCTAGTTCAAGTAGCAGCCATAGCCTGGTGGGTTATTATGCTACAAGTAATCATAAGACTGCAGGTTCCTATTTCTGCGGGTTTAATTAGACTGCGGGTTCCTGTATCTAAATTTATATTCGAGTGAAGATTTGACATGAGTATTGAGGAAAACGAGATAAGTGCATTAAAGAACATGCCTTTAGCTGGGTTCTTTGTTTCTCTATATCTCCTGAAAATGACTATGCAAATTAATCGAAATAATTTCATTGGGATGATCGAATTAAATGCTAATGTCTAGATTTTTCAGGTTCTTTAAACCGTAAGTTGTAACATTAAATGCGGAGAGGAGGACACCTCTATTAAATAGAAGCTTTTTATTACATCTCTCTTACGAGATGAAGATAACACATGAAACATTCCATTACCATAGTTTTAAAATTGCAGGTGTTACGAGACTATAGTAACTAAAAGGAGACACGGATATGATGACAGTGTTAAATAGTCAAACACATAATTTGCATAATAAGTGTAAGGGTCCTCCATCGAGAAATTGAAATAAGATTTTATTATATTTTAAGCATTTTCCACATTGAACATCTCTGGCTTAAAGCTACGCCTCCACTAGTCATTGAAGCGTGACAGGTTCACGAATGAAGGTGAGGAGTCTAATTAATATGTATTTTAATTTGGACCTCAATAACTGGCGACAGATTTTGAGTTAACTTGCACTGTTTATTATGAAAAATAATTTAATTTTAAGTAACAAAATTATCTGGGTTATTCCTGACCAGGACGAGAAATATAAATATATGCCTCATGTTTTAGCAGTTACATCTTTACGTTTATAAACTTTTGTTCAGTGTAATCTATTATACAACAAAACTATAATCACCGCTTATGCATTCAGTTTATTTTCTTAAATAATCTCTTTTCTATAAGTTATATAAATTGAAGAATTTAATGTTGCAAATTTTTGAATTTAGTAATTCTAATAAATTTAATCTAAATATTCTTCAATTTAAATCAGAATACTCAACAAAATATTGAGTATTTATTCACGAAAGAAATATTTATTAATTTCATTTACATTCAGAATTAAATCACAGCGTATATTTTTGAATTCTTTTAAACAGTTCGACGATAACTAAAAAACTGAGTATTGGATACATATATTTGGATACATGAAGCTTTTACTTTGTATAGTTATAAAAAGTAGAGTTATTTTTAAAAGTTACTTAAATACATCTTTTTACGCAGAAAAGCTATATTAACGTTGCATTTTGTGAATCAGCGTATTAGGAGTTCATAAGGAAAACAATAACATTGATTAACAATAGAAGAGATATTTATTTACATCCCAAGTACACGTGAAATGGAAGGAATAGAGAAAGAAAAAAGGAAAGAGAAGAATGGTTTGGGCTGTGTTATGAAAATTAAGCAAATTGAGTTACTCTAGAGCTGAGAAAGCACTTCATACTTTTAATGGCTAATTACAAATTAAAACAGTGTAGTTATATTTTAGACATGATTGAAAAGGGTTCAAAATTATGAACGAAATTGGAAAATAATCTATACTTATACAGCGGTTTAATAATTTATATATATGTACATATTTAACTGGCAATGATAGTTATTAGTAGCCTACTAATGATTATTAGTAATAGAAGCTTACTAATGAGTTATTAATGGCATTAATTGAATGAATAATAATTTAAGACAATAATTCTGTGATTCATTTATGTGTTATTCTTCGATACTAGTCATACTGTAAAATTATATTTGTGTACTCCTATTAAAACTATAGTAATTTTGTGATATAAAATATATTACAGTTTCATTTAACTCTCTTGTGGTAATTACATAGGAAACAAACATTTGGTTTTCATATTGAATCAAATTAACATTGGGACCTTGGACAATTTTGGCAGTCCATGGCGCACTCTCACTATGTTCTATACCCATTGCATTTATTACTTGTTTCTGTTTAGTATCTATTATTGCTTATTGTTTATTTTTTTTACGTTAATTAACTCGATTTATTAATAACGAGTTGTAAGTCAAAATTGGAGGTAAGAGAGAAAATGATAAAAAATACAAATAAAACTTTCAAAAATTTAATTAAAAAATTTACACAAAACAAAAGAAAAGTGTCCTTGTAAATTTACAATGAATTGATATGTATATTGAGTTCATATTTATATATGAAGTACTGGCTTTAACGTCTGTAAGTTCCTATCAGTCTTAGTAAAACAAAAATGTTTCCTGCTGAATGAATTAAATTTCTACCCGTGAAACTCACAGATGTTTATGTTTGAAATAAATTTATTTGCATACTTTTTTTTACCATTTGTTGACCGGAGTTTAATATGAAAAATAAAAATATATTAATTCAATAGCATTTAGGTGAGAAAAATTCGTGAATTGATATAAAATCTTATGAAATATTAATACCACATAGTATTTGTTTAGCCTTTGGAGGCAGTTTGAAATTTAAAAAAAATAATGTAACGTGTGAAACAATAATAGACGACTCGGATACAATCAAAGTTTGCAGTTTTCACAACTAGCTTTCGTAACATCTTTTGGATACGCTTTCTGTTTCACTATTATTTATTATGTATATTATAATTCAATACCATGGAATGAAAATAGCTCATCTTTGTCTTAAGTCTAAGCCGCAAATTTTAAATTTAACAATTAACTTGAGCCATTCGATGGTCCATGCTTTAGAGTACCCGAGAAGTAATCCGATTATTAAAGCAAGAAAACACAGTGCAATTAATATGAGTGTTTGATTGAATTAGTGTATTATTTTAATAAATTCAGTGTACGAGACTCAGTTTCTATCTGTTTATATTATTTATTTTATTTAAACAAAAATTGTTCCACTGTTAGAATATCGTTTACCAAGAGAAGCTTGTAAAAAAAAGGTTATTAAAAATTCAAAACCCGTGTAGACATACAATTTATAAGAAAAGTATTGACATAATTACTTTTAAATAAAAAAAAATAGAAAATAATATTCATTTGTTTGTATAACATACTGTTTCTTACAATTGTTGTAATAGATCCAATGCAAAATTCTATTTTGTATTATTTCCAAGGTTGAACAGGTACATGTATTGGATATTCGTAGAATTGGGCATTAAATATAAAGGCGGAATAAAGTGGAGAAAAATTGCTGTTTACACATACGAATTGCTAGATATGTCTCAACGTAAGATACTCGTATGTTAGTTATCGTGTTCACGTGTTAAGATACAAATTGTCACAGACATTTCTAGGCGACACAAGTTAGTTAAATATGCGCCCAGAAATATAAATGTACTTTAGAGAAACTTAATTTTTCACTGTTTTTTTTATTAAGGTAAAGAATATTG
Source organism: Druceiella hillmani (assembly GCA_039881145.1). NCBI lineage: Eukaryota > Metazoa > Arthropoda > Insecta > Lepidoptera > Hepialidae > Druceiella > Druceiella hillmani. Next base: position 8,349,739 of record JAYKKI010000059.1, read on the forward strand.
AAAAGCATAGTAGTTAAAAGCTATGAAAGTCAATAATGATTACTATAGGGAAAAATATTTCTAAAAGATGTTATTGGTACTGAAAATGGCTGCCATATCTAAAATTTCAAAGTTTTCACAAATTAATTTATATTTATTTTTCTGCTTGAATAATTCATATACTTTATTTGTATACGCAAGTGTTTAGTGACAAAATATGTCGAGCAAAAAGAAATATGGGTATCTGAAATACGGTTAAATAAATATTTTTTTTTTCAATTAAACAAAGCGAAATCATGAAAAATTACTTTTGATTTCATTCCTACAGGGAGCATGTTAAAATATTTAGATCACCATCATACAAGGAAAGTGTAATTATATAATAATAAATTTTATAATAACACTTTTTATCTATACTGATTTCTCAAACATAAAAGTACTCAGCAGTCAAGTTGGGCCTTAGACATGATGAACCAAAATATGCTATGATGGGATTTTTTGACTTATGAATAACAGTGGAAATGCATTTTAGGAGACAGAATATTAAATTACCAAGGGATATTAGCAATCAAATACATTAACAGGTTCATTGTTAACCTTAATTGTGAAAACGTTATTTGTTCATAACGGTGGTAAATAAGATAATTTCTGTATCCTCATCTCATGGCATGGCAAACAAATTTTTTTTAATCATCTTATATTGGATTAGATATTCGTGATATAATCTCAATATACCATTAATTAATTATCATTGATGAAATGTACTTTATTTTATTTTGAAGTAAGCCGTGTTCGAGTTTACTATACCAATGTTCAGTTCCCAGATAATTATGCTTATTCATGAAGTTAATTCATGACGTTTAATACGTTTTAGTCTTCTCAGTTTATAGGTAATATCTAAAAGTCGACTAGCTTCTACGTTGTTATGTTTGAGGAGTCATTTTTCGGGTTTAATGGCATATTCTTGCATCACTTTGTTAATTCATTTGTTGTCTAAGTCGTTATTAATTTCTTGATTGGTTACATAGCGACATGCACTGATAGTTATACGTAAGAACTTGTTTTGGTTTCGTTCGATTACATTACGATTTGACTGCTTGGTACATCCCCAAAGCAGAATATCATACATCCTATTTGGTTTGCCGATAGAGAGGTAAGTTAGCCGCTTACAGTAAAGGTTAAGCTTGGAATGACGTCCAACCAACCACAACATTTGTCTAAGTTTCAACCCGATTTGCTCAGCTTTTACTTAAACATGGTGTTCCTAATTATGCCTACCATCCAGATGGAGTCCAAGATATTTTGCTGTATCTACTTGCGAGATTTGAGACAAATGTGTTAAGACAAATGGTTAAGACAAATGTGTCGATTGCTATTTGTTCGTCGCAATGCAAATGTAATACGAATAAATTTAGACTCGCTGAGTTTGATTTTCCAATCAGCGGTCCATCTATTGGTTTTGTCAAGTATTTCTTGAAAATTTTTGGTTGCTTGACTTTGCGTGTCTTCAGTTGCCATTACTACTGTGACAAAGGTGCCTATGAAAGTTTTTTCTGTAGTGTGAATATCAGTAGATAGAGAAGAGGTCCTAAGACATTTCGTTCATATGTTGAAGTACGTGACGAATAGAATTCGCATTATTTTTCATTTATGGCAACTAACATTTCATTCCTTTTACCAGGAGTAATCAGTTGAGATCCCCAAGCAGTATGTTTGATGTTGAAATCACCTTAAATAATAAACCTTTGACTGAGTTTTCTGAATATACTGAAATATTGACTTTTCGAAATGTTGTGACGTGCAACAGGCAGTACCAATAATTATGTCTTCTCCATTATGCTAAACAGTAATTATGGTGGGTTGATTGTATGGCTCTTTTATTCCTTCTTGCTTAAAATTGTGTATATTTTGTTTTATTAAGAAAGCTGTTTCCCCACGGGCACGTTCGCTAGGATGAGTATTCCAGTAGGCGTAATATCCATTCATTTTAATGTGGTTCTTTTGTGAAAAGTGAGTTTCAGATATTAGTGCGATGTCTATGTTATTAGTATTTATGAATATCTTAGTTCTTGGGCTAGTTAGGTAACCTCATTTTCGTTCCATGTTATAATTCGTAGGAACTTGTTATTCATTTTCCGGATTTTTGACTTTTTGGTTGGCGGCCTTAGGATTTCCTCCTATTTTTCTACTCTTTTGGCTAACTGGCTAATACTTAGTATAATTTCAACCTGAAACGAAATGAGGAGTTTTATCATATCAGTGATGGTAGGCTCGTTAGATGCAGCTTATTGCTTACTATAATTATTTAGATTAATTGTATTTTTCATTGTTTGAGCGTAAGACATTTTTGAAACAGATGGTTCACCTTTTTCAGACAGTTTTATAATATCGGTTTGCATTCTTTGAAAATTAAAAATTTTCTACGGTTGTACAGCTTTCAATTTCTTTTGATAGGCTGGATAACTTTTTAGGTTGCCGAATGTCCTCTTTTGTTACTTAGTGCGTGTATTGTTATTACACTGTTGCGTTGTATTTATTAAAATAATTTTACGGAAATTTCCATTTCAATCGTTTCAGTAGTTTTTGCTTGACACTTGGTTCAGTCTTTTTGCTTGATACAAACAACAACTTGATACAAACGTATTTTACAATATTTTTTCTTTTTATTGTTGGAATTTTATTCGTTCCGTAAATGTTACTAAGAAAAAATGAAATTGTAAAAATGAATTCATAAATCTGTACATAACTGATACTAATTTAATATTTTATCGGTCGCAGACTTACTACAACCATTCATACCAGTTCTATTTTACTCGTGACAACCTGTATCGGCTAAAATAATTTTGTTTTATTTTTTTTAAATGTTATAGAAAAATAGCTCATTTTTATAAATATTTTATTGTCGTATTTTTCATAGAATTCCGACTGACTCACAGTACATAATATTTTTCACGGCGCAATAATTATTTAAATATAATATTTAAACTATTAGAGCTATATATCAAAATAATACTTGAAGATTTTGTTGGCAGTTAAAATGCGAATGTCATAAAATATTGCGGAATAATTGAAGAAAAATTATGTAATATAGACTATTTTGTTAAAAGTGTCTTTGTGTTACTAAATTGAGCTATAAAATTCTATACTTAAATAAAATACGGAACAAATAATTTGCTCCTAAGAATAACCTTAATAACTAAATTATTTTTCATTGTCTCCAATAAAATAAATCAAACTAGATCATATGGCTTCCGCTTTTAACTATTTTAAGCAGTATCGGGCATTTAGTTGTAATATAAAATTGGTACAATATGAATTATGATACAAAATCTTCTTCATTATATGTTATCGTACTATCTGTAATGTTAACCCCAAAAAATTTCCTTTCATAATTAAAAAAAAGATAAAATTTAAATAAATATAAAACAACATAAACTACTGAAACTACCCCTTTCTTGACATCAATATCATATACATGCTCCTTGCTATGTATACTTGTGTTCGTTGCTCCGTGCCAGATATAATGGTATTACGTAGTCGCCGAAGGGTTTAAATTTTGCACACGATTAAGGGAGTATTTAATTAAGTTTCTTACTCCTTCCGGCTATGAGATTATATAGGAACCTTTAGTAGGGAACATCAATGTCTCTAGACTCCGAAACATCTGAAATAAGTTTGCTTTTATAAAATATTTTCTAGGTATATGTCCTCATATTTCCCTCCATTAACCGATTACATTTCCTGGCTAATCAGATTATAAGAGGCTACATTAAAGAGCATTAAGTGACAATATGAATATATATTTCCAATAATGATGGAGTCTCTAGTAAAACGATAAGTTTTTTAATTCCTAAAAGCTATTTCAACTCCTCGAAAGGAAATAAAGTTGCAAGCTTTGCTATTTTTTCCATCTTTAGTTCCCAAAAAAAGGGTGTTGCAAATTCTAAATATTCACAATGACTGTACAAACTGTACTTGTATTTTTATAGGGTCACGTGGGCTTGCTAGTTAAATAAATTTTTAAAATACGAATTTTTTTGTACATATCTTATAAATAGTATACATTCTTGATTAAAAGATAGGTTATACATATATATATATATATATATATATATATATATATATATATATATATATATATAATATATATCTATATATATATATATATATATATATATATATATATATATATATATATATATATATATGTATATACGCACACATATAACGCTATCATTTAAAGAGGACGAACAGTGAACATAAACGCTATAAAAAATTATACCGGCGCACAAAAATGAAATGCGCCCCTATTAAGTTCATTTTTAAAATCATGGAATATTATTATTTATTTATTTACTTACTATTATGTACAAAACTCGTGCATATAGTGGACTTATTGCTACGAGAACAATTTCTTACAACCGGCCAGAATATCAGTCCAGCCTCGCTCGACGAGCGGGACATGCAAGACATACACACAGGAAATGTTAAAATTAGGTCTGACAAATAATATGTGCTACATACCCCGTGTATATATTTTGTCGGCTAGTAAGTATTTAGCCACAACTTTGGGACTTTTCTAAAAAGATTCTCGAAACTTCTTGAAGGTTTTGGTGATGCTCAGCTGCTGGTGGAATATCAAGGGCATTATTAATTTCTAATTGCTTCTAGAGGAATCTATAAGTAAAGCAGATATTTACTGAGAAAAATTGGCTCGATTAGCTAACAAATTGAGCAGTCAACAGGATCGAGTTTATTTTCTAATGACAATCTATGTCATTTTCTACATGAAGTACGTCTTCAACATGTGGTCTAATATGTTGCACATCGTATTCATGGTAAATTAGAAGAGCTCGGCTGGGTTCTACTCACTCATTCACCGCATTCGCCGGACATTGCGCCTTCTGAATATTATTTATTCAGGGCTTTATTTCATTTATATATATTTATAATTGTTTTTAACGTAAATGGTTACTTACGTGAAAAAAAATCTCCAAGACGACCCCGCACAGTTTTTTAAATCAAAGTCACCGGAATTTTACAAGAAAGGCATATTATCGCTGCCAATCAGGTGACGACAAGTAATTCATTGTTCGGAAAAATTATAAATATATCTGAGTTCTTTATTACTATCAAATGAAAGATTTCCTGAAAACTTCGTCACTTTACGTTATCATAAATACGTAATGGCAGTATTACGTACGTCCATATTACGAATACTTCATTACTATTTCATTTTGCTTTACTTCGTAATATACGAACATTAGAAAATAATGCTTAACATAATATATATTCAAAAGACATTAGGACAAACTGCTACATTTTTTTTATTCTACTAGTATAGTCTTTCTTCTTTCTCTATTATAATTTGCTTGCTTTTACCAAATTGTACAGCAAACTTGTATATTAATTAGTTTAGCATGTCTGATGGGCTCTACAAAGAAAATTTATTAAATTCAGAATGATTTATTTCAGTAAGCTAATATATGATAATCTTATCCGATACCAAATCTGATAAGATACCACCCTAATTTCAGATTAAGCCTAACCTCATCACAGTTTATCCGTATTAGATCATACGATAATTAAATAGAATATTTCCACTTGTTTCACAAACCATGAAGTTTTTTTTCTATTTCAGTGTGAGGGCACAAGAGTATCTAAATCAGATAAAACGAACTTTTTCTAGGATTGGTTTCAAAAAGGTTTGTAATATTGAATTTAGGAGATCACGTTGAATGATGATTATGGGAGAGATGATCCTTTGTTGAAATTTTGAAATCATTGTTTGACTATGTTATAGAAGAGTACCCTTTCACCAATAGTTGTTCATATATTGTGAGTAGCTTCGCTTGTTTTTCACCCTAAACCTAATTTAAAATGCAAGATTATTTTGAGTTCTCCTCTTAAAATGTGTGACTTGAGTTAACGTTGAAAATTATGCGATTCAACCTAAGCGATTCAATCTAAGCGAGATAAATGTAAAAAATATGTCACAAGAATTTATTGGGGAAAACCTGTTTCTAGGTTTTGCTATTACACAGTAGTTTCATGTATTTAGTTACTATTTAAACGAACACATCAGATAATATAAATTTCTCATGTCTATTCAGATTTATGTTCTTTATGTAGAAACAATAAAAATTGTAAAGTTACGTCTGGATAAAATCTAAATGTAACAGAAAAAAAGAAAATTCATTTTCAAAATAAGTAGGCGAGTGTAAATATTTGGGATATTAATAATTAAGAAATATGTAATAATTAATTAGTATTGTTAATACTCAAATGCAATTTGTTTATTTAAATTACATTATAGTTATACAATTTTTTAACGTTCAGGAAATATGATATCCACGAAGTCTGTCTTACTTAGTTGTTCTAATTTTTCACTAAAATTCTAAAGTAATATTGAGTGTCCTTACTTATTCTAAGGTAATAGAGAGTATCTGCAGATCAAATACAATAAAAAATCGTGTAAAATGTTTTAAAGTTAATAGTTGTTTTAAAGTAGAAGTAGCTATTACAGCGACTTTCCTTATACACTGAATCTTATATGGAAGTTCTATCGATCAGCTGACCATTTTGTATAAAGTAGAGTTTTTGTTTCAATTTTCAATACCGGTGGGCCAAAGTTATTATATTTAATACATAGTTAATCTCACAAAAAATGCAATTCGTGCGTTATACATGAGATGATTAAGAGCGTTTCATAGCTCAAAATATGGAAAAAAAATGCGTTTTCAGATTTTTCCCCTTATTTACTATACAATCTCCGCAGTTACGCTAAAGTTTAACTAAAGCAGGGCCTTATATATTTTGATGGACGATTCAGTCGAAATAATATAATTTTATAGGTAATTTTGCTTAAATTTCTAAAGATAAAAGCGTGAATTTTTTTAGGACAATTTTATTGCAAACGTAAATAAAATGTACAAATTTAATATCTCTAGCCTCGGAAATAAAAAGTTATTGGTATTGTAAATAGACCTTGAAGTAGTTCGCGTAAGTACGCATATGACGTGTGTCTGCATGAATTTGGCTAGTACTCTGCCGTGGTCTTAAATTTGAAAGTTTACTTTAATGTATGTACATGCAATATCATTGTTTAGTGTATACATAAATCGGATATTTTCTTAACAGAATAATAAAAAGAAATAGATAGAAATCATGGTAATAGCCATGGTATTGGCTTTATTGAAAGTAAATTTTATAACAGCAGTGTATAAAATCTAGAAATAATAAAGCTACACAAAAACGTCTGATTTTATTTAATTTACTATTTGTGTTTTAAAAAACTTGAAATATACAACGATTCTCTCCATGCCTGAGTATTTCGATCGTAAGTCCGCTATTCGGTCTAACTTTCTAGATAAATAAAATTAATAAAATATTACTTTAAAGTTCACTAAACTCTTAAGATTGCTAAATAATGAATATAGCAAAGACTTGACTCATTTAAACGGTACTGTGACTTAAACTCTCTTCGGGCTATATCTTATGTTCATCAATTAGTTCAGTGAAACATTCTAATTGTGTTTCAGAATACTGTTTGACTTTATGTTGAGATAATCAACATTTACAATTAAATGAAACTACGTGATGTAGTATTATGTCTACTATCTTTAATTTCTTTACCATGACCTAGGTTTCGTTGTATTACAACATCTTCAGGTGAGATATTAGCAAAGATATTAGCAATCTTTGCTAATATCCCACCTGAAGATGTTGTAATACAACGAAACCTAGGTCGTGGTAAAGAAATTAAAGATAGTAGAAATAATACTACATCGCGTTGTTTCATTTCATTGTGAATAATGAATTTCTACAAAATTAACGCCAAATATATTCAATAATAAACATTGTAATTAATAAGAACTATATAATATTTATATTAAATTCTCGTTTTGCTATTTGTCCATTGTTTTATTGCACAATTACTTATTTAAGAAATTTTTGAAAAAATAAAATGTTAATGCTCATTAATATCAGGTCCTTTGATTTATACCAGTGAAGATAAGAAATACAGTTAGTATATCAATAAAATTTGAATATGTTCACAAAAACAGCTAAGAATTAGATATTAATTAATAAAAACTGAATATTGACTTACCTAAAAGTGAGATGTATTATTTACATCTCACTTTTAGGTAAGTCAATATTTATTTATTTGATATATTTAATAAAATGTTAGTGCCTCAACTTTTCTATTTTAGGTTTATAAAAAAATTATCCTTAATCTACTATTTTACGATGAATGAAGCGAGTAATGGACAAAAAGGCTACAACGACGAGAGTTTTAAGGCAAAAATGTTGGTAAAGTTAAAATTGAAATTAATCTTAATAAAGTGAAAAAAAGGTATGGAGTGGACTTGTATGCACTTAAAATTATTCATAATTTTCTTCATAAGCACAATTTAATGTCAATCGTACCAAAACTAAAAACCTTCCAATAAAAAAGTTAATTTTGTTGAACCTTTGGCTATGTTAAGAATATAGTTTTGGAATCTGAGTATCGATAATAAAATACAGGAGATAATGGAAAGCAACTTCTTAAGTACCATGATATGCGAGTGTTAAAATTGTAGTATGCAAATATTTTAAAACAATCAGCCATACACGTAAGCCTATTGTTTATAACTATGAAATCTGTGTACATACTAACGATGTGCAAAAGAAAATGTCGGTTGATACAGCAAAAACCTTTATCGAAACAAGTTAACGTAAATGTATTAAATTCTTGGCCGCAGATTGTTTTTAAATTGTAATTTATTATCGATAGTTATTGCCTCATTCATTTTTGTTGTGCTATGTTTATTGGAACATTTAAAAAGATAAATCAGTGAGAGCGCAAAACTTGTCGTTAGAGCATATTCTGGAAAAAAACTTGAATACCTACCAGTTCTATATTTAACTGTGTGAAGAAACTTATGGACCTTCATCAAGCTTGGAGAGAGTTGCAAACAAATTACAAAAAAACAAGATTTTTATAAACATCATGAGGAGGACTTTCAAAATTATTTAGATACTTCATTTGACGTAGCATACGTTAATACTTTATTCGACATAGCACACGAGGAAGATAAAATCTTTTTACAAAAAACAAAGAGAACAGATTGATTTTTTTTTCCATTTCGTCCATTATTTTTTGGTTATAATTTCTCGCATAATTTTACGTCTTGTAAAACTTCCTTAAAATCTGTTCCATCCCGTTCATGCTTTCAGTTGTTAAATTTGTTATTTTTTCTTTAAATAATGAATATAACTAATCCTACTTCTGTTATTTCGATATTTTCGAGCATTATTGACATTATTGAACGAACAAGATGTAGGTAGGTAAGCCTCGGCATGAACGAAAACATGTATTACGGATTTATAATATGACTGAATACGTCATAGTATACTCTATCAATGGGTCTTAGTAGTTTTCTATCCGGGAAAAAACTCAAAAAGTGTGTTTTTAAGTAAGAACGGAACTAAATTTTCGACCTGCGTAATGCATAACCATTGACTATATTTATGTTTGAATAATATTATTTACGTGGTGAATAGTTATTTAAAACTTGCGTTGGAAGACAAAAACCAATAATATAATCCTTTATTTATAACCGAAACTTGCTATGTAATAATCTCCGGAAAATATTGTGAAATATTTTTTATTCCATTTTATATATTTCTGTTAGTTATTATATTTACTATAATGTTTAAGGTTTCATTGGGGACGGTTTCAGTATCAAAAACTTCACAACTCATTAAATAGCCACGATTATCGAAATAATGAAAGCTACCATTATTGATACGCTGTAACTTTGTTTTAAGGCGCAGCGTTGACAAAGCTAAAAATTAGCTTATCTTAAACATAGGAAATTACCTGGAAAACTTTAAGCCCTAGAAAGTTTTTTAAAGCCTGTCTAGGGTAACACAGGATAACAGAACATGTCTTGGAAAAACATAAAAGATTGACAACCATAATATAAATACAATTTTCAGGCACCAACGTCACGTGCCTCATCGAACACTGGTCGCAAATTCTTGTTGATATTAAAACAAATACTCTTTGGCACTTAATTATCACACATAATTTCATTGGGTGATGAAAGTTGAACGTAAAATTTATACATTTTCTTTAAATAAGGCCTTAAGATGCCTTAAAATCTTTTAAATATTGATTTGCATTTTTGTTTCTTACAAATCTATGATTTACATTTTTACAAACCTATGATATACATTCTATAATCAAGTCTCCTATGTGTTAAATTCTAATTATGATTATAATTCTAATTACGATTATTAGTGAAGTTAAATTCTCAAATTTAATTAATAATATAATTTCACTTATTTGTTACAGCTTGAGTTCTTAAATTAATAAACTATAATGGCTACGCATATGAATAGTTAATGAATATTTGATCTTTGATTTTCTCGCAAGACTTTGAGACTTCTTTGCATTAATTCTTCACAATGATTGTTTGTTTTCATTCATAACCTAATATTTTTTTCAATATTTCCTAAATAAAAATGTGTTTAAATGGATATGACATTGAGGCAAAAACAATGATTTCGATATGGAAATACGCAATACTATTTTAAATTTTTTTTATATTAGGTATGAAACTCGCTTTATGTACATTGTAAACTGAGATTTTAATATCGTTCGGCTCATTGAAGTTGAATTACTATCAAAAATCAAGTCTCTGACTTAGTTTAAAGAGGAATGGATTTGAGTTGTTTATTAGCTCATTTGTAGATGAATTATATTCTATACCATATAATTATTTTATTACTGATAGATACTTGTATTATAATATATCTAAACTTTTGTTTCGTCCTTTAATCTGGAACATACGTCCCTTCCTACATGTAAACAATACATATATTGAATGACTTTATAGGCCTCACTTGCTTTTATATATGAACATTACATATCTGATAGGTTTTAAATGATTTAATAGATTGTAATATAGTTGTATACTTTTTAAAAAGTATTAATATTTTCATGATAATATTTCTTTGAAAGAGAATAAATGTATCAAAGTTAAAATAGTGGAAACACAGCCAATCATTTTATTTCTTCACTTTTGCTGGTTTCATCTCGATTACTATCATTTTTGGTATAATGGACAAAACAAGACCATATTAGTGTCATTGAAATAAATAATTTAAAGTAATTTTCCAAACAAAGCTATGTACCATTTCATGAAAATTATTCTAAATGATTACTTATTAACGGTATTTATAATGGTATTCAGTGACCACGTATATTTTGGTTCCTTTACATATTACATGTAATTATGAATATAAAAATTCTTTAATCGAAAAAATGGATGCAAATTGTGGAAATACGATATCACAATATCTTTTCAAATAGTAACCGATTGTAACTTTTCATAGCAACAAGTAAATGCACAAGTAGGTCTTTAAACAATCACGTTTTTTCGCGACATTGGCGATTTTGATCTCAATCTTAACGACTTTATTATCATTGATGTTAAATATTATTTAGGATACTATGTTACTCGAATGGATTAATGAAATATTTATTTAATTAATGGATGAAATATGTTTATCGTCAAATACTATTTAATAATAAGAACGAGAAAACTACCAATAATATAAAATATATGCTTTTACTGTCATATATATATATATATATATATATATATCTACACAAGTAAAATTAAATTTACTATACGGAAAGTTCAATTTGTAAAGTTTAAGTCGTGTTTTTGTTTAATTATTATTTTAATTGTTTAATTTGTAGGATAACTGTGCAGTGTAACATTGAGTACTAAATATGTCAATGTTTTTATATGAAAAAATGAGTATATAAACAAAGAATTTTTCTTTCAAATATTTCAATTATTTTTAATTATTTAATATTTGACATCTGATGTTATGCAAAGAATATTTCATAGTGAATTAAGAGTTGTTTTACTAGGGTAGCAAAACAGATTTCTAGTTGTTCGATAATGTTTCTGTAACGGATTTTAAAATTAAAAATTCTATAAAATTTGATAAAATCATTGTTATTTCATAGTTTCAAGTTTTCACTTATGTCGGTAATCCCCATATCCCTCCCCCCCGGCCCGGTTTAAAATTTTACTACTAAACAGCGTTTAACCCTGGATTACTAACCTTCGTCGCTTTGACGACGCGTCACTAAAAAAATCACGATAACTTTTGCGCGCGCGACCGTGCGGTTTTCTAATTTAAGCTAATCTCAGTCAACCCGTTGCCCTCGCGACGGACGATAGCTTGACGGTGCTTTGTGCGTGGGGGGACTGTACGCGCCGTTCCAGCAACCATGGCTCGTCGCATCGACGAAGGTTAATAGTAACGGAACTTTTTGTACTTTTCACTTAAGTAAAAATTACGTTCTTTTATCTTTTCTTTAGTAATAATGGTGTCTATTATTAATATTTTTTTAGATACAATTCGTGCACTATTATTAGAAGGCCAAAGTGAGGAGAAAAATTCATCAGGGAGTGAGCCTGAAGACCATATTGAGGCTGATCCCGCGTATGAAAAGGAGGGTGATGATGAAGTTTCTACTGTGAATGAAGATCAACTTCCAGATCAAGATTATCAGGCAAGTAGTGATACATCTTCACCACGTTCCATTGAAGACGCGACACCTAGCACTTCAGCAGATCCTAGCGATTTAATTATAAGACCATCGCGTAACATTCTTCGTGGGAAAGATAAACACAAATGGTCATCACGAAAGCCAAGGTCACAAAGCAGAAGACCTTCAAGGAACATGGTTCATATAAGACCTGGACCTGTACGTTCTTGCAAAAATCTTTTAGATCCACTTCAATGCTTTTCATGTTTCATTACTGATAATATGATTGATTTAATTGTAACCCACACCAATGCAGAGATAGCAATAAAATCTCAAAAATGTAAAACATTGAAATCCACTCAGAGACAAATCGCAGTACAATGTCTTGTGAAAGGTTTGATTTGCTAATAAACTGCCTAAGATTTGACGATAAGTCTACACGTCAAGAATGGAGGTTAACCGATGTGTTCGCTCCTTTTCGAGATACTTGGGATCTTTTCATAGCTAAGTGTCGAGAGAACTATAAACCTGGATGGTACCTTACCATTGATGAACAGTTGTTAGGTTTCAGAGGCAGATGTCCCTTTCGTATATATACACCGAATAAACCAAATAAATATGGTATCAAATTGTGATGATTGTAGATAATTGTACAATGTATATGGTGGATACAGAACCTTATCTACGTTATTTTCCTAAAACAGAAGGAGTACCATTTGGTGAATATCTTGTAAAAAAATTGACACGTATTGTTCATGGTACGAATTTGAATATCACAATGGACAATTGGTTCTCCTTGGTGCCACTAGCCAAAGGTTTAATAAAAGAACTATATAAGCTGACATTGGTTGGAACTCTACGAGTTAACAAAAGGGAGATACCGGTAGAATTTGAAAATGAACGCACTAGAAGAACTGGTACAGCTATGTTCTGTTATGATAATGAACTAACATTACTTTCCTACGAAGCAAAACCCTAGAAAGTTGTATTCCTACTATCAACATGTGACGAAGAGGGGACCATTGATGTAAATACTAAAAAGCCCACAATGGTTGGATTTTACAATCAAACCAAAGGAGGGGTAGATACTTTGGACCAAATGTCCTCCGGCAGCAAAATAAAAGAAAAATATGTGCCATATGTCCCTCCAAAAAGCGAAGGATGACTAAAAGTAGGTGCACTAAGTGCAATAAATCGTTGTGTGGGGAACACAAAGTTGATGTGTGTCGCAAATGTATTAGTTCCTAAACCATTACCAACATTTTATTTTTAATTCATTTTTCAGATATTATTTTTGTTTTTATAGTTTATTTTGAACAATTTAACGCTATATATAATACGCACAATTTTTTTTTTAATTTATGAAAAAGTTGATTATATAATATATAAAGTACTTACTGTAACTTTGTTTTATTCAAAAAGTGTGTAGATATAGTTATTATCCATAATTGATAATATAATAATATTGTTCATAAAACCGAAGTTTTGTATGTATATATATATATATATATAAATAATCATAATGTATAGTTTATAAAATTAAATCATATAACTGCACTATCTTTTTGAATTTATGTACGACATGTTATTAATATAATTACTCGCAGATGGAAATATTATTGTTAATTTTCGTTATAATTATTTTATCACACACTGCTAACAATTTTACTCCATCGAATTTTTTTAATGGGTCATTTTATATTTCTTCGTCCGTGGACATATTATAACTATGGAAAAATACATTCTCAAGTTTAGGATGGAAATGGGAAATAAGTTTTATTATTTTCAGTGCATAATGATCACACGCTTACGTTTCATAATTAAGAGCAGTTAACTTGTATAAGCTGATTACTTTTTTTACATTTTTATGTAATCTAGTCATTTTTACGTTTCAGTGTCAGTTCTTCCGTCTACCCCAGTCGTTCTTCTCAAAAACCACTGACCCAGAAACTTGAACTTCAATGTAATAATAAAACATATGAACGTACACATATCTCAACAGAAACACTCAAGGAATATTTATACGAACATTTTAGATAGGCGGAAGGGAAATAAAGTCTTGATTTTTTTCATTCCATTTATAATGTAGCGTACCGTTTGAAAGAACTGTAAAGCTAAAAAGCTATAAAGATAGCTATGGAGACTCAAAAATATATTTTTTATAATTTTAAGTATTATATATATACACGTTACTTTTTAACCACTACGTTTAATCAAGTTAGATATTCTATCAGTACCTACACATAGTATAATCTAGTGAAAAAGGTATTATCATCTCCTAATTTAAAAAAAAAATATTTGAAACACATTATAGACCGTTAATAATTCACGACAGTCGAATTGAAATGTCACGACAATAGAACAACAAAACTATGCTTTTATGTTAACAAATATTTGACAGATCAACATTGAATGGCTTTTTATCCACAGATTTTGTCAGGGACTAAATATATTGGTATGGTAATGTAGATTCCAAATAAATGAAGTAGTTTCTATTTAAAAATATAGACATAAGACTGAATCTTATTGACTTTTTTAACACTGTCAGTAGACTTTTATTATGATTTTAATTACTCTGTAATAATTGTTTTTTGTTCTTTGGATTTAAAAGAATAACACTGTTGCATGAAGTGAATTAAGCCTGGCTACTTTCTTGAATATTTTAACCTAGTTTAAGTAATTTGAATACGATTGTTTTCTATCGACAATATTTCAAACATTATTTGGTTGGTTCAATTTTAACTGAAATTTATACGCGAATATGATTATAGTAGTATTAATAAATTCAATATAATATCCATTGTCTATATCTATAAATAAGCTAAAAAAAGTTATAAATTAATTTATTGTTATTGTTAAGTTATAAATTCATTTATATAATTCATTCATGAGCTAATTTTGTACCGCAATAAGTATAACAATTGTTCATATGTAAAATCTAAGTTGTTGACGTTATTGTATACATGTCGATATAAAAAGCATTGCCGTAACCCTGAAACTTAGTCATTTTTCGAAGAACTGAATTATTTTCAGGAACCGGTGTTTTCCGAAAAATTTAATTTTACGCTAAAAATCCTATCAAATTGTTTATTGGATTTGGAAAGAAATGCTTGACGCCGAAACAGACGAAGGAACTTTTCGGGATGCATTGAGAGAAGCTTTAACTACTAAAAGTTTGACTTGAATTATTTCTGAATTGAAATACCGTTTCATGAAACGGAGGACCTTGAGGTTAATATTTATTACTGGTTTTTAATAACGTTTTAACTATACCAGAAACTATTATATGAACAAAAATTATATTTTTTTTGCGGGATTTACCCTATGCATCAAAATCCATTCTACTTTGGGCGTTAGAAGCATCAACGTTCTGATTTTTAAGGACAATTTCCAAAAATAATAGTCCATTGGCTATTAGATAAATTTATGCATAAATTTTAAGAAATTTCATTTTGTGTTTTAAAAGAATGGAGAGTATAACTGAATTGTTATAAAAAGCGTCAAGTATTATTTGTATACGTGTTTTGCAATAAGGTGATCCCGTTAGAAAAATAAAAATAAATGTTTCAAATATTTTGGAAATAGTGATCTTAATGTGTCTAAGTGTGCTTAATTTTCTTTAAGACTTAGTTTTTATAAATCGATACATTTATATTGGTAACAGAGAATTTTGTTGGCTACATACGTTTATCAGTTTTATAATTTTTACGTATTTTTTTTATTTAGTAGAATCTGATTTCAGAACACCACTGGGATTCATAAGTATCATGTCATAAAATGAGTGAAAAAATTACAATTTCTGAGAGTTTTTCCGCCTTCAATTAATACAGCAAGTACGAGTCAACTTATATAAAATTACGTGAAAAACAATACAATTTTATAGAAGTTCCGAAAACACTGAGATTTGCGGCTTTGATGGATAATTTCTATATCTTTAATTTTCTATATTTCCTATTTAAATGGAATAAATAATATTAATGGCAGGGTATTTAAACTTTGCTATATCTAGTTATCGACGCATTTTTATGTTTATTCGCATAAATATTTGTTTACATTTTTCTTTCTTTTTCCTTCATATTTTCTATTTACATATTTTTAAACAAAATTCCAAGGGATATATTTTTTAGTTTTAGTCATAAAGAGTTTTAAGTATAACGATACAAAATTTGCGAAAACTTATTTAAATGTTATGTTTTGTTATGAGAAAAAAAACTCAGACATGAACTGAATAAGCAGTCTTCATTCGTATTTCATGTTAAAAATAAGGGAGCTCACCGTATGTACAAAGGAAAGACAATTTAATTGCAATTCAATTAATGCTACACAAAATTGAATTTCAATTAAATTGCTGAAACAGGAGCAGCCAGCAATCAACTCAACTTAATTAAATTTTTCATAACTCAATGAAACTACGTGATGTAGTTTTATTTCTACTTTATTTAAATTCTTTACCACGGCCTAGGTTTCGCTGTGTGACAACATTTCAGGCGGGCAATTTGTAAAGATTGAACCTTTACAAATTGCATACCTGAAGATGTTGTCATGTAACCTAGGTCGTGGTAAGGAATTCAAATAAATTAGAAAAAATATTACATCACGTAATTTTATTTAGGTGTGAAAAATTAAATTATAATAAATTTCTTCAAAATTAACACCAAATATATTCAATTAATTCCACTTCAATATTAGTGGTTCTCACCTTTTAATGCTTTAAATAAACTTACAGTATAGATTAAATTGTCGAAGGCTACATGACTACTGACTTTCCTTAAAGACACATCAACTATGGTAGTAAATCCTAAATAATAAATGCTCAAATATTTTTCATTTGAAAGAATTTTATGGCATCGGAGCTTTAAAACTTTTGTAGCTACTTTTTTCAGTTGGTAGGAGTATATGCAGAGATGATATCAACTTTACAGCATGTTGAATGATATTTTTTTAATTAACGATATAGCATAATTAACATAATTATTAAAGTTAAAATATGTATTTGCTACATTTTTTACTAAGTTAACTTATTGTCGTGATTTTATATAAACATATCAATACTTTACTAACTAGATATCGTATATAATATATTAAGTAACTAAGGTACATACTTAAATTTGATGTGGTCTAATGTGTAAACGCGTAGTATTTTAAGGGTTCGGGAGGTGTTTTTACTTGAAATAAAATTATTTACCTATATTATATACGTTTTCAATTATTGCAGCATTAATAATATGAACTGAATTATAAGCAGGAAATATTTTAGGTCTTAATTAAAATAGGAACACAATTGTTTTAATATTAGCAATATCATTCCCTTTATTCCAAAATTAAACAAACATCAAAACTAATTAATTACAGAGAATAAAATAAGCAGGGCACATGAGCAGAATGGACGACAGTCGGGCAACAAGAAATATCTTCTCAGGCAGACCACTGGGCTCTCGAAAAAGAGGAAGACCTAAACTTAGGTGGCTCGACTGCCTGCCTGAAAAGGACTTAAAAATCCTAAGTGTAACGAATTGGATGTCTCTGGCCAAGAATAGGAAAGCTTTGTAGTTGATTCTGCGGAAGCCAGGGGCCCATCTTGGGCTGTCAAGTCATTGAAGAAGAAGAAGTAAAACTAACTAATGATATCGGGTGGACGAAAGCGTAATAGTTTTTAGATAATTAGGCTATATTAATAAATCGTTCAATGGATACGATCGTAGTTAGTTGATTATACTCATAAAAGTGTAGTAATTAAACATTTCTCAAGTTGATTCTTATAACAAGGGCAACTTTTGAATATTGGAAAATCATTAGAAAGTTACAGAAGTTTTGTGTGATGATTTATACAAAAAATAAAATGTAAATTTATAAGCTCCTAAAAATTTATTTACAACGCTGGTAAAAAGTTAATAAATTGAAAATGAATCCATTTGATTCTCTAGGATCGCAATACTAAGAAATTGTGACATATATTTGTATATATATATATATATATATATATATATATTTTTTTTTTTTTTTGTACATGTGATAAGTAGCGTTGAAAACTTACAAATATATATAAAATATAACAAACTAACAAATTTTTAATTGATTTATTGTTTTTCATAATAATTTCTGTGAAAATCAATGCAAGCACCTAAAGAAATAGTCGCTCACTCTTCTTCGGACGTCTATTCCACTATCTTCGAAGAAAGCTATAGTTCCTTCGACGTTCGGACTCGTATTCCTCTCAGTTAGCCTTTTATGAATGAGAATAAATGTAAATATCAAAGAGCAAGATTGGGGCTGTATTTAGAATAAGCCATAGTTATAAGAATAACCCGTAGAATAACCATGGTCCAAATGGGATCTAGTGAAATATCAAGTGGCTCGTTTAAGTAAGTCTTTAGAAGCTCAAAGTTGTCATGATAAAAGATGATTCTATTGGGAGAGCGTTATATAAGATTTTTTCCGAAATAAAGGGAAAAAAATACAGGTATTTCAATCTAAGGTAACTGTTCTTTCATTTTGTAGTAATATTATATAATAATCAGTCAGTCCAAAAGAACGAAGCAATAATCTTTGTTCCGGCATTTCGTCATTTCTTCAGCTTTGTAGTAAATTCGGGAAAGATTTTGTAGTAAAATTTAAATTAACTTCCAGTGACGCTGTTTCATTTTTCATCTATTAGGCTACCAGTTTCAATTTCATTTTCAAATTAAAAAACGGAAATTATTTCTGGATGTTTTTGACAATATTTCTAGGATTAATTTTAAAAAATTCTGTTACTTTTTGCCTTGGGAAATTTCCACATGGATATTTTTCTAGTGTTAACCACAAGAATCAATATATTGAGACGCATGTAGGTTGATGTGCTTTACTAATATGTCAAATTTCAAGTTTATGCGGCTAATAGTTTCTGAAAAAAATTACGTGGACTTTTCTTCCAATATTTTTGGAAGTATCTTTAATAACATTCTAAAGTAATTAGTTTTGTTGTTATTCTGGTAAGTACATGTTTTCGTTGATATCCTATACATACAATAACAAAAAATTGGAGTTTATTGGACGCTTTTCAAATTTTTGCATGTAAAAAATAAAGAGTGTATTTGGTAACTGAAAATAATTTTACATCATTTTATTTTTCAATGAAATTAATGAATGTAGTTTGGACCTCATTTAATTAAGGGGCTCCTCCAGCTTCTCTCAGTGCTCTGGGTCTGTTGCAAGGTTTAGCTCTTTTTGTTTCTACTTCTTTTTCTATCTCGTCCTCCCAGCAAGCATTAGTATGGTCTGCCTTGTTTTCTTTTGATTAATGGTTCCTTCCATTACGTCACAATTTTTTTTCATTTCGCTTCGTGCATCTTGGCGGTGTGGCTTACCTAGTGAAGTTTGTGTTTCATGCAGTGTTCTATCGCATCTATTACTTTTGTGTTGTCTCTTATTTTTAAATGTTTAATCTCAACCATACGTTTTAATTTGAGAATACTCCTCGCTATGTCTCTCAGGGACATAAATATTTAATTTTTTACTTTTTTAGTATATTTCCACAGGATAGGAATGCTTTTGAATTACCTTTTTTCTATTCGGCTGTAATTACCTTTTAAGAACGTTTCTTAAACTCTAGAATTTGCTTTAGATTTTATTAACTTTTCCCTTCATCTCTTTGTTATTATGGCTCGATATGATAGTTGTTTTTTTTGAAGGGATTTATATCGTTTCACATATTCTAGTGAATGTTGTTAATTAAAATACTCTTCTTGATGTTACTTGTCATAATTTTTGTCCTTTCTTGTTAATTTTAAGACCATTTTATTAATAGAAAAATGTATGCTATCAACCATAAACTGTATAACTTGTAGACTTCCAGATAGTAACACAATATCATCCGTAAATACTAGGCGGGTAAGATGCTATCCATTTACGAAAATTTCTTTGTTTACCACTTTTTTCCATTTTCTTGATTTCGAAGAGAAAGTATATTATTGAAAAATGCATATCACAAATTAACTTATACGCCCATTACGATAACCCCATTGAAATATAATGAACAAAGTGTTTAAAAAGTATTTACTGAATACTGATAAATAATTTGTTTTACAACTGAATTCAAAGGAGACTAAAAAGTTTCAAATAGAATTGTACTATAATAAGAAAGTAAGAAAAAATGAAATGGATAAAGTGATAACAGAATTTCGTTTGGAAATGTGCCCTTTAACTCTATATTACTAACCTTCGTTGATTCGACGACGCGTCACTAAAAAAATCGCGATAACTTTTGCGCGCGCGACCGTGCGGTTTTCTAATTTAAGCTAATCTCAGTCGACCCATTGCCCTCGCGACGGACGGTAGTGTTTTGTGCGTAGGGGGGCCGTAAGCGCCGTTCCAGCAACCATGGCTCATCGCATCGACGATGGTTAGTAGTAACGTAACTTTTTGTACTTTTTACTTAAGTAAAAATTACGTTCTTTTATCTTTTCTTTAGTAATAATGGTGTCTATTATTATAATTTTTTTAGGTACAATTAGTGCGCTATTATTAGAAGGCCAAAGCGAGGAGGAAAATTCATTAGGGAGTGAGCCTGAAGACCATATTGAGGCTGATCCCGCGTATGAAACGGAGGGTGATGATGAAGTTTCCACTGTGAATGAAGAGCAACTTCCAGATCAAGATTATCAGGCAAGTAGTGATACATCTTCACCACGTTTTATTGAAGACGCGACACTTAGCACTTCAGCAGATCCTAGCGATTTAAGTATAAGACCATCGCGTAACATTCTTCGTGGGAAAGATAAACACAAATGGTAATCACGAAAGCCAAGGTCACAAAGCAGAAGACCTTCAAGGAACATAGTTCATATAAAACCTGGACCTGTACGTTCTTGCAAAAACCTTTTAGATCCACTTAAATGCTTTTCATGTTTCATTACTGATAATATGATTGATTTAATTGTACCCCACACCAATGCAGAGATAGCAATAAAATCTCAAAAATATAAAACATTGAAATCCACTCAGAGACCAACCGATGCTAATGAAATTAGAGCTCTCATTGGCATTGTCACATTATCTGCAGCAATGAAAGATAATCATTTACCATCTAGAGAGTTGTTTGATATCACATTTTGTGGAAATTGATATCGCAGTACAATGTCTTGTGAAAGGTTTGATTTGCTAATAAACTGCCTAAGATTTGACGATAAGTCTAAGCGTCAAGAACGGAGGTTAACCGATGTGTTCGCTCCTTTTCGAGATATTTGGGACCTTTTCATAGCTAAGTGTCGAGAGAACTATAAACCTGGATGTTACCTTACCATTGATAAACAGTTGTTAGGTTTCAGGGGCAGATGTCCCTTTCGTATATATATACCGAATAAACCAAATAAATATGGTATCAAAATTGTGATGATTGTAGATAATTCTACAAAGTATATGGTGGATGCAGTGCCTTATCTAGATTCTTTTACTAAAACAGATGGAGTACCACTTGGTGAATATTTTGTAAAAAAAATGACACGTATTGTTCATGGTACGAATAGAAATATCACAATGGACAATTGGTTCACCTTGGTGCCACTAGCCAAAAGTTTAAATAAAAGAAAGGTTTAGTATAAGCTGACATTGGTTGGAACTCTACGAGTTATCAAAAGGGAGATACCGGTAGAATTTGAAAATGAACGCACTAGAAGAACTGGAACAGCTATGTTCTGTTATGATAACGAACTAACATTACTTTCCTACAAAGCAAAACCCCAAAAAGTTGTATTCCTACTATCAACATGTGACGAAGAGGGAACCATTAATGTAAATACTAAAAAGCCCACAATGGTTGAATTTGACAATCAAACCAAAGGAGGGATAGACACTTTGGACCAAATGTGTTCCATTGCCTCTTCTAATCGAAAAACACGACGCTGGCCGTTGTGCAACTTTTATGGTAAGCACAATATTGCATTTATAAATAGTTACGTCATTTATGTAACAAACACTATAGAGGCTAAGAAAAAACCTTTATCGAGGCGTGAATATCTAAAAGCTCTGCATCACAAGCTGATCGAACCACACATGCAAAAAAGATTGCTTATACCAACTCTACAAACTAGTCTGCGGGACTCAATTACACAACATGCCAGGAACATGCCAGGAAATAGTAATGAGGGTGTTATAAATGTTCCCCCACAGTAAAATAAAAGAAAAATCTTTGCCATATGTCCTTCCAAAAAGCGAAGGATGACTAAAAGTAGGTGCACTAAGTGCAATAAATCGTTGTGTGGGGAACACAAACTTGATGTGTATCGCAAATTTATTAGTTCCTAAACCATTGCCAAAATTTTATTTTTAATTCATTTTTCAGATATTATTTTTATTTTCATAGTTTATTTCGAACAATTTAACGCTATATATAATATGTATGATTTTTTTTTAAATTTATGAAAAAGTTGATTATGCATGTAAACTATGATCTCATTATGATGACTGTTTGAATAAAAAATATGTTAAAGTATATATTATAATCTCTAAATATGTAGGTTAATATTTATTATTTAAAATCAAAACATAAATATAAATATTTTTTTTAATTAAACCTCTAAAATCCCCTCCATTATACAGCGTAGTCGAAAAGACGAAGGTTAGTATTAAATGTCGAAAAATAAGGTTAGAAATCTAGGGTTAAACAGCTATCGAGGGAACTAGTTCCATGATCGGGTTCACTGGTGTTTGATTCAAAAAAATATAAATAACTAAATTTTACTTTGAAGTTCAAGTTTAAAAAGGAAATTAAGTTTTTTCACATTTTGAACTGATTATATTTAAGTAAAAAATTTTCACACCTGCACTTAACATATCCAGAGCTAGTCTACTGTTAACCATTCTTTCACTGAATAATAATCTGTTTGCAATCTCTTCGGCTAGAACGTAAACATCGGTCACATTGGTTTTGTAACTGCGAGTACGTCTGACGTTATACATTTGGAGTGGATGTATTGAAGTTTTATTGTGTTTAAATCATATTTTATATATATACATATATATATATATATATATATATATATATATACATATATATGTATATATATATATATATATATATAGATTTGAAATAAATATTGTTTATTTATTAGTGGCGTGTATTATTATTGTATTGACAAATATTATTAAGACCAAAATAAAATACTATAATTGCTTAAATTGGGACATCTTTTTAATGAATTACAATTTTTTTTTATTCAATAACTTATATTTCTCTGGTCCTTAAAAATAAATAATATTGAACTTTCTTCTTTACTTCACTTTCAATCTATTTTTATTGATATGATAGACTCCACTAGTCGGCCAATTCTTTATAATGTAAATCTAATTAATACCCAATTTTTATAATATTTACCTTACGTTCTTTTATTTAAACATCGTTTTAGTTTAACTACCTGTTTCACATCGTGGATTTAAATTTTAATCAACTGTATAAATATTATCACTTTAGTCCGAAAATTGTAATATTCAATGGTAGTTTCAAAATTGTCACTTCGTAGTTGAAAGAAAATCTAAAGTGTTATTAAATTCTTAAGAATATAAGGTAAAAATTCCTCCCTTATAAAATACCCCTCAAATTTTTGGTCGAGAAGGGTCGCTTAATTTCAATAAGAGCTTATTATTGTCAAGAGAGGAGTTACGAGTGGGGATGGTAACTATTATTCATTCCATTTTTCGTCCTAATCTTTCCATCAATATTCATAATGATAATGACCTTATATTCTGCCTTGTCATCTTTTCTTTTATCTTCGGGCAAGATAATTTAAGAAGCTTGGATCCTTTTCATTAATTACTTTTTAATGACTTAAACCGTGTTTAGTAATTAATCTACTGTAACTTTGTTTTATTCAAAAAGTGTGTAGATATAGTTATTATCCATAATTGATAATATAATAATATTGTTTATAAAACCGAAGTTTTGTATGTATATATATATATATATATATATATATATATATATATACATATATATATGTATATATATATATATATATATATATATATATATATATATATATATAATCATAATGTATAGTTTATAAAATTAAATCATAAAACTGCACTATCTTTTTGAATTTACGTACGAGATGTTATTAATATAATTACTCGCAGCTGGAAATTTTATTTTTAATTTTCGTTATAATTATTTTATCACACACTGCTAACAATTTTACTCCATCGAATTTTTTTAATGGGTCATTTTATATTTCTTCGTCCGTGGACAAATTATAACAATGGAAAAATACATTCTCAAGTTTAGGATGGAAATGGGAAATAAGTTTTATTATTTTCAGTGCATAATGATCACACCCTTACGTTTCATAATTAAGAGCAGTTAACTTGTATAAGCTGATTACTTTTTTTATATTTTTATGTAATCTAGTCATTTTTATGTTTCGGTACCCGAAAAAGAAAATTGGAAATTTTATAAAGTCAGTGTCAAACGTGTCAGTTCTTCCGTTTACCACAGTCGTTCTTCTCAAAAACCACTGACCCAGAAACTTGAACTTCAATGTAATAATAAAACATATGAACGTACACATATCTCAACAGAAACACTCAAGGAATATTTATACGAACATTTTAGATAGGCGGAAGGGAAATAAAGTCTTGATTTTTTTCATTCCATTTATAATGTAGCGTACCGTTTGAAAGAACTGTAAAGCTAAAAAGCTATAAAGATAGCTATGGAGACTCAAAAATATATTTTTTACAATTTTAAGTATTATATATATACATGTTACTTTTTAACCAGTAAGTTTAATCAAGTTAGATATTCTATGAGTACCTACACATAGTATAATCTAGTGAAAAAGGTATTATCATCTAGTTTAAAAAAAAATATTTGAAACACATTATAGACCGTTAATAATTCACGACAGTCGAATTGAAATGTCACGACAATAGAACAACAAAACTATGCTTTTATGTCAACAAATATTTGACAGAGGAACATTGAATGGCTTTTTATCCACAGATTTTGTCAGGGACTAAATATATTGGTATGTTAATGTAGATTCCAAATAAATGAAGTAGTTTCTATTTAAAAATATAGACTTAAGAATGAATTTTATTGACTTTTTTAACACTGTCTAGTCTTATTTGTTTAAATGAGAACGTTACCTGTAACCACTCAGTCGACTTTTATTATGATTTTAATTACTCTGTAATAATTTTTTTTGTTCCTTGGATTTAAAAGAATAACACTGTTGCATGAAGTGAATTAAACCTGGCTACTTTCATGAATATTTTAACCTAGTTTAAGTAATTTGAATACGATTGTTTTCTATCGACAGTGTTTCAAACATTATTTGGTTGGTTCAATTTTAACTGAAATTTATACGCGAATATGAATATAGTAGTATTAATAAATTCAATATAATATCCATTGTCTATATCTATAAATAAGCTAAACAAAGTTATAAATTCATTTATTGTTATTGTTAAGTTATAAATTCATTTATATAATTCATTCATGAGCTAATTTTGTACCGCAATAAGTATAACAATTGTTCATATGTAAAATCTAAGTTGTTGACGTTATTGTATACATGTCGATATAAAAAGCATTGCCGTAACCCTGAAACTTAGTCATTTTTCGAAGAACTGAATTATTTTCAGGAACCGGTGTTTTCCGAAAAATTTAATTTTACACTAAAAATCCTATCAAATTGTTTACTGGATTTGGAAAGAAATGCTTGACGCCGAAACAGACGAAGGAACTTTTCGGGATGCATTGAGAGAAGCTTTAACTATTAAAAGTTTGACTTGAATTATTTCTGAATTGAGATACCGTTTCATGAAACGGAGGATCTTGAGGTTAATATTTATTACTGGTTTTTAATAACGTTTTAACTATACCAGAAACTATTATATGAACAAACATTATATTTTTTTTGCAGGATTTATCTTATGCAAAAAAATCCATTCTACTTTGAGAGTTAGTAGCATCAACGTTATAATTTTTAAGGACAATTTCCAAAAATAATAGTCCATTGGCTATTAGATAAATTTATGCATAAATTTTAAGAAATTTCATTTTGTGTTTTAAAAGAATGGAGGGTATAACTGAATTGTTATAAAAAGCGTCAAGTATTATTTGTATACGTGTTTTGCAATAAGGTGATCCCGTTAGAAAAATAAAAATAAATGTTTCAAATATTTTGGAAATAGTGATTTTAATGTGTCTAAGTGTGCTTAATTTTCTTTAAGACTTAGTTTTTATAAATCGATACATTTATATTGGTAACAGAGAATTTATGCTAATAATGTTTGTTGGCTATATACGTTTATCAGTTTTATAATTTTTACTTATTTTTTTTATTTAGTAGAATCTGATTTCAGAACACCACTGGGATTCATAAGCATCATGTCATAAAATGAGTGAAAAAATGACAATTTCTGAGAGTTTTTCTGCCTTCAATTAATACAGCAAGTACGAGTCAACTTATAAAAAATTACGTGAAAAACAATACAATTTTATAGAAGTTCCGAAAACACTGAGATTTGCGGCTTTGATGGATAATTTCTATATCTTTAATTTTCTATATTTCCTATTTAAATGGAATATATAGTATTAATGGCAGGGTATTTATACTTTCCTATATCTAGTTACCGACGCATTTTTATGTTTATTCGCATAAATATTTGTTTACATTTTTCTTTCTTTTTCCCTCATATTTTCTATTTACATATTTTTAAACAAAATTCCAAGGGATATATTTTTTAGTTTTAGTCATAAAGAGTTTTAAGTATAACGATACAAAATTTGCGAAAGCTTATTTAAATGTTATGTTTTGTTATGAGAAAAAAAAACTCAGACATGAACTGAATAAGCAGTCTTCATTCGTATTTCATGTTAAAAATAAGGGAGCTCACCTTATGTACAAAGGAAAGCAATTTAATGAATGCTACGCTAATCGTCGGATAATTCAAGTATTCTCAATGGAATCAAACGAAACAGGAGCAGCCAGCAATCAACTCAACTTAATTAAATTTTTCATAACTCAATGCAACTACGTGATGTAGTATTATTAATGCTAGGCTAATCGTCGAATAATTCAAGTATTATGATGTTAATGCTACGCTAATCGTCGAATAATTCAAGTATTCTCAATGGAAACAAACGAAACAGGAGCAGCAAGCAATCAACTCAATTAAATTTTTCATAACTCAATGAAACTACGTGATGTAGTATTATTTCTACTTTATTTAAATTCTTTACCACGGCCTAGGTTTCGCTGTGTGACAACATTTCAGGCGGGCAATTTGTAAAGATTGAACCTTTACAAATTGCATACCTGAAGATGTTGTCATGTAACCTAGGTCGTGGTAAGGAATTCAAATAAATTAGAAAAAATATTACATCACGTAATTTTATTTAGGTGTGAAAAATTAAATTATAATAAATTTCTTCAAAATTAACACCAAATATATTCAATTAATTCCACTTCAATATTAGTGGTTCTCACTTTTTAATGCTTTAAATAAACTTACAGTATAGATTAAATTGTCGAAGCCTACATGACTACTGACTTTCCTTAAAGATACATCAACTATGGTAGTAAATGCTAAATACTAAATGCTCAAATATTTTTCATTTGAAAGAATTTTATGGCATCGGAGCTTTAAAACTTCTGTAGCTACTTTTTTCAGTTGGTAGGAGTATATGCAGAGATGATATCAACTTTATAGCATGTTGAATGATATTTTTTTAATTAACGATATAGCATAATTAACATAATTAATAAAGTTAAAATATGTATTTGCTACATTTTTTACTAAGTTAACTTATCGTCGTGATTTTATATAAACATATACTTTACTAACTAGATATCGTATATAATATATTAAGTAACTAAGGTACATACTTAAATTTGATGTGGTCTAATGTGTAAACGCGTAGTATTTTAAGGGTCCGGGAGGTGTTTTTACTTGAAATAAAATTATTTACCTATATTATATACGTTTTCAATTATTGCAGCATTAATAATATGAACCGAATTATAAGCAGGAAATATTTTAGGTCTTAATTAAAATAGGAACACAATTGTTTTAATATTAGCAATATCATTCCCTTTATTCCAAAATTAAACCGCCATTAAAACTAACTAATTACAGAGGATAAAATAGGCAGGGCATATGAGCAGAATGGACGACAGTCGGGCAACAAAAAATATCTTCTCAAGCAGACCACTGGGCTCTCGAAAAAGAGGAAGACCTAAACTTAGGTGGCTCGACTGCCTGCCTGAAAAGGACTTAAAAATCCAAAGTGTAACGAACTGGATGTCTCTGGCCAAGAATAGGAAAGCTTTGTAGTTGATTCTGCGGAAGCCAGGGGCCCATCTTGGGCTGTGAAGTCATTGAAGAAGAAGAAGTAAAACTAACTAATGATATCGCGTGGACGAAAGCGTAATAGTTTTTAGATAATTAGGCTATATTAATAAATCGTTAAATGGATACGATCGTAGTTAGTTGATTATACTCATAAAAGTGTAGTAATTAAACATTTCTCAAGTTGATTCTTATAACAAGGGCAACTTTTGAATATTGGAAAATCATTAGAAAGTTACAGAAGTTTTGTGTGATGATTTATACAAAAAATAAAATGTAAATTTATAAGCTTCTAAAAATTTATTTACAACGCTGGTAAAAAGTTAATTGAAAATGAATCCATTTGATTCTCTAGGATCGCAATACTACGAAATTGTGACATATATATTTGGATATACATATATATATATATATATATATATATATATATATGTATATATATATATATATATATACATATATATATATTTTTTTTGTACATGTGATAAGTAGCGTTGAAAACTTACAAATATATATAAAATATAACAAACTAACAAATTTTTAATTGATTTATTGTTTTTCATAATAATTTCTGTGACCATCAATGCATCGTTTAATCAATGCAAGCACCTAAAGAAATAGTCGCTCACTCTTCTTCGGACGTCTATTCCACTATCTTCGAAAAAAGCTATAGTTCCTTCGGCGTTCGGGACTCGTATTCCTCTCAGTTAGCCTTTTATGAATGAGAATAAATGTAAATATCAAAGAGCAAGATTGGGGCTGTATGAAGAATAAGCCATAGTTATAAGAATAACCCGTAGAATAACTATGGTCCAAATGGGATCTAGTGAAATATCAAGTCGCTCGTTTAAGTGAGTCTTCAGAAGCGTTGTCATGATAAAAGATGATTCTATTGGGAGAGCGTTGTATAAGATTTTTTCCGAAATAAAAAGAAAAAAAAATTTAGGTATTTCAATCTACGGTAACTGTTCTTTCATTTTGTAGTAATATTATTATATAATAATCAGTCAGTCCAAAAGAACGAAGCAATAATCTTTGTTCCGGCATTTCGTCCTTTCTTCAGCTTTGTAGTAAATTCGGGAAAGGTTTTGTAGTAAAATTGAAATTAACTTCCAGTGAGGCTTTTCATTTTTCATCTATTAGGCTACCAGTTTAAAAAAATGGGAGCAGCAATGTTGAAATAAAAAAATGGAAATTATTTCTGGATGTTTTTGACAATATATTTAGGATTAATTTAAAAAAATTCTGTTACTTTTTGCTCTGGGAAATTTCCACATGGATATTTTTGTAGCATTGACCACAAGAATCAAAATATTGAGACGCATGTAGGTTAATGTTCTTTACTACTATGTCAAATTCCAAGTTTATGCAGCAAATAGTTTATGAAAAAAATTACGTGGATTTTTCTTCCAATATTTTTGGAAGTATCTTTAATAACATTCTAAAGTAATTAGTTTTGTTGTTATTCTGGTAAGTACATGTTTTCGTTGATATCCTATACATACAATAACAAAAAATTTTAGTTTATTGGACTCTTGAAATTTTCGCATGTAAAAAATAAAAAGTGTATTTGGTAACTGAAAATAATTTTACATCATTTTATTTTTCAATGAAATTAATGAATGTAGTTAGGACCTCATTTAATTAAGGGCCTCCTCCAGCTTCTCTCAGTGCTCTGGGTCTGTTGCAAGGTTTAGGTCTTTTTGTTTCTACTTCTTTTTCTATCTCGTCCTCCCAGCATGCGTTAGTATGGTCTGCCTTGTTTTCTTTTGATTAATGGTTCCTTCCATTACATCACAATTTTTTTTTCATTTCGCTTCGTGCATCTTGGCCATGTAGCTTACCTAGTGAAGTTTGTTTCATGCAGTGTTCTATCGCATCTATTACTTTTGTGTTGTCTCTTATTTTTTTGTGTTTAATTTCAACCATACGTTTTAATTTGAGAATACTCCTCGCTATGTCTCTCAGGGACATAAATATTTAATTTTTTACTTTTTTAGTATATTTCCACAGGATAGGAATGCTTTTGAATTACCTTTTTTCTATTCGGCTGTAATTACCTTTTAAGAACGTTTCTTAAACTCTAGAATTTGCTTTAGATTTTATTAACTTTTCCCTCAATCTCTTTGTTATTATGGCTCGATATGATAGTTGTTTTTTTTTAAGGTATTTATATCGTTTCACATATTCTAGTGAATGTTGTTAATTAAAATACTCTTCTTGATGTTACTTGTCATAATTTTTGTCCTTTCTTGTTAATTTTAAGACCATTTTATTAATAGAAAAATGTAAGCTATCAACCATAAACTGTATAACTTGTAAACTTCCAGATAGTAACACAATATCATCCGTAATTACTAGGTGGATAAGATGCTATCCATTTACGAAAATTTCTTTGTTTTATTGATTTCGAAGAGAAAGTATATTATTGAAAAATGCATATCACAAATTAACTTATACGCCCATTACGATAACCCCATTGAAATATAATGAACAAACTGCTTAAAAAGTATTTACTGAATACTGATAAATAATTTGTTTTACAACTGAAGTCAAAGGAGATTAAAAAGTTTTAAATAGAATTGTACTATAATAAGAAGCTAAGAAAAAATGAAATGGATAAAGTGATAACATAATTTCGTTTGGAAATGTGCCCTTTAACTCTATATTACTAACCTTCGTCGATTCGACGACGCGTCACTAAAAAAATCGCGATAACTTTTGCGCGCGCGACCGTGCGGTTTTCTAATTTAAGCTAATCTCAGTCGACCCGTTGCCCTCGCGACGGACGGTAGTGCTTTGTGCGTAGAGGGACCGTACGCGCCGTTCCAGCAACCATGGCTCGTCGCATCGACGAAGGTTAGTAGTAACGTAACTTTTTACTTAAGTAAAAATTACGTTCTTTTATCTTTTCTTTAGTAATAATGGTGTCTATTATTATTATTTTTTTAGGTACAATTCGTGCACTATTATTAGAAGGCCAAAGTGAGGAGGAAAATTCATCAGGAAGTGAGCCTGAAGACCATATTGAGGCTGATCCCGCGTATGAAACGGAGAGTAATGATGAATGAAGAGACACTTCCAGATCAAGATTATCACTGTGAATGAAGAGCAACTTCCAGATCAAGATTATCAAGCAAGTAATGATACATCTTCACCACGTTCCATTGAAGACGCGACACCTAGCACTTCAGCAGATGCTAGCGATTTAATTATAAGACCATCGCGTAACATTCTTCGTGGGAAAGATAAACACAAATGGTCATCACGAAAGCCAAGGTCACAAAGCAGAAGACCTTCAAGGAACATAGTTCATATAAGACCTGGACCTGCACGTTCTTGCAAAAATCTTTTAGATCCACTTCAATGCTTTTCATGTTTCATTGCTGATAATATGATTGATTTAATTGTACCCCACACCAATGCAGAGATAGCAATAAAATCTCAAAAATATAAAACATTGAAATCCACTCAGAGACCAACCGATGCTAATGAAATTAGAGCTCTCATTGGCATTCTCACATTATCTGCAGCAATGAAAGATAATCATTTACCATCTAGAGAGTTGTTTGATATCACGTTTTGTGGAAATCGATATCACAGTACAATGTCTTGTGAAAGGTTTGATTTGCTAATAAACTGCCTAAGATTTGACAATAAGTCTACGCGTCAAGAACGGAGATTAACCGATGTGTTCGCTCTCTTTCGAGATATTTGGGATCTTTTCATAGCTAGTGATGCTACCTTACCATTGATGAACAGGTGTTAGGTTTTAGAGGCAGATGTCCCTTTCGTATATATATACCGAATAAACCAAATAAATATGGTATCAAAATTGTGACGATTGTAGATAATTCTACAAAAGTATATGGTGGATACAGTGCCTTATCTAGGTTCTTTTACTAAAACAGATGGAGTACCACTTGGTGAATATTTTGTAAAAAAATTGACACGAATTGTTCATGGTACGAATAGAAATATCACAATGGACAATTGGTTCACTTCGGTGCCACTAGCCAAAGGTTTAGTAAAATAACCATATAAGCTGACATTGGTTGGAACTCTACGAGCTAAAAAAAGGGAGATACCGGTAGAATTTGAAAATGAACGCACTAGAAGAACTGGAACAGCTATGTTCTGTTATGATAACGAACTAACATTATTTTCCTACAAAGCAAAACCCCAAAAAGTTGTATTCCTACTATCAACATGTGACGAAGAGGGAACCATTAATGTAAATACTAAAAAGCCCACAATGGTTGAATTTGACAATCAAACCAAAGGAGGGGTAGATACTTTGGACCAATTGTGTTCTATTGCCTCTTGCAATCGAAAAAACACGACGCTGGCCGTTGTGCAACTTTTATGGTATGCTCAATATGGCATTTATAAATAGTTACGTCATTTATGTAACAAACACTATAGAGGCTAAGAAAAAACCTTTATCGAGGCGTGAATATCTAAAAGCTCTGCATCGCAAGCGGATGGAACCACACATGCAAAAAAGATTGCTTATACCAGCTCTACAAACTAGTCTGCGGGACTCAATTACACAAATTTTAAACATGCCAGGAAGTAGTAATGAGGGTGTTATAAATGAGACTGAGCGAAGTAATGCAGCTGATGTCCCCCTACAGCAAAATAAAAGAAAAATATGTGCCATATTCCAAAAAGCGAAGGATGACTAAAAGTAGGTGCACTAAGTGCAATAAATCGTTGTGTGGAGAACACAAAGTTGATGTGTATCACAAATGTATTAGTTTCTAAACCATTACCAAAATTTTATTTTTAATTCATTTTTCAGATATTATTTTTGTTTTTATAGTTTATTTCGAACAATTTAACGCTATATATAATATGCATGATTTTTTAAAAAATTTATGAAAAAGTTGATTATGCATGTAAACTATGATCTCATTACGATGACTGTTTGAATAAAAAATATGTTAAAGTATATATTATAATCTCTAAATATGTAGGTTAATATTTATTATTTAAAATCAAAACATAAATATAGATATTTTTTTTAATTAAACCCCTAAAATCCCCTCCATTATATAGCGTAGTCGAAACGACGAAAGTTAGTATTAAATGTAGAAAAATAAGGTTAGTAATCTAGGGTTAAACTAGTAAGCCAATATTGAGGATACAACAATAGGTTCACAAATGTAGTAGATTTATAATTGGTAAAAATTAATTCTAGAAATTTTGTGTTCCATGAATTGAAATTTACATAAATAATTAAGAAATAAAACTATTGAAACTAAATCCTATCCGAAGTTGGGGGAGTTGTTTAACAGCTTGTTTGTTTAATCTTTTATGAAACATCGTGATACAAAATATTTTTTTCATGGATCTCCAAAACAATGAGTTCCACATTATTTATTTTTTATTTAAAGTTATTGCTGATAATTTACCTTTTTTTAAATGTAAGTACACTTTCAGATTTACCATCAATGAAATAATCTGAAGACTGGTCTATTAATAAGCAAAAAATTATTTCTCCAACTGCTAAGCGTAATTTTCTTTACATTACATTCACTATTTCTTCACGAAATTTATATTTAGTCCTTAAATATATACTATTTTTTATTATTTAGAATATTATGCAACGAAACGGTTATGAAACTAAAATAATAGTCGAACTTATGCGATTAACATTCCTTACTATATACGTAGTGCAGGATCTATATCGAGAAACAATTTATTTGTTCTTTAAGGTGGTATTTTGGCAATAATGGAAAGATCATGTAGATGTTTACACTGTAGTCCATTAACGTAAAAGCTTTCTCACTATTTTACTGGTAGATAACATTTCTGCACTTAATATATATACAGGTTGTCCAGTGGCTGATTTCAATGTTTGAAAAATTGTAAAAAAAAAACTACACCTCTAATACAAAGTAGGTTTATTTTAACTTTATTACAACAAATGCGGATTTCATTTTTTAAAAACCACGTTTTCCAAATGGCGGCTATCGAGTCTGACACACTCTTCGAGTCTAGCACGCATGTTTTCAAAAACGCGTTTGCAGAGCGACTGGGGTATCCTACTGACTTCGGCACGAATATTTTTTTTAAGTTGTGTCACAGTGGCCACGGTACGGTACCGTTTCGGGATTATTTTTTTCTGGAAATAACTGCCGCACTGCATTCATGGACACATTAGCAGTATGAGCTGTGGCCCTGTCCTGCTGGAACTATGTGTTTTGGTTGAAGGATGGACTATTCTGTAGTTCTACTCCGAAAAAGTTATTTAACGTCTGGGCATATCTCTCCGAATTCACAATTACAGTTTGACCACGTTGATTTTCAAAGAAATAAGGCCCTATGATTGCAGATGCAGACATGGCACATCAGACTGTTACTTTAGGCTTATGTAAAGGCTCTTGATGCATTTGTCTTGGATTGTGGACATCCCAGTAACGAAAGTTCTACTTATTCACATATCCTCCAATGTGAAAGTGAGCTTCATCACTAAAGAATATGTTGCCCATCCGGATAGCAGTACGAAATCTCAACAACATCACCTCCGCGTAAGTTTTTCTTAATTCAAAGTCAGAATCGTGTAAATCTTGAATAATTTGAATTTTATATGGATGGAACTTGAGCTTTTTTCGCATTATTACCTGTAAAGTTGATTTCGGAATTCCCAATATCGATGAACGTGTACGCAGTGATAAACGGGGATTTTCAACGACAGAAACCATAACATGCTCGACATTTTATCCGTGGCTACCAATGGTGTAGGTCCTGGCCTGGGCCTATTTAATGTTGATCCTGTAGCTCTGAACCTTGCTACCCATGACTGAATGAGGTTGATCGATGGTCCATCACGTAATCGACGAATACTGTAACGATTATTAAATCGACGGCGTGCTACAAACAGCGAAAATCCACTCGAAATGTACGCCTCGACGGCAAAAGCGCGGTGCTCTCTACTCCACTGTTCTATGGCTACTAAAACATCCGCACCGCTTGCGCTTCTAACGACGCCCCCCGCGCCCCTCTTATGTGTTGCGTTCAGAAACTATGTTTGTTCAAACTTTGAAATCTGCCGCTGGACATCGTGTATATATATATATAATCTTCCATTACTTTAATGGATTTTGTGATTAAATTGGGCTTAAAATAATTCAACCAAAATTTATTGGTGCGTTGTTTTTGCATGTTTATGATACACAATTTGATATTTAAATTGAAAAGGATTTTATAGATTTGAAATAAAAATCTTTTATATCCTATAAGAGAAAAAAACTGAGGAATGATAGCTTATCCGTGATAATGTTCAAAATAAAAGTTGATTGGAACTAAATATAAGTTTCGTCCCAAAAAATATGTCATTCGGAAAACGTATACATGTTATAGGTTTATATTTACTAACATATTAATGTAATTTAAATTACGAGCCTTTATTGTTGTTCACTAGCGTTATCTTCATATTGTGTTAAAATAACGAACTAAGCAATGCACATTGCCTATGGTTTACTCACTCTGCTCTTTCTGCTCGGTGACATTTCTTATACTGTATGTAGTTGTAAATTTAATTAAATCCGTGTTTATATACTGAAGTGCCCAACTTTTTACTTCAAAATCTGTCAGGTTATTGGTCCAGAAGCCCTAATAAAATTGGAAAGCGCAAGGAAGATCTACAAACAAAACAAAGCGTGAGAACCGACAAAAACATAATCTAACCGACATTTCGTGGCTTATTCGTGCTTATAAAAAATTCCTGAAACAAACGTAAAGATGACCTCAAACGATCCTGTGGCATTAAATGTTATTGAAAAATTAACTGGCCGCAAAGATTATCCTACGTAGAGATTCGCCGATCTTGAGCGCGAAGAACTGTGGGATTGTATAAGGTGAAGGTGAAGCACCTGTAGATCCAAAAGAAAATGCAAATGCGAAGTAAAAAATCATTTCACTTGTGGAGTCAACCCACTACGTCCCCATTCAAGAAGCCAAGTCTGCGAAGGAAGTGTGGAACAACTTGGCGCGCTATCAACGACTCAGGGCTAAAACGCCGTATGCACTAAGTATGCCCGTACTTCGTGACTTATGTACAATTAAACTTGCTGGATGTCAAAATGTGAACAAAACAATGACAACAGGTCACAAACTAAGAAACATAGGTTTTAAAGTAGAAGATGATTGGCCAACCACTCATCATCTTGCAGGTTACTACTCTTCGCTCTACTAGATTTATATAAACTCATGATCCTAGACATCGAAAGTTCCAGAATTAAGATTAGTGCAGACTCGGTGAAGGCTATAATCTTACAAGATGTTAAATTAAGTGAAAGTGATACAATAGC
Organism: Druceiella hillmani; assembly: GCA_039881145.1. Lineage (NCBI taxonomy): Eukaryota > Metazoa > Arthropoda > Insecta > Lepidoptera > Hepialidae > Druceiella > Druceiella hillmani. The sequence continues at coordinate 8,386,927 of JAYKKI010000059.1, forward strand.
TTTTTCCGCTAACAATAATAAAAAAGGGTATAAAAAATATCAACCTAAAGGTCTTCACTATTTCAGCTGTAATGAATTTGGACATTTACCTACAGTACAGAGTGCAAGTCTAAACCAAAGAAGAAATCACGTCAGGAAGGTTCAAGTTCCATTGCTTTTATAGCTTCTATTAATATATGTGCCTGGTATATAGATTTCGGCACTTGAACACAAATAACTAAACGTGATAATCTGCTACAAGAAGAAAAGATGCCACTTGCTAAAACAATAGCAAATGACGAATTTTTATCAGCGAAAAGTCCTGGTCAATTATTCCTAGCCGTGAACGACAACAGGGGTCAGTGCATGAAAATATTGTTGTAAAGTGTATTATATGTCCTTCAACTGGCAACAAACTTACTATCAATCAGTCAGATAACCAAAAGTGGTGGTAAAGTGAAGTAAGTGAAGTGTCATAGTAAAAGATATGAAATATTAAACAAACTGGCACTGTAAGCTTAATTAACAATATGTTCAAGCTGCACTTATATTTTACATGTCTGATTTTGATGAGTAAGATATTTATTTACGGCATCAATGAATGGTATATCTGAATTTTCAAGATCTCAAAAGAATTAAGAATAACTCAAATTGTGCAATTATCCAAGAAAATAGACAACTTAACTTGCGTGACATATCAAGAGGGCAAACAAATGTACTTGGCTCTGACACATACTAGTGCAAGAGCTACAAAACTATTAGAATTAGGCCATTCTTATATCTGTGGCCCCTTACGGGAAGGAGGAGTATCCCTAGGGGCAGCCAAGTATTTCATTACCATTTAAAAACCAATCGGAGAAACAATTAGACTGTAAAATGTAATCGAACACATTACATTTTATCGATACATTTCTTCGATAATAGCCTTGAATATGATAACAACGAAGAATACTTTAAAACATCCTGGCATTATATATCAGACAACTACGCTCTGTATACATGAGAAAAGTGGATTCGCAGAAGGAATTAATTGATCTACCAGGGGTAGAGGAGGTCAAGTGTCTGCTTTTATATGAAAATCTACCTAAACTATGCTGGACCGAAGGAGCACACACAGCTCCTTATCTCAATAACAAAGCTCTGACTCAGTCACTCGAATTCAAAACTCCATAAGAGATGTGGTCTAAACATAAAATAAACATCTAAGGATATTCAGCTGTGAAGCTATGATAAAGAGGATATATGAAATTGATGGAATACTCATGTACAGCGTCTCGAAACCTGCCGTGCTACATGCCGTGGTGTCCCTAAGGGCGAACCTGTACAAGCTGGCACGGAATGCGCCATGTCCCGTTAAAGACTGCAAGGATAATAATTGGTAATTAGCTTGTTCTTATATAACCACTCGGACACATCGAGGAAAAATAATCTGGTCGTTTCCCTCTTTGATTCAGGGGATTACCATCTAGATTGCCAATGAGAATCGACCATTTCAAAAATACACCTTATATCAACAAGGGATTCATGTGTCAAAGACTTCAAGTGCAGTAGTTCCGCGTTAAAACTCTTACCTCGTGCTAAAATTAAATTTGTCGTGCGTTCCACGATTGCGACGTCGGCAGGTAAAAACCCGCCAAAACCAGTAACGTATCTGTTGAGACATAAAACCGGCTCATCTTATAGAACCTGCTCAACCTTTTGTTTTGGTCAAAGCCAAAAGAGGCGCATGCTGCGGTCTAAAATAACCCTCCTAACTTGTTGGACCCCAATGCACCACGAAGCCCAAACCGATAACATATAGGCCAATATACCGAGGTGTATTGCTGTATACATCGTTTTGAGGGTAGGGCTATTCAGCCCCCATCCGGTACTGGCAAGCCGGGCCATGGTGTGTAAGGCTACACGAGCCCTTTCACCGATGTACAGCGCCTGTTGTAAAAAGCTCCGCCGTGCATCAAGTACCATGCCCAACTATGCCCACTTGAACCCGCGTACCGATCATAGTCTCATCCATCATTACATACCGTTTTCTTGCCAGCCTGCCCTTAAAAAGAATTACCTCCGACTTTTGTGCGGCAAAGCTGAGGTTGTTCATGCTCCAGCCATATAGTCTGATGAGGGACACCGCTGACCGATTCTATAACTCTTTGCTGCTCGCTCTTCCGATTAACAGCAGAGTATCGTTTTATATGCGATGGGATCGCATTCCTGAAGGGGTAACACGAGTATACACGAAACAAGATACTTACAATACAAAATTGATCCAAGGTCCGAGCCTTTCAGGCAGCCTTTGGTTAACGTTTTTTGTACTACAGTGTTTCCATCCTGCAAAAAGACAACTCGATCTCTAAAATAATTCATTATAATAAGGAGATACTAATTGGATTCATTAGGGGATTCCTGAGAGTTTAAACCTAATCTAAAATGAAAAGTGGTCTAATCTCTTTATGGTTTAAACCAAGTGCTGGAACACAAAATTGAATTCAGTATTAGACAAATTTAGTTTTATAAAAAGTGAAGCAGATCAATTTGTTTACATTAGAAAGTATCATGATGTTAGACGCTATATGTGTCTTTATGTTGATGATGGTTTGCTACTCCGTATAGACATATCTATAGTGATGGAGGTATTGAATATATATATATATATATATATATATATATATATATATATATATATATATATATGTATGTATATATAATACAGTAAACCAAAACAAACTGATTTAAAAGCTGGTTCATTTATAAATTTCTGTGGACATGCAGATAGAAAGATGCAGTAAAGGTATATTTATTTATTTCTGTACTTTAGTATTTATAATTTATATATATATATATATATATATATATATATATATATATATATATATATATGGTGGATTTACTTCTACAAGAGAAATCTCTCACAGCCAACCAGAACACCAGTCCAGTCCCGTTCAATGAGCGGCTAGGAATCGAACCCGGGTACCCGCGGTGCCCCTCGCAGATAAATGCCGTATGCCTTGTAATCAACCCAACTGGTGTGTTGGGTTGATTACAAGGCATAGATTTATTCACCGAAGTAAATATATTGAACAAATGTTCAATAAAATTCAATATGGGCAACATATATCCCAACGGCGTTCCTGCAGACCCATTTAAGAAATTTCAAAGGTCTAATGGATCTCCATATAGAGAAGCTATTGGATCGCTCATTTATGCAGCAGTAATTAGACCAGATATTACATTTACAAAAGGCCAGATGAGTAGATTTTTCATTCTTATGACCACACTCATTGCGATGCTTTGAAGAAAATATTTAAATATTTAAAGGAAACTAGAGATTATTGTCTATATTTTGTACCAAACCCTGCCACCACAAATTTAATTGGTTAGGCAAATGAGCTGTTGAGTCAAGGTGCTCATTTTCTGGATACGTATTTCTTAAAAATGGAGCTGCCATTTTTCTGGTCTACTCAACGCCAAAAAATAGTAGTCATAATAACAACTGAGGCAGAATTTATGGCTGCCCACCAAAGAAGCTATGTGGTTAAAACAACTACTGAGTGATGATAATGAGTTCAAACAAAATCCTGTGTGCATTAATTCAAAGTGCAATTAATTTTATTGAAAAGAGTGATTTTTATAAGCGTTGTAAATACGTAGATATTTCATACAATTTTGTCAAAGAAAAATATTATGCCAAATTATTAGTTTAAACTTTATTCACTCAAATTATGAATATGCTGATATTCTTACCAAAGTTTTACCTAATTTATATTGTTATATATCTCGAATATAAAATATGAACAAGACTTGTTTAATTTAATGAAAATATTAATGTAGCATTATTATTAAATCAATATTACATTAATCATTAAAGTAATATCAGTTCATAATTTTACTTAACATACTCAGTAGATAGACACGAATTTGGTAGGATTATTATCATATTAATATAATTTAATTTACGAGCCTTTATTTTTGAAAACTATCTTCATCTTTACATTGTGTTAAAATGACAAACTAAGCAAAGTACATTGCCTATGGCTTACTCTACTTTCTCTGCTCGGTGATATTTCTTGTACTGTATCAATACAATAACTTTAATTAAATCCGTGTTTATTCACTGGAATACATGAATTCTTCTTGAATTCTATTAATATTGTTACGCTATTAGGGACAGCTTCAAAATAATAAAACGTTCTGAAAATTAATACATGTTTTAAATTTGTGTTGCCATTGTATATGGAACAGATTAAAAATACAAATTTACAAAAAGAAGGTCGTATTAATTTAAAGCTCATAATGGTAATAATTTAACACCATATTGAATAATAAATAAAATATAACAATGTTCAAAAATAAACAAGACTTCCATTTCCTCCTATTGTGAATTCAATTTCTAGTTGAAAATAGTAAATGTAAATAATGTTTAAGTTATTAATTAAACTACATGACGAATAACTGTTAAAATTAGTAGGTTTCCGTTTCAATAATTTTCCGCTCCACAAAAGAAATCACCAAAATTTACCAATAATGCGACCTGTTGTGTGAACACACATAGGAAAAGATTAATTGGATGGATACGCATGTCATTTTACAAAGGCAAATTTAGATCATAATAAATATTTATAAAAATTAAAATGTCATATCGTTTTTTAAAAGGAAGATTTCCTCCTTGAAAATTTAAAAGTCGATTACTTGTACAATTATCCAAGTCATAATTACTTCCATCGCCAAAATTCGAGGTGGTAGGCAAAGTATATTCACGGGATGTGCAATACGTTACTCTGATAAAATCGTTTACTAGATAACATTTTATAGTATTGTACTGAACAAATTATATTTGTCGTAATATTTATACGGCAAGATTTATGTATGACCGGATTTCATTTTTCATTATATTAGCTAATTACTACCGTAATAAGTTAGTTCTCAAAATCGAGGTAAAACTCTAATAGCAAAAAGAATTGTCAGGAATTAAAATTTATTTAGACACTTGTTCTTTCATACGAGGAAACTCAGCTATTTAGAATATATATTTCAACCCTATTGTTATTTTCAACTCCACTCTGAACTAAAGCTCATAGTTTCCTTATAGGAAAAACATTAATTTTTTTTAATAAAGATGTTCAAAATAAATACAAATTGATATTTTCCTCTACAAATTCTGCAAGGTGGGTTCTTTTACAAGATTTTTCAGATATGGCAATTTCTGAAATATCTTATTCTATTTTGTTGAATTTTTTTACGTAAGTATTTAAACAGCCTTTGATCTTTACAATTAGAATCATTTCTCAAAATTATTTATTTAGCGTCATCGCTTATGATACTTATATTGCTCCTATCTGGACCTATCTGGACGTTTTATTTGTTACATAATAATACAAATCTATTAAGTATTTTGTAATTACTTGTTTACTTCATTTCAAAACGGGTACAATTTACGTTAGTAAAATTTAATAATATAATTAATTTATTTTATTATATTGAGCTTTTTTCTCATCACATAGATATTTACAATAAGGGATTGTTCGTCATATTAAAAGCTAATAATTGTTTGCCAGGCCCCTCACACTGGCCGATCGGGTCCGATATTTAGGCACCACACTATGATTACGAGCTTTCTAAGTAAATATTTCATTTATTATATATATATATACATATAATACATTTTTTCCCTTATGTTTAAGTTAACATAAATATTATTCCATTTTCGAATGAATAATACTTTAGATGATGCAAAATTTTATAGAAATTGAATGAGTAGTTAAGATGTGGAAACGATGAAAGCAAACAAACTAAAAAGTTATGGCGTTATAAAAAAATATCAAATTTTCCATACAAAATAGAAAGATTCCTTTAACAATTATTGTTGATAAGCTGACATATTTCCCAACCCGGAGCTTTGGTGTTGCTTATAACAGACAACTAATTACATTTAGATTTAATTAAAATTGTTTTCTCAATGCGGGTCATTTGTCGATCGCGCTCTTTGAGGATAAAATATATTAAGCTACACATACCTCACGAGTCATCATAAAAATTTAGAAATTTTAGAGTTGGTAAATAAAGTATTCGAATTCTTTAGGAAAAAATTAGGATGTATATAATTAATAACATAAATACACGTTGTTATTAGAAAGACTTGGACAGACAGAATTTTGATTACTTCATTATAAACATAACTAAGCCAATGCATCTTACCGAGCCTTCGTTTAGTCCAGCAAAAAGAGTTGGGAAACATTTGTGAAACTGTTCTTATCCAGAGCCGTTTCCATATTTTCATAAAATTTTCTGATTTATTTATACATATTTCATATATAATAACATAATTAAATAATATATTTCCGAATCTTGTGTGTCTTTAATAATCACAATTCTACTTCAATTATTACATTTTGTGAGTTATAATAGTTTACAGTTACAAAAATTGCCTATACAACTCTATACCCTGCTAAAGGAAAAAACCAACGAGTCAGTCATAGAGGATACATTTAGTAACTAAACCAATTACCATTATACAAAATAAATGTTAAAAGTAACTTCATTTATTGACTATATTTTGTCCGGGTAAATTTATTACGGGTACCTAAAGTATATAAATGAATAAAAACATCAAACGCTACGTGTGAACTTACAAAAGCTTTATTATTTTTATTTACATTATAAATAAGGTGCTTTCTAGTAACCACTTAATAAGGTCTTTAAACTTGTTAGCTTTCCGGAAAAACATACATACTTAATGTCTGTCGTCGTACACAAGAAAACTTTTTATTAACTTACACCTTTATAAAATGTGTTCACGCCATATTTACGGTACAAAGTTGACGTAAATATCCCTGGAGATAATATAGAGTTTTTAGGCTTTGCCGCTATGCGAACTTAAAACGTAGTTAAGAATATTTTATAACGTTATTATAGTACATACGAATTACTTGTTTTAAGTGTGCGTCTTTAAAAGACTTGGCGTTTGAAAATCAAGAGATTCTCAATTCGGACGTATATGTATTAGTCTCTTAAACGCTAAGATATGAGTTCATATTTATATGTATATTAACACATTTCATGGCCACTTATGAAATTATTTAAATGTTTTTTTTAGAATAGTATGACTCAAGAACAGTTCCGTATAATTAGGCTTTCTGCAGGTATACAATGGAACTATTACGCAGGGTTTCATTATAATAGCTACTTATTTTTTTTATTTGGCACAGTTTCCAAAAAAGCTAATAATTTTCAGTATGCATATTAAGTGTGTATTTTAGTAATAAAGTATTTAGCTGGGGTAAATAATAATAATTGTTTAGTTGTCAATGTTTTAAACGAATATTTGTTTACTGCTTTATGGATCCTACAGGTTCTCTGTTTATCCATAAATGTAATGAATTAGAATTTTAACCTGAAACATTTTGTGAAATAAAGCTTCAAAATGGTGTGATTGTATAAATTATTTTTTAAATTGAACAAATCGTGTATAATTGTTTTTCTTATTGTCTATATTTGATGTATAACTACCTTTTGTTCACGGCTTCACATTCCCTCACTTGGGAAACAACACTCATAACCTCTTTTAAGCTTGACTTAAGGCCTTAGACATTTGCCTGAAAAATTAATTTAAAAAGACACACTACCCACCTTTTTCAGTTAAAATCTGGATAAATATCGCGCTCCGGTGGGTCCTTTACAAAGTACCCTTAAAGTTTATGGTTTTGGGATTGAAGCTTGAGGCTAGGGTACTATTAGAGTGCCCCGTACTGTCGTTAGTATACATCTCATTTCCTACTCTCGTAAGAATATTGCAAATTTATTTCTTAGCAAAATTTCAGTGAGTACGTCATACCAAAATTTCAGACTTCTAGAGGCAAGTTTTCCAGTTGTGCGTTCATATACTAAGCGACTGAGTAGTCATCCCTTTTTTGCATGTATGAGTGATAGGTAAATATTTTTTTTAAATCTAATCACGGTAAAATTTAATAAATATACTATCCTTCGTAGGATTGCGTAAACAAAGACAAATATTCATTAGTACTGCAGTCACACATGGGATTTGTGTGAAGATTTAAATTGTGCCAATGACATTTGTTCGCTTTGCAATACCTTCCAATATATGAAAAAAAGCCCCAAGAATTACATGTTTAGGCATATAAAGTGGGGTTGAAGATAAATTTATGTAAAAATAAGGAGATGCATCTGCTTAATTTCATGAACTGAACGAGTAGTTAGTTAAAGAGTTTTATTACCTTAAAAATATTCTTCTCACCTTGGGAAGATTTAGAAAAGGTAAAATTCAGAAATAGCAAAACAAACAGCGCTTTTATTCGGCTCTATCCTCACTAGAAAATCTGTGGAATTTTGCAGAAATTAATTTTGCTTGTGATACTTGGAAATTCATTTTAGCCTACTCAAATATTTAAAATTAATTTTAAGCGACATTTACATTTAATTTTAAAAATCAGATTATAATTATTAAGCTTTTACCAAGGAATATTTAGACTTGATTAATCATATATAGATTTGATTAATCATATCAATAAAAGGAAGGGCTTTAACTCACGTCAAAATTAAAAAGTACGGAGAGCAAAAAATGAATCAGTAAAATTAATTATCTGATTTAGATCTATTTAGATTAGTAAAAAAAGATTTCAAAATAAAAAGCCTCATGGCTTGTATGAGTCAATATTTCATATTTTGATATATGCGATCGGTGAAGATAGTGAAATTTTCGAAAATTTCCTATATCAGAATAACCTCGATAGCGTCATTTCTTAATTGTCTTGGTCCTCGGAATTTTTTCGGATAACACCGATTAATGTAAAATATTGACAATAAGCAGGGAATGACCTAAAGATCAAAAGTAATATAGTGCCGATATGTGCATTTACCCTGGGGGTGGTTGCCACCCTTTCTCAGGGATGAAAATTTAAAAATTTTAAATGACTACAGAAATGAGTGAAGTCATAGATTTTTGGTAAGAAATGTTCTATAAAGTTTTTTCTATAAGTCAATCCTTTTTGAGTTATACATGACTGAAAGGGCTAATTTTTCGTCAAAAAACGTATAATTCGATTCTTTTTCACGTATAATTTGAAAAGTTAACATTTTATCGTTAAAAGTGCTATGACAAATAAAATGAAGCTTTTAAAAGAACGACGATATTTTTTATTTCTTTAAATGCAATATTAACCGGGATACGGTTCGTAGAAGAGCCAGTGAGGAATAATAATAAAAGGTGACAACTTGTTTGCCAAAAATTCAAATAAAAGGTCTTAATGTTGGGTATTGGAAAAATGTAGCATTATTCAGAGAAAAGTAATTTTTTTAGATTATTTTTGTAGTACTTAAAAAGGCCTTTTAAATAGTATTTTTATTCGTTAGCCAAAACTAAGGAAGATATGACGAAAATAAAATTGTACATTAGCTGTTTTGAAGAAAAAATAATATTTTAAACCCGTGGTATTTCCATAAATAATGCAATATAGCCTTATACTTTTTTTGAACTTTCTCATGCAAATGGTTTTATGAATATTTAAGTTATCTAATCGTTTAAATCATCATTTTGCTGAAATTTTAAAGGGCAAATCATGTGAAGTTGAACTTCCCATGACTTGCTCTTTAAATCTTTAAAGTATTCATATAAGGGGATCCTCGTACTCCAATGCAAATATCGAATAGTGATATCTCAATTAATTTATATCTTACAGAAGTGAAAAAAGACCGTATTATTTATTTATAAAAGACATAAATTTTTATAAACATTTTTCACCCATTTTACTTAGCTTTTGAGTTATTTTGAAAAAAAGAATTTTAAGAAAATTCAAAAAAATGCAATGCAAATGAAACTTATTTAAAAAATACTGGGCATTGTAAACCGGTTAAATTTCTTGGATGTATTATTAGATTTGAATATTTGTGGAAATGCCACGGGGTTAAACTATTAATTTTTCTTCACAAAAAAATTATATTCCATAATAAGTTCCTTAGTTCTGCGTTAAAGACCAAAAAAATAATTTCAAAGGTTTTTTCGGTAAGTCGGTTTTTTTCCAACCAATTCGGAGCTTAAAACCTTCAAACACTGCATTCTAAAGGAAATTTGTTACGGTTTAAAAAAAAAACAAGAGATGGTCCACATATTTCGATTAGTTAATAAATTAAGATTTAAATGAATAATATAAATATAATCTTGAAAATTAAATATAAATCTTCAAATAAACTAAATAAAATATACGAAAAAATAAACCGATGGTTCAAAAAACGGCATTTGTTTTATATACTTATTTTCTAAATAATGTAATTGGTAACGTAACGTAACGTGTAAGATATATTATTTCAGATTCAAAATTAGAATAAGCATACAAATAAAAAAAAGACATTAAACAAAAACGAACGATATAGGAGCAAAAATTATTAATGAGATTAGTGAAAAAATACATCAAAATAAAAGACAAGAAATGAATAAAGTATTTTACGCCTGGAAGTAATAAAAAAATTAATACACTGTTCCAAAATCATCATTTTATATTATTGGTCGCTAGAGGCACAGCCAAAAGTTATTTAGATGACATATAACCTTTGATGGCCTTTGACGATGCGACGCACCGCGGCTACCCGGGTTCGATTCCCGGCAGTTTGTCGAACGGGTCTGGACTGGTGTTGTGGTTGGCTGTAAGAGATTGCTCTTCTAGCAATAAGTCCGCCATATGTATCAATTAGATACATTATAGTAAATAAAAAATAAATAAATAAATATAATGATGAATAAATATAAGAATTGAACTACTATAAAAACAAAATTTTTAGCAATCATTGCTTAGGTGAGATCAAACAATATGATTTATTATTCTTAAAAACACTCCATCAATTAAATTTGTTAAACTTGATTTCATCGCCACCTGTGTGAGGAATGACATTTGCGAATTGATGTTTTGTCAAATGATTAATAGTTCCAATGTGTTTTTTTCTGTATGGCTTTCTAATGTTTAAGTGCCAACAACATTGTATTGAATTTTATTGAAATATGGAATAATTTTTGTAAGTTGTAGAACACTCTGGAAGGAAGTTCTGTTGCATTACTTTTTTAAATAATAAAATAGTCCTTTGTTTTTATGCGTTCTTTTAGCAAAATTCTCCATTCAGTCTTTTCGAAACCTTCTACAAGTTTACATCGTTAATCATTTTTCTGTTACTTTTGAGTCTCAACGGGCATGGATAATAACTATATACCCTAGCCGCAAAGTTACTTTTAAATATTAAAGTGCGAGGATCTTTAATTGCATATAAAGCAGTAAAGTCATGTGATCAGTTACTTTAAACTATTGAAGTGCTAGGATATTTAATTATATATCCTGCTAGTAAGTTTTGCGATCAGTTATTTTAAACTCTAAAAGGCTAAGGTAATTACTGTATACCGTAATCGCAAAATATCAATTTCTTTGAACTCTTAGAGTGCGCGAACAATCTACACATCTTAGTCGCAAGGCCTCGGTAAAACTTCAATTTTAAATCGGACTGTGTTATGGAACTATCTTCTAATTTTAAAATATAAGTATAAGAAGATGAGTTGTGTATTATAAAAGTAAAAAGTAATGAAACTGGTCCTGATTTTTTTATTCGGAAAACACATTTAAAAGGTTTTCTCGATTTAAATCACATCGTGAATTATCCTGCGGATCAACGATTAATCTGTTTAAATATTTTTGCTTCATAATTTAATTTGATAATATAATTCACCATTCCGTTAATATTTTCTGTCAGTTTTGAAATTTTGAGAATTTTTATTTTTCTTATGGCGTTCAGCTATTTACACGCGATTCGCCATAATACATCCCTATTAAGCTTTGTCAAACTTTTGTAAATTAAAATATTTTATTCGTATTTTTGTACCTCTCAGTTATATTTCATTTCCCTCTTGACCGCGCAGAACGAGTTTCGTGGTTACTTTAATATATGAAACATAAGATAATATATACAGAAAGAAAACCTCAACCACTATTACTACTGCTAACTATTATTAACTATTTATTAAGAAACCTTTCAAAAGTCTACTGATTGTAGAATTTCATTATTCATTAACTCATACTATTTGTGTATTTAGTGAATAATGCCATACTATTTGTAGTATGACATTATTTATTTAGCTTCGTCTATATGTGTATACAACGTCGGAATGAAATTATTTATATTGTTCCATGTTTTAAATACTCCGAATCTGAATACCGAAAATCAATATAAAACACGTAGGTGAATTTATTAGGATATTAGGGTGTGTGTGTGTGTGTGCGCGCATGTGCGTGTGCGTGTGTATGTATATCTGTATATGTAAATATGTAGACATACATACACAATTACAAGCATGTAACATTAAGCTGTACATCTTCTTAAAACATAATCAAATTAGCAAGATAATTTTCCACGTGCGCATTTAGTCACAAAGCAGAAATCAATATTCTTTGCCTTCAAACTTAATTTTCGCAGGTGTCTTATTATTCATAAATTAGCATTTTATTTTACATATTGTCAAGACATAAATTATTATGATTATTTAAGTAATTAATTTTACATTCACGAGGCCAACACTCTGTCGTTACGAGGACATAAGTTATTATATTTTCTTTTCTTCCTACATGGAAGTAATTCTGTTTTATTAATGGAGGCAAAGTCTGAATAAAAAACTCAAAAATATACATTTGATAAGGCAGGACAATGACACCATATACTAAATTCAAATATATGCATACGTCTTAATAAGATTCTCTTGCTAGTTTTAAAATTGTCGAAATTTTTGACTGAACCTTATTAATTTTCTTAATAATGAAAATAAAAATATTAGTAAGTTATCTCATCACCCTAACTGCATATAGTCGACGTTAAATGAATAATGTTTTCGTGACAGAAGATAGTGAGCAATGGGGAAACAACTTTTAAGTTGCTTGAAGATATTTTAAATAAGCATGGTAGGAAATATTTCTTTATATAGCTACAAATAAGTTTGTATCAAATAAATATATGTTTGCTCATTTGTTAATAATTTCTTTTATGTATGAGAATTATTTTTATGTGCGTAGTTTTACATTTTTTCCAGTACAAATGAAGCATGTTACAAGCTTAATACTTATATCTTTCAGATTATTCTCAGCATAAGTCGAAACGGCTATCATATGTCATCTTTTTATTAGGAAGCTGTGAATATGTAAATTTTTTTGTGAGAAATTTTCTTGCAGAATAAATTTACCAAATTACGTGTAAGTTAATCAAAACAATCAAATCAATACTATAGTATATTTTTATTAAGTGACTAACATATTTACAAGTTGAATAAAAGTAGTATCGTCCGTCTTACAAATCAAATTTCAATGAAAAACTAATTATGCATTTAAATCTATTTAATACTGCTATTAAACTTCTTAGGTTCACAGATATGATGACATATTTTATTAAATTTTCAGGTTATCTCAGATATTAATACCTATAAAGTAAATGCCACAAGAAAAGAGCTTCAATAATAAGAATGTAGTTTCGTAAGTAATTCTTCAAAATACCCACTGAATAGGTAATGTTTATAATTATACTTTGAGCTGCTTGTACCCCTACATGACTAGTATGTTACTCAATATCCCAAAATAATACAACCAACAACATTTCCGAATTACGTTATCTTAGCAAATTGTCCTTGTGTAGCATGTCAGCCACCCCTTTATTTTTTGTGGAGGTTTTTGGGTAGAACACAAACTGTTTTGTTACTACATTTTGTATTTTTGGTTTTCGGCATCGCATGAATTCTTTCAAAACCACGAAACGACGAACATTTCAGCTGCAATTCGGAGGGATGTTATGAACTTTTATTACCCGGCGTGATTTTATTAAAGCTTGAACATAATCGGTAATAAATCGTAGGTTGAAATTATTTCAACATAATCGAGTTTAAAAATAGTGAACAAATAATCTGCACCAGAACTATCTATTAGTACAATTGAAGGGTGTGATTAATAACTGAGGTTACTTGAATCGGTATTTCCAATTTTTTTTATTTGAATATTTTTATTGTCCAATGCTTTGATGCAATTAGGAAAATTCTACAAAGCAATTTGAAAGGTTTCATGGATATTATCACTTATTATTTTTCATTGATTTTTTCTTATACGACATACAACATCCTTTAACACATTCTCTACAATCTGTCCAGTATCTGTTATAACATATCGAAATATGGATTATTCATTGGCGAAGTCGAAAGATAATGAAACTAATGTATGTTATGAAGCAAAATTTCTATTAAACGAGTAATCATCAGTTTAATAATAAGGCTATACTTTAATTTATGGTTTAAAAGATTATGAGTAAAACATGAATTCCTAGAACAAAATAAGTAAAATGTACTTATATTTGCCTACAACTTTAAAATATTAAACCTTTTGAAAGAAATTGTGATATTATATAGAAGTAGAAAAAAATAATAGTTATTTCCATAAATATATAGGCTTCTCATATCCAAATAGCATGAAAATAGTGAAGTTAAGGACAGTTTATTACCTTTTGAATGAAAAAAAGAAATACCAAGAAGAATAAATATAAAATAGAAACTACTAAGTTTTTTTATAAACTTATGTTAAAATATAGATTTATAGTGTTGCTTTTAATCTGTGTTTCTATTTGCTTCAGTAAGTAAGTAAGAAAGTAAGTCAACATGCAACTTTTTTCCAAAGAGAGAGATGAATGCAAAAAGTGGGGCTACTAAGTTCCTACATGAATTTTGAATTCCCCACCAGTAGCATCGGAGCCTCCTTTTCGCCTTCATCGATTATACCGACTCCATCAAAAATACTTCCATCCTACTCCATCACTTTTATTAAAAGTTTTCTTACCAATATCTTCATTATCGGTTGATATTACGGAAACCTCATCATTTACTAAGCTCATAGGAAACAACGTACCTTTTTGTGGTTTAAGTATTTGTGAAATTATGTTTTGTGTTTTGAGAGGACAAAAAATTTTCTTCTTATTTTCATGGAATAATATTATGTCTGAATTTTTTATTTACAAAATTTTTTGTTTCAAATTTCTTAACCCAAAACTAAACTTTAATTTATTAAAATCCTTTTCTTAGCAAATAAATATTCTCGTAATTCTTAATTTTATTTCGTAACCATAAAAGATGTTTAATTTCCTTTTTCACTTCCTGATAATATTCTTAATATTTTATATGTTTGTATAAATTTATATTTTAAACCTTGCATTTTTAGCTGCTAATTAAACTTTCTGGTTTACATATCTTTCTAATAGAAGTTTTTGTGGTTTCGCTCGTGTGGCGTTAATTTTTCAAACAGAAATTATACTTATCTTTAGTTCAGTAACACTGATGCCTTAATGTATGTCAAATTTAATGAAGATAGCTTGAATGTTTGAGCTGTAGCAAGAAACTTACTTTTGCGTTTATTATATGAGTTAGAAGTTAGGAATGGTGGATTTTTTAATGATATATACCTTCTAGCAGTAAAAATAACTCTTAAGGAAATTCCACAAACCGAATTTAGTAATTTGCCCATATTTAAAAATTATTGACTTGGCGCTACCATTTCATAAACATCCGTCTAACAATCAGATTGATAGGAAGGTACTGGTTTTATTTGTTTACACTGATATACCCATAATCGAACCTTGCACGAATAAATCTATTAGACTCTAAGAGCGATGACGGATACCGTTACGTAATCGCAAACTGTGAATTTTTACATTTTTCTAGAAATGAACAAACCTTTTAACAACTTTCTTCTTTAAAAATTTCATACCCTCTTAGAAGTTAATCTCCAAAAAAACTCAGAAAGATTTATTTAATTATTTATTTTCTAAACTAATTCCAAGAATTTTGTGTTAATAGAACCATATAATTATATTTTCAATGAAATAGAACCATCTAAAGTTTTACACCATTACAAATTATAAATCCATCTGTCACATTGTGACATCTGGTTAATTTCCATAAAACTTTATAAGGTATATTCATTAATTTATTTTTTAAAGTACTTTTGTGAAGTTTTGTGATAATAGGATTTTCGATTTTTTTTTCCATCTAGCCTTTTATCTTATTTTACCCCTTTACAGGTACACTTTTGAAAAACTTCTCTTTAGTGGGTACCTAAATCGCTTGAGAAACTTTCCGATATAATTTTTTGTTCTTAGAATTTCAAGTTTCCTAATTTTATGTTGCTGGGTCACCATTTAGCTAAGGTATTATTTTAGATATATGGATTGATATATCCAAAATTATTTTTGGATTCTCCTCCAGAGAAGTCAATAATAATAACCTAATTAATTTCTTTCTTGTCAGATTTGGTACTCTTTTTATAATACAGGAACAATAAATAGGTCGTTATACTTGATACATGGCTGTTCATCAAGAAAATTCAAATGGGCCGTTTACAGAGCACTTTATTTTGGCTTATAAACCAGTCGAGTTTTAAATTGATTTGCAACTTGAAACAGACTTTCGTTTGCCAAATAGTCAAACCATGTGTAAACCAGGTTTAAACTATTTGACTTTATTATTTTCTTACACAGCAAACTATTATTTTTGCTCAAACTTTTCTAATAATTCATTACCACATAAAAAGGGTAATATAAATAAGCAGCAACCAGGCTATAATTATTAAGAGAGAAAATATCCTATACGTGCGAAGTGAGATTATATAAGTAAAATACAAGAGGATAAGGAGAAAAGAGGAAATAACCAAAATTTTAATTGTAGAGTCGAAAAGTTCTCGATTAGAATGACGAGAATACACGGTCGTATTTAGTAAGATATCTCTATTATGAACTTGCTCGTATTTATTTTCTATTTTATAATGTGTACAACCGGTATGTATTTTGTTGTATACATTATATAAGATAAAATAATACGAGACGGAAATTACATTTTATTAATCGCAGGTAATTTTGTTAATATAATCGTGTAGAATTTTCTTCTCCACACTCATGTTATAGCGAGACGAATATTTTGTTTTCTTTATGAACCTCTGCGGCATACTTTAATAAGTTTATTTGTACAGGAATGTCATTATAATACGCCAAATAATCTGCTTTAGAAAACCAAAATTTGAATTCATCGTCGCGATATAAAAAATAAGAGATTCTCCTATT
This sequence comes from Druceiella hillmani, assembly GCA_039881145.1. Classification (NCBI taxonomy): domain Eukaryota; kingdom Metazoa; phylum Arthropoda; class Insecta; order Lepidoptera; family Hepialidae; genus Druceiella; species Druceiella hillmani. The sequence continues at coordinate 8,404,021 of JAYKKI010000059.1, forward strand.
GCGACAAAGTAAGTTTCAGCAGTTTAATCTAGACCCCAAAAGCTCAGCCTGTTTTTTAAGGTGCTCCCTCACGGAGAGCATTCGCCTGTAATGTGACGTTACAGCTCCGACTTGCATATTGCATTTATCAGTGTATGTTTGTATATACGTTTGTGGGTGAATCCGGATGTTATTCTTCAGAACCGGAGCTTTCCTTCCGTATGTGCACACAATTTTATTTAATGTTTAAAAAAAATCAAAAAGACCATCAAGATAGTTAGTAAATTATAGGTCATTATGAGCTGATTACAATAAAATATAATACTTTACGTGAGTAAATATATGTCTGAAACAAACATTTTGATTACTGACCTTAAATATTAGTTAACATTCCCTGATAAATCCTAAGTCAAAAAATAATTATTTATTTCGCCAACATCTTCTTACACAAAGGAAAGCATTTGGGAAGTCCCTTTGAAATTATATATGACTTGTATGGAGATGTTTATTAAAAGAAAAAAACTTAAAGAAAAAAATTTGTCTGAGTCTATCATGAAGAAATAATTTGAAAAACAATTTCAATAATCGCTATATAAATTATACAAAAAAAAATTACAGAACTCTACTCTGCTTTCCAGACTTTTATCTTACAGCAATTCTTTTTGTTAAGCGGTATAACTAGTGTCTTCATATACGAATGTACACCTAAAATATCCAACTGTAGATTCCTTTAATTTATTCGATTGTATATCGGGTATCATTTTTCATTGTGACCATTTTCATTTCAATCAATATTTCATCACTTCACAAACAATTCACGTCGTGTTAAAGTCATTCGTTGGCCAACTTGGTCACTTGAGAGTTTTGCTTTCTTTTTTGGGTCAAGTATCGTTTTTTTGGTCTTTGTTAATTTAAAAGTATACAGGGGAAAGAATTACAATTTCTTTCTGAAATAAGAGTTACCATCGAAATAAAAAAATATTTTCTGCATCCCTTTATTTTATTTTTTTCTGTATCAATGAAAATCAATCCCAAAATTCTTAAGTTATCTCAGGGCGCTTTAAAAAGTTGGTTGAAAAATTTCTGATGGAAGCATTCATCTCACGCTCGCCTGTTTTTTGTCAACTAGGGAGACAATTCTAGATTGTTTAAAGTAGATTCAAGACATTTATGGTATAAATTTGTGTAATGTGCATAGATATTTAATTGGATGAATAAAGAATGAAAATTGGAGAAGTCTAAAACCAAAACAAAAAAGTTGGATAGACCGGTGCTGACCTAATGCTTCGATTTAAAAAAAATTAATACTGGATATATTGTTTCAATTGAAGAAAGCTAGAGGAGAGATTAGTGATGATTTAATGGCAACAAGAAAATATTTATTTGAATTGATTTAAATTATGTTACTGTTCGAACTCTCGTTCTTAATGTATATATAATATTCAGTAGGACGTTAGATAGTGACTACTTTTCTGTTAAACCGCAATGTAAGACTTCAATATCAATGTTATTTTTTTCATTTGGAGTGTCAAATTTGCAATGTATTTTAACAGCAAATTTTTAAATGGTTTGTATCTTACGATATTATGAAAGAAGATATTGCATATTTTTAGAGCTACATATTTATTGGTAAGGGTAAACATCAAGCGTCAATTTCGAAAACTATATAATATCACTTTACAATCCGGACCAGCCGAAATACTTTTTTGGATATAATACATTTCTGAAGAAATATCTTGACACAATTGAGAAAATAAGAATACCTAAAAAGGAAATTCATAAATTTCATATCTCAAATATATAGAACATTTAAAAAATATTTTCCCATCTGAAATTAAAGTTCTGTCGTATAACCAACTCACTAAAATGAAAAAAATGTTATATCTATTTGTGTTTTTAAATATGTAATTAAACAAATTAAAATGCACCACTAGACAGGAATTTTTACTATTTTGTCGTCACAACCAATTTCTTAATTAAAATATCGTTGCCACACATATTTATTTTAAGTCGATGCTTATTTACAAACTTATTGCATTATACACAAAATATTATTAAACTGTACACTATAATCCTAACACTAATGTAATAAGCTGTCACCATAAATAAAGTTGTAAATAATGTCAGACCGTTATTTCGCAAATATTCATTTTATAAAATTTAGAGGGAAAATGTACATCCCTTCCTTTTAATTACGCAAAAGTCACACTTATAAAATATTTTGCGAGTATTCTCGAAATTTTAAGGCGAAAAACGCCTACACCATATACGCAATTCATTAATTTTATTGCTATGGAACCTACGAGTATATTAGATTGCTTTATATACAAAAACTTATATCAAATTTGGGGTAAGTATAATGAAATAAATAAACTAAAATAAATAAAAAATATTTTGCAGTTTCGTAAACATATTTTGTATGCACATTAGGGCAGGGTTTCTATTTAATATTTCGATGTATATTTACGACGACTATTTTACCGAATATTAGCATTAAAGCTCTCTAACTTTTTTTTGTGTTTAATAAATGTTGGATGTATTTATTAAACACAAAAAAAGTTAGAAAACTTTAATGTGAATATTTGGCATTATATGTGTGCATATAGCATTATATACATAATGACCCGTAGAGCAGTGGATAAGATTCTAGCGTCCGTCTAAAAAGCTAAGGATTCGATTTTTGGTCTGGTACGTAAATATGCATAAATTATTTATCTAATTGTGAATGATTTATTTTTTGTTGGGTTTAGCTAGGACGTTAAATTAAATCGATGCCGGTAAAGTCGGCAAACCATCACATTTAGTCAACAAAAATGCACTGGTGGGAACAAAATCTTCTTCGAGAGGAATTTTACGTTAATTAATCGGATACCAAGAGGTAGCTGGTAGCCGAAACGCAAACGTGATATTTATAAAATAACATATGTATATAACAATTGTAATAGTTAATTGCTTTGACAAATGATTAAATATTTACTGAAAATCCATGTACTTATATTAATTTTTATACTACTTGTATGATGCTAAAGTCATTTGAATAGATATAAAAGGGTGAAAATATATCCATTTTTTATGGTCAATTCACCTTGAGACCTAGTTAGTAACATTATTTTGACATTGAACTTCCATTGAACTTTCGTAAAATCATCAGTTTACCAGAAAAAGATATCGATAATTGGTTAAAAAAATTAATAATTTAGTTTTTTCTTTCATTGCTGGCGAATGGCTGTAGTTAATCAAGGGTTGATGATGTAAAGAAAAGATAACTACGAAATCATACGAGTACATAACCACTAGTGACTTTTCCGCATGCACTGTTCGAGCATTATAATCAAGACATATATGCGTTAACGTTCAAATTGTTTAATATGGATAAAAGTTTTGTCGGAAGGTGATCGTCAAAAGTATTATACATACGGGATTGTAATGTAAACGCTGTACTTCCCCATGTGTTATGTTGTTAATATTTATTCTTCATTTGGATACATATATTTGGTAAAACTAAGCTATTAGTTTTGGTTTTGAGGGCAACCAATATGGAACCGTATGACTGTCCATATATTTGCCTATTGCAGAAACTCTAAACCTAATAATTGTCTTGAAGAGGTCATTTATAAATATATGGAGGACAACAATATATGCCTATATGATTATTCATTATTTAATATGGCAACCCTCACAAATATCTACAATCAATCAGATCGTTTGTGTCTTTTTGAAGGGATAGTTAATTTTGCGAAATGACAGTTGATTTACGTTCAACGCATGTCATTGATTTTTGTACAACGTTTCTAATATTAATTCGTTTATTTCGTTATTTATTATTTCGTTTCTAATATTAATGAATATGTCGTTTTTAGTACGAGCGAATATTTGGACATGATTTTATTGTATGCCGAATTCAGTGGTAACATTGGCGAAGGTCTTAGGTTTTGTTATACTCGAATCGATATTAGGCAAGTACGTAAATACATTCTAAAACGAAATAATTTAAATTTTGTTTACTGTATACGCGTGCACCAACTAGTTTTGTAATGAAATGTGTATTCAGAAAATTAATATATTATGAAGGAGCAATGTATCGGATTAAGCGCACATTTTTTCACTATTTTCATAATGACAATTCATCTGACATCACGCTATTTGCAATAAATACGTTCCACGCTGCCAAAATGACGTTGCACAGTATTTTCACAGGATGTTGATTTATATGTTATTACGATTGAATGTACAATTTAAACTTTAATTGTTGTATAAACCAGGCGACTAACTAAAGAAAATAACATTTTGCCGGATTACACATGATTAATTGCACGAGTGGTCGAAACGGCACAATTTAGTTAATGTATATACTGTATATAAGATTGATTGATGATAGATAAATGTTTGCCAAACATGACTTACTAATAGGACTTTCGCTACCAACAACTTTTTAACTATGCCAGTTTTTTAAGACTGTCAGTTTCAAGCCTGGAAAAAGTATAAAAGGAAATTTGTCGGTGTTATTATAAGTTTTTTTGAGTAAAAAATATATTCCAAAATGTTTAATGGACTTTACCTTACTTATTTTAATTTCTCTTAAATATAAGACATAACGTATATAATCTACATTACATATGTAAACAGAGAAAATGTACATAATTTAAAAAAAAAATTTAATCCAAAATAAATCCGTTTTAAATTACTAACGTGGCTGTAAGAAAAAGGTTTACTATACCTGAGACAATAGCATGTTACGGTCATAAACTTTTAAGTAATTATCGTCAAGTTTCATTGAATCTCGCGTGATATTCTTTTGCTTTAACATTTAAATTAATACTATACATTTCAAACATTGTTGTTATTTATCAAAACCTATTTCAAAATAATATGAATTTGTGTAAGACGTTCTAAATTTACACAATGATTTCAATGATTTAAAATTTTAAACTATATAGTTTAAAAAGCTGTGAATAGAAGAAAATAAAGAATAGGATATTGCACTTTTTATTTCTGGTAACATAAAAGGTATGGGCAACGCTCTGAAACTTGAACAGCGTAATAAGTAACATTTATTTTCTTTTTTTAATTTACATACTTTAATAGATGAAAGTAATTAAGTGTTTGTAACCTAACTTATGAAAAAGGCGATACGTGGATATGTGAATTCGTTGTGAATTTCCTTTTTTCTGGGCAATAATACCTGTATATATGAGATACTATGCATAGGGGAGAACGGAGCTCTGGAGTTGCTAGGTATTTTGGGTATCCTACAATTTTTTGTTCTCATTATCTTACATACGGTGCCCAATTTTTCGAAAATCCTAAGTCGTCGTGCGCTGGTGTCAGTGGTAATTTTGTAGTTGAAAGTTTAAATATAGTTCGATGAATAATGAAGAAGACTGTAACAGTTATGAATTTTTCATAACTTGGCAGCTAAAAATTAGAATAATTTGCCCAATTTGACCCATTTTAAATGTGTTATTACCCATACACAAAAACAAGCACGCGTGCGCGCACAAAGAACTTAAAGAAAGTAGAAATAATACTACAACACGTAGTTTCATTTAATTGTGAATAATGAATTTCTACAAAATTAACGCCAAATATATTTAATATCAGTGAAAATATTTATAATATTACAATTATAATTTTCTTGATTTCCATCACCATTAAGATGTCGGTTGTCAACAGGCAACCAATATGTTTGCATTGATAATATTTTCTCCTGGGATTTCTTAATCGAATTATTAAGCACAGTTTATTCGATAGCGTTGAAGCGAACATGATGTACAAATAGCAAAAACGCATTATATGTTTGTTCCTTATGATATTACACACTTTCAAAAATTTCATAAAATTTAATTTGGTATTGATAAATTTATATCTTTTTGTATATATTCGTATAGTTCGATATATAAACAACGTGTTAGTTTTTAATGTCAGTTCGCATAGCAAATTTTGCAAAACGAGTATTTTGATTCGGTTTTTTTTACTGTCGACACTGTTAATTTATTTTTCCGTAAAATTTTTTTATTAATTTAAATCTTTACTTTTTGACTATTTTTCTCAATTGATATTTAGTTATTAAATTTCTTATTTTTTATTACGTGTTATTGACGACAAAATAAAATATATTGAAAAGACCCCAAAAATTACACATTACAAAAAGTAATTATTACATAAAATTTAACAAGCTGTTTTTATAAAAATTACATTCAGTCAAATAGAAGTTAGAACTATAATTATATTAGAAGGTTGCCATAATTTTAAAGTAGCTGAAAAATTTGGTAAATTTCTATGATTATCAATGAAATCAAAATCAATATAATAGACGATTTTGAATTAAGGGACGCAAGAATAAAATAGTTGGATAGAGTCGCGGTGTTAGTTAGCACTTTCAGGATATGAAAAGAATAATTTCTCCAACAAGAATATTTAGAATGAAGCTATATCCACATAAATAAACTATAGGTATAATTATTGGACAATTGTACATATTCCAGGAATTAATGAATTTAAAAATAATATTTCCGACAAAACTGGACCATTCAATTTCATTCCATTAAAATATGATTTATCAAGTGTTGACACATGCAAATGAAAATGAAGCACTCAAATGGGATTTATTATTAGACTGTTTTATTATTAGGATGTTGGTCACGAATTTGTAAATTTTTATTAAATTATTTCAGGGAAATATTTAAATTAAGTTCTTTTATAATTTTATTTGATGTATTTGTTTCACATGAAAAGTGTGCTAAGTGAAAACCAACGAATTCCTTCGAGGAAAAATTATATTTATTCAGAATTTCATTTTAAATTAAGAAAAACATCGGAACATTTAGCAAATAAGCTTTCTATCAGTAATTGCAGCTGATTATGCGCTTTTTCTTCTTCATCCTTTCAAATTATTTAGAGCACGCATATGCAGTAATATTTATATAACAGCCGGAACTTAATGGATTATTGTACCATCAAATGATTACCTTGACCTACTAGCTTATCTAATACTTACAGTAGAGTTACTTTTTTCTCGGACATTTGTTTCCAACCGATGCGACAGCTATTTAGAGTTGAATTATAGGTTATATTTTTCATAATTTGATGAAATAGATACGAATAGCTTAATACTGTTTTGCTACTAGCACCAACCTCCTTGTTTGCTTAGATGTAGTTTACAAATTAGCAGATTTTACTCTAGCTTATAGTTTTATTCACCAATCGCAGTCTTCGGCAGTATTTTAACAGGCATTCTTTATAACTAAACTCTTGGAATAAAAGCGATTGGAAATATAATAAAGCTAACCTTTGATATTGCTTACATAGATAGTATTAATAGCTGAAACGTAGGGGATATATCATGTTTCCTTTAACTAAAACTTCAAAGTGTAAGAAAGTCATAGTGTAGTATCATACTATTACTAATTCATATTTTTAAATAAGAAAAATTTAACGATGTCTTGTGATATATCCCGTATACCCCACTCGAAGCTAATATATGTTTCTAGTATACGCAATTGGCTACTAAACGAAGCTTACCGCCATAAAATATTTAAAAATATCTGACACCAAAGTAACTTGTTATGATCAAGTATCCTTCATATACAGTCAATAATACAAAGATCAATCCACATTCTAATATCGTCTGTTCTCCTTATTCAAACTTATTTCTAGTAGTTAAACGTAGCATTGTATAGTGTAGCTTTACTTGCTGGTAGTATTATATCTTGTATATACTTTTAGGGAACAGCCGCGATATTGTAAAACGTTCCAATCGTTTATGAAATTCTCCAGAGTATATTATATCATAAGGAACAAATATATTTTGTTTGTTCTACTTTATATAACATAGACATATTACAAATTTATTTTATGAGGGTATTGAAAATAGGTTATCGATGTCTGAGAGATCGATAACATTTTAATAAAACCTATACATATAAAGAGATTAAAATCTTTAATCGATTTAAGTCGAGCAAGGTAGGTAGAATGCTCGGCAATATGAAATGTTGTTTGTAAAATAATGTTAGACAATTGCTAAACGTACCCATAACAAGATCTGAACGAGAATGGTAAGTAGAGAGGTAAATGAATAACATTAGTTTTTATTTTATAATTTTTTTCTAAGAAAGCACTGCTTAGTGACATCTACAAGCTACCATATGTGCTGCCTTCACGTGTGTCGATCATGACTGAGTAAAACGAGTAATTATTATATTTCCTAAAATCAGAATGTCAGAAATAAAATAAAAGCAGTGCTTAGTGACATCCACAAGTAACGATAAGTGCCTTCACGTGAATAGGTCATCACTCAGCATAACAAGAATTTACTTAAAGTAAAGCCAAAGTCATTGTAATATTTCCTAGAATTAGGATATCTGAAATTAAATAAAAGCAGTTCTTAAAATAATTTTTGAAACATAATTTTCTGTCTGAAACCATTAATACCCGTACCTTGTTAGTCATTATTTACCCTAAGAAAAATATCTATAGATTAGTATATTTTTGTAAGTCTCTAAATAAGTTTTTAATGATAATTCTACGTTCAATAATTTTGAGAATTTTTTTATAAACTTTTTTTTATATTTCACATATGCCTGAATTTTAAATAGGTGACGGTGACTTTTGTGGAGTCGTATAAATGTATAAATAAACATCTATGGTTTATATATTTTTTTTTACATACTGTATCGAAATTTTTTAAATAAATAAATATCATTTTGTGGAAATTTGAAATGAAAGTCTTACAAAATATTTATCAACTTCTGTAGATAATCGTTAATGTCGATTAATCGTTTTTGTGGTAAGATGGGTTCAGTTCTAGAATAATTAAAGCAATAAATGATATTATAAAGCAAAATTATATTTGACCGGCTTTTCGCAATAAATTATGAATAATCGGTAAACGTATAATAATTCCAATAGCTAGGCTGTCTAAAATAGATTTGGTGACCCCAAAATGATTTATGGTTGTTTTAAATAAATTCAGCTTAGGGCGGGTTGACATTATGATTTTATAGACTTTGTGATCTAAAAATACAATTTGAGGGGCATTGATTATTCTTTGTATGAAGAAAACGAAAAAAAAAGAATAAAACGGAATTCCCATACGTCTTCAAATTATGGTTTACAATTTCCATAAATGAATTCTTTTTTATTTGTATATCAAAAAGTTCCTCGAAAAGTCTCGAAACGGCATTGTTATGAAGTTTCCGTTTTGGTTTTTAAAAATTTGTTTACTAACAAAAAATATATTTATGACATTATGGCTTAATGATTCCGGAAAATGATTAATGTAACTTGTTTTTACACATGTTTCAACGATGACGTCAGTTCACCATATGTTAGGTTATGTTATTCGATTGATAGATCAAAAATATTTGATAGTGCAAAATATTCGATAGCTTAAAATAGACATTATCCGAACAAATTTATATGATTCAATATTTAGCATAAGATCACATTTTCACGGGTATGTTTCTCTAAGCTCACAAAACAAATTTCTACTCACCATGCGACATTCCACTAAATAATTCTCATCTTGAGTCATAACTCATCTTGATAATAAGTTAACAAGTGAGGTCTAAGCCTGACAACAAGTTGACTGACTAATTTAATCTCGCTGGTGGAATTCGACTCTGCTTCGGGAAGGAAATGGTCGTAATCAGATTTCATATAAGTTGCGATGTTGCTTAGTTCACAAAGCCAAATTAATTATTGGAGAGAAGTTAATTATACGGCAATATGCCAAAGTTACTTAAAGTTACTTAACTTGTTAGATATTGCATTTTCTCTGTAACAGGTAAAGTTATTTAGGTGCATATTTTTATAATATTATATATTACCAATATCTATTGTATTACAGTCACTGGCGGAGTTCTTAGTGAAAGTGGTGATAATTCTTTGTGACAGTATTCAAAAATACTTTAGTTTAATTACTCAAAACTTTCACAATATTTACCTTCTTTTAATATTTGTTCTTTAAGTACAGGATATCAGAAAATTAGAGCAGGATTAGGTATATATAGTGGAGTTTTTGAGATAAATCTGGTAACAAAATATATCTAAAATAGCAACTTGGATATTCCATTGCTTTCTGGTGAAAATATAATGAACTAAATCAACATTATTTGCAAGAACGGAAGTCCCCCGAAATACAATTTTAAAATATAATAAATACGATATGATACGTTCCAGATTGGACGAAGGAAATACAGACTAAGTCTTATTTTAAAGTCACTGTTTTATTTCGATTAGAAGTTAGAAGCCTGTAACATACAGACAGATGTATGGATAGAAGACTCTGTCAGAGAAATAATGTTCCTAATTGACCCTTAGGATACAAAGCCTTTATTTTAGGACACTACATTGATGTAAATTTATTTAGAAACTTTTCGAATTAAATGTAATTTTCGAATAGACATAAAAATCTGGCTACATGTTATATTTCTAGCTAAATTTTCCATCTATAGTATATATAAAGTACGAATTAGAATGAAATTATTACCTCGAAGAAATTATTGCTCAATTTAAGTAGGGGCAAAAGAAAATTGCCCTTTATTAATTAAAATAATTTAGTAAAACATGTTGTCTTCTGATGAATTGTATGTATTTTTCAAATCCATGTTACATGTTCTAAATCAGAATTAGCAAAAATGTATGGTATCTAGAACAGTATATATAATATTACCATAATATTATGTCCCCCGTAATGTTAATTGAAATGTGAAAAAATTACTAGAGACATACCGGAAATACCAAAACTATTTTTCGGAAAGATTTTTGCCAATTTTTATGGACCCCATTGATAGGTATTGCTGGTTATATATATTTATTAGTGTAAAATAATGATACGATGAAATACAGCAGAAAAACGTATACTTGTATGATTCTAAAATTTAAAATAGGACCAAATTCAATACAAACAATTCAAAGCACATTCGCTTTGAATTTTTTGTAATTCTTCCATTTTTAATGATCAAACAAATTATGGATAAAAAAAACTATTTTCTGCAGGTTTTGCTATTAAGATTTTAAATATATATAATATAAATGAAATTATTCCATAATATTCACAAACAGTTAGTGCGTACTGAGATAAAAAAAAATTAAAATAGGCACTTGAAGAGTAAATTATGTGAAGTCGATGTTAAAACTTTGTGTGGAAAAACCCAATCACAATGATTTTAAATTTATGAGATAAATCTGAATAATCAATATACAGTTTGAAAGAACAAGGATTTCTAATCTTTATAACATAATGTACAAAACACGACGGCATATTACAATTAGTATAGCTCAGGAACGCGTATACATAGGAAGTTATGTAAGCTGTTATTTAACTGTGAAAAGTAGCATTAAATAAAAAATTAATAAGAATGAGAATGGAACGAATGCGAAGGATGTGACATGTCGACAAATTGGAGGAGGAACTAGTGGCGTGGACGACGCAACGCCGGACCCGAGTATTCAAATTCGTTCTAGTGTCAGTGGATATTGATCCGAAGAAGAAACTCTTTACATCGATATATTTCTCTTTTATCTTATTCTTTACTACACAAAACATGTTCGAATCGCTCTACGTTTCAAATAAGCCGATTCCGCTTACCGAGTACTTTTACATTGAGGGATCGTGCGATCATGTGAAACATGTTTGAACGGTATGTATGGATTGGCAGGGTTATATGTAAGGAGTCAATATCGTGCTATTCGTATTATTGTCCTATTTTTAATAATGCTGTACAAATTAACCGGCATTGTTTAAAATAAGTAAAGGAAATGCTCTGTTGCGCTCATTTTTTTACCAAATTTGTAAAACCGTTTAGGTAGGAAAAACCAGCGGTGATGATTCTAATCCTACCTAGACGATGCCCCATTAAAATTTTACTTAGAAATTACGGTGAAAAAGTATATTAAGATAAAATAAATGGGTAAAGATAAAATAAAATAAAACACGAGTAAAAAATATTTTTAAGCGATTCTTTTAATAAAATCAACGAAATTCAACGAATTTCCACCAAAATTTTAAAAATCTATAGGTATTCGAAATTTAATTTGCTCTGATTAGTAATACTTCTGTGTGAGTGATATATCCATATGTCTATGAGTGATACTCTGTATGAGAGATACTTAGAATAAACAATGTTACCTCGCTTATATCAACCACTTCATCTGTAAATCTGAATGTGACTTGATGAAGTAAACCAATAGCTAATAAACAAGAGATGCCTGACATATTTATCCGTTTCTGAAACCGTTTTAAGAATCCAAACATTATTATTTCCCATAGATATGCTACTTTTATTAAAGGTAAAAGAGAAAAATACATGTCCCAAAATTTATTTTCGAAATTATTCTTTTATAAATTATAATTATTATTTACTTAAATAATTATTATCTTATAATTTTATTAACAAATCCTTTTCCATAGAATATCGATTCAAAGTATCCTCACTGAGTTTTTTTCCGATGACCATGGATAAAAATAATTTTTAAAAAATGATCAACAAACTATTGGCGAGTAATAAATCGAATATGTATGTAAGGTATAGATAATTGTAAAGCTTTCTTGTATTTCGTCTTGGTTCCAAAACTTGTCTTCTACCGTTATATTTAGTATATTAAATAAAAATATTTTTTAAAAAATAATATCATAACCTTAACCAGTGGTTCCATAAAAAATTTATTCCGTAACAATACAATCCGTTCATTCTTCACAATCATGGTGTGAATTCACATTTACCATACTTTCTTTATACGAATTGTATATTAATAATAAAACTGCAATGAGTCTGAATTTGCAGTCAAGTGATAAAGCAGCGCAAAATTGCAGGATTTATGTTCCTTACAAATGAGAAAATCGTTCTCATTTTTCTTCAGTAATTAATGCCTAATAAGTTATTAAAAACTGGATAACAGTTATATTAAATTCTAAATCATAATTTTTTGCCTACAGAGTAAAAATAGAAAATATTAAAATAATTATTAAAGAATATCTTGCTGGTAGCCCTTAGTCAAAGTAAAGAAAAATTTTTTAGACTTGCAAAAAATGTAAAATTGATTTTAAAAATGTAGCAGAAGTTGATTAATATTTGAAATGATATATGTTGATTGATAGTTGAAAAGCTCGATCACAATTTATTTTAGAACTTAATATAGTCCTACTTATTTAATATAAGTAATATTTAGTAGGAAGTCAAAATATGGTAATCTATGATCAGTTACCAAGCTGTTATGCTCATAGCTATTACGCGAGATAAATTCTGAAAAAATAAGGCTTTTCTTTACTCGTTAATAATAATTATTTGATTTTTGGCACTCGCGCTTTGGATTAGTAAGCCAAATTAGTATCAGTCATTATTTATGGTACAAATAAATGAAGTTAAATCCAACATTAATCGTTATTTGACTGACTTTTGACAATGCTAAGTGTTACATAAATATAATTATAACCACATTTGTTATTTGCTTCTTGATATTCCATTAAGTAATATTTAATTGCAATTTACTTTAAGAACCGTTTTACCTAAACCTATTAGCTGCTATATCCTTAAGAAGACGAGAAAAGAAATCCTAAACTATTTTTCATCTCGCGTAAGCAAATATTACCGTTTATATTGTATTAAAAAATAAACTGCGCCTTTATATACATGTATTAAAACTTACTGTAATTTAAAAAGATTGAATTTATGTGTTGCCACTTTAGGTTTTGATCTTACGATGTGATTGAACAACTGCTACTTGAAAAAACCCATTTCATATAGGAACGTCACTTTGATGAAAATAAATGCGGTATTGACAGATAAGTATAACATGGATAAAATTAGGTATAATAGTTACACAGTAATACATAACGTCATCATTACTTTTCAACCAATGAATAGTGAATGATAAGTGTGAATGACATTTCAGGAGACAAAAATGGAATATTTTATTATTATATTGCATGTGGACAATTCGAAATTAATAAAAGACTCTTGTAAAAAGTTGTATATAGAATTATCAAACGTCAACAAAGTAAAATTTGTGAAATTGGATGTTGGTAAACAAAAGTTAACCAGCAATTACTAAATGCAATTAAAGCAATTTAAACCATAAAACATTATTTTATAATCTTAACTTTAAAAATAGTTTAAAGAGCGAAGGTCAAGTATAAAAAAAACACAAAATAGCTCTTTGTGATATAATTTTATTTTTAGAGTTTCTCCAAAAAAAGACAGTTCTCTGTTATGTAAAATTATTTTTTTGTAAAGATATCTAAAAATGTATACACCGACAGTCTGCCTTTTCTCTTTCTCAATAAACACACTCCATCCACTTGTAGTTTGCGCACCGTTGGACGCTAACTTCATTGGTCGCGATGCGACTGCTTAAAACGCTACCTGGCTGGCGTGCTTTGCCGAATCATATTTTACCGGATTGACATTAGATTTGAAGTCATTGCCATTCCTCGTGGAAATATCATTCCTTTCACATAAATAAATCTCAGGGACATTGAATGATTGAAATCGTTTGAGGTCAGAATTCTTTTCCGCACGAGCAATTACGGGATGATTGTCTAAAGTAGGAAATTCAAGAAACCAGTACATTTTACTCCTCTACAAAAAACTATAATATAGAGAGCTTAAACCAATTAAAATGAAACATAAAAATTACAATAAACTATATAAAAATTTGCTTTAAAAATATGATAAAAATATAAAAGCATAGAAATAAATCCATAGTCCCTTTCCGTGATCCATGCATAAGAAGTAGCAAGCAAAAGCTGGTATTTAATAAAATGAGTTAACATCTAACGTTAGAAAATCAAATAACAAGTATGTTGCTGTAATAATTCTTATAAAATAGAGGATTGACATACTTTGATAACGGATCAAATAATAATAATCAACAATAATGTGGAACCATTGATCATTTGCTTTATTTATAAGTTTTTTTTCTTTCAGATATACATATATTTTCAAACAATTTTATGTACTTATTTTGGATTTTTAAAAATTGTCAAAGTTATTGAGAAAAAAGAGTTTTTGTGATAATGATCACAAAAAGGTCTTTTTGTAAAACAGTTCTGCTCGTGTCAGTAATATTTTCCTTGTGGCTTGCTTCCTGGATGATAAATTTGAAAAAAATTACTATAGAAGAATTTTATTGTAATATGTATCAGTTGGATCTGTTTGACTTTTCTAAAAATTTTCCTTTCCCTACTACGAGATGTTTATCCTTTTTCACAAGTTAGTCTAAAGCACAATGTACATTGTATATTCAGGATTAAAAAAAAATTAAAACCAGTCAGGAAATTGACGTTAAACCGACATTAGTTAGTTGTAAATAATATTTTGTTCTTTAAATTGTGATCAAAGGTAATCTGTTTGGTGGTTTACACCTGGATGGTGTTGAAGGGTTTATGACTTCTTTATGCTTGCAGCCTCTCCCCTTTGTATATTTCATTTTCCATTATCGTAACTATAGTAGTTAATATTTTCGAAACATTCGTTCAAGGAAATTATATTATACTCTACGTACTTCGGAATTTCGTTTGCGTTATAAATATGTCGTCTAATAAGTTGATTGGGCGCAGGTAGGAATATAAATAAATCTTACGTTAAAAAAAGTAATACGCAAATAATTTATTTTCGTTTCATTATTTCAAAACGGTCACCATTTCATTATTTCAACGTTTCAACGGTCAGATGAAAAATTTTCAACTGCAGGTTTGGATGATTAACAAATCAGTTCTTAAGTTTTAATTAATTTTTAAGACAGCTTATGTTTGAAATCATTTTCACCACAGCTAGTGAATAAGCGCGTGAAGAATCTCCATCGGACTACGGGTTATATTTATATGTAACAAATTTATTGGATGCTTTGAAATGTAAATTAATTTCAATAGATTATAATTTCTTTTTCAAAAGGACGAGAAATATTTAATATTCAATTTCATATTGTATGTTTACATGTTTGTTGGAAGTTGTTTTCTTCCCATATACATAATGTAGAATGTTATATTCCGTAATTATTTCTAACCCACCTGGAGCAAATATTTGAGTTATCAGAAAATAAACAAAACTCTTAAATATTGACCGGAATACTCCGAAAGCTCTAATCCTGTTTAAGTACTTTTAAACTCTCACTCGAACATTAGTTAACTAGGTCAAATATTTCTATATAGGTATACCCTAACATATTTAGGGTTTAGATTCTCATACTTGGTAGTCATAATTAATGCTATATCGGTATTCTCACCATATTTACATATACTTAAATAAATAATTTTTTTTTCTATCAAAGTAAATAGAAATCTTTTCTCCCTTCACCATCTGAACAAACAAAACTTCAGTTCAATATTGTACGGTCAAGTAAATTACATTCTTATTTACTTAATGCACTTTCTTGGCTCTCTGACTTAGAACTTATTGACGTAATATAATTAAGATCAATAATATGACGGACAAGTCATGGATAAAATTATTAACATACCCAAGTGACCTTGGTTTTGACCAGCTATCAATTTTTAAAATACGCCAATTTCTTAATGTTACTAACAACATAATAAAAAATAAAATATTATAACTTATATGACGAACGCCATATTAACAAACTATTTGAACGATGTGACGAATGAACAGAAAGGTCTCGTTCTTGAATATCCAAGACCTAGAGTTAAAATAGATGACTATTTTATTACATGTATAGATAATTTTTTACATATTTTTATCTAATATTAGCGTTAAAAGTCAACTGACTGACTTTATCAAATAAAAATATGTAAACAATTATCTATACATATAATAAAATAGTAACCAGAAAAAATTTCTACATGATTTTTTTTTCAAAAAGGTAGTACATGATACAAGCCCCAAAACAATAGTTTTTGGAATTTTTGTCTGTCTGATTGTCTATATTCAATCACGCAAAAACTTATGAACTGATTCCATTGAATATAGTGTAGTGATTACTTATCATCTGGGTCGTAATAAAAAATACTTTTTACGGCGGAAAAAACTTTCCTTTTCACAAAAAAGACTGGTTCGAGCAAGCATTCCATGATAACTATAACTCCTTTTTGTCTCGGTAAAAGGTTCATATATTGTCAAATACAATGAAATGTACCCATTTGCAGTAAGTGATAGATAAAGTCTGATGGGGAATTAGGAGTGGGGGCAGGGGGAGAAGGACAGAAGATTGAACAGACTGCCAACAGCAAACACAAACAGACATTTGCCTGTCGTAATCGTTACAATTTTTCCGTGTTTTTTCATCAATATTCAATTAATGCATATATTACAATATATAAAATATTAAATAAACAAATAAAAAATTACATTTAAAAGTTGAAGAGTAATGTAGTTAAACAATCTACAAGTTTTTGAATTTCTTAATAATGCGAGTGGAATTTCCGATTCCACGATAGTGTAAGTTCCACTTTCGATTTATGTTGATGGGGATATAATTTTTCCTGTATTCCCAATCACTCAGTGGGTCAGTAAAGAGCAGATCACCCATAAAGTAAATCTAAATCAGGGTTATTAAAGGGAGGTTTTAGTTTTCGGTACGTTCTTAAATATAGTAAATGTTTGTATTAATCTTTATACATTAATAGTGTTACTGAGTTGGCTATTGGTTAATTATTTACATTCAGGAGAACTAAAATTATTATAATTAAAATTAAGTATTAATAATCTTGAAACACTTAGCGTAAATTTTTTTGTTAAGCTCAGTTTACATACATCGGGTATTTTAATCGAGTAGACTAGTAATTTAGTACCGGAAACATTTGGATACGGCATGTTGTTCAAGAAATTGAAATGAATTTATTAGCCAGGATACGCTATTCTACTGAAATATTCTTTACATGCAAAGGTAATTATGTTAGAGTGTCATATGGACATTTATGTTTAAATTTTCTTTGTTTTGTACAGACGATTACAGTAATATTTTCCTTTTAGAAAAAACAATTAGTAATGAAGACTAACTTCTTCCATTTTTCTCCTCTCTAGACAATAAACACAATACTTTTGAACAAGGATATCGTTTGCCATTATAAAATATTATAATATTTTCTGAGCCAAATCAAGTATTAAACACATTGCATGTATTCAATATATGACCAATTTTCAGAATTTCTTATATTGTCCACGTTGTTACATGGAATACGGTAATTCGCGTTTATCGCACTTTTAAAAGTGACCAATTTTCTTCTTATAGTTTCTCTATAAGTTTGTGAAGGACGCAAACTTACATTATTTTATTTTCGTGTACGTAACCTGTGCATTTATGATAGACAAATGCAACGAAGTATAAATAATCGTCAAGATTGTTCTATTAATTTTATTGCAATTTGCACATAGAAAACTAATGTTTGTACGTCAAAATAACGTCATTTTTTGTGAATCATTTTTGGAATAGTTTTTGGAACATTTCTCGTATTGTTACATTATTTTTCATGAATACCCTTGCTAAGGAAATACTGGTCTATCAATTATTTATAGCACGTTAAATCAATTATAAAATTATCTATAAATCTCTGCACCACAACCAGGTCAGTTTTTTCTTAACATTTATTTTTTGTTTTAATTTGAATTTATAGTTACTTAATTAAAATATTTCAAAGTGAAGATATTCCAAATGTCGTTTGAATGAATACATCATGTGAATTTGGATTATTACAAATATACACCCTGAATTGACACCACTTATAAATATATTCAAGTTTCTTGTGGAGGCAGTGGTAAAATGAGGTAACCAGAAACTATTCGCCAAATTAATGCCAAATATTTCAAATATTATTAGTGTATCTTATTTTTTCCCTTCTTGTAAGAAACAAATCAAATTGCATAAAACGTATTAAAATTGGCACATAAATTAGTTCTGCAGAACTATTGGCATTTAATTACGTCTACATCATTCTAATTATTTCGTTTTTTTTTCAAAATAGAAAATAATAGCTTTGTATTGAGACTTTTTATTTGACTCACATTCGTAGGTTGTATATGAGTATCTCCAGAACAATCGTGTCTGATCGAATCTATGAACTTATTTGTATATTTGATGAAGATTTCAAACATATTATGTTTCATAACGTACTTACATAGTTAAGAAATCGTGTTCATTACCATAATATAATTTAGTTTCATGTATATATGAATAATATTGAACCAACTAGTATATTCTACTCACTTTTCAGAATTCCTACCTCCATCTTGTTGTCCTTAATATTTGTACATTATTTTTATATTTTTATTAACGTTTTATAAACATTTTAAAAAATATTCTTTCAGCAAAGATCGACTTGCACTCTCATTAAAGTAGTATTGAATTATTATCATAAAAAATTTAAGTTTAATACAGGGCACATTACTTTAAATCAAGGATTCGAACTTCAGCTGGTGGGTCAATAATCCACGAGGATTGAGTTTTAGCTCAGAGTTCTATCATTAAATTTCCTTCTTAAAATCGGTGATAAATATTTTGAAATATCCTAGCAGTCGACAAGCAAAGATCAAGAAACCTGGCGGCTTACTTAGTATGAGCAGCCATTTCGTTGCAATATCTGTAACAATATAGCACGTTGTACATTTCGGTTAATGTAGACTTTTGGCCTTTTAAAAAAAAAACATTGATGACATTTTGTTCAAAGGTAAACGAAAACGTATCAAATAAACAGTACGAAGGTTAGCAACGTGGGGTTATTTAATAACAAGCGGGTTGTATACATTAACATATTCCATTTAAAAAAGAAAAAAATAGACAATAATTCGCAAAGAAATTAACATCAAGGGGGGAAGGGGGAAAACTATTTTTTTAAATTTAAAAAAATGGGATTAAACATATCATGATATTTTGCATGAGTATTTGAAACTTAATTGGAGTACATGCGAAATAATTATGTTGTAGGTGCGTTGGCCATTGGATAGAAATTCTGGACATAAACTTGTACATAGGTATAATTTTCAATTATACAAGTGACATAGTTATGAGCTAAATATTATTTTGAACATTATTTGAGGGTATTAACTTATCATTTGTTGTAATGCAGTGAAATGCGCCGCGCAAATTATGCTATAAGTATCTGAATTAAAATTCCATGAAAAATTACCTAATAAATTTGACATTTTAAACGGAACACAAATCACTCACTTTAAAAATGAAATTATTTTAAAATGAATCCGATTTTTGTGGGTAAGTATACTTTTTTAGCTTTTATATTCAGTGCATGTTCTTGTAAATGATAACGTAATTATTTATATACTATTTTTTAATATAAAATTTATGATAATATCAAAGTACGTAATTTCACTGAACTCCATTGGATCATTTAAACATGAAAAAAAGACAACGGAACAAATAAATAGACAAGATTTTACTTTCATTTGTATTAATAGGTACTATTTCATAGAAACCTATTATATTCTGCAGTTTAAGTTTACACTTGTAAAAACTGATTAGAATTAATTCCGATTTTATGTAATGTTTAAACAATTATTCCATTCCCAACAAAAATATTAAAATAAATGTTGTTTCTCTTTTGAAACTTTCATCCTCAAGAATGTTTATGAATTAGGCACGATAAAGATAAACTATAGTAAAACATGGAAGACTAAGTGGTATTAGGTCCTGGCTCCTTATCTCATGGGTCTAATATCTTCTGATATTACAATAGCTCAGTATGGATAAATAAAGAGCAAAACACTACTAATAAATTATCCTTAGTTGAATGGCGATCTTATCATTACAAATCTTATAAGATAAATAATGACAAAATATGGGTCTGACCTTTTTTACGTAAATAATTAGTTTTCTATTTACGAAAAATCTTAGTTACAAAAGAAGATTAATTATATATTTAATTAACATTTAAATGTTAATGTAACGTTATTAAACTCCACAATGGCTTTCTAACATGGCTATAATTAGAATGTGGTTATAATATTCTCACTTACTCTATTTTGTTTGTTTCATAATTCAGTTTATTTTAGGTTCTCCTTTCCCAACTATTATATATCTCAGAAATATTACTGTGCAATCAATTTTGCACAATTTACGTAACCTTCACGTCAAAATTACTCCATTACCACCAAGAAAAGTTCACGCAACGAACGACTATTACACACAATGAATCAATGTTATATACACACAAGCGCTTATAAGGCACGAAAATAATGTGCGCCTCCATCAGCTCTCGTCTTCCGGGCATGTCATGACATGAATGGTTTAGAACAAACAATGCTTGCAGTGAAGTTTAAAACTGACGAACGCCAAGCGCCCCTTATCATTCGGAAGGCAGCGTCCTAACTTTTAACTACGTTGATAAAACTTTGAAGCTGGTAAATAACAGTCTAGAGTAAATCAATATACAGAAGACACCAAGTTATCGATAAATACATTCATAACTGTACAAGTCAAATATAACGACATTTCTCACGGCCGACGAAAACGACGTCTAGTAATGAATAAAATTTATCCTAGATTTTTTTTAATGTGAGGACTTAGCAATTAATAAACAATGTATTATTTAAAATGTATTATTATATATTATTGTATTAGTAAAAAGCATTTATTTATTATAAATTGATTTAATATTGCATTCTTTTTGAGTTTTTAATTCATAATAATTGATAATAAATTTTTATTTAAATTTTTTGTTTGCTACAACATGTTAGTTTTTTAGTCAGTCTCAGTACCATTTTAACTTAAATGAAATATATCTAATTGATTTTCGATAACAATCTATTCACTTGAACATGCTTGTGGTAATATCTTGCTAAGAGTGAAATGTAAATAGTATTTGCGTAAAATTTATTAATGTTCCAGGGCAGAAATTTCAAAATTATTAAAAATATGTTTTACTACTTTTATCTTTCCACATGAAATAAGACAGAATCAAAAGGATAAAATAATAACAATATCCCTTTTTACACGGTATTAACTATAGGTGAGCTGTAGTTAAAACAATCTACGTGCTTAATAATTTGTTGTCGTCGCACCAGAATGGGTCAGATAAAATATGCGTTTTTTTTTTATAGAAAAATGTTTGTGTTCCTTGTAGTATTTTAGTAAGTTGCTAGAACGTGTACGTGACTTCTTTGAGAAATTGGCTAAATGTCTAAATTTGTACTGCATATGCGAAATAGGAAATATTTTGAATATAAACAACCGAGGAATTTGAAAATATTTTCGATTTCTGCTACTCATGGGTCGTATCATCTACACTCGATTTCACATCTATTGGTGTAGTGGTGAGCGATTAGATGCAATTACCAACAGATTAAAATATTAAGATATCGCTTTTTCAACTGAGGAATAACATATTTGTTGTTGGTAAAGACCGCCACTAGCTGGAAAATTCAATGTGAAAGTTGAATGCAGTCAAAAAAATTTGATTGTTAATTAGGAGAATATCGGGCTTTTATTCCACAGAGAGACAGAATTTTCCTTTTTAAAGGAAAGTATTCGCAATGAGTTTAGGACTAAAAAAATTATTTGATAATGATAAGTAAGGGATTTTATTGGATTTTGAAATATTTTGCCCAAACAATTCGCATTTTCAGACAGAGCTTTGAGTGGAAGCCCTGCAGTTGCTTTAGCTCTAGCATATTTAATCATATTCCAAAATATGATTACAAAAAATAAACAACCCTGAAAAAGGGGAGATAGCAGTTTGCTTGAAAAAGAAACAGAATTAATGTAATTATCATAAAGTAAAAAATAACATTGAAGGCAAAGACATGCAAAACTAACTCTTAGAATATTACAGTGGCTATTAAACGCAAAATAAAAATAGAGAGTAGACTGTTAAAATTTTAATTTATTACATAAACATCACTATTGCTAATGGGACGATACAAGATATATTTTGAAAATGTGGAAACTAAAGCAAAGAGTTTTCTGTGATGTCAAATTTGTAATGTCTAAATATGTAAAGCAAAATTGTATAATGGGATCTCAATGGCATCAGTAGATACAGAACATCAGAGATACATATGTTTCGTGGATAATGTACCAAATCTAGTATCGTTTCCGAAAATTGTTAATAGTTCATTGAATGAAATCACACGTTAAAATTAAACAAGCAATGGCTATTACTTTGACCTTTTTTTAAAAATCTAGAAAGATCACATATGCACTTCACCATTAAAATTGAATATTACATGAGTAAAATTCAGGTTTAAAATATTAGTAATTCAATTATGTTTGTTTGTTATCTAATAATAAGTCTGCAATTGTTGGAAGATACCCACATATTTGTTCACTTTACTGTAAACTGTGTGTTCGGCCAGTTTGCCTAGAGGTAAATAATAAATTAATTCTTATGTCTGTGTCTTATAATAGTCATAATACGATACGAGTCCCTTATGAAAGTAATAAGCGTGTTTATATTTATTTATTCGAGGATAGTTTGAATTACAAATGTGTAATTTTTACTATTTTTGTTTAATTCGATCGCGATTTGAAATTATGTTTAATTTGTTTTTTTTTAAATATTCTCGGTGTAATTGTTTATTTTACTATTTTAAAATGTTTATGACAACTAATATGACAAACTTTTCCTTTAACGTCGAACGGTCACATCCACATATTTTATAATGTCTATTTTACTTACCTAATTATACTATTGAAATTTGACTAACGTTTACTAGTGAACAAATTTCAAATTAAACGAATCAGTGGTTAAAATTTAGCCTAACACGATAAACCTTTTTGTCGCAGGTATAAGGTATCATTGTTCAATATTTCCATCAGTTTTATAACTATACTTTCTTTTTCCGTCAGCTCAATAGGACTAACTTGTTTTTATACGTAATACTTGCTTAATAATAAATAATTTGCTTAATTATTCTATTTTGTTTTTCATTAAATCATTTGTATGTGGAGTATAAAATGGAAAGATAATGCAAATAATTTATTATTAATTTAATATATCCATTAAAGGTTTTTTAATTCTTTCAGACTCTTATATCCAATAGAATGAAATTGTATTTTTTTGTGGTAATGTGGATACAATTTATGTATTTTAAGCATAAATTGTATCCATAGGCAAGTATTTTTTTTACTTTTATTTCACGCAAAATTAGACGTAGGATTTTTTTTATTTAATATTAACAAGAAGTATATTTCCTAATATAATTTATTTTTATGTGTTTTTTTAACTAGGACAATACGGGGTTTCCAAAATCATAGCAAATACGGAAAAAGTGTCTTAGATATCATTAAGTTTTTTTAGGAAACAATTTTGACATAATCAGATTTTTCATGCATGAGTCAAGCATGAGTTTTCCATAAAAACTAAAAGAATTGACAAAAATTTTGTTTTAAGGGATTCGACTCAGTTTTATTATAGTAGCATTTCATTGTACGGAAGAAAAAAATTGGACAGCAGAAGTTGGTCAAATTCTATAAAAATTTTTTGTAGAACACCTGTCAATTTCAGTATTTTAACTCACGCTTGACCAAAAAATTGACTATGCCAAAATTATTCCTATGAAAAAAAAACAAATTTTACTTGAGACAGTTTTCTTGTATTTGCTATAGTTTCGGATTTCCCCGTACTGTCACATATTGATAAACAAACACAATCCAATAGATTGCAATATTATTGAAAACTCCAAATAGGAAGGAGACACATATTAATGGCATCAGTTACAAATCTTTATTTATTCGGCTCACGATCGGTAATCAAATCTAATTTCATATCTCAATAATTTTTTATAATTTCTGTAAACTAGAATCTGTGGATTGTTAGATTATGCTAGCTAAGTCTAAATAATTCACACTTTTATTATGAAATATGGTAGTTACAATTCGAGACGAAGTTAGATATTAATCAACAAGTTGGTTTAGGTATTATGTAGTTTAAAAATAGTTCTGCTTAGTAATTTAATTGTGATTACTGAAAAGTGTATAATTTCACTAAACGGTTTAAACTGTCAATATTAATCAATAGATCTGCATTCAAAGTATCGATGCAGGAAGACAGTCAATATCAACAAGTATGCAAGAAAGAAGAAAATTATCGACGTCCTAATTTTGTTTGAATACATCGTTAGATTAGGGTCGATAGAAATGTAAACAAACAATAGAAAAATATATGTCCTTGTTATGGATGAAAGTCTGTATTTTAATTTCTTTAGTTTCCTGCAGATAAATCAGTTTCACTCTCTTCATCTGATATACTTAATTCTATATTACTAAGGTATTTTAAGTGCTATTTTTCTTTTTTTTTTTCTTTCTAAGCTATTTTTTACAGTGCATTCGCCTTTAGCACTTAAGTGTCATATGTTATTTCAAAGCAATGCGTTACTGAAGTTTGTTAGTACTGTCCTATTTTAGATCTCCATATTTGTATCGAGCTTACGATAGGAACATTCTGTCATATTGATTTGCTGTCTGTTATCGTACACAAAAAAAACATTTTTATTCATACTTGTGGTTGGTGTTTGGAAAATAAAAGCGTTATATTAAGATTGTCAAAGAGGAAAATTTTATTAAGAAAAATTCTCAAATTGAAATGAAAAAACGTAAATAATTGTATTATCGTATATCCGTTCATTATTTTGTAAAATTTCAACCGCTATTTTTAATTAATCATTTTCACTTGGGTCTTACTCTAATTGAAGCGTTTCTTAGTTCATATTCGACATTTAATTTAGTATTTAACTATTTAGCATAATTTATAAAAATTTCGAGATAAATGTAGTAAAAAATTATTAGCCGCATTTTTAGTTGTCTCACCATACATGACTTGTGCCAAAAACGGAGGTGTATTATTGCATATGTTCGTCGTTTTCTTTCGTAAAATATATATCGTATCAACCATTCAGCTGTAAAATATAGGAAAAAAATTAATTCAGCCCATTTCGGTAAGGCATACATCTTCCAACTTCCGTAGCGTTAGTAGCGTATAATTGGTTTGGTTTTTTGGCACCAAATTTTTTTTAAAATGTTAATTTACCACTTAGGATGTGTTCCATTTGGACGTGTTCCAACATATTCTTGATTGGATTATTTCTGAATATTTTATAATTACATTTACCGAACGGTGTTTTTTTTATAACTGCGAGAAGTCATGAAATACAATTTTACAGTAGTAGAAATTTGCTTTTATTGGTTAAAAATAAAATTAATTTTTTTTTGCATAGAAATAATGTGATAATGGCAAGTAATTTCGGGTAGAGCAAAATCAGTGCTTGCATGTAAGTGATTACGTCAGAACACGAATACGAGTATATCACGAATACGGATATATATATATATATATATATATATATATATATATATATATATATATATGTGTGTGTGTGTGTGTTTTTGTGTGTGTATACACACACACATATGTATATATATATATTAATAACTTTTATGAATTAACCAAATTAACCCATATTTATCAACCATTTTGACATTTTATTCTAAAATGTGATGATCTTAAATTTGATATATAGCAAAGGGGCTCACGGGGGAAGGCAAAAATTGTATGCATGACAGAAAATTTGCTGAGTTAGTTTTTAAAATTTTATACAGTTGACTGTTTGGTGCTGAATGCATTTTATGGAGGGACAACGACGAAGAGTTTTTCAACATAGGTATTGAAGCATAGAAGAAAAGCATGAAAATTGCGGTATAGGAGAGGAAATTAAATCGTTCGCAGCAAAACCGCCGTATAGCTAATCAGTGGGCTCAGGTAAACGAAGAAATAAATACGTAAGTTAAGAGAAATTGCTTAGTGTCGGTAATGGGAACGCATTAAATATTATTTGATTTGTAAGTAATAGAACCCATCAGTAAGTCACTGTATTTAGCGAATCCATAACTAAGTCTGGGATGGTTTTCTGACATTTTTATTAACTGACGTATTATTACAAATGACAAGTGAATAAGTGTTAGAAGATATTCGAAAACAACAACACGTAAATTCTTATTTTCTATAACAGAATATTTAGTGATTCATATTGTTATAGAATATTTAGTAAGACATGAAAATTCGAACACCGAAAGCGCTGTTTATATTTTAATGTGCCTATTTTAATGTATATTAAATAGTATTTATACCCCCCACCAGTCCAGCCCCGCTCGACTCCAAGTCATGAGATCCCCGCCAGAGTCGGCTCTGGCGTGTTGCGTCGATGTAAACAAATAGAAATAAAATATCAAAGAATTTTTGTTTTAAATTCTTTATGGTTAAAGTAGAGTCAAGCATACAAAACAGAATTTCAGAAGTAAATGGAACTATTGGCAATAGTCTAGATATAATTGCTGTTACAATTTTAGTTAAATATGAAATTATCTATGAATTTACATACAAACATTGCATTTCGCTAATGAATTAGCCATGTACGGATATTATATGACGAAGTGCCTGAAAATACGGTAAGGGTACGAGAATGGGTTCAATGTATATATATATATATATATATGTATATATATATATATATATATATATATATATATATATATATATATTATTATATATATATATATATATATATATATATATATATATATATGCGTTTTCACTGTGCCGTGAACTTAAAAATTTTGTAAAAGTTAATTTAAATATATAACGTGATCAAATTTTGAATTGTCATATTTGTAAATGAAGAATCTGAAAACTATTTCTTGTATTTGATTAAAACGTTTTCATTATTTTTTAATCATATACTTTTTTATAAATAATTTCCTTATCGTAATAATTAAAAAAAAAATCTGATGAAAATATTTATTTTTGTAAAACTTAGGTTAAACAAATGAAGTTATTGAATTTCCTGTTTTTAGATTTGCCCGAATGTAATCTGGATACTACTTCTTCTATTTAATTTTAATGTATTTTTTTCTTTATTATTCTATCATAATAATCTACTCTACTCATGCTTATCGTAGACATATGTGGATGTGGTTGGTATTTAAAAGTGAATATCTTAAACCATCAGTAAAAAGGCAAAAATATTTTCGTGCTTCGTTCGTTCGTATCGTTGTTCATTTTGAGAGTTACATATGTGACGCCTTGGTTTTATTCAGAATTTTTAGAAGCTATTAATTTGTTCAATTCGATGAAACCAGTTCTTAATATCCGGGATTATGTCTGTGGTCTTGCTCTACGGGTATGTATTTATAAAATTCTCGCATTTCTCCCCGTTACTCACCTTTGAATATTTTGTGATATCGTGATTTATATTTAGATATTTATAATTTATTTTATCATTTTTCTTACGAATTTGAAAAGAAATTAATTTTACCTATTTGTTATTTCGCAAAATCCACTTCTTACTTTTAATTTTTACAGGCTGAAAAATAAAAAAAATATCAGAAATATAATTTTCGTTACAAAAATATGTTATGTATTAGTGAAATAAAAAAGCTTCACACACTAACTTTTTTGCTAGCTGAGCAATGTCCTTTACATATAGAAACATTTGTAATGAGAAATCTAAATCGAGAAAAATAAACCTGTTAAATAAAAACCGAATTCACACTACCACATATAGAGCGTCACAAACAAACATTGCAAGACACAAAAATTACAGAGTGTCTGTAAAAATATTTAGGGTCATAAAGATTACAGAGTATAGAAATACTCTGTAATCTGATAATGAGACCTATTTAAAAATATTAATATTATTTTTTACCATGTACATACTTTTTACAAATAAAACTTAAGGTATTTTGAAAGTTTATTAAAATTGTGTCATTTGGGTTCATTGGGCGGAAGACAAATTTCGAGCGATTTTCATACAATTTGCCACATTAAAAGCATTGAACTATTTTTTTATCTTGGAACTTAACCTAGATATTTATCTGGGCTAATTTTGGACGTCTAAATCATAGGTGTATATTATATCAACGTACTTAAAATATATAGTGAAAAAAGAAACGTAAATAAGTGACATAATATTGATTTGCAGTTTAGATAATACAAATTTAAAAATAATTTTTGTTTATTAAATTGTAGGCACTGGCACTATATCTGCTATTATCTAGTTTCAGTTATTTCAGTATAAATAGAAAAGTAGAATATTTTTATTACATTAAACGCATTTTTAATTATTCGATTTCATTCATGGTTTTATAACAAAATCAATATCCAAAACCATCTGACCATTACAAAATCTTCTTCGAAGGGAATTAAAGCAACCCAAACACAAGAAGTATGCCTTCATCATCAGATAAGCTGTATATCACTAGGTAGTCCTAATTAAATATAATGTAGCGTTTTTACCGAAACTGTCAACAAAATTTCAATCGAATCATCGCAGTCATCGTTAAATCAGTATTTAATTAAAATCGTTTAAAAAAATCTACATATTAAATGACTAAAGTGCCGGGTATCACCATAGATGAAATTCTTATTTTTTAGAGAAATACTTCAAAATCCATATTAACATTTATTACGTAAGCATCTTAAAACTTACTCTAAATAGTACAATATTAACCGTCAATGAAATGCAATATTAATTTCTATATAATTTGAGTAGTTGAATTATATAAGAATTAACATATCACAATTAACAATTAATACATAGCAAAATTACTTGGACGTTAGTGTGTTTTATTTTAAATAACTAAGGGTAGGTTCTTAATATTGTTGGAAATTAGATCGGAGATTAGATATATTGAAGATATGACCGAAAACTCGGAAAAAGGCTCACGATTACTTTTAGTTAGAACCATTTTGGTAATTTGCAACTGTTAAACGAAGAATTAGCAAATGTGTGCGTTGGTTTGAAATGCAGAAATAAGTATTTATTTTGAAAAAAGAAGGCGTATAACTTTAATATTTTTTTTGTAAGTACATACGACATTAATCTTATTCTTTCTAAACTAAAGAAATATATCTTGTTATTGTGTAAATTAAATTCAGTGTACTGAAAATGATAACGATTTTGCTATAACATAAATTGTTTACATTAGAGTTGTAATGAATAATCGACTATTCAGTATTCGGAGTTTTTAGCCGAATATCTAATATTTGCAATTTTTTTTAAAGTTTGGTAATCTTGATCTGAAGTTAAATATATTTATTAAATATATAAATAATGTATTTAATATGTACATAGCTTATTATTCTAATTATTACCTTCAAATATTTATTTAATATTGTAATGAAAGTGTAGAAACCGTATGTTTTAATGTAGAAATGTTCTGTTTCCTGCATTATTTGAAAGAAGTCTATTCTTTATTCCTTGCCAGATAAAAGTAGGATTTTAAGTATTGGACAGCTTTATTCAGTTGTTTTATTTATATATAAATTAATTGCTAATTAACTAAATCTGCAGGAGAAGTTCCTTCATTCTAGTAATAAAGCGACTTTTACATAGATACAATTTATGGCCATAATTTATCAATTTTAATATCTCGAAAATACTTGTTTTGTTTCTATAAATCTTTAAAAAATTTAATATGGGACACATAGAACTTATTTCAGGAATATTCAATTTTTTACAGTTTTATAAAAAGGATAGGATATTATATCAGCAAGGAATCATATTTTTTCAAATAAAATAAAAAGATTTAAAAATAAATGTTTGTATTTTGATATATTTCTAAATAAAATGTACTGAAATTGTTTATTTATGCAAATTATGGATTTTTGTATAATTTTATTATAGTAAATAAATAAAAAATTTTGTAGAAAAAAAAAATTTTTAATGTAAAATCCCGGAGTTGCCCACTGTACCTACATTATGATATTATGCTTTTCGCACCTATGTCGTACTAGTCCGCATATACTTGCTCGCTTATGAACTAAGAAACTCTATAGGAATAACACAACTAATTTTCTACACGAACATTTTCAAAATTCAAAGTCTCTCTCTTCGGTGTGTATTATTCTATATTTGAACCTGTATGTAAAACTTCAGTAATTATGCTTGAAACCTTGCCGAACCACAATTTTCGTTTCTCGAACCACAATTATCTAATAATTATAATGTCGCTGGATATTCCTTAAAATATCCTAAATTATCGTTGTAATGTTTTGAATTCAAATCGTTAACGGAAAAAAATTCGGCGTATGATAATACCCGTTCTTCGAAAATATTTATGTCCATAGTTATATAAATTGATCTACAGATTGCGCAACTTTATTCTATTCCGCATCATATTAAAATTACTTATTCAATTAATTATTTAACTGAATTTTCAACTGTTATATTTACTAAGTTTTATTTTATTTAACAGAAACTTCACATGCTCTGATATCTTATGTATTTTTCTCACTAATTAATAATTTTAATTAAAATGACTTACAAATATAATTAACAAAAACGATAAAAAAAGGAACGATACCAAGGCACGGTGCTTGTTAAATAAATATATGCACACTAATACCCGATATCTATTATCATAAATATCTTTAGTTGGTCACCAATGCATATTACTGGTTTTCTCGAATTATGATAAAAAAGTTTCTTATATCTAATATAATAGCTAGGTTATTTGGGGCTGCTAGAAAATAAAATCAAATTAGAAAAATAATTAGCGTTTGAAAAATTAAATAAAATAAATAACTAACACTACTAGTATCTACGAATCATTATAAATCTTAAATATCTGGTGAAATTACTGTCAATTTTGCTCTTGAAACGTATTTATGTTTGGCTGGGGCTGTACGAATTAACGTTATAATTATATACAAATTGTAATAAAAATGACAGATGTAGTAAAGTGATGGATTATTCGGCTTCGTAAATTTAGTAATCCTTTTTTCCAACCAACGTCATATAGGTAACAAATTAACTGCGTCTCTTTTACTGTTGTTGGAAATTGCGCGAACTTGTCGAGAAAATAAGCTCTGTAAATTGAGAGGTCACTCGTTTCATCCCCTGTTCTTAAGCATCTGTTTATTATCCCTCTTCCAAGTTAGTCATTTTTTTAAATAGCAATGTATCCATTTTCTTCGTAACAATATTTGGCCGTAATATGTTGGTTTGATTACAAGGCATAGGGCTTTTGGCGGTAGGGTGAAACGCATGGTCTCGGGTTCGATTCCCGGCCGCTCACCGAGTGGAGCAGGACTAGTGTTCTGGTTGGCTTTAAGAGATTTCTCTCGTAGCAATATGTTTGGTAAATTTATCATCTAGCTACATTTAATTGGATAAATACATAAATAAATGATAATTCTGAATTTTAAATATACTATCTATACGTTCCGTTAATTGAAACGTAAGATGGTAATGTGAGTGCCAATTAGCTAAATATAAAAATAAATTTATTAATAAGTAAATATATTATCTTATAATTTGTAATTCTTGTACTTTATTTTCTATAAATTTACAAGTACGACAGATTTATTAGTACGACATGTAAACAAATTCTTCATTATAGATTTGAATAAGATATCGAAACTTTGAAATATATTGAGAATAAATTTTCATAATACGCATCGCGAATACAATTCTGTTATGTAAAGTAACTGAAATTAAATTAAATTCTTAAATTATTTCAGTCTATTCAGACATTGTAACTGGAAGGCATGCATATAATTCGATCGGAGCGCGCGGTGAGCCACAGTTAATTTCCGGGAAAATATTTTGAGGCTTTTGTTGTATTCATCCCTCCTGAACTCGAAACTTTTAAGTTTTTAAACTTTTGAATGTATAACATATTATGTTTGAGTAAAACTTGTAATACGAGAGTTACTACGCTCTTAGGTAAATTTAAAAATCTAAACCCTTGAGAATACGTAGTGTTTCTTTTAAAATATGTATTAATAATATATTTATTTTTCACTGTGGAAATATATTTAATGGAGATTTTGAAAGCTTTAAAGTTTCGTGATTTTATGTAATTTGAAACCCTTGTGGGATAAACCTTTCCATCTGATACATAAATTTAAAACCAGTTTTCCTTTACTTAATGTGCCGCCGCCAAAATTGTCATATAAATGTTTTTGAGTGTTACCTATTCATTTACGAGGCAAGGTTCACAAGTTCGCAGAACAGAAGGGTCGCAAGTTAAATAAAATAATGAAACTATTTTTGTTATAAGCGTAATCCCTTTTCAGTTTAATACATTTATTAGACCTTGAAATTAACTTATCTAAACCTTTAAAAAAAATATTTTTCGTCTTTGTCTCTTTCATCTCATTGGCGTTCTTAAATTTTTTTTTTCGGTGCTCTTTTTTTAAGTTTGGGAACAAGTAAAAATCACTGGGAACTAAGTTGGGGCTTTAGGGTGGATGAATCAGCGATTCAAAGCCAAGTTGTGAACAGAATCCACCGCAATATCGCCATGTCATGCAAAAGTATCAAGTAAAGGAAGGGATGGGTATCCCTTCCTTTACTTGATTTAATATGGTACTGTAGTATATTTCAATTACAGTGGTATCTTTTTCTATATAATCGATTGATAAAATCCCTTAACAATCTCAAAAAAGGTTGCCATCAATTTTCCAGCCGATTCCGAGACCTTAAATTTCTTAGGGAGTAGAGTACCTTTTTCAGACTCTCAAAGTGATGAACCCAGGCTTCATCTCCTCTTACAACAATCTT
Organism: Druceiella hillmani; assembly: GCA_039881145.1. Classification (NCBI taxonomy): domain Eukaryota; kingdom Metazoa; phylum Arthropoda; class Insecta; order Lepidoptera; family Hepialidae; genus Druceiella; species Druceiella hillmani. Next base: position 8,437,464 of record JAYKKI010000059.1, read on the forward strand.
CAAAATCGACGTAGATTCGTCAGCTAACAATTTCAGAAACTTCTTAGACGTCTCGACGTGTGGTTGTCTTTGCTGTGGCGTAAGCATTCTTGGAGCGTATTTTGCACTGACTATATTCATGCCAATATCGTTGTGTAGAATCTTCAGAATTGTTACATCTGATACACTAATCAATGCATAAAGTCGTTTTTTCTTCACGCGAGCTCCACCCAATACATGTTTTCAACTTTTTGACAATATTCGACGTGGTGAACAAGTACAAGTCAATTTTCAAGAGAACGTGGAATTGTCGTGATGACAATAAAAAGATTATTGAAGTGAATATTACTTATCCATCATAACTTGGTGTATAAAATGGAATCTAAAAGACTAAATTCCAGATTATAAATGGAACCTTTTGATACATTCTTAAAAAAACAATTCTATATTGTGTAGCATATACGTAAAAGCTAGCTTTTTAACTTAGGTTTGATAAACTTATTACTAATCTTTAAACCTTGTTATTCTCATGATCTTTTTTATGGAGACTTTTTTTATGGATTTTATAAGCATTTTCTGTACGATTCAGGTGAATATAATTTATAGATACAAGAAAATAATAAAATGAAAAGTTTGTATTTAAAAGATAAGAAAATAATTAATTCATGAAATTTTCATTAAACTATAGAATTGAAACCGAATGATTTTAAAATTTGCTCTATCTGCATATATGTTTGTACACATATTTCACGAAAAATACTTGCGAAATTTTGAAACAGTTCAATATAATATAGCTTATAATAATTTATACAATGTAACTTAAATGAAGTACGCACGATCGTCTTTCAAACACGTAAAGATATTTTAAACAGTTTGGGTGGATAATATTTATACAATTTCGTATTTTTTTACGTAAAACTTCTTTCATGAACCAACAGGTTGCCTGTGGCACTGAATACTTTCTTAACTGCGTCGCATTACCCGAAACAATCAAGTTTAGAAAATTTTGTAAAGTGTCACTCGGCGCAACTTTTCACTCGGCCACTTAATTTTTTGCCGCTCTGCTTACTTTTTAGAGCACTCAATATTTACACGACGGCGTAAAAATAACTCATATAACTCTTTCATTTGCAGAATTATGACTAATTCTTTTGTCGCGCAGAGTGAATTTCGAGGCATTTTTTCGACTCCCTTCCCGCTCAATAACATAAGCGGATGATGACTTAAATACACTTTCAGACTAGATATAATGTTATTGCACCGTATTGAGTTACAATCCTCGAGTTACGAGATATAAACATTTAAAGCGAATAATAAAATCATTTCATTGCTAATTTTGGCGGGACCTTATAATCGAATCTTTTTTTAGGAACGTTTTCACGTTAAAGTATTTTTGGAAAGAAAAAATTGGGATTACTAATGAATAAGCGATAGAGTCAAAATTGATCGGTTCTATTTTAACTGTGTGTCTATTTTCATACGTATGTTGTGAAAAAATAATAGACAGAGTTCAGTGTACATATAAATTATGATATATAGTATAACTTCATATCGACATGACAAAATATGTACCTGTGATATATTGATGTGATATTGACAAATTGAGAAATAATGTCTGTTTTCCTTTGCTAGTTGTTTACCCGCAGGAAATAAAATTCATTGAGCCTAGGAGGAAAATTAAAACCCAAAAAATGTATTGAAAATATAATTATTGACAATTATTTTTTATAATTAAACAGAGAAATTTCAACGAGGGAAGTTTAGGGTTCTTGAGACAAGTAAGCGATTAGATACTAAGAGTTTTTGCATAAAAACGCCAAATTCCGTTACGAATTTTTTTCACTTTAAAAAAGTACCTAAATGCTAATAATCTGTCTAAGTTTAATGAAAATGTGCTTTTCGGAACTAAGTCTAAATTTAATAAAAATGTATTAATCTGTCTGAATCTTATTGATTCAAGAGACTGCAGTTGCTCCTGGAAGTATGCTTTATTATGGCAATAAAGAAGTCGCAGGAACAAACTCTCTAATTTGCAAAAGTTAACTTGTAGCAGAACTCTTTTTTCAACGGGCCCACCCTGTAACGTGGTTAGTTTGGTGTCACCTTATAAAATATTAAAGAATATAAAAATAAGTTTGGAGAAAAGCCTAACATCTTAAATTAACTATCCCAAACCGATACTAAATACTTAGAAGTACTTGCCATTTTGTTGCTGTTAGAAGTTTTCCTAAGTAATATAATTAATGTAAACTTGCGTTCATTTATTTATTTGTATGTTTGTTTATTGATAACTTGAGTTAAACTTGAGTTCCTTTATTTATTTGTATGTATGTATGTTTGCAAATTATTATATATTTTCGTGTGGTAAAAATTAGCTTTACAGATGGGACTATAATAGCTAAAATGTTAATAATAAAATATGACAAGGATAACTTTATATTTCTTAACTATTATATTCTCGACATTATTATTTCACGCTAGCAATCTAGATAATTAAAAATTAAAGGATTATCGTAAAAAAATAAATTTAATGCTCTTAATGTGTTTGCATTATTCTCAGACTCAATCAAGCAGTAGTCTTATCAGACGCCATGGATTTTGTTTTAACACTGGGAGGCAATTTCATAGATATTTTTGTAAAATGAGGCTGCAATAATAGAAAACCGTCCAATATGTGTCCCATAATTAATTTTTTAATTTCTTGGAAAGCAACTTTTAGAGCATTAATTATATGTTTTTATGTTATAGCGCCATTACCAAGAAAGCACAAATGTACAAGTTTCCATAATTTTCTTAACATTACAAGAGCATTGTTTACAAAATTTTTTTACAACAAAAAACTTATTTTATTAAAAAATACTTTTGAAAACAGATTTATAATCGGTATCAATTATTTAAGTTGTGGTTAACTATTATCGTTAACAATATTATCTAAAAGATACGGTACTATTTCCTCAAAATATCGTAGATATTCGACTGATTAGATTTATTCCAAGATCTAAAAAGGGGTACTGATAATAAACAAAGATTTGTACAATAGTAATAATACCTTAAAAGGATAATAAAGCCAAGGAATAATTATCATTAAAAATATATGAAAAAATTAACCATAAATCTTATGATACTACGAGGGTAATTAGAAGACAAAACGGAATTTCATTGCAAAATTTTAACGTGTGATTACACAAAATATTTTAGCTATTATTAACAAGTATAAAGTGTACTATAAAAATCCCTGACCCAAATCATGGTACTGGTTAGCAAAAAAGAGAACGTTTGGAATTTCTGACGGCAACATAAAAGACTGGTAATATAATAGATCAGCGTAAAATGTTTCGATTTTAAACTCTAGCCACAGATAAAGAGATCAGACAAAGTACATTTTTTAAATAAATTAAATATCAGATATGACAGTGAAAATTACCTTGTTAAATTTCGTGTTTTTATACCAGGCCGATGATTACAATACGTGAAATAAATTTAAAAACACAAAAATTTATTTTATGGACACTGATGGTACTGCTTCATTTGAAAATGAAAAATATATGTGGCTTCAAACTGAGCCTCAAAAAAGACTTCGTTCAATAAATTCATCAATCTTTATTGGATTCCGGAAGTGAATTTTGAAAGCTTACGAGAATAAATGTAGCAGAGCATGATTTATACCTAGCTTTTGGTAATAACGAACTTCACTCTTTAATTTGTATTGTTTTGCATATGCATTCGTAGTGATCAAGCGTATTTATAATGCAAGCGGAGTTTACAATATTAACACGCTTATAATTACTATGTTTAACAGTCATCGCACTTATTATTTTCTAAGGCGATGGAGTGATTAGAGTTACCGTAACAGCGAAGAAGGAACATTTATTATAATGAAAAGTTCCAACAATGATTTGAACATTTTTTGTAATTCGTGAAAATTGAATTACAATAGTTATACAAAATGTGTACGACAGTAGTTGTTAGTAGTAGTAGAAGGTTAAAATTTATGAATATACTCGTAGAAAAGGTAGTTTAATCAAACACGTCTGCATTCAATATCTGATATATATATATATATATATATATATATATATATATATATATATATATATATATATATATTGAAATTAATCTAGGTCTTTAAGATATATTTCATCTTTCAACGATGAATTATATCAATGAAATTTGAAATCTTTAATATGTGCATGTGTGTAGAAAAACAATCTTTGATTAAATTTACTTAATATTGAGCACTGTCATGTATGTACAATAATATTTATTTAAACTAAAGCATTATACATAAAGGCAGTAAGGGAATTAACGAAAAATGCCATTTTTTTATTAAATTTTTTATTTACAAATTGTAAATTTAGTTTCTCTATTTGTTTTCTTATATTCGATTATTACATGAGAGTACAAAAAGAGGGTAGTTTATTCTTCATATTGATAATGATGTACAGAACGGAAGACAACATATCGAGAATTTTATATCGAAATTCAGTAGCACTTATAATATATAGCACTCTTAATACAAGCCTCGATGAAAAATTCAAGTGTCAATAATTTTTTTATTAATTTTTAAAATTTTAATCTAATAAATCATTCTATATAAGAATAAAAGACGTTATTGCACTATCCACGCGGAGTTATGTCACTAGAAGCCGTGTGATATATCCGTATCGTTGGCTGACTCTATTAAAGTGGTCCCTATTTAAAATCGGCAATACATTTATTGTAAGAAACGTTTTTTTTAAAGCGTTCTTGCATTGCATAATTTATGTTATGATTCGAAATTGTGTCGGACATTATCGCTGTACACCTTTATATTGTTGACCATGTATGTACGTCCTATAGGTGCATGTACTGTGATCACATTTATGTATTCTTATGTACTTAATTTTCTATGGATTACGATCATTTCGCGGGGTTTCTCTTGAAACAATTCTTTTCTTTTCTGTTATTAGAACAGAATTTTGTCATCGACTTAGCAGTTTAACATGAGCAATGATTTAATAAAACTTATTTCGAATTTTGCTCTAATATAGAGAGGCATAAAGGTTTAAAAATAATTTTCCACTGAATATGTCATAAAAAATATTTATTTTTATATTCAATAGGATTAATATAATTTATATTCTATGCTATTAATACATATCAGACATATTTGTTTCTTTTTTAAATTAAAAAGTAACTGTGATAAGCAAATTGAAAAAAAAATGTAAGCGTTTTCAACATGATTTTTTTTTAATATTAAATTGGAAATGGTCCAATCAATAAAGGTAAAATAATGTGAAATATAAATTTTTTACTTTAATGAACGTTACTGTTAGATTCCTGTTTTTATACATGACGCAATGTATATATATATATATATATAAATATATATATATATATATTATATATATATATATATATATATATATATATATATATATATATATATTTATATATATATATATATATATATTTATATATATATATATATATATATATATTTATATATATATATATATATATATATATATTTATATATATATATATATTTATATATATATATATATATATATATATATATATTTCTGTGATAAATTTGAAAATTATTTTGATAGTAAAATTTAGAAAAAATATTTTCTGAAAAAGTAATGACGTTTAAATATCACAAAAATACAAATAGGACACTCGTTGACATAAAAAGAAATTTTTTTTAAAAATTCCGAATGAAGGAGAATGGATTTGTATAATATCGCGGGTGTAGACAATACAAATAAATGGCATGGAATTTGCCGCCAATTTCTCCCAGTCAATAATAAAGGGAGGTGTATCTACAAGCTCGTGATAGTATATGTAATTCACTTTAGGATGAATCTTTCAGTCACAGAACCAATCAAATAATAGAAGATTTCGACTCTGACACGTGAAAAAAATTTTTAATGAAAACTAGAATAAACATAATTATATCTTACCGTATGGCTGGTTTAATATATGACCCAGTATTAAAAATATTTGAGGAGATTGTGTAAGCGCAAAGAAATATCGGTGTAGTAGTTCTAAAATTTTGCAATAAGTTACCTGATTTAAGGACAAAAATGTATCTTCACACTTATTTTCTCACATCCTTATACGACACTTGCGTTTACGGGAATAATCGTGTATCTATAAATTGTGAATAATCGTGTATCTATGACCTATATTTTAAAAATGACTGCAAATTGCCAGTTTTCCTTTTCGTTGTATTTTATGCCTTTATCGTCTAATTTTAAAAATATAAGTAAGAAAGTTTAGAAAAATATTAAAAGCATGCATAAAAATTATGATATTTGGCCACCTTGTCAGTTATTGTAACCTGTGTTTATCGACCCTCAAATGCATTCACCGTTTTCATTCAATTTATTGTTGTAATTACTCTAATTTAAGTACTTTTAAGTGAGAAGTTTAAGTATAAATATAAATGATAAAGTATTCATATAAAAACAAATAAGTAAGATGTAAAATAGTTAAAAGAAACAAATATGTAAATTTTTCTCATTGTATCACTATTATGACCACTGTATGATAATGCGTAACTTCAAAAACCAATCCAATATTCTGAATCGCCTTTTTACTACTTATATAGACGTATAGTTCGAGAACTCATTAATACCTCTGCAAACTTACATTCAGTCACTTGAAATCGTTTGGAAATCAAAATATTGGCTCAATCGCATTACATAGGGCTAAATATTACTTTGGCCGGTCTTATTGAACCTGCAACCTGTTGAAGGGCGGGGGGTGGCGGGGTGGATCTTGTTAAGCCTTTCGTGTCTTCAATTCTTTATCAGCAATACGGTCGGTTTGAGTCAAATTCAGATATCGTCCGCCCTTTGCTTTGACGCTCTTCGTCAACTTGTGGGTTCCAGCGGGCGTAACTTATTTAATATCCATTAAGCGAAAACACGTGCTAATATCTATGTATCAAATAGTTGCTAGGTACAAAATATGTCTTTCCTTGCTATTATGTCCCACAAATAAACGGTTAAAAATAATTTTTTATCAATCAATATTATTGTCTTCTTGATTTAAATTAAAGATATACACGCATGTACATCATATCTTAATGCCAATGATTGAACGGCGAAAATATATTCGTCACATTTAAAGCGAAAGGCAATTGTCTTATTCTGATGCGGTTTCCTGCAAATAATGAAAATTCTTTAGTAAAATGTAAATATTTTAAATATAACATCAAAGCTTTACATAAACTATTTTATTTGATTGACAATTGAAATGAACTGATATTTCGGATGTCAATTTATTCAAAGAGTTAACTGAAAAACAATTAAAAAAAAAATAAAATTTTGAACTCCAACATCTTTAAAATAATGGTCGCAGAGTATTTTCCTCAAAAGCATTTTTTTTGTGTGTTTTACTGTTGAAAACTTTAAAAATATTATTGGCTTTTCGATTGAGCCAATATTTCGAAAAAAATAATCTGATTTGGATTTGAAGAGTGACTCAAACCGTCGGCGCGTGTTAACTGTTTACTCGCCCGAAACTTAGTTCCTATAAGATGAAAGAAATGAGATGTCAGCCTATATTCCATATTCCTGGAACTGATAAATTATTAGCTTGAGAAAATTTATGAGTCATTTGCTACAGATATTAGTTGAGATGCGTTGATCATATTGCAAATTTATCTATGTGTGTAATATTGGTATGTGTATAAATTTATTAATTTGTATTATATTCGTAAGCTATTCTCAGCGCTAAACTAGATGTATATGAAAATGGTTGATTGTGCCATCTTTTAGACTGGTTTTAGATCATCATAGTCTGAAAATATTCCCAAACATTTTTCAAACACACGGAGTGACAATCGAGAATAAAAAATAAGTGTGCATTAAGGAAGGATAAAACATATTTTGGTTTATACCAGTTCATGGTAGTTTTATTTTAATTTTAAACTAAATATTAAATTCATTACTTATGTTAAAAATACAGAAGTTAACTACAGAACTATAATAGAAATGCAACTTTCATTGTCCAATAAATTCTTGTTTGTCATTGAAATAAATGCCCATTGTTATTTATAACGTGTAGGTAAAGTGTGATTTTATCTGCGTAAAAACTTCGGAGCTGTGACTCAAAACATTTCTTAAACTGACAACTCTTCTTAATAATCAAATTTTTATTTTAAATGTGATTAAAGACTGGAATAAATAAAAATGTGTTGGTGCTAAGTTAAGGAAATATGGTTGATATGGTAGAATCTCCCAATAAAAATCCAGTAATTTGTGGCGTATGACTTTAGCTAAATGTGTCCGGGCGTTATCGTGAAGGAAATATACTTTTGAGTGCTCTTTATGTGTGTTTTGTATTGCTGTGCGAATTAGGTCACGTTGATTACAGTCTATTATAGGTATTTTCTGGTACTAGCTTCCAATACAAAGTTCTTTGTATCTTTGTATTCCATCAAACAGATAAAACAATTATTTTAATGAAGTTTAGTTTTTGGAGTCTGTATCGACTTTTAATATAAATTTAGCTATTGACGCTTTTGCGTATGGTTTACATACGAAATGCATTTTTCGTCTCAAGTTATAAAGAAAAAAAGGCGAATGAATGTAAAAGAAAAGGCCGGGATGTCTTTCAAATAATTCTTTTAAAATGTTCGACCGCTACGGCGATAATCTTTTATATCATAATTCCCATTTCGGGACCTCTGAAACCAACGTCTTAAAGTTGCATAGTGTTCTTAATGAAACTCGTACAAAAGATAATGACGTACATGTAATCTTGTCGCTTCTATGTTCTAGTAAATACTGAAGAAACTGGAGAAGTTGACACACATTTATATAGTGTACCACCACCACTTTATATTGTTACACTATATATAGTTATATTACTTTATACAAAAAATAGAACATCTAAAAATTGCTCCTTACTTTCCTACCAATAGATATTACATGAGATCATACGAAACATTATTTCGTAGAATGCGGGGTGGTATTTGGGAATAAAAAGAGTGGATTTACACTCAGTTCATGTGTAATCAAAGGACACCGCAGCTGAGAAATATTAAATCATTTAGTAAAATATCATTTCGACTACGTCAGTTAGTGAAACATCATTAGATTGAGTTATTATAGAGAACTTTAAGCACGAGAAAGTTGTCAACGTTCAAACCGTCCTTCAAAATTGTTATTCAGTAATGTAATATGATAAATATATACGCGTCAATACGTGTATGTATTTATCATTCTACCCGAAAGATATTGAATGTATCGCGTTCATAAGATGCTTGAATACCTCAACATTATGGCAAATAATCTGGGCGGCGTGCATGCGGTACACCCTTCTATACGAGCTTGAGCCTTATGAATCCGATCATATTACCGATATATATAGTGGAAAATTACGAAAAAGGTTGAAGTAATAAGCTCTACTTCGCTTTCCACTTTCTTCGTTCTCGCCCTATTTTAGTCTACACGATTCAATTTACTTAAAGCGGTGTACTGAACAAAACATCTGATTTGGTGTCGGTTAAAATTTTAACGGGTATTATCCTATTTATGTTAGAAAACGTTTTCGGATCCGATCCGATATGGTGTTAAAATTAAATACAGTAAAATCAAATAAAGTAGTAATTGGTAAGTATTTCTTGTTTTTAAGTTTAGTAGTCATTGAGTTAAAGTTTTGTTGCTACAAGAAAATACTCATATAATATTTTTAATATCTTGCTTTAGAATCTGGATTGCACAAATTGAAACCTACTAATCAATTCGAGTTATCAGTTGTTGTATGTTTTAGACTAGCTGAACTGAATACTTCATATTTACAAGTTACAAGTATTGACTTTACTCCAAAAAAATGTAGAATTTCATAGATATGGAGGATGGAATGGAAGGAAACCTGTCAAGTACGAGTGAAACTCGCATTATGAGGGTTTGGTACACATTTCAGTTCTCATAGTATTTCTTCTAAAATATTTACTAACGATTTCCCAAAGTAAATTTTCTGTAGCGAATTATGCAATACAATTTTCACAGGCATAAGAACATGGTGCATACTTAAAAAAATATAAGGTATAGAAAAATCGCTATTATCTTCCAGTCAAACGTTATCAAATCTGTTTTTTGCCAAATTATTGGATCAATAATTTCGGAAATAAGGAGATGGAATTTTACGTTCTGACGAATTTTTTTTTTGAAACGCCTATTTAAATATGCATTTTAAAATTATGAATAAAATATTTTTGTATTCCTCATAATAAACTTCTTCAAATAACTGTCTGCGGGAAATTTAAGATCTTTATTTATTTCTTCTAACTGTTATGCGAATATTCTAAGAAAGTTAGTGATGTGAAATATTATGATTAATAAGGTGTATTTTTATACCAACACCATATAATGTAGAAACATTATATGGCTTCTGAGAAAATCGAATCTCTGAATCGAGTAAAAAAATATCCTACTTTAATTTCATTTCATAAAAATACCTACTTTAATTTCAGACATAAATACCAAATGAAATCAATGTGAACTTTTATATATCTATAATAATTAAATTCCACATTAAAACTGTTTCAAATATTTGACACCTTACTATGTATAATGAAAATAATATTGAGTTAAAGCAAAAATAAAATGAGTTTCCAACAATATCGTAAAAGAAATTTTAATAAACACTTGAAATAGACGTGAAAACAATTTGTGAATAAATTGAGACTGCTCTATATTAGTCAAGTTAGTGTAATTTTTCAACACTAAAAAAATCATAAATATGACTGGCAGAAATATGACTACGTATTTATTGCTTAAAACAAGAGTTAAAAAAATATTTTAATCTGTGTCACCAGTTATTAATTGTTCCACTTTTAGTTTAAAGTTTGGAACTTATACGTATTTATTTGCATTTACAATAAAAGAATAGGTGTGTATAAAGATAAGAAAGGCGATAACGAATCTAATTTTTGTTTCCTTTTCAATTTTTAAAACGATAGCAAAGAAAAAGGACCATTAAAAATCTTTCATGAGGAATTATCGCTAGAGGTATTTAATATCTGTGAGCTTAATTCCTATCTTCGATAATTAAACGACTGCGAGATGTTTTAATATTCTCCTTTCAAAGAAAGAAAATAATGATTTTCTAATAATCTTCTCTAATCACACAATTGGCCTTAAAATCGCGTATGTCGCACAATTGGCGTGCCCAAGCTGATGTAAAAATGCCAGTCATTATTTATATTTTTTCTTTCATGAAGTTAATATGTTCAATAATTAATTGTTATTATCTATTTTTTATTACGTATTTTGCCCCACAATATCCAAGATAAATATAGTGAGAAAACATATATTATACAAACACGAAAAATTAGAAAATGTTAATAAGAAATCTGCAAATACACTTAATATAATATTCGAATACTTTCAACGCAACATTATAATATCATGGAAGAATTTAAGTGAAAGATATGTCCCTATTTGATTATTAATAGGTTTTATATGTTCAATTGTTCAGTGTTTTTCAACACATTGTATTAAGAAAATCAAGATATTTCATTTAATTCAAATTGCGCAGATGATGATCTAAATATATTGTATGATATTGTTTATGAATCTGAATCCCAACGGTAACTTTTCAATGCAATCAAAAGGCAGTAAATAGTGTATTAAATATTCAGGAAGAAAATAATGGATCTCGTGTTTTACTTTGGCCTGGATTGGATTAATTAATGAATTCACGTGTGATGGTAAAGGTCACTTTTGATATAGATGAATTTGTAAAATTTCTAATAATGATTATTCTAAAATTCTAAAGCAAAATCAGTAAGTACAGGCGAATTAGGTGGACTTGAACCATTTATAATGGAGCTTCAGGTTATGTTGAAAGTGTAATTTATGGAGAACATTATAGTTCCCCTAATCAAATGTCACGAGTGATAATGGTTCGGTTTCCAAATTATTCTCATTCAACCTATGAAGATAGTAGGTGTGTTCCAATACCGCCCATAATTATATATTGCAAAAGGTTAAATAATAATTGTTACATGAAACAATTCCAATAAAATTAGCTTCCGTAATTCCAATTCATAAGTTGCAATGTTTTATATTAAATATAGCAGTTGTAGATATGGGAGACAAAGAAACTTCTCTTAGTTTAACATACGTTTCGTTTTCAAGAGTAAAACATTAGAAGGATTTTCCTGTAATTAAATAGAAGATTTTCCTGTAATAGATTAAATTATATTGATTGTGAGCGTCGAATTATAATGAATTGTGAGCGACGAATTGTATTTCAGTTTTATATTTCTGAGAGTTTACTGAAAAATCTTTTCTTTGAAAATTCCAATTAAAGTTGCGAGGGCTATTACCCGACTACGGCAAAAGAAGTGGACTATTTTACGCGCATGCTATCAAACGCTTTTTTGTTACGCTTTGTCAAAAAGAAAAGAAGTTGTACTGAAAATTAATTGCAAAGGAAAATTTTAAATCCAACACATATTAACATAAAGTTTTAAGGGCGTACTTACATTTTTATGACGAATGCCTATTTTGCGAAGTTTATTCTAAACTCAGGGAATATGTAATGCAATTAATTTAATATAAAATAGATCAAACTATCATATTTAATTCAAGTAGATTATCAATTATTCGTTTTGTACATTTGTTTCAAGAAAATCAGGTTTTTGCAACTAATTCCTCACCGAAATTGCAAAGGAGGAATAAGTTTAGAGAATTCATTGTAACTAAATTGCAAAGTAGAAAAAAGTGGTGAAATGATCATTTCCTCTTCTGTAATTTGATAAAAAAAATTTTGATTGAGACAAGATTTACAGGGTTGGAAAGTAGCTCATGTCATTTTCTGGTGCCCTAACTATATTAAGCAAAAAATCACTTCGATGCGTAGCTCCATTGTGACGTGAAGTGAAGAAAAATAAACGCTCTTTCACATTTACAATATTAGTTGGGTTTGTTGTATTAGTTAGGATGAGATTTCCCTGGTTAAAACGTAGTCTGTACCATTTTCTAGCTCATCCATCATTTGCGCCAAAAATATCGTCAGTTGGCAGCTCCGTTGCAATGTGAAAGAAGGACAAATAAATGCACTTTTGCATTCATAATAATAGTGAGAATTATAATATTAATTGGAATAAGTTGTTTCGGCTTAAAAAATAGCCTATATTATATTCCGGTAAGCCAAATATATCTAGGCAAAACATTACATTAATATATAATTTAGCTCTGTAGTGAAAGAAGGACAAACAAATACAAGTAATAATATTAGCGGTAGGACTCTAAATTAAGGATAAGACTGAGGGATTTTATTCCTCTTTATATTGTGTTTGTAACAATTCAAAAATCACGTGGATCCGTTTCGACGTTGCCTCCCTATTCATTACGTATTATTTTTCAGTTTACATAAGAATTGTCCCGTGATAAAAATAATCTTCTCTCATTTCCTGTTGTTCCGATATAACGTGAAAAAAGGACAAACAAAAACAATTTTGCGCTACATTAAGTAGAATATTAAAACTGTCGAATTTATCCGTCTTTATACTGAAGTTATTTATAATAAAAATGTTTAATGTAACATGACAACAATAATAGAACACAAACATTAATATGTGTTAGAATTATTCATTTTTCATTTGTGAATGAAAAATGGAATAATAATAATATTCATTACCGTTATATCGATGTAATTTTAATTTACAAAATAAATGAAACTGGTTACCAAAACAAATAAAACAAATATTTTCATTTTAGTTACAATATAAGAGTTCAAGATACGACGATGGACTTTGAAGTTGTTGCACATCAACAAGTGGCGTCGTTATGCATGTATTAGTAAGTTTACGGCTAGTAAGTATACGTTTTCGGGCGGCGGTATTTTGTAAACAATGTTAAGAAAATGTTCCCGCAATACAACATTTTTGGGCAAATAAACCATGTTACGCAACCTATTTTTTGTACACCTTTTCCTAATATAAGACACATTCTTTCTTTTACCGTTTGTAGGTATTGAATAAGTAATTAATCCTTTAAAATGAAATTTTATTTGTGGTGTAATGCTTAGTGTGTCATATTATAAGTTATCCAAGAATATGTTATTAAACTTAAAAAATGACTCCTCAACCATACCAACGTAGAAGCTATTCGACTTTTGGATATTACTCATGAACTGAGAAGGTTAAAACGTGATAAAACTCATGAATTAACTTCATAAATAAACTTAATTTTTCTGGGAGCTGAACATTGGTACAGTAAACCCGCATACGACTTACTTGAAAATAAAATCGTGTACATTTCATCAATGATAATTAATTGTATATTAAGATTGTATCATGCATATATAATAAAGGATGTTTTTAAAAAATATATATTATATGTAGCATGTATATGTTTTATTTTTGTATTATAGTATTAAACAGGAATGAGTCGAATGAAAAAAACGCCCAAGAAATCCTCTTTAAATCATTTGTCTTTTATTTGCATCTTATTCACCACTACTTTTCATCTGTTATCGGCAGCATATTATGACAACGCATTGTCGTGAAATTTTCCATTTCCTTTTTTCTTTTTTACAATATCATAAAGGAACTTACGCTTCCAATATTGCATAGAAAATACCGCGACAATATATTTATATTTGTGATAGATAATCAAAAAAGCTCCAAAAGTGCTTTTGCTCGATATTTAGCCATGAAATGTATCAAAATATATAGTTGGATTTAAGTTTTAAATTTTTTGTAAAGTCCGTGTAACCCTTGAAATGAATAAATAATGTTCATAGTTTCGGGTTTAGTACGTAACTAAATAAATACTATTGGATTAAAGTCCATAAATTAAATCCTGTTTATATTCATTATGTTTCGAATTATTAGTTGCGACTATTACTTATTTATAATGGTTTAATTCTTAAATAAACTGTTACATTAATGAGGAATTTTTTTTTCGATTAACACAAAAACTCGTGCCATTTATTAGTCGGGTGTTAATATTACTGCGCATTTGTGACAATTATATATAATTAAACTATTAATTTTTTATTCGACGAGTAATTTAAATGAGTAAGTGAATTAAAAAGGTCAATAACGTAACTGCGGTATTTTTTAAACAAAAGTCGACCTTTTAAAACCCAAGCTGATATCATTGATATGATATCAGCTTGGGTTTTAAAAGGTCGACATTTGTTTAAAACATACCGCAGTTACGTTATTGTTTGGTACAAGGTACAGTCGACGTTAATAAAATAAATGGTTTAATTTAATAATTTAAACAACATTTCATTAAACGAATTGATATGCATAATTCTAAAATGAAATGTAGCTGGAGTATAAAAGAGATAATTGTAAAAAGTATCATAAGTACATACTAATTTAATATTATAAACCTCTTTATGCAAATATTCAAGAGTTTTATTTAATAACGATAAATATTAATATGTCTAATCGAGAGCTTCCTAGTTCCTATTTATTTGAAGTATTGCAGGTCTTTGTTAATCTTGGGAATGCCTATATTTTAACACAATAAGTAGTGAAATGATCACTGTACGGAATATAAGATTTTCGCGACTTGAATATTTTTTATTAACTCTTGCATGTTATGCTCGGTTGAAAACGAATGTATGTAAAGTGTATAATGCAATGACGATATATTCATTTATAGTAAAATTAATTTTTATAATATCTAGAAACAAGTTAATGAACATCGTGAAATGTCTTTTATTTCAATGTTATTTACATATTATTTCAAGCTTTACATCAAAGAGTCTTTTAAAGCAAAACCTCTTTTTAATATGGGGCTAAAAGAGAAGAACATTGTAAAGTTTTAAAACGTGCTTTGAAATTTGTAAAAAAATATTGAAATGTCTATAAAATTGACATAATCGCTATATTAATAGCATTCGTTTTTCTTACATAGAAAATATGTCTTCGACAAATTAATAATTCGAATGGATCTAACAACTCCGAAGAATTAGATTTTAAATGTCGATGAACGAACAATCAACTAATCTAATAAGGTTTTACAATTTATTCATAACAAATCGTTATATAAAGTGGCTATTAGAAAAAGTGGAAATATCATGTTTGAAATGATTAAATTGTTTTTTATTTTATATTTATTTTCTGAAGAAGTTGGTAAATAAATATATTTATGCCATAAATGTAAATATTTAACACAGTAAATCTTTTTCCAATTACGTCATTTTCTCATCATATGTGTTTATATTTCGTCTTAGATAGTATATAAAGTCATGAAAATTCTATAGATATGTATATAAATAACGAAAAGTACGTTACATGGTTGCTCTATATATGAACAGGTTAAGCTGTATTTTTATTTCTATTTTGAACCGCAGTTCAACATTTTTGAACGCTCACTAAAAATAAACAGGTCCGTTTAAATGATGAACAATTTCCAATCACACTGGGGAAGGAATCGTTTTGTAATTATAATTCTCTGAAGTATTTTTGTATCAAATTATTTCTTTTTCCAATCTTATACTATTACGCGGAATATTTTTGGAAAGTGAGTTATAAATATTGTAAAATAAAATAGAAAAAGTGAATAATTAAATCATTACGAAATTTCCGCGGATTTCCACCCCTTTTATCTACGTATTTCCGACAGATATATTTCTGGAAAGGAACCTTAATTATCAGTAACAGTTGCTTACCCACTCAGATACATTAAAACAGTCAAGGGCATTTAGTATTTTTATTAAAATCTTTTAAAATATTAATAATAGTTTTCAATATTTATATATATATATACATATATATGTATATATTTACATGTATATATATATATATATATATATACACACACACATATATATATATATATATATATATATATATATATATATATATATATATATATATATTGCTTAGTAACCTGAAATTAAGATTTTAACTTAAAATAGAAATAGATAGAAATTAACTTTAGGTAATTTTCTGATACACCTTTTTTCACAATTTTGATTTTGGTAGTTTTGGAAACAAAGAACGTGGGACGTAGTTTACAAGGAAATTTTCAACAATATCTCTACAGAATATTTTGCATAAAATACTACAAAATAATTGTTTTAGCATCCTGATATCTTCCGATGTGATGCATGAACATATGAAATGAAACGATTTATGAAATATGAAATAACACCACACGATATACGAAATGGAAAACGACAATTCTTATAATTTTTTTGTTTTCTTAAAAAGTACCATGTGATTATTTTTGAGCATTTGCTATTAATATACAAGTGATATAATGTATCATGATACTACATGAAAATTTCTAGGTCAGAGTCGCAGGGAAAATTTTATGGAAACATATTTATAACAAAAACTATAGAACTATATAAAATTCTAATACAAGTCCGTTGAAAAAAAATCAAATAATTAGACTTATATTTTATATTCACGGCGTTGATTTATGGTCTCGATCAAGAAGTGCGTGGTCGACACCACGGATCAATGCTATATATATATATATATATATATATATATATATATATATATATATATATATATATATATATATGTATATATATATATATATATATATATATATATATATATATATATATATCAACCCTATAGGTAAGTAATGCGTGGTCACGACCAAACTACTACAAGTGTATCTACATCTACCTATCGTAATACAAATCTATTTCAGATTCAAAGATAGGTAGATTCAAAGTAAAAAATGAACAAAAAATATCTTCAAACAAAACTTAGTGTTTACTCTAGTTATTTCATCCCTTAATAAGTAACCACGGTCAGTGAATGGTCGCTTTTGTAATTGATTTTATGTCAATCACAAAAACCATTAAGCGTTTACCATTAACCGACATAGCCTATTTTATTTTAAAGCTTTACCGGGGATTACGAAAACCTATAATTGGTGTTATTATACAAATATGAATTGACGTAGGGAAATAATTTAAGACTTTAATTTTCAAAACAAAATATTGAATAAATTTACAAAATCCAGTTTATACATGCACGTATAGTGGAAGTGTTATTATCAGAAAATTTATTTTCTTTTAATTTTACTTGCAGTTTTTGGATAATATATGTATTTATTTTAGAGGGAAGGAAAATTTTTAATATTCGAAGGGTTATGAATTTTTAATTATTTGAACACGTCAATACATTTTTTTTTTAATCTTTACAGAGCATTTCAAGGATATACACAAAATTTTGAAAGATCCTATTCGATATTTGGAAAACAATGGTAAAATTTCAAAATAATTTATAAAAAAAATTCACAGTAAGAAAATGTCTCCGTAATTTTCTTATGTTTTTACTTTTACGCGTCCTTGATGTCAAGTATCTGCTTAACTTTAAAACGTATAAAATTACATAAAGTTTTTTATTTATTTAATTCATGTTTTATAATTACAAAGAAGATAAATACAAAATGTAACAGGAGTATTTTTAAAGGTGTACGAATTTAAAATGAAAAAAGACAGGTAATTGGCTTTATTTGAAAGGTAACTATATGCCATTTGTGGTTAAATTACATTTTAGACGTGTGAGCTTCGGGGCTGACTCGAATGAAGCGCAATCTGAAAGTTCAATTCTCAATCACTTTTTTGAGAAAATAATTTGTTCAGCGTTGGGTCTAATTTTTGGTTGAATGGCTACCTCAGTAAACAAAATTATCAGATTTTAAGTGAAGAAA
The DNA here is from genome assembly GCA_039881145.1 of Druceiella hillmani. Lineage (NCBI taxonomy): Eukaryota > Metazoa > Arthropoda > Insecta > Lepidoptera > Hepialidae > Druceiella > Druceiella hillmani. The sequence goes on from JAYKKI010000059.1 coordinate 8,456,099, forward strand.
ATCTATGTGCCATTATTGAGAGACACCTTTACATCCACACAACATCACTGTTTGGTATGCTTTATGGATTGGCGGAATCACCCTGTATTTATTCAGAGATGATGCTGGCAAGAACGTTACAGCCAATGGAGATCGCTCTAGATCTATCATTACTGATTTTTTCGTTCCCCAATTGATTTTGAAGAGCTTTGGTTTCAACAAAGCCGAGCAATATACCATACACGTGACACAATAAAAATGGAAAAGATCACAGTTTCGAGAGACTTGCATCTTTTCTAAAAAGCATACAAGTTAATTAAAATGATTTAATATAAATTATTATCTCATAATATTTTTAAAACACATATATGCGTATATTAAATATATAGGCATAATAGGTAAGAATTGAAAAATTTAACCATACATAACTTTACTGTTTAAAACAAATCCAGAACTTAAACTCATGTCTAAATACAAAATGTCAATGAAACCAACGAGTCTAGAGTAAACTATAATATTTAATTAATGTATCGCCTTTAAAAAAATTAGTTACATTCTCATGATTTTCTCATTCCATTGAAATTATATTTTATGAATAAAATATAAAAAAAAGAAAACCAATTCTCTTACCACGTAAGCCTTCGTGAGCCAAAAAAATAAATTAAAGAATTGACACGCATCCACAAAAAAGAATATTATTATTGCCGACAGAGCATATTTTGTACGGTGTTTGTTTGAACGCTAAATTCACTTTCATATTATACTATTTTATGTTACATATCCGCCACAATAAAGTAGGGGTTTTATAAATTCACAAAAAACTTTCTTATTCCAAAATTCGTTCTCTGGTTAGGCGACCCGCACGTAGGAATGACAGTCGACTAAATTGTTTTGCTCGAGCTGGAATGGATTATTTCGGATTGTAAGCGTACAGGTTATTTCGTGTATGTTACGTGTAGTTACATATTTTATGAGAGAAATGATCAATATTGAATTTAACGAAATGTTTGTGTAAAATAAAATGGAAGGTAACATAGAGAAAAATAGAATGCTTTGATACCTTGACTCCCCCAGTTTCCCCAGGACTTCCATCTTTAGTTTATATCAGGAAAATATATTGAAAAGATGGAATTTTTTTGAAAATAATAATACATTTTTCCCCATATAATGGGTGTAAAATAAATATTGCCAATGCTTATAAATAGTGATAATAATATCAAGATAAATATATTTTTTTGTACGCATTTTCTTATAAAACGTATTTACAATATCTTTTTATCTTTAAAAAATAGCACCCACGCTCAGGGTATGATTCTGAAATTCAATATTTTATATTTTGGCTGAGTTTTTAATTAGTCTTGACATATGAAAATGAAAGCTACACTATCCTACAAAGTGCAAAAATGTTTATAAGTAAAATAGATGTTCTATTTGCCTGTTGCTTTGTGGGTTATGTAACTGAAAGAAAAACAGGCTTTGTTGACAAACAAAATTGCCGCATTTAAATTAACGAGTGTCCAATGGAGTTTAAAGCAATGATATTAAATAATATAGACATGTTATTTTATCGCTCTAAACGTGTTCCTAAAATAGAGTTAATCTGTCACAACTTTACTTAACCATCATCAGTAGGCATTACGACTCACTTTGTGTGGTTAAATGTTGTCACTCTTTTATTTTTATCACAATATTCATGAAAATACCTCCTTGTGTTATGACAAAGCGTTTTGATTACAGCAAATCTCATGAATACTATTTCATTCGTAAGTATATGCAAATACTATTTAAAATTAAATTTTGATAGTATTTATTGTTAAGTTATTTCGAATTATTTATCGAACTAGCACCACAAAACATGGTGAAACGGAATTTTACCAATTAATTATGAATTTCCGTATTCTAATCAATTAGATTTACCTCAGAGTAAAGTTATCCAAATTTATATCTTCATTTATTGCACAGGCATAATGAAAAGTTCATTTTATTATTTCTGAGTTTTTGTCGTAGTTACCTATAATCGATATTCAGAAATGTTTCTATTCTCTTCTGTTTCTAAAATTAATTTTTTCCGTATTCACATTCTCCCTTTTACATGTTTAGGTTATTTAATATTTGAATGTGTGTATAATATTTCACAGTATTTTTTGCGCACTAACTGGAATAATGTGATTCATTTATTTTATGAGACTATTTCTTGCCTATTATTTTAACGTGATTAGTTTGAGTGAATGTTCCCTTCATCTAAGAGAAAAATCTATTGAATTTTGATCTAAGATACGGGGTTCTAAGATACGGGGATTTTTGTAGTTGTCTTTAGCATCTCTGGAACATGTGATTTAACAAGATGACGCTACGTGCTGTGAAAGTGGCACGTAGATTCTTATCTGGCTTGGCGGCGATGTACACTAACCAACAAGATCGTGTGATTTGAAACTCATGTACTTTTTTATGGAATATAAATCGAATTTTCCAATATACACCACACGCATGCAATATATCGTATAAAAAACGTCACATAATTATAAATTATTTCTTTCTTAGCCAAATGGTAAAACTAGATTGTTTATAGCTTTGTTAGATTTGTATGTCCGTCTGCATCTGTTCGTTTACACTGCAAAAGATAACGATAACACGTTTCAACAAATTTACTTTCACTCATCATGAAGAAATCACACTCTAGCGTGAGGGTTATCAGGTGGTTGAGCACTTGAATACTGTGGAAATAGGAGACTTTTAACAAAATTAAATTCTGGAAGGTAGTATAGGAAACGATTTTTAGTTACATCCGCCGTATGCTCACGAAACGTCAATCGCGAATCAAATCTGACTTCCAAATTAACGACTTCATATAGACAGAAGCCATGAGATCCCTTTGACCGTATATTTGTATGTAAAATAAGCGAGTGTTTGGCTGTAACTACTGTAGCTGTAAATGTCACTATTGAACATTTCTTTGTGTTAAACTGTAACCTCCACTCAACGACGGCGCTGATGTCACTCTGCATTTGTTCGCCATCTACTATATTCTTGACTACAGTAAAAATTATCTGTTGTCCGTGAATAACAAATAACGCGCAATCATCACCACGCAAGCAATATCGTTTACCAAAATTGCGAAACATTAGGTACAAGATTTCGAATTTGCACCTAACTTTTCGCGTGTTCCCTGGCTCACTCCTGATCGTGTAACGTAAGTTTTGGATATAAAGTTACCCATTTGTACGAATAGCTTTCTATCCGTAAGATATGCAGAGGAAAATCATAAAATAATACCACATGAATATCACAAAAGAAATTTTAAAAGAATATCACAAATTCATTTACCCTCTTATTATCACTGCGGTGAATTTCTTCGTTAACATTTTCGAAACGACAGAGCAGGCGTGTTATTCTTCTGTAGGATCCAACAGAAGCAAGTAAGTAACATCACTAAAGCAAGCAAGTAAGTAACATCATTTCAAAAAGTATCCAAAATGCAACAGAATTTTTTTACTGTGTCACACGTGCATCTGGTAAGGTGTGCCCTCGTGGTGTTTACCTAGTTCTGGCAATTATTAAGTAAAGTTGTGGTGTAATGGTTCGTTTTGTGTAGATAGCGATTTTGTTTTCGATGTCTAGGGGATATTTTTTTAAGTATAAAATCGAAGTTTTTTTTTCCTTTATATGAAATAGGGGATAGTTTTCATAGTGCAAAACTGAGTTTTTTTTGGTTTATTTCCCCTCTTGAAGCATTGTACAAACCAGAAAAATATACACAATTAAAAAAAAATAATGTCTCAGTAATAGTAACTGTGGATCCCAGTAAATGTAATTCTGACAGTATTTATCTGAGCTATAAGGAAATAACAAAACAAACCTTATATGAAATGGGGGAACATCCTGAATTTCAATTTTACGTTCCCAACTGGTAAATAAATACTAGGACACTTTTTTAGGGACTATGCATTATTTATTAAAATTTTTGGCTTTTTCACGTAAGCCTAACATTGAAATGAAGATAACTAAAAAAACACAGTCAATATTTTATTTTGAAATACTAAATAAAAAGGTACTCTACCATATATTTGATGCATTGTCATGAAAATATCCAGTGTGAAGTCGATTTACATTACACATTACTTAGTTTTCATTATACCTTAAAATAACATCTACTAAATTATATTTATTACGTTTTTGGACACTATCACTATCATATCTTATGCACATTGTATTTTCAAAATAAATTGATTTATGCCCTAAAGTATGGATTTGTAACCTTTTTAAAGCGGCTCCAATATACTCACGGTTTGAATTTTTATGAATTTTTTATTTTTTATTTTCACTTTTTCGCAAGAAAAACAATATAAATATGTTAACCTCCCCCATGCAAAATGAAAAAAAATTAATATACAGTGCTTATTAATATGTACATTAAAGTTAACCTAGTTCTTATGATAAATATATTGAAGGCAGGGTTACATTTGCGAACAATAATGTTTTTCCTTCTATAAACTTGATTTATGGCCCTCTAATAGATGTTGAATTATCAATTGATGTAAATATTCGATAATGGCTGGCAAAGATAAAATAAATCGATTGTGTGACGCCATCAGACGCCATCTAATTTATATCAGATTGCTGTGCAAAATATATTTAGAATTTAATATTAAGAAATTAAGCCAGTTCCAGAATTTAGTATAAATTTATGTAAGAAACATAAGCAACTATTGAACAACCTTCATGTGAAGATAGCTTCGGTTGCAGTCGAACAACCATTTATTATGCCATCATACGAAAAGGCTTTAGCTCTTGCACAAAATACACTTGTAATTTAAAAATATGTTTCATCAATTACTAGATAGATGTATAAAAACATACAACTCGTTATAATGTTAAGATATGACAAATTAGGTTCGTTTATACTCATATCCATAGACAGTATAGATTCGTTGTAAGGAGTGTACTCAAAATCAAATCGAGATAATATGTTAATTTCAAGAAGTTTTCTTGTGAATTAAAGTTATTGACGACTATGTGCATCTACGACTATAAAAACTGTAGCAAGGATATAAAAACATGTGAAAAATTGAAGTAAAATTTTAAATAACATTTACAAACTGAAAAAATCCCCTTATCCCAGAGAACTTACCTTCCACTACGATGCTGAACAGTAAATGAATTAGTTAAGTTGAATTGTTAAATAACATATTTTTTTCATATTTTTTAAAATTAATAAAATTTGAAATTATTATAATTTATAATTAAAATCTCAATTGTAAGGTAATCGATATTTTCCTTTGTGTATAAAATTATCTGGACGTTTCGAGTATTTCAAAATTAGTAGGAGGACGTTTCTATTTTATTTTATTGTTTAATTTTCTACCTCCAACTGAAAAAAACTGGACCCTATAAGATCAGTCATTTGTTTTCTCGTAAGCCCATCTATCACAGTTGATTTTCTTAAAAACTATATGACGTAGAAACATGACATTTTGTTATGCTATGTAGAAACTTGAATATTTACATCTAGTTAACGTACATATTTTGCAATAAATTGTAAGCACGCTATTAATTGTTTTTTTAAATTTTGTATATTATCTGGACTTTCATATGAAAAGGCTTGTTAAGAAAAACACTTATGTTGTTTCATCATTTTAAATTGTACATTTAAAATATTCTGAAAAATATGCAGAAATAGGGCATTTTTCCCTTATTGTTTAAATTAGTGATGCAAAGATCACAAAATAAAATATCACCAGAAAATCACACAAAAATTATAGCGATTATCCTAGATCTCATGTTTTAAGCCCATGAAAAATAAAGTAATCAATATATTTACGTTTTGAAAAACCAATAATTGTAAAGAGTTTAATAGAAATACTGTGAACCCTTAAATTTTAATAAATGCCTAAATCTGTGTGGAACCCTCATAATAGACAGGCCTTATAAACTTGTACCGATATTTCTGCTTTTGCATACGTACAGACATAAGGATGGTAACTATAATAGCAATATTTTTTTGTGTTTACTCAGAAAAAAAAATTAAACTTTCACAGCCGTGAAACAATAAATTGCAACATAATTAAGTGTATTACAATGTCATAGATACATCGAATACCTTCTTGCTTTGCTGAAGCTATTTAATTTCCACTTAACCAATTTTCTCTTTAATTCCACTTAACCCATATTCCTAATTCACAAAAGTATGCGCCCTGTTCTAACTTATGACTAAGTATTTATTTATTTCGAATCGTAAGGCACTGCACTGTAAATCATTGCTCTAATTAAAGTGAACATGAAGCAGTTTTAAACTGCAATATTTTTAATTACCTAAAAAAATTGCACCCAATACGTGAATAAAAACTATGAAGTGCTCTATCAAGGTATGTCACCTGTCAATATCAAGAATTTGGGTACATGCGCATATTAATTTTGTTTATTATAGATTCTCTTAAATTATTTTCTTCCATTTTTTTCCTTCATATTTATTAAATTAAGAGGTAAGAGAAAGTGAGAGAGAGTATATCACAGAGATATAGAATGTTTACGAGTAAGATTAATTTTATGTACATAATTTTACTAACAATTACCTGATCGAAGAAGAATTTAATTTTTTACTTTTTATTAAAAACTCATCTATATTATATTATAAGGAATACAATTATACTTAAAAATATCTGCGTTTTGATGAAACGCAAAAAACTTTTCTAAATATCGTATTATATTAATATTTCTTTTCAACTATCATTGACATGAAATTAATTGAAAAAATAATAGTTTTTTTTTCAACCGGGTTTAAAAATGCCCGTATCAAATAATTCCATCTAGAAAACTAAATAGAATCCTAGTAGAAAAAAAAATTATAGTGTAATCTTTTATTATTATGTTGAATAGCATTAAGTAGTTAATTTATATTTTGTTAATAATAACTATAATGTATAAGATACTTTTTTGCACACATTCCCATATTAATGTTTTCCGTATTGAAATTATTGACTTTGAAGATTATAATTGCTGTCAATTAATACTATTACATGTTTTTAAAAATAATTTAATATGGAAATGGCGATAAAATAAATTAATATGGAATCGAATTTAAGATACAAAAATTCAATTATAAATTTGTAGAAATAAAAATTATATTCGGAAACTAAACTCTAATAAAGAGCTGGTAATGAATACATAGATAAACTTCTAGAGTTGCAAATAAAATTCTCACAAAGTAGCAATTTTAACGTAGTTATAAATTAATTGTTATTTCAGAGAATAGAAAACTGAAGGAAAGTGTTTCCAAGGCGGCAGAGAAATAAAAAAGTGATAAAAATCTGACTTGGAATCTTTAAAAGAAATTTATTTTAGTAACTTTTCACCATTACATTATTTGCCCTTAACACAAGAATTTTGACAGGAAGCTTTTCCATAAAATGGGCATAGCAGCATCCGGGTTGTAAGGAAGTTCTAAGAATAGCAAAATTTAATTTCAGAGACCAGCAATAATCTTTGAGGCAAAACATATTATAGACAATTTCTTAGTTTAAAGTAGAGTGCAATGAATTAAGAAATACTCAGTAAACTGCCACAAAAAAAGTAAAGTGTTATTTTAATCAAGTGGGTTTTAGTTTCTCCTTTGTTCGATACTTTAGGTAAGATTAAGAAAATGAAGGTACCGTAAAAATAGAAAATGTAACAAAGCCGTAAAATTTTTCGGGACAAAACCCATTTAAAGTTCCTATTATCTATAATTAGTTATCTTCTAAATTATGAAAGTTGTAAAAGATATAAAATTTTTATTTATAACCTTTAAAAATGACCAAGGAAATTTTGTAACAACCAGATGTCATGTCGGACATTTTGTTCGTTAATTATTCTATGCTTTTTTTATTTCTTCGACATTCACCACTATATCATTTAACAAATTTTTAAATACATTTGCTATATGCATAATTTTTCAGCACAGATATAAAAGTTTTACTACTTTAAACTTTTGTCTACAATTCGATAAATAGCGACTAAATAAAAATAAATATTCGCATATTAATTAAAATGAAAATAAATTTTCTTACTCATTCAGCAGCAAATAAAAGAGTAAATAACCTATCCAGCCTCTTTGTACTAACTTTCTAGTAAAATCCAGGACTCTAGTTCGTGTCGTAGCAGTAACATTTAAATATTTTATTTTGTTTGTTGGGTTTTTAAAATATTAGTACTTTTGTGCAATGCAATGCGAGCATTCACGCCCCCACATCTACATGCACACATTCACACATACTCCGTTTATTTTTTTATTCTCTATTAGTGTGATCGAATAAACTTGCAATGAAACATATTTTGCATATTTTAACACTTACTATGCTTTCTTTCACAGTGCATATAATAAAACCAGAGATGGTAAATAGGCGTGGCACCGGAGTCACGTACAAAATCCTTGAATCACAAATTGTTCTCTGTTGAGTATACTTCATTGTGTATACTTTAATCGTAGACTGAACGTAGAGCTCCATTGTCATTATCCATTAAGGCCCAAAAGATGCACTTTTGTACCATAATTACTGGGAAAAATAAAAACCATCAAAAGAATGTAACCAATTGTGGAATTTTTTTAATCGATAATTTAATTTGAAAACATTTAATTGGATTTTAAATGAAAACGTTATTGGTGACGTTTTTGCACTTGAAACTAGTGTAAGGCACTTGATAATATTATCACATTAATATCGATAACGTAAATATATTTGGAGACTGGTTTTAATGAGATCCTGACATCATTCAGGATGAAACATAATTAAGATATTTTTTTTGTCTTTAGAAAATATCCTAGATTCTTAGGTTTTATAATAGTTTTTGAATTCTCAATCACTCAAATCTCAACTTATTTTCACTTGAAGATGACTCTGTATTTAACAAAATATGGTATGTAGGAATTATCTTGTACCACATGTATTAACATTGTAGTATTAATTTCTAACCTTTACGGTGAAAAATAAAAATATCCATATGTAGCTGTGTCTGTGTTGATTTCGCTTTTTTACGAGTATATGTCAACATTTTACTTGGTTTTCCTAATTGTAAACTTTACTATCATACATATTTACCATAACCATTCCAAACTAATATTTTATACATGCTATTGATAAATCTTGATGAGAGCTGTCAATTAAAATAAAAACGAGCATGGTAGCTTCTCCGAGTCAGAATTTATACTAAAGGGAAATTATGTTACGCGGCGATAGGACCTTAAATGGCAGCTCGCCTCCCTTCTCCGCGCGCAATGCTCCACAGTCCCCACTCGACGTAATGAATTCTTTTCTTTCTAAAGAATTCTAATTCTTTCACTATCGAGTACTATAATTAAATTTTGGATATGTACGACAGTTACGTAGCTGCAATGCCAAAGTGTATCCCCCAATTTTGTTATCAAGTTATATCAATTGCCTCAAATTATGGAAGAAAATTTAAAGATATGTTCATATAAAAATAGGGGGAGACTACTTTTAGTTTTCCCTGTTCAATCATGTACGTTTGAGCAGGTACGTACCCAAACCCAGACACACACGCACACAGACACATACGCACCACACATGAGCATGCAAGCGCATGCGCACGCAGTTCAAACACATATATACACGTTACACAAAGTAGGAGATATAACACAAGTGAAACAAAATATAGAGACAAACAAATTTGATATTAAATGAAATATACTATTGACATTTTTCATCTATTCTTTCTACATAGTTTGGTGGGACAAAAGCCACTTATGGATTAAACTTATTTGGAGCGGAAGAAGGTCATTCTATACTTTTATGGCAGCAAATTTGAAGCAGCAAACTCTTTCTTCTCTGATTACGACCAATTTGATCTGAGTCCTACTGACCGTAATGAAAAGACAAGATTTGTAAGTATTTAACAATAACGTATCTTAAACGCCGAGTTGTTGATTTTTCTGAGATCTTTATTAATATTTTTGCTCCCTCTATTCTCATCTCCTACAGAATAATATGTACAACTTTTTTTAATCAGCATATAGTTATATAAAATGGATTTTAAACGTGACGTAAATTATTTACAATATCTGAAGTGTACAGAGTACTTTATAAATTACGTAACATTTGGAAGTAAGTATTATTGTATACATTGACGTGATAACACTGTTATCATTACAGTCACTTAGAATAGTTCCTAGTAACGGCTTAGAAATGAACATACACATTTAGGCACTTACAAACATTTAAGGGTATATAGTATTTCAGTAAAATGATTTACCAATATTAATTTTTCCCCACGAAAATTTCCTAGTATATCTTTGATGGGTGTATAAATATGGTGGGTATTTCAAAACTTTCAAGACCTAGGAAAATCGCCACTTTTTTCTTCTGATTTTCTTTTCAAATTTTACCAACCTTGCTTTCGTTCTCGATTTTTGGCTTAATAGGTTCGAATATAAGAAAAAAGTTGTTGAGAAACTAAAGTGGTGCAATTCTCTCGTAACTGGTTATTACAAAGAAAAAGTAGTCCATGAAGCCGTTACAAGTTGATTATGTTTTGTTCTCGCAATATTTGACCCGTTATCGATAAAGGATTGTAATTGACATAAAATATCTGACCTCAGTTTGTTACTGAATTTGATGTTGGCATTACTTGTTAGCATATATGCTAGAATTTGTTTCATGAAATGTTATCAGTTTCAACTGTTCCATCTCAGATTGTTACTGAATTTTATATCGCGACTACTTGACACAATATTGATATTGAACTTTTTTGGAACTGTTGTCGGCTTGAGTTTTTCGACATTGACTTTTTTCTGGATTTAATGATTACTCGATATGGCATTGGTATTTGTCTTTTGTCTGTTGTTTCGTAAAATTTTAACTGCAAGTTTTTGACTCACTATATTAGGTATCACGGCTACTTTATACAGCATTATAATTAATCTTTTTCTTGCGGATTATTGTCGGCTTCAACTGTTTGACAATTACTTGGTGCAGCATTGATATTGAACTTTCGTCTCGGAAAGAGTCGTACACTTCAACTGTTCGATCTCGGCTTGTTATCGGATTTGATGTCCCAATTAACTGGTATCGTATTGACACTGGATTTTTGTTTTGTAAACTGTTGTTGGATTCAACAGTTTGTCATCGGCTTGTCACTGATTTGATATCGTGACTATTAGATACGAAATTGAGATTAAACTTATGTTCCGTGAATTATTATCTCTTCCATCTATTCGATCCTGCTTTATTACTAGATTTGTTATTACGACTATTTGATAGGGCATCCATATCGACCTTTTTGAAATTTTGTTCGTTGAATTTGACCTGTGTGTTGGACTTGATATTATTTGTTTTGTTTTGATGTGGAAGAACCCAAAAATAACTGCATTATGTGCCGATACGGACTTTTAATCAAACATATAAAGGGGGAAAATCTCCAAGAGCCGAGTTGCTTTTGTAAGAAAACGCTGTTTTGGAGATTTATTTTAGTTTATTATTTTTTAGTTAAGCAGTTTATTTTTATCTAAAGGAAACCATTAAAGATTGTGATTTACTGGAGAATGTACAGAATGCATAAACAAAGGTACTACTTGATATATGAGGCACTGTCCGAATACCGGCTAATGAACAATGGGCGATTAATTATACGGACCTTGTAAATAGCTGAATAATGTCTTTATGTAATGTAGGCAGCTACAGAAAGTTGTTTATAGAATGAAACGGTTTCGGGGAACACGGACGTTTTTGCTCTGTCGGTGTTAGGTGCTTTGTTTTTTCCAGTTGAATTTAATGTTGCGCGTTTTTCATCACATCACTGCTGGCAAAGAACTAACGCATGATGAGCAAAATATTACACAAATTCAAAATAATTTATTTGAAAACTAATAAAAAATTCGTTTCATATAATAAATCAAAATAAGCTCAAAAAAATATGTACATCAATAGAGAGGGTCGAAAGTTTAAAAAAAATTACCTATCTCTTTTAGACCAACGAATCTGGTGATGCATTACCTTTTATTTTTGCTGCCACCTAATTAAAGAAAGATTTGTCTCAAATGCTTTGATCATATAGTAAGTAAATAAATTATTATTATAATGATCACAAATATAAACATACAAAAAATGTTGGTAATTTATATAATTAAAGATATTAAAAAGAGATAAGGCCAACAGTTTGGTAACAAGAGAGCACATTTGAGATTTATATTGATTACAGACCACCTTAAGCGAAATATTACTGGATATTGTGGTGCTCCATCATTCCTATGTCCTTCTAAGGAAATGATGAAATATAGACACAATTAAGCACATGCCTTAATATTGATCCTACCGGCACATAAATTGTGTTCCAAATATTTGTTCGTCTTCATTATAACGCAATTTCTAAATGTAAAAATTGATTACATTGACGAAAATTAATTTCAGTCGCATTAGGATTCGTTTAATTTTAATTCGTTCAATTTCATTGAGACGATAAATAGTTGAAGAATAGTTTGTTTACCATTGAAACAACAAAATAATAAGCATGTTTTTTGCCAAAATTTTCATTAAGTTATTGTAATTAAATTAAACCCAAACGTTTATAAAATATAGTAGAGTAAATAGAACAGCTAAGAATAAATTTGTAGAAAATACTTTAAGGTAGTGTTTTTCTTAGAATCTTCAATATGAAATATCTTTAAGGTTTACTTATTAAATTGAATATTTAGAAAACAATTTTCAGCGACCTATTTTATGAAATACTAAAACTCTTAAATTTGATAACATTGAAGGACAGAAAAAATTAAATAAATTTTAGAGTATATTTGGAAGCATTCGATTTTGAACGAAGTAGTCGACCAGTGGAGAGGAAAGAAATAAAGCACTTAGTGGAGAAAAGCAAAACACTGTAATAATATTTCGGGCATGAAGAAGAATTTATTATAAAACAATAATTTGGAACACAGTTGCTAAGCAGGAATAATAGAGAAATACATAATTTCATTTTAATAAATTAAGAGATGTGTACTTTTTATACTCTAATTTTTCTCTAATCTATCATTTCATTTTGGGGGTTCGGTACAGGAGATGAATTTTGAAATTTTGCTTCGGTATTTCTGTTCCAGTATAAAAAGCTCAATGTTTTGTGTGCAAAAGATTTATGAAATTTATGAAATGGAAATGAAAGTTACAAAAATTATTTGGCAACTTTCATTTTCATTTTACAAATTTCCTTGGAAATAAAAATATTTTCGTTACTTTATAATGTCAGATGCATCAATCCATTGCAACCTTATGCCGACTGTAACGCAATTCACCGCATCAAGCGGAAAAACACGCGTGGGTTAACGATGCGCAAGTGCGCTGCATTGCGTTGGCTGGTAGTAGACAATGATATATTGAAAATGTATGAAGGTGCGCCATTTTAATGTTTGCAGTGGAATACGTTGCGATGCGGTCGTAATGTAATGCGTGAATATATATATATATATATATATATATATATATATATATATATATATATATCGCGGGGTACAAGAATTTGATTATTAGCAACAGTGACTAAAATATTATTTACTAAATATTTAGATTGTTGACGTAAGCCTTATTATGATTCTTCATTATTATTTTAAAATATTCTTTTGGTAAGTGGTTGGTGAACTTAGCCCTTAAAATACTGTTAAGTGGTAAATAAATAATTGCATTGTTCTAAATGCCTTATGTCATATAGGATTACATCTGTTAGCACGTTACACTCTAATTACGGTGTAACGCTTACTCCAAGGAAAACGATAAAAATTGTAATCTGGTGAAAAATATGTTTGATTTCAAAATTAGCATTTAAAAAAATATAAAATATGATTTTTTTATTGAGAAGAGATTCGAACGCATTATATTTTTTGTGTTATTACACTCAAAATATTTAAATTTTATTACGTCTTGGCTTTACTTTTATGTTTCAAGTAGTTATACAACTTACTTATATCACACATGCTTATTTCAACAATAACCGTTTACAAGATTTATTGATATCAGACAACAATTTTCTATAACTATTGTTAACAGAATACGTGTAATTATTGTGTTTACAAAATACATGTCATTCCCATAATATTTTTTTCCATATTTAAAATAAATTAAATGCGTTTGATTTTACTATTCATATTTTAAAAGGTCTTCTCCTGCTATAAACTTCGTCACATTCAAAATATTGCCTTAATAACTCAAACGTCATAATCATTCACAGCAAGAAAAATCTCGCTTAAAATAACACTGAAATATTCGACTTAAAATATAATTGTGAAGCAAATCTCAATTATCATTAATTATACGGACCGCTCATATGATTGATCATTGACCCCTGATTGCCGGTTAAAAACTAGCCTTTAAAAGACGTCACAAAACAACTTAAGCTATATTTATGTGTATCCAGTGTACTTATATTTTAAACTATAATACATTTTTTCAAAAGTAGAAAAACAAACATTTACTTTCTTAAAATATTTGATTTGGCAACTAATCTTATTTTACTAAACAATTCTGGGAAAATTCTTCAAAATTCAAATATTTGGTTGGCAACTAAGAAATTCGATACTTTTTCAGTTTTTTCAGTGTTGTGGAAACTTTTCGAACGTCTCCAGTAAGATATATAAATATAGTATCGGTACCCAACCATAACCCATTTCGGTCGCCGTTTTATTTTTCATGCAATAAATATTTACTGAAACATTTTAAGTATGAAAAGGTGGGGATCGGAGATAGATTGCAATGATGCTTGAAAAAATAGAGTTTGATTTGATTACTTAAGCATAAAAATAAGTTTGTAAACAGAGACGGCAGATTTATAAGTTGCTAACGTAATAATACAAAAAAAGATATTTCAACCCTCCGGAAAAATCATGAACATAATACATGCGACTGGAAAATAAGGATGCCTAGGGACAAGGTTGTTACAGTAATATTTACAGAATCTATAAACGTTCCTGCTTACAAGATAGGCATTTAAAGCATCCATTATTTACGTCATACCTCGTCACGTCGTTGATGAGAATCCAAACTGGCTTCTGAAAACGAGTGGTAATATAATGATGTTGTTATTTTGCGATACAAAATACGGTCTTATATTAATTGAATTGAATGTACAATATTCTTGGAGGAGCTAGATTCTAAATATGACTATTTTCTTAGATAAGAAAGGATTGTATGTTATAATTTATTATTAAAACGTCCTGCAGATTTTTGATCAAGGTAGCCATAGAGATTTTCTGTTTATTTTAGTTACAATTTTTGTCAATCGTCCGTTTTTGATGAGTCTGTCCTATATAGGAAAAGTTACCCTCCTATTTAAGATAATTTTAGTCGTAATAGCTTTGATGTCTTTTTTGGGCGCCGGTTTGAAACTCTTACTACCTTGAGGTATTTTTGAATATTTTGCTCTTCTCACTGGCTGTGAGTTCACTCCCCGAGTTGTTTTACAAATAACTTGTTAACTATCGTAACATAATGTGATTATCATTTAAAATGAAGAGACAAATCTCCATTTTGTGCAATTATATATCTTGCTTTTAAAATTTCCGTACAAAACACTATGTTAATATTTTCAGCTTTATTTATTACGTTTAATTTGTAAATTCAATTAAATTCCATCAGATCATTCAAAAACAGTGTAACATTTAAATGAATGCAGAAATAACTACATCCTTTTTAGCAGATTTTTAAGTGTTAGAAACTGATAGCGAAAGTAATAGGTATATTTACAATAATTTAACTTTTCCACACAAACTAACACAAAAAACGCAGAATAAATCTCAATTGGCCGCTATTGTAAGTATAAACCGTCCACGGTTTATATTATTTATTGTATATTAAGATCTATTTAAATGCAAACACATTTGTTTACTATAAATGCCAGCCTTTCAAAATATGATAACAGTCATGGAACCTCATTAATTTCAGTTTTGCTGATAACATTAATTTTAAATTTAGTTCAAATATTTAAAACAATGAAAAGAGATTAGTTTTCGATCGAAGAAAAACTTTAGCATCGCAACAATTTTCAAACCACTGACGTTCAAAATGTAAATATTGGAAAAGCGCTTTTAAACTTCAATAAAAGCCTTAAACAAGATTTAAGCGACACGAAAACGAGAAAAACTTGGAACAAAGGTGGTTGTGCTAATGCTTGAATATTAGGTAAATATTTCCAATTTGATTCTGTCGATTTTAACTTTGTTATTACAACCGCAGATAAAGTGTAACTTGGAAGTTTTCGCAACCTAAGTCGTATTATTTTATTTATTAAGATAAAATGAGATTTTTGTGAATAAATATGTTTTCTTAAAAGACTATGGTCACAAAGTTTTTAGCAGCAATTTAAAAAAAAATATTTTTAAATATGACTGAAAAAGAAACAAATTCTTCTTCTTAGTCATTACACTCACGGCAGTGTGGATATGGTATGCAGATCAATGATGAACCCCAGGATAGGTCTCTGGCAACTGTTGTCCAGGTACATCCGTCTTGAACTCGTCGTCTTGGGTACTCTCGTCCGTGTACACTAATCGGAAACATGTCCATGGCTGCGTTCCCTGATTTGTTCATTTCGTCGTTACCTTCCCAAGTGGTCTGATACTTCCACTTTATCTTGTGCTACTAGGTGTTCAATACGTCGTTTCTGCGTCACAACACGTTGAGTTCTTAGAGTATATAGAAATTAGTATGAAATTCAGTTCACGATACTCGAAGCATTCTTTCCAACACCATACTTCCAGGGTTTCTATATTTTTTCTCTTGGTTTCACGTAATGACATACCATCACTGCGGTGTAAAAGTAAAGAGGCAACACTAATACAAGAACGTATTGGGTTTTTGTTTTTTTTTTATTATGTTGTTGTTTTTCTATATCTTTTTCAACTAGTCGGTAGAAAGCCTAGTAATCAAGTTTTTAAATATATTTTGTTCAGATATTTGATTACTAAGTGATAAGATACGATGCATGAGCTATTATTATAAATTAATGTCTCCAAATAGACGTGTAATTGAATTACCTTGCAATTTGCTAGTTTGTGACATCGGGCGAGTTATTGTAATACGGTCAAAAATCATCATCTTAATCTTACTTGGATTAATTTTCCGAATCCAAGACTGATATTTTCCATATTTTGCAGTAAATTTTTCCATTTGATTAACACTAATTGCGATAAAAGGTAGTATAATCCGCACCTCAAAGGTTCATGATCTTTGAGCTCTCTATTGTAATTTCGTCTGTCCAGTTCTGGGGAGTAATTCTCAATATAAGCTTCGTGTAGATGTTAAATTGGAACGGCGAGATTATACATCCTTGACGAACTCCTACATTTATCATACAATACATCGTCTAATCTGACTGAGGCTGATAAAGCGTACTCATTTCTAATAGTGTTTTCAAAAGTTTTGGCTGTTTTACCGAGTCCAATAGTTTAGAAAGTAAACTATGCAAATTTACGTTGAATTTTTGATTTCTTCGGATTTCCCAGTATTCTGGCCTACTTTTAATATTTATTCGCAGATATCTTTTCACTTCACAAAATCTATCTGTTTAGATGTAATATCTCTAGGAAAAAGTTTTAAGTCATTCGTTTAGGACATGTTGGTAGTAAGATTTTGCGGGCACGAGAAATTGAGGCAATACAGTGGAACTTTTATTATGTAATGGAACGATCATTGTATCAGCCCATTTATTGGGCCATATGCTTATTGCCATAGTTTACTAGACAGGATGTTAAAGATTTTCCACCCCATGCTTCCGAGGTTTTTATATTCTCAATTAAAATAATCTATGTTAAAATAATATGTTAAAACGTTATTAAAATTTAACTATAACATTCATATTCTCATGCACACAATGTTTTGCCATTTTTTGCAATTACGCTCTTTAATATTTATAATGAAATTAAGTTTAAAAATTTAAGATGCAGCTTAGTAACATATACTTCTAAAGTCTCAATAATTTCTCCAGAAGATAAATCGGTTATACATATATTGACTGATTTTACGGAAAACTTGGACTTACTTCCAAGAGTTTCCTGGAAATTCCTGTGCACTATCGTGTATTCGTCATTATAAAGTAAACATTGTCTTTTGTCTCGTATTAGTGTTGCTTCGTGATATTTCATAAGCAGCATTATAAATAATAGCATAGCGCCATATTAAATAGATAGGTAGGTGTGAACCATTAAATAAAGCCGGTAAAAAACCGGTACATCGAAAGTAGCTATCCTCTTATCCGTTTTCTGAAATCATGGCTCCAAGAAAGCGGTCAAAATTGGAAATAAAATTTTTTTCGAAAAAAATATGAGACTTGTCTGATGATATGAACTTTTGGTACATTTTTTATTTTTAAGAAAACTTCAATGATATACTTTTTTCTAATTTTTTACCATTTTCGTATAAAAAAATAAACGTAATAACTTTTGTATTCATTTAATTATTGATTACGCATCTGAAAACATATCATGTAAAAAATAGCAAAAGGATATATTTTTAACTAGAATATTACCGAGTGTGTACATAATATATCGGACCAAGGTGCATTTGATTTTCTGCGGTCGACGCACAACAGTGTATGACTGTTGATAATGAGTTAAATTAATCCTAATTTATAAGTTAAATGTATGCAGTTAATTTATAAATTTAAATATTAATCCCAAATTATAAGTATTAAAACTAATATTAAAAAATGAAATAAACTTATGATGAATAACTAAAAACTAGTTTCGGATGGTTGATTATGGTTTACATGTCATCATGTTGTAATTGATAAGTGAAAATGGTTTTTATTAAGATACTAATTACCGTGGTTATTAACCTGGTTAGTAAAGAGAATCTGATGATAGAAATTTTTTACTTGAGTAACCAGAACAATCAACTGGAAAAATTATTTATGCTAAATAAACCGTCTTTTCCTTGTAAGGTCTTCCCTGAAGCGTTAAAATGCTTTATAACCCACTTAAAGCAAAAACTCAAACCGTACATCCTACACATAATGCTACATGCTGATAGTAACGTTTAAAATCCTTCTGCATATCACGCCATTCCAAATTAGCAACCTAAATGTATTAGCGTGTACGCTAAATACAAAATTCCGCTTGGACAGGATGCTTTACTGCACGATACTAATGCCATTACGAAGTCACCTTTATACTTTCCATATGTTAGTGCACAAGCATGTACACTCATAGCTGCAAATACATATTAAAATATTCTATAAAAACATGCAGAACAAGTTGTAGAATCATAACAGGTGATATTATTAAGATGGAGAAATAGAAAAAAAGTTTGTTTTAAAATAATGAATAAACATTTACTAAAGTACCCGTGCATTGATGTTGAGGATGATTTTTTTTCACGGATTTAAAGAAGGTGGGCCGTCGTTGAATATTTTTATTTTCTTTAATGCAGTGTCTCCTTTGCGATACATGAATTTTAAACGTTTACATTCCCTTTTAAAATATAAAACAGTCATCCCGTGACGGCATTTAATAAATACATTAATGCAAAATTCTTTCAGTCAATTTGTATTTAACAATTTGAGAGCCACGGACAATTAAATTATTTGTATTATACTTGTAAAGGTATAATAGGAAATACATTTATATTGTGACGTGTACCAGCGTGCACTTGTTCGTCTTGTATACGAATTTATTCTACTAACCTTTTCATCACACATCACATGGATTTGTTAATAACTGAATTCCATACACGGACAGGAGTTTTGATGTAACACAAATTGACATATCAGTTCATCTAAAAGTTTTCATGTTGAGTTAAATATTTAATTTTTTCAAATTTTGAATAATGCTCCTCGATATGAATTTATTTTTTTTACAGCTATATTAACATTCGAGCGATTCCTTAATTTCTCCATTTAAAAAAGTATCAAAGTATGGATGAAGAAATAAAAATATTTTTTTGGGATTCTTTCTTGATACAAAGTGATAGTAAATAACTTAAATTAAATATAAAACATAGTTCTACGTTTATGAAGAAACCGCATCAGAATCATTTTAAAAGTGTGGAAATAAGAAGTATTCAAAATATATGAATTGCCTCTTCTTGTTGGTCGATTATCGTTTTTTGAAAATTTACCTCGTGTTTTCAAAATTACGGACCTTTTCGTGAAATCAATATTTTTTATAAAATATTTTCAAATTGCATTATAATATTGTTACTCCGCTTTACTTGCTGTAATGATGCAAGGAGAAAATATATTTTTTTTATATTTTTAAAAATTAAAATTTTTTTTAAGAATAAACGTAAAATATATTTATTTATCATCGCAAATATCAGGTAACATAAACTAATAGACGTCACGATAAAATGTCGAGTTTTATCCTTCAAAATTTCTAGTTATGCAAAATGCGCTCTTAATCGTGTTGATATGTTCGTTATCACGCAGTTTTGTAAGGGCTATAGGTTAGTAGAGCGTTAATCATTTTGATATATCCGTTTTCGTCATATCCGTCTTTCTAGCTACCTGTTTATCAATATGTCACAGATTATATTACTCGCAGACTGTTAGTACCATAAATGTGAAATTTGGTAAAGGGTTATAAATCCTACAAAATTAGGAATCTTAAAAATATTTACTCCATTATTTCAATTCATTTCATGATATATTGGATAAAAATTAGGCATAGTTTAAAAGTAAAAATTACATTACAAATTTTAAATCTGTAACTTCATAGAAGTAATTGTTTAAAAATATAACGTATTTTAAAATGGTACTTTCATAGTTTCTAAAAGATATATTTATTACATGAAAATTGGTTGAAATATCTAAAACGATGTAGAAGCAAGATAATAGGGATTGAAAATATTAATGAATTAAATTATAAATCAATTAGGAGTAACATGGTGTTCCAATGCATTTATTCGATTAATACGATTATTAATACGATAATTTTAACAATAGCTGTGTGAATATATTTTGAATACTTGAAAGTATTTTGATCCCCAATGAAAATAATTTTTCGTCACCACCGTTAGCGTACTAAAACACACGAACATCGCGTGTGTTTTAAATACAAACGTTACTGGCATAGATGATATATTATATCAATTATTTGTTTACTTTTTGTTACCATGACATTTATATACAAACGAAGAGATTGAATTCTCTTGTGCGTAAAGTCGCAAATGAATGCTCATCGGAAACGATCTGTCGGAACCTGTGTAAAAATGTCATTAAAACGTCATTTCAGGAAAAAAAAGTTAAGTTTGGATCGTGGTGATGCTATTCGTACAACAAACAAAAGTATACAATGGAAATATTAATAAACTAGTTAGTTCACAACCCCTCTTAGTCGCAAAGTCAGTATTCAAGCATTGAAGTGTCTCTATAAATTTTTATCTCCGTCCGTCTTTTGGACGAGTTCCAGACAGTCAGTTAATATGCCCGGAACCTTCTCCTTTCGCTAACGCGTTGCTTACGCATGAAATTGATTATATCAATGAAATATCAGTGGCGTGCAGTGCTTTTTAGGAAGGGCTAGCTATGCAGAGACAGACATATAAAAAATTATATGGAAATACACAAACACGTGCAAGCGTTCGCCGACCGCCCCTGATAGCGCTGAAAACGGAATTTAAGGTGTAATAGATTTAAAACGTGTCTCAAGAATTTAATTGTGGCACTCAAATTAAATAAACTCTCGACGTAATTACCCCGACTTATCAAACTATGACTTTAATCATTACAATGAAAAGATAATTCTTGCTACAAAAAAAAACATTTTAATTTAACAAAAACATTTTATTTTTAAATGCAATTTCGGATTTGCCATCAATACGTTTTTTCATCTTAAATGAAAGATATACATAAAAAACCACGCATTGAAAGATTTAGGGTTCGGGCACCATTATTTTATTATAAAAAATTGATTTCATAAATGCTTTTCTATGAGGAAACGGTTGTCAGTTGGCTGTCAAACATAAATTTTACAACCTCGGCTTAAGCGATCTATTTGCGCAATTTCATAGTTGTGTTTTGTCTTTTTTTCTTTTGTTTCTTTGTCTAGTGCGAATAAAATGGCAAATAACTTGAAAAATTTGTAACGGAAACTTCCTTGCCAAAGTTAAATTTTGTATGGGAACTTTTTCATATAATTTTTTTGATAAAATAATCGCGACCGAGTCCCTTCTTTCAGTTATTACTTCGTTTTTTGTCTATTTTCTTTCATTTAAAATAATAAAATATAAAAAATTCATATTTTTGCTAAACTAAACTTGTTCCAACACTACTAATCATAAAAGTTACTATAAAAATGCCATAAACTAGATTCATTACGAACGTATAATTTCAAAATTGCCTTCGATCGACTATTTTCAATTACACTATTTCTTTCACTAAAAGAAATTGGAAATCTTACCCTAATCTCTTAATAGAATGCAGTAATTGAGGGTCGACATTGTTTCGGGTTGAAAAAATAAATTATTAAAATATTAATTTAATCCACAAAGAAAAACATCACTGCAAAAATATATTTCACTAACAAAATATAATACGTATATTCAAAACCGGACAATTATTAAATTATAATATTATATTCGAAAAAAGACGATAAACTGACAGCGAGGTCGTTATAACAACACAATAATTCATTGGTTATATGCAAATATCATAATTACGGCATTGTTTCAATCTGAATATAGCCGATAATCTAACAAGCTATTGCATACCTGGAGACTGAACTGACGTTCTGAAACGAAATAATCGGTATTAATTTCGTATGGATCATTTCTGATTCGAAATTTTTTTCAATTTCGTATTATGTGGGTGTGAAGTTTGTACGTTTTATCTAAAATTCCGGCAGCCGGAAAAAAATATGTAAGTGTGGCTTTCGCTTGAGTAGCACAATTTAAATATGTTTAAATGCTTGTAAATATATTATGTATATATGTTGAATGTTCATAGTAAGCTACGTGTAATTGCTTATAAGGCACTGCCCGCCATCATGAAATATTATTCGTAAAATACTATTAATGCCGATTATAATTTATTTCGAAAATTTAATAATGATTTTATTTCAGAAATATAGATATTTATCAATTTACAAATATAAAAGATATGTTTTTTATCGACTGATACATTCACGTAAAGTCGAAACTACCAAAGTTAAAAATTTGAAGAGTATTTTTATTCTGTAATGTAAAATTTTGCAAAGAAAAATATTACGCCCTTGGTAACATGCTAAAACGTAGGTTATAAATCTATTGTCAAACTGTCAAATACGTATGTTACTGGTTATTGCAGTTTAATCTTTACTGGTGTAAAAGGTGGTATCAAGGCCTGATGGTTTCTTGGGATTGGAAAATGAAATATTGTAGTTAGAAGCGTAAAATTTGGAGGACCAATCACTTTAATATTTAAATATTTAACATAACAATATTTTTTAATTGTACCCCTGAAGGTTAAAAAGAGGTTTTAAAATTGGTGTAGGAAAAAATATTCAGATGTTTCTTTTAATCTGTAAAACGACTGTACTAAGCTAATTATCAAAAACCTATCTTACCGATTATCAAAATTTAACCATTAGATGGTTGAAAGAAAAGTCCTTATTTAAAAAAAAAACAATTTAACACTCCTATTCATCTAAACCACAACAGAAAGGATCAATCAGTCAAACAATTAAACCTCTATTTCTCCGATTTTAGAAAGTCTAACATTGAGGGGTCAAACCATAAATTTTCCTTTACACGTTTGTACCAATTAGAATAGGGATCCAGTATATCATGGGTCAAAATTATTAAAATAAATACCTATTATTAAATTGGTTATATCCATCTACTATATCTTTCATAATCTTCGGACTTTCAAGAATATTTTTCACTTCAAATTCATATACAAGAATATTTTGTTTTGCAAGATTTTTATTTTCTCTTTATAGCGGTGCAATACAAAACAAACTTTATATTTTTTACGTGATTTAATTACAAATTAACGATTTTCGGATTCTTTCCTTTACTTTTCCTATGAGACTTAGAAACTTGATTTACAGTTTTAAGGGACTAAATATTTGATATTAATTTCAGACAAGCAGATATACCAATAACGAAATGATACTATAAGGGTTATTTTTCCTTTTGAGGTACGGAACCTTAAAATTAAATATAATTGCCACATTATAAGATTTAGATCAGTTTATTTGTTTCTATTTTCATTTTCAGTAACGGAGACAAAACAAGATATTGAGTGTCAACACTAAAATATTTTTCCCAATTGTAAACGTTTAGAATTTCCTGGAAACTAAGGAGAGAATGCATGTTTTATTAGCGTGTGTTATAAGAGGCTTACAAAGTACGCCATCTACCACTTATAGGAAGACACCATGAAGTGACAGTAACAATATTCCATTGGTATATATATAATATTTTTAAAGTTCAGTGTCATTTTACCCATATTTCATGTTAGCTGTGTTTATATATGTATAACATTTTTTTTACATAAATTTTTTTATGTTTTTGTGAATTCAATCAAAACAATTAGTTTTGAAATAAAGAACGTTAAAATGTTTACACTTTTATTACTATTGAAGTGGAGGAGGTGGCATATGTATACAAGTATTAATTACTAATAAACTTGTTCACAATATGATATATTTTAGGACATTGATTCCTGTTGGAGAAAACTTTTGTATTAAAATACAATTAAACTCTAATGCTTCTTAAGAATATGGACCTTGTTAGAATATGAATATTTTAATTAACTAAAATAAATATTTGCAAGAAATTTTTTGTTTTACATATTCTTTATACATTTAAAACGGTACCCTAATACGTATATAGGTAACATAACACGTACAATTTTTCAACTTGTATAAATGACAATTAGAATTTGATTAGGAAACATCAAATAAAACCTGTTTTAATAACCTGCTTGGGTCCTTACGATTCGCTAATTCATCTAAAGCCGTATGTACCTGTGATCAAACCAACACACCATGGTGAAGACATATTTTTTATTTCTTGTTTGATTTATACTTCCTATTCTACGGTTTCTTATGTGTTAGTACTGTAACATAGATATTTAACCCAAATATCTGCATTCAATATATAAACATACTTTATATAAACATACGCATCTTTTTTACTAAAATACGATTTTTTGGCTAAATAAATTTTTTGCCATTATAATTAATCGTAAAATACGATTATTTATAATGGCAGAAATGGTTAAATGATTACTTTTCTTATTTTTGTTCATATTTCTTTGTGCTTTATTTTGAATATTTATCTAATGAATAATAATAGTAAAAGATAAAGATTTCCATGATCGATATGTGTAACGGAACCCTTCAGATAGATGCACGAAAGATACATAGATCTGTTACACTGACCTCGAGATCTGTGCTCAGAGTGAATACATTACACAAAATAATTATCTGAAGGGATTAACCCTTTGAGGGGTGGTCAGGTTGTTCGGACATTTAAACGCAACCGGCCAGCTGAGCTCAGTTTTAACTTTTCTATATTGAAGTTGTGAGGTATGTCAGGTTAATTTTGCGTACTGTTTTATTTAGGATTGAAGTATTTAGATGACGGATATTTAACTTAACTTAATATAAACTCTTAAACCGTGAACTCTGCACCTAATCTAATAAAATATTATTTATCAAATTTTTTTAAGCTGGAGACACTGATTTTTTAAACTGCGGCATGTACATATTCTCTTCACTGAGAAAGACAATAATCGGGGGTTTTTACTTTTTTTTCTTTTATGTAATGGAGTACCTTTTATACTATAACAGTGCACTTTTGTTGACAGGTAATTTAAAAAAAAATCCAACGTCAGTGTTGGTACTATTTAGTGTGATTACGTTATTATGTCGAAATTTTAGTATTTCATTACTTTAGCCTATTATGGCCCATTGTCACTTGTGAAGAGAACATGTTATGCTCTACGATATATCGGGACATTAAAAAGTTGCTGCCATGACCGGTTGTGCCTTATAAGATGTTATAATTTATATTATCGATTAATTTGATAATAAATCTATCGTCTTTATTAACTGACCGCGGATCGTAAGTATGGTTCAATGAAAAAAAAGTACCCTTATAATTTCATTATGTCCGTCCGTTCATCCCCAAATTTTACATGAAGATTAAGTAATGTGTACCTAATCTTCATACACACACACACACATGTACACAAACGCAAGCACTCGCACACGCATACGCGTGCACACACACACATACTCACACGCACACAGACACACACACACAGAGATAGGCAGATACACACATACACGCACACACACACACATATATATATATATATATATATATATATATATATATAAATATATATATATATATATATACATTCATATATATATATATACGTATATATATATATATATATATATATATATATATACATACATATACATAAACATATGTAAATTGAAAGCAAAATATTTTAATACAGCCTGTAGAATAGAAAAAAGTTTAATAAAATAAAACTTCTCACATATCGAGGAAAATGGTTTGAAAATAAAATTGAGGGTTCGTTTACGTGTTTTTCATACTTAAGCCTTACATGAGATGTAAAACCGTACTTTCTACTTTCAAAAGATACTAGTATGTAATTTTTCAAACGTAGCATGCGATTAAACATTTTAATTAAAATAATTTCAATAAGCTTACATCAAAATTTGAAGAATTACAAAATGCTAGCGAACCGTACTTTCTGCGAAATGCAGGTGGTACAATAATTAAAAAAAAAGGAATAGCGCTGTAACTATTTTTGAAATAAGTTTAATATCTCAGTGTTAATAATTAGAATTATTGTAGTGTAAAAATAAATAATTATTTCGGGAAATTATAATAGTAGCAATACCTGTAACTCAAATGAGTTTTCGTCACACTTAATTTCAAAGTCAAATGAATTGTAATGCACAAGTGTATACTAGTACGTATATTACAGATTAACACTCATGTATTATATTTCAGACAATAGAGACTATAAAAAAAAATACACGGATTCCATATGTACTAGGATAAACCAGAGTCGAAGAAACTTTTTAATATTGTTTGAAATAAATTGATAAATTGACTGCATATATCAAAAATATGATTTTTGAAGAATAAACTGCAAAGAGTCGTGTTAAATATTACTCTTGAATGATAACAGCGAAGGAATTAATAATCGTGTAAATATTATCACTATTAAGTCGACCTATAATTTTATTTCGGGTGTGCGCATGAACAATTCACATTGTAGTGTTTATTTAACAAAAACCTACGAATGTTGACGGAAAAAATGTTAACACTCTTGCTACATTCAATCATGGAAAACTTAAGAAAATATTAAAAATAGGTGCTGTTGCATTGAAAAAGGGATTCGAACTAGCTAAATAATAGTTAATTGCTATAATTATTAGTGAAAATGCATAAACAATCATATTGCATTTAATTAAAAATTTCGAAGGGTTCGGAGGGGGGATAAGTGCATCAATTAACTTTATCTGGAGAAGATTGGTAACTCGAGTTGCCAAACACGCGATTGATAATTCAACAAAAGAGATCAAGTCGATATAAAAATGAAGAGAAGCAATGTGAAATAAAAATATGGAGATGCATTTATTCATTAATCGATATTCATTCAATTTGAATATGGAAAGAATATTTATTTTACTAGGATAATTTTAGGATAGGAACTAAAAATTTGCTTTCTCAGTTCAGCAAAGAGGTTTGGCTCATATTGTAGCCAAATATATTCTATTTTTTTCGCTTCTTTCACAAAGATTGAAATCATTTTTATATCGCACTATACCACGTGCATAATTTAATAAATTTTTGCTCTAAATAGTATTCATAAAGAAAGGGTATTTTAAGTTTTCTTCATAAAATACTATATTTTGAACTTACCTGCCGAAATGGATTTTTAGTTGCCAACCTAATTTTTGTGCCTAAAATTGTTTTTCTTTTATTTTTTATTTTATCTCCAAATATCGATATAAATAAAGTCATGCGCAAAGCTTCTATATAAGTGTTATATTATTTTGAAAACCGACCTCAGAAAGGTCGTATTAAAAAAGTTAAAGGTAAGTATTAAAAAGTAAGAAATAATTAACTCAAAATAGGTACCGACTTATTTGCTATAAATAACTAAGTCACTTCTTTTTAAAGCCGGTACCAGCACCGTCGACCAATTTAAACAAAATTATAATTTAATTTAATTTATAATGTAAATTTAAAACTTTAACTTCTTCTGTACACATTTTGTGTAAATTCATAAAATTCATAAATTAAGTAAATTCATAAAGGGCGTATTTATAATATAAAAATTTACATCTACTTAAGTTGTTTGGCGGTGCTGGCATCGACTTCAAAAATAAGTAACTTATTTATTTATTAATATATTATTGTTAATAATCACAATTATTTTCTTTCTTAGAATATTGAATAATTATTAAAAGTTACGGGTAAAAGCTAGTCTATATCTAATTTCCGTTTGGTCTAAAATTGATTATAAATAACTCAGAAATGAAGCGATAGTAGTAGTTGGCAATGGTTAGCTGGTAACCGTGAGGAGTTAGTTTCTCCGTGTCCAAATTCCAATATCAGAATTTGCAAAATAATAACAAAAGTAACAACTAACCCGTGGCATATATAATGAATCCCGTTCGATTTACTACCATCTATTAAGGAGTTACATTATTCATCTTCAGAACTCATCGTCATACACTGACCTGGTCGATGCCTAAACAACTACCAGTAGCAAATATGTTAAAGGACATTTAAATTATTACCAACCGATAGTTCCATTGTTCACTTCCAGAACTCATCATCAGGCCCTGACCTGGACGACGGTGTAGTTATTTTGCAAAGTAACTAGAAGCAAATATCTTTAATAACGATTGTTTTAGTAATGTCCGTTAAGGAGTTCCATTGCTTATATCTCGAACTCAGACCCTGACCTGGTAAGTGGTGTAGTTATGTTTCAAAATAACTAATACCTATAGCACATATTTTGAATCATAGTTAATTTACTGACTTTCGTTAAGGAGTTCCATCGTTCATTTCCGGACATCGTCACCAGATGATCATCATATTTATATGGGACTACATCTAGAGAAATCTCTTTCAAATAAAAAAAGAGCTATCGTAATCGGTTCACTAGGTAAAGAATCATCGTAGAACATACATAAAAGATTTAAAAATTCCAACGAATTCAGAACCTCCTATTTTTTTGAAGTTGGTTAAAAATGTTGACATTACGTTAAGCTTTTGGTAATGTCGCTACTTCCTGTATGCATTATTATCCTCATGATATATATCAGAGGGCATGTCCTTTTTTTCTGCTCGGTGACATCAAGAAACGCTACTGTACCTTGTCTGAGATATTCATAATAAGATATAGAAATAATCATCAGTGTTTATTCCACAAATTATTTATATTTCAACATGTTATAATCCCAACAAAAGAAGATAAAACCAACTAAAACGATGCACATAAAAAACATAAATGATCGCATTACATAAGCTGAGGTACATAGTATAAATTACCCATTAAATCAATATACTGCTCTCGAAAAGAACATTGCAGAGAATTCATTTTCTGTTATTCCTGAAAAACGTGAAGTAAAGAAAAAATTATTTCGAACTTTGGAACAAAAAATAAAGTATTATAAATTAGATGAAAAGACAAAGACGAAAGTTTTTAGAAAAAGAAATTAATTTTATTCAAAGATGTGAAACATAAAGTTAATATCTTTGTGAAAATGATTCTAACAGTAGCACGTATCAGGAAAGAAGGAGTTTATCACTCGAAACTAAAAAGATATAATCTTTCCTTGCGAATTCTGCACAGTGTGCACTTTCAGTCAATTTCCAATTTAGACCAGGGCTGATAGAACATATTGATTAAACAATTTTCATTTAATTTCATTTTACTTGTGTAGACATGGTTGAGAATTGTCATAAATTTCTTTAACATTTTCTACTCAATTTATTGCATATTTACAAATTGTGTAAGAAATTATTGAAAAAACAATTATTCCTATGAAATTTATGTATGTAAATACTGATACTTTGTGAATAAAAACAATATATTTTATGATTATATAAAGAATAGAGTAAAATGAAACACATTGCACACCTTTCTTACGTTTGTCGAGCTCGTAAACAACGGTACAAATATTTTTTTTATTTTGAATTTTGAATTTTTTTTCATATTAATACAGAATAATAGTAAATATGAAGTATTATTGTTACATAATGTGAAAATAGATACAAAGTTAAGAAATCTTTTAATCTGCCGCCTATTTAAATGTATATCTTAGTACAACATCTACTTCTATAGATAAAGTTAAACACTACATTTTCATTAGTGCAAATCAAAAGAAAATATCGCTAAGAATAACTAAGAATAACGTAAAAGTAAACAGCGAAAAAGAAAGATTTATTAAAACTCCAGTATCAAAGAAAATGTAAATATTTAGAGCAATTTAAGAAAAAGGCTAAATGAAAATTATTATCAACATTATTATATATATTGTTATTAATAACAATAACGACAATTATTAAAATTAACATTATATTTTTGTTTATCTTTAAAAGTATGAAAATTTGTCTATTCTTATTGTTAGGAGAAGATTTTTTTATGTTATTACGTAAAGGTTTAAAACTTTCGATTCGTTATAAAATGTCGTTTTTATTTTTAAAAGATAACCTAATTTCAATTAAAATATGTTTTGTCTCTTGTTGACAATACATAAATGTTTTGTTATTTCAAGTTTATCGTGCATTTGCGAACACAAATGCTAAATTTAACTAAATATTATAGTTTTAGAAATATTTATAATTACTATTTACGTTGAATAACTACTATTAAAATAAAAATTTGGAAGAAATACCCACACAAATCCGAGGTTGATAAAATGAATATTTAAATGTAATGAACAATATATACTAGCTACATACATATACAATGATAACCATTGCATGCAAATTCGACGTTGATACTATAAACTTGATTAACAATGTGTACCGGCGATTTTTTACGAGGTATATACAAAAATATCTGAGCTTGATGAAATAAACATTTTCTTGTAGCACCAACGTTCAGATTGTCCGCACTTTCATGATTTAAAATTGTTCAAAATACTAAAGTTGTTAAATTTTCTAAGAGGGATTTGAGATGCTAAAAATATTTTAAAGGCGAAACAAACAAATTAAAAGGGCCAAGAAACACAAAAGTACTTGAACTAATGCACTCAAATATTTGTGGTTTAATGGAAATAACATTGCTCTTATAGCGAAATATTTTTGGACATTTATGGATGATTATTCAAAAAAGGGATTCACCTATTTTCTAAACATAAATAAAATGGTATAGAAAAATTCAGGAAGTTTAAGAATCTAGTCCATTTAAGCTGTTACATCAAAGGTCTCCGCTCGGATAATGGATTCGACTTTTTATAAAAATACTTCTTCGCTCTCCTAAAGGAGATGGAATTAAATACCAAACTACCACACCAAAAGTATCCAAAAAAAATGCAGTTGCAGAAAGTATAATGAACGCACTTGTCGAAAAGGCAAAGTGCCTGCTACTTAAAGCCAACTTACCAAAATAATATTGGACGGAGGTGGTATCCAATATTGGTTACCTCGCTAATAGAGCTGTAATACGCATATCGGCATATGAAACTCCGGATAAAATGTGGTCAGGACAAAAACTAGATATTAGTAATCTGAAGGTTTTTGGCTATAAGATCATGATTTATATACGTTATTAAATGATGAGTACAGCTAATGCGATAAAAATAGGCTTAATGCATAAAAAAAATTGATAATTAACATTTATTAAATGCGGATCAAGCAGGATAAAACCAAAGACATAACAAAATAAATCAGTTTATTTCGGAACAGCCTTATTACAACATGACATGACGTTTTCGGACGTATACTTTCGTAGCAAGGATAAGAGTATAATTTAGAATTTTCTGTTAATGTCATTTATCTTTTAAATTAACTTCAAAATTTGTATGGTATGTTAGTATAATATTATCGTTTTATATTTATATTAGTATTTTTTGGAATAAACATACCATATAATATAATAATACGTACCATAAAACGTTTATGGAAATAACGTTTAGTCACCGTGATGTGATAGACATAAGAAGAAGGTGGCGCGTGAAACATAAGACCTGAAAAAAATATAAAAGAAATACTTTTTTTTCAATTTATAGTTCAAAATGCAACCAATGACATGGTTAAATTTTTTCCATTTCCAAGAGTTATCTCTAGTAAAATTAGTCCATTTAGGTATCAGTCTCCGAATTTTCTTTATTTATTGTTTTGCTGTTTTCTTTATTTAGTGTTTAAATTTTGGGGATATGCCTAAATAAACGTTACAAATTTTCTTTTTATTTTGTGTAAACATAAATAATAGTTTCACACTTTTCTAACTCCACGCCGATAATTAATTTTTAATTATAAGCCTGTTCGCCAGTGGTTCCGTTCACAATTTATTGTAAAACATTAAATTAGCTAAGAAAAAGCGACACGCAACAATCTAAGATAAAGGAAAAAAAATTACTCAAAAATTTATCCTTTTTAATATGCACAAACTGATAAAACCCTTTTGCATTTAGTTTTAAATATTTTTCTGATTTGATTAACTATTTCTTATGTTTACATGTTTAAATATAATGAACATAATTCCTAAATTAATAAAGGGTAAGAAATATTCAATTAAAAATGAATATATTTTAAAGAAACAATTTTTAAAGAAATGGAATCCTAGAAAAAAGAAGTAATTTTTTTCATCTTACAAAGAATACAGATTTATAATATGCAATTCCAAAGAGTTAATAAAAATAAGAGATGTAGTCTTTATAGAATTTGTCGTAAAATGAAATTATATCTCGATGAAAGGAACGGAGTCCAAGTATTAGCCTACAACTTATATTTTTGATAGTATCACTGCAACGTCCCAGACGTTAGCCATAGACTGTGAATCAAATCTGAAGAACACATTTGAAAGTGAGTCTCCATTGAATGAAATTGCATAGTTAACGAATATAAAGATGGAGACCCAACATCCTCAAACATGACAAAAACAAAAAAAACATACCGACGCGTTCGAAAATAACAGAAGCAAATGGTTATCTGTACTACGACAAAGGTTTTTCTGTTTTCATACCTTTGAGCTATCACTAAAGTTCATGACAGCCTGTGAAGTCGCTAAAGTATTTGTTTTTTTTAAAGCAATTGTTAAAGGATTTTAGTGAATGTAATAAAAATGCTACGCGTTTAAACATTAATTATAATTAGAGTTAAGTGGGTGTCATTAAAAATGGTCAATTTTATTAAAGATATAAATATATAGGCACTAAGTTTCAATTTGTATAGGAGTAACAGCGTGAAAATAACATAGATTTAAATATTATAAATCATTAGTACGCTAATTTATTTGCAAAGGTATTGGCTCAAAATTAACTTAAAGATAAAAAAGTTAACATTTTATTGGCAGTCTATACAACTATGTAAGAATTACAGGTATCTGTAATTCTTTACTTTATAACTTGCAACAATTATATTTGTAACTACTTAATTTTACGATACACTTGTATTATATAAGTGTTTAATCTTGGATAGTATTGTTTAATCTACTTTGAATTGTTAACTTTATAACCTATTTATATTGTCTTGATATCTATTTAACTTCATGTAATATTATTCATTGTACTGTCAACTGCCCAATTTTAAGTTCTTTTATTTATCTGGTGTTACAACGTTCCTAATTATCAACTATCCTGAAAGTATTAATTTAGAGCTAGGGTATATATTAATTTCAACCCTTTCTCTGCGATTTCCATATTAGAAAATAGAAAATCCATGGCTCAGCAACTATACTTTCTCCTTTCCGCTCAGTAACGACAAGAGTTGCGGTGATTATTTTTCAGAGATCCTCATTTTGATATATACGAAAAACTACCCATGTGTCTACAGCAAATTAATTATTTATTTCAATAATAAAATTACTAATGCAAATTTTGATGTGAAACATCTACAGGAGCAGGTATAAACCGAATCGTTGGCGTGGTGACGCTTGCCGTGGCGACGTTATACTAAGGTATATATATAGTCTATATGTGTGCGGTATGGCGACGTGTCGCCATGCGCAACCGACTACGCGACCCCTTCCTCACTCAGTTCGACGCTGTTGTTTACAAATCACCATTTTCTGTATGAAATTTGTAATACTTTATTTTTTCATTAAGCTATATTTAGTTCTTATAATAATCTTGTCTTTTATACATATTACTTGTACAAACACGATGTCTCACATCTGCCAGGCGTCCAGTGACGGCTCACTTTTTTTTGAATAACATATTTTTTTAAATTAATGAATTTTGAAGTTTTTATTTTGAAATGATGCCATCGAATTGGAATTAATTTATTGAGAAAAAAAAATGTTTAAAAACGGCTACACTGAAAACTACTTTTTATGGTCGAAAAAACTATCGTTTTTTAATAAATTCCAAAAATTTAGGTTCTTCTTCTCATGAAATACATGTGCACTAAAAGCATGTAAAATTATATTTTATTTTGTTATTTATATTTTTATTTTGACAGGTTCTTACCATGGAACCCGAAGATAGTTAATAGAACTCGTAAATAAACACACATAGTTGCCAAGTGCTCCAATTTAATCGGTTTTTGCATTCGTGTCCCGCCGTGGGGACTAAGCATGGTATTTTCTCAAATATACAGGCTGTCCTGTAAGGATTGGACCAACAAAAGTGTTGGTGGAGGCGGTTATTACACATACAAAAAATAAATATAGCAATATTCTAGGCCTAATAATTTTAGAGATATGATTTTTTAACAATATTTTTCGCACCGCAAAAATTACACCAAAAATGTACGGCAACCTTATGGAACTTTGTTTCAAAAACATTTATACAGGTTCCAAAACCCAAAATTTTCTGGTACTAAATCATTTCATAACATGTTTTTTATTCTTAAACCCACACCAATGATAATTTTTTTCAGTCATCGTAAAATAAAACAAGTGTAGTATTTATAATCTTACCGCATTTATTATGTTTTTTTTAAATGCTCAAAATTCCTTCCTCTAGCAACTATGCATAACCAGCATCATCTTACAATTTTTTTTCTTAAACTTCCTAAGATCTTTTCGTTATTTTATACCACTCACCCACAGTAATTTAAAAAATTGTTTGTCTTAATTGTTGTTCATTATCGTTAATAGTCTCATAGATCACCTCCTTGAAATATCCCCATAGAAAATAGTTCAAAGGTTGAGGTCTGGCAAACGTGGTGGCCATGCAATAGTACCTCATATCCATCTATTTGGGTAAGTTGCATTTAAGTATTCAGTTACTTGTCGGGAAAATTGGGCTGTGCATCATCGTGCTGTAGCCAAGTCCTGATACGTAATCTTGTGAAATTTCATTCAACAGATTCTCCAAGTCCGTCTCTTAAAAACCGTAGATAAAGAAATCAATTAAACCTCAGTATGAGTTCAAATGGACCGACAGTTTTGCCATCCAGGATTCCAGCCCACAAATTGACTCCGAATTGATGTTGAAATCTATCTTGCCTTATTATGCGGGGATTCTCGACAGACCGTTGGTGTAAGTTAAGCATATTAAATACTCCTATTATTTTAAAACACGAGTCATTGTTCCATAAGATTAAACTAAAAAAGCGGATTTTGCCTGCACGACGCAGCATTTCCTGATAGAAATCTATCAGTCTTTGATAGTCAGCAGATAGCAGTGCCCTCGTTGTACATGGTACAAGCACATATTATTTCTTCTTAATATGCGGTGTATTGAACTTCTTGCGACACCAGTACGTCGAGAAATCCGACGAACATTAGTAGAAGGAGCTTCTTCCACTTCGGCCAGCACTTGAGTTCATCAACATTCCTAGGTCTTTCTTCAGGAAATACAATTCCAGAAATTCGACACACTAAATATGTCGTCACCGTGGTGTGTTGGGTCGATCGCAAGGCGTACGGCCTTTGACGATGCGTCCTACCGCGTGGACCCGGGTTCGATTCCCGGCCGTTCTTTGAACGGGGCTGGACTGGTGTTATGGTTGGCTGTAAGAGATTGTTCTCGTAGCAATAAGTCCGTCATATGTATCAACTAGATACATTAAATAGATAAATAAATAAAATAAATATGCGTTATTAACAAGAAGGAAGGTCTGTGATCGGGATAGCGTTCGCGATTAGGGTAGTGCTCGCGATACGTAAGTGCGGCTTGCCGAGCATTCTCATGACATAGCTCGTAAATGAAATACATTTCTGCATATTCACAAGCCATTTTGTAATGCAGTCGGTCAAAAAATACCTAAATTACTAGCACAAACAAGGTCCAATGCAAACGTAGGTCAACAAATGTAAACAATGGTAAGGAAAAAAACAGCAAAAACACGTTAGCTTCGAGCGACAAGCAATTCACTAAAGAAGCAAAGTTATTGAGGAAGGACAAGGTGGCCATACATTTGTTTTACCCTAGCTTCTTCATAAATCACTCTTAAAGCATAAAAAAGCAGAAATAGCAGAATAGTCTAATAAAACAAATTTTTTCATGCGCACTAACAAAAATTTTAAAAAAATTAAAAAATCATATCTCTAAATTATTGGGCCTAGTATAATAAAATGTATAGTTTCATATAGGTACTAACCCCCTCTATCGCCGACATTTCGTCGGTATACTCCTTAAGGGACAGTGGTAGTAAATGGAGTCCGGAGGGAACCGCAGAGCAAATAAATGCGGCCGATAGGCTCGTGGTATTCCCGTGTCGTGCTGGAAGGGAAGGGAGCGTCTTTTTCGCTACCCGCTCGTAATTGTCCAAATCATTTGTTTCGAAATGTCTCTGACATTGTAACGTTGTTTTCTTTTTATGTCGCTACGATCCTCACACCGAGATACTAATTTGATTATAAAGATTTTTTTATCGAAATCTCTTTGACAGCAAATAAAAGAACAGCGAAATAAAAGCAAAACCTACATGCGTTTAAAAAGGAATGAGAAAATAATAAGAGATGGCTAGAAATTGACTATGGTATCCTTAAATCCAATTACAAGTCGAGTAAGAGAATATTCTTGATCATTCCTACACACATACAGTTTGTTCTCAGAACATAAAAAAATAAAGAAACAAGAATAAAGGTCGCAATTTTAATAGTAAGTTGTGGAAAAGATTACGTGATTAAAAATGCTGGTCGAAACTTTGAAAATAATAAAAAGATAGTTGCAGGCATTGTGAAAATATATTATGCAGCCAAAACGTGGAGTTTCGTTTATTCGCACAGAATGCGGTATTAAAGTTAGTTCTATTACTGATATCGTTCAGCGTCTTACTTCTTTCAAAATTTCAGTAAAATGGAAAAAACTGAGGATTTGGATAAATAGA
Source organism: Druceiella hillmani (assembly GCA_039881145.1). Taxonomy (NCBI): domain Eukaryota; kingdom Metazoa; phylum Arthropoda; class Insecta; order Lepidoptera; family Hepialidae; genus Druceiella; species Druceiella hillmani. The sequence continues at coordinate 8,493,475 of JAYKKI010000059.1, forward strand.
ATTAGAAACACTGATTAGATGACAATATATAAAGCAGTCGCGAAACGTGTTTACCTAAAACCAGAACTTAAAGTTTTTTCTGAGAATTTTTCATTATTCTGCGTTAACTTCTTTTTTTTTTGTTTATGTAGTATTAACCTGAAGAGAATTAGTTTCTCTGTTTAATAATACTTGGAATGACGACATAAACAAAAGGGGGTTTGATCATATAAAATTAAAATTATAAATAATAATTAACTTCTTTCTATCACATACTGATTTTTATGACAACGCACTAAAGAAAAAAAATGACTAAAAATTGCTGACAATCGAAATTAATACTCGTTTAGATAAGCATATATGTTACTCAATAAATTATTAATAACATATTACGTAATTATAGGTACAAATTATAAAATTATTACAATCACGTTACCATTTTAAGATTTTATTTAAATGTATTTTTGTTATGAATACGTTACGTAGATATATTTAGCTTCTACAGTGCATATAATTAGCGAATCGACGCAGTCCTGAACAAATAAAATTCGCGACATTTGCACCACCAAAATGTAATCATCAATTAATTGCGAAAATTACTTCAATGAAAATCTACAACCATACATTTTAGAAAAGGCTATGGAATTTTTTTAATATTAAAATAATTTTTTTATATAAAAAAAAACAAAAACACAAGAATATACAAAAAAACATTTAAAAAAATTATCAAATTTGGAAAAGACCATTTTCTCCTCCAAATTTCAATTCTTTCATAATATTTCGTGAATTTCGGCAAAGAAAAATTGATACTTAGAAAAAACTGAAATAAATATACAAAATGAACGTTCAAAGTCATATGATTCAAAATTACTTGCAAATGTTCCAAAAAAAATACATAAACATTATTTAAAAAAGTAACATGTCGGGTTTTTGCCGCGTATGGAAAAAAATTGCTACAGTAAAAGTAAAAAAACTAATTATCTTTTTATTTTACAACTTTCTTTGATCAATTAAGTATAAAATTCGAAAAAAGTTATGTTATTTTTGTGAAAATAAAATTATAAACTATTCAAGAAAAAGCGTGGAGGTTTGATTTTTCTTCACATACTATAGTAGTGATTTCTAAAATTGGGTCAAAAAGTATTAATAACTCGAATAGTATACTTTCTTTTTACACGCATAATGTTCAAAATACATATGAAGTAGAAAAAAATACTACGTTTATTTGATAAGTAATAAAGATACTTTAAAACTAATTACAAACTCAGCCTATTTTATCCAGTCCAGAAATATCGTCTGTAGTTATAATTGTTTCGTTAGAAACGTATCTTTTATTACTTTATCACGAAAGGATTAAACAAAATTTACACCCTGTAAATATGAAACGTTATATTTTTAATTAACTTGGAGACGAATGCTCAATTATGTGTATACTTGCTTGAATTCTAAGTAAAAAAATTTTATAAAAGTTTTTTTTATTTAAAAATTAAAATAAATTATCACAATCTGCAATAAACGTGATTTCACGTCATTTGTTTCAATTTCGACAGAAGTTCACGAAATCCACTTTATAATTTACGGACATACATCGTCTGAATTTTGAATATTATTCACATATGTAGTGTTATAAAACATATTTTTTATAATTTTTTTATATAATAAATCTAGAAACATTTCTTTCCCTTGTAAGTATGCAATTTTATAATTTTAATAATTCGGAAACGAATACTAACGCTTACTTGAATTCCTGCACACGTCAGAATATAATTGAAAAGAACGAAGTAAATAATCACAATCCAAAATAAATTTCGAATATTTTAATATATAATCAATATATTTCATAAAAGTAAGTGTATAATATGTGTGCCGCTAAAACTCAGAAACGAGTCCCGGGACGGTCACGGCAGTTATATGGTGTAGTAGTCCTCTATCTCTCATCCATAAAGAAGGTTTGGTTTTTACCTGAAGGGCGTGCTTAATGTCTGGAAGTATCGCCGTCTAGAAATTTCTATAACAGTCTAGAATATTCGAGAACATTCTACAACATTCTAGAATATCCCGGAAGATTCTCATATATGGAATATATGAGAATCTTCCGGGATAAAGAAAGAATAGTCTGAAACGTTTGGAAACATTCCGCAACATCTCAGATCATCGTGTAATATTCCAGAACACTCTCAAATGTTGTGGAATGTTCTGGAGCATTGTGGACCAATCGAAGCCTTTTTTGTATGGGTGGGGCTACCTATTGGCAGGGGTTTGATGTTCGAAACCACGACGGATCTTGCTTTATATATTTGCTTTATATCTATCAATGGGTAGCCTTATCCATAAAAAAAAGGCGTCGAATATTCCACAATGTTCCAGAACATTCCACAGCATTCGAGAGTGATCTGGAATTTTCCAAAATGACCTGGGCATCCAGACTATTAAAAACGGGATCCTTTTTCATGGATGGGGGATAGAGGGCTTCCAAACCATATAACTCCCTTTATCGTACCGTGACTTGTTTCTGAGTTTTAATGGCATGCACATTGTACATTTACTTTTATAATATATATATATATATATATATATATATATATATATATATATATATATACATATATATTGATTATGGTGTTGGTTGGCTTCTAAGCTATTTAAATATTTTATCACCTTAAGTATAATTATTTGATTGCTCTTATAACTTAATTGCTGATGAAAATCATAATTATTTTTTATAAGTAAATTTCTCCCAAGACTTACTTTCTTCTGAAAGAAGATGACTTTTTTTCCTTAATCACATCCATTTGAACAGTAATGATTTTTTGTCCGAAATATTTATTAACTCGTTTTATTAACATATATTAATAACATTTGATATTAAGTGTGTTTACAATTTGGTGTTCATGATGTATTTTTTTTCAATCTTTCCCGAAAAACCGATTTCTAAAATAGGCAAGACAAACAATGAGCGATGATACCCTAGATGATAGATTGAAATTGGTGCTTTAATTTAGAGATTAACAATAGTATCGTTAAAACGTAAAGAGTATACACATTTTACTTATGCATTAATTTATTTATAAGAAATTGTTGACTAGCAATACAGGTGTTAGTTAAACAGACATCATATGAACTGTTGATGAAGTCTGTGTTGGCGTTTTTTTAGATTCATATTAAAAATATCCCTAAATTTATATTGCAGGAAGTTCCTCAGGATCTGATCTAGGAAATCGAAGAACTCTTCACTCATGATGAGTATAACTCCCAAGTGATGAAATGGACTCTAAAAGTCAACAATGGTACATCTTAACGGTTAACAACTTTAATATGAAGATTGAATTAACTCTTTGTGGTTGATGATAAATAACTTATGTAATACTCCTACCCTAGTATTATATTAGTCGTTGTTCATTGGAGGTCGACAGAGGTCGGCAGTGGTACTTCTTCCGGGTTTATGATATATAACTCGTGATTAGATTAAAATACATAAGCATTTTTTTTCTCAATTTTAGGGAAATTCCAATCGAAGTTCTGGATGAAGTCTGGTCGTCGACAACTTTACTCCTCATTAATAAACGGTCCATACATCTTGATAGGATTATTTCATTACTACATAGGATTGGTTCCTAAGCAATATCTTTTGATGTAAGTGGACATTTCTAGTGTAAACTTAGAGGAAATAAGAATATTAATAATGATTTTTCAATTTTAATTACCTGAACTTATGCAATTTAAAATTTTCCCAGAGTAGTTTTTTCAGTAATTTAAAATACATCAAGTTATGTATTTTAAATTACTTAACGTTATTCTATCCAAAGTTTTCATTTGACTTAAGACAATATCCTTTTATTCTGACTAATAAAGGTTTTTGGTAAAGTAGTTACTTTTTATTTGTACGTTGTCATATCTCAAAGTAGGAGCAGTTAGGTTGCGTTGGACAAATTATGTTCCTAAAAATATGTCTAGCTAAGAATGTTGTTTATAATTGTGTTTCTAAATAAAATTTTTTGGCCAAATATTTAAAGCTGAAACTTTGCAAATAACATATTCGTTTGTAATTATTATGATCTTGAATTTTTTGAAGTTGGCGCATGTTAAAAAGCAAATATTAATATAACGCATACAATTACACCAAAATGTTTTAAACTCAGTCTATTTTGAGAGTTTATAAATATCTGAGTAATTAAATACTATAAATATCTGAATAAAACCTTTAATTAAAACTATTTAAATAGATACCCAACTCCACCCAACTGACTCAATAAGGCTATTGTTGAAAAAAAAACTACGTACTGAAACTGACTCGTCTTTTTAGGTTTAAATTAGTTTTAAAAATCAGGAGACAACGCACATCGACGAAACACTGGAGTGAACGGTGTGCGTTTGCCGCTTGAATAACCTCTAAACTCTAAAATTCTTTCCCCGCCAAAAGTGCACGTCAAAAAGTGGCTGCGGGAATGAGATCTTTAATGACAGACAGATTAAACTATTAAGGAAACCCTAACATGATTTACAAGACGTTTGGTCAATTCTAAAAGTTCTCATTAATATTTGAAAAGAATTGTAATAAGTAGAAACAAAATATTTAGTTAACAACTGTCCGCTTTTTAGACTTTACAATGAAGTTTGTTTTAATAACACTGATTTTTCAGTTAAAATTATCATTCCCTTTTTATGTAATTTTTGAAGTCTTTTTTTTTTTAAATAGTTATTTCAATTTACGGTACCAAATACTATCCGTTGAAGTCCCCATCGGCGAATTACACCCGTGGAAGTTCTCGTCAGCGAAAGGTTTCCATGCGTCTGAAGCTACATCCTGCATTTTTCAATATTATTTTAATGAAATTTATATTGAATGTAATTAAAAATACACACGACTTATTAGTTTATTTTAAATTCAAAATTATTATTGAAAAAATTTGTCCCTTTGAAAGCATTTTTTTTATTATAACATGCGGTTAACATTCTCCAGTTGGTGCAAAAATGCATCACATCATCAATATTTAGCTTTGATTTATATATAATTCCTCTTATAATAAGATCATTTAAATGAGGTTTCTATAATACGATATTATAGAAAATATTGCTATATAAGTGACATAACCTTCAAAGTAAAGTTTTAAATATAAATACAAATGTAAATATTGCTACTTTGATCGTAAGCGTATTTTATTTTCGCGTAACGCATGTTTCAAGAGCGGATGGAGGTTAAAAGCTCTTTCAATATCTATATTTCGAACTCATGCCAGTCAAACTGAACTTCTCTTTGTTGGCTTTTTAAAATATTTACATAATATTTATATTTTAAATATTAACGCCGTCAGTGAAATGGGACATCCTTGTGCTTCGCTTTTATTTTGTAGGCACACTCGAACGGATAAGTAAAAAATATTTTGGCTTTACGATTTTGAAAGCTTACTTTTGAGAGGTAGGTTTTAATTCGATTAAATTCAATGTAAATTTTATTATAAACCCTTTTATTCCCATGTAACTAGATGATATTTATGTGAAATTTTTACTAGTAGCTATTTTTAGCAATTCGTACTTATTTTGCCCGTATGTATATCGAGCTCTGGTAATGATGAAATGGAACCTTATACAGGTTTCGAAGCCATAGCTATAATTTATTAAGTACAGGCTTATTTCAAGTTAGTATTTTCAACATCTTCACCTTAGCAAGTTTCTCTGAAACAAAATAAATGCTTGGAAAATTAAAGTCCAAGTGAATTACCATATTGAAATATTAGAGTAAGAAGTTACCAATTGAGGAAAGAGCGGTGAATAAAAATAGTTAATAATAAAGGATAAAGAAGACTTATCAAGAGAAATTAATTAAAACTTTAGTGAAGTTACTAAATTAGATTTATTTAACTTAATATATTAAAAGAGATCTACTTACAATGTGTCAGAAGATTCAGTTTGACCTCGGCCGGATATGTCAATCCAGCCCATATTTTATCTTTATTACACTATATGTATATATATATATATATATATATATATATATATATATATATATATATATATATATATACACACACACACACACACACACACATATATATATATATATATATATATATATATATATATATATATGTGTGTGTGTGTGTGTGTGTGTGTATGGGTGTGTGTTCATGTATATTAACTTGCTTGTATTGTTTCCTGTGTCATGGCAAATTAAATATCTCTTTCAATCCGTCGATAAAATAGTTTTTATATTCAGTAATCCTTTTCAAATTTATAAAATATTTTATAATAACAATCATCGTCTAAAAAGCTTAATGAGAACCTGCTTCAATCGATAAATGGGTGGATAAAATAGGTTCTGTAGTTAATTCAATTAGTTCCAAATTATCTTAATTGAAGAATGTTAGTCAAAGACTGCTTTCTAAATCAGACAATATGCATCTAATAGCAAATGAGACACAATATTTATTTAGGCTGATCCTAAACTTAAAGACTTAATCTATTGTACTATTTCAAGTATCATTAAATTTTTGGATATTGAAACGAAAGTTCACCTCCATCAAAAATTACTTATTTCAAATTTATATTACATTTGAGATACTTGCCTGGTAGCAGATTATTCCAAATTTCTAAGTATGATGCCATACTATGTATAATATTTTGTTAAATTATTTTGTGCCATAGTATGTATAATATTTTGTTAAATTTTTATAAACGATCGTAAGCTCTTATATTAAAAGTAGTACGATTCATTGCACCTCAGCTTGTGGCACATAACACGTCTCTACCCTACTTCGCCGTTAACTTGTGTGTGACCAACCGAATGAGCAATAGATCTTCATTAACAAAATTTTATTATTATTTATATTATGGTAATAATTTTTATATTCTAATTTTTCATTTTAAATCATAAATGCGCACTTAAGAAAAAATTTGTTATTTTATCTTTTTCATAATAGGATAGTTTCCAAGAAACAAAGGAAAATTTTTTACAAAAAAATTATTTTGTAAATGTGAACATTATTATTTCTGTACCTCTAAAAGAGCTAACTTTATGCAAAAATAAAAAATCTATTTTATAAAAAATTGGAGCCGTAATTTATCCATTTTTCTCGAAAAGTTGATAAATGTTGGGAAGACACCAAAAATGTATTTTCTTTCCTCCATTTTCAAAATGGTTTAGTTACCGAAAAACTCAAATAATGAAGGCTATACCCCTATAAAGCAAAAAAAAAAGATCTAAATCTTTTAGGTGAATTCATAAAATTATTTTGGGGATTTTTTTTAGTTTGACCATATTTATTATTAAAGTTTCACTCGAGTACGAAAGATGAGAAGAATAAACGTATATTTTACTAAAATTAACTTATAATTCTTAATTAAAAACAGTTACTATTTCTCTGTTTCATTTCATTTATTTGGCTATATTTGCACAACAAAATTACTGCGGTCCTTTAATTATATTTCCAATGATCAGATTAGTTGTGTAATTATTTCGAAGTCCCAAATTTTCAAAAGAATTTTTTTATATTTCTTTTGAAATGAGTACTATTAAAGACATTTACTCGTAAGCGAAGAATGAAATGAGGCGTTTCCGAAGGAAGCTTTTTGACAACATTTATAATATTTTATGCAGTAAGATTTATTACTGGATTTTCGTAAAAAATATATATTCGTAGTAGAGCGATATCCCCGTCGAAATTATTTCTTATTGTTTAGATACTGTCCTGAGTATATGATACATGTCCTGATATTTGCACGTTGGTCATCAGTAACTGACAAACAAATAATTTTAGAGGGATGAATTTGGCGGTAAGATTAATTGAAACCTAGGTATTTAGCTATTTTACTTAACTACCGTAAAAAACAGGTAGAATTTTTTTATAGTTCATATTTCCATAAGGTATTTTAGCACTATGCAAATATGAAAGCGGAGGAATCACCATAGCATAAAAGTATTTATCAACAAATATTTTATCGAGGGAATCATTTGTACTCTTTCGTACTTTTCAATTTCATCTGACATTTTACGACAGTCCTTGATTCATTCTTACAAATAAAAACAATACAAATAGTAAAAGTTCGTATCCACAATACTTAAATATAAATAAAAATACATTTAAGTTTTTATTTATCTTTATCTGCTATAAACTGGTAACAATATAACGGGAAAAACAAAAACTAAATTATAAAAAAGGCTTTATAATTCATGTACATAATTCAAATGTAAGTAAAATAAAACAAGTACTAATGATTAATGTGAACGTGAGTTTAGATTGGGAAAATAATATATAAGAGAACGAAAGGGCTGGCGATTAGCATGCTTAAGAATTTTTCACTTATTCGCCACGTTGTAGATAAGGACTTTGTGTCTGTTGGTGCGTAGTTGGTTAATATATGGCTTTATGTAGATAATATCAGTGCTTATGATAAGAAGAATGATTATGTATTCAGAATTTAACCCCATGCCTGAAGTCGTGATTTGAAATTACCAAAAAAATAATTTGATTCTGTGTACTATGTTCATGTACTGGAAGTAAAGTATTTAAGGCATATAAACATTTTTGAAGGTATTAATGCTTTCTCTATTTACGTATGTAGACCACAATGCATGGGAAAGGAAGACTTTTGTTTTGATAGCTGTAAAGCAATAGAAAAACTTAATGTAGCTTATTTCATTAAGTTTATTATGACTAATAATACGTATATACTTGAGCGTCTTTATAATACTCCGCCATCTGTCCTGAAACCTAATTGAAACCGTAATTTGATAAAAAAAAGTAATCTTTACGTTTACACATTTTATGTTTATATGTTATTTACTTCAATGTTAAGTAACTTTTGCAGTCGTCAGAAGCAAATTGTATTCTTGGTTCACTTTTGAAAAAATAAAAATTATATTTAGTTGCAAACAGTTTCATTATGTAAAAATGAACGTGTGACTATGAAGTAAAACGAACAAAACGCTATTGAAGAAGGAGTTTCAAAGCATAATCTTCAAAGGTTCAGACGTGACGATTTCAATCGTCTCCACTTTGTCGCGTGTTGTCTCGTTAGGATTAGTGGAAAGATTTTTTCCCTCTATATTCGTTTTTCTATTTTTTTTGCTTCTGTACAAATTTAGCCAATTGTGAAGTGAAATAACGTGATTTACTTTTTAATATATCTTTTATAAACTGGAATTTGTTTGTGGCGTTTATGAATATTTAAAACTCAATATTATTTCATTTGTCGTATTAAGAAATCTGTTTTAATAAAATTTACTTTTTGTAATGACATATAAAATTATTACAGTTAGTGTATTTTGGTCTTGAATGATATGTATTATTAAAAATAAGGTACGGTTGTAATATTTATTATCTTGATATTTATTATAATAAAATAAAAATAATAAGCTTCATTTCTAAGTCTATGAATATAGTATGGACCATGTTCGTATAAAGGCCACTTCTAACATTTTCAAGCGATCGAAGTCGCTTGCGAGGGTTCACCTTGCCTTCTTTTGCTTATTGGTCACTTGCATAGCATCACTACATGTATTCGTGAGACTTTGTGCATCCCATCAGCCTGGCCTACCATTGTCATTTCTATTTCAAACAGCGTTCTATTGTATTCATTACTTTTGAATTTTCTTTTATTTTCGTATATCGAAACTTATCCATACATTTAACCTAGAGAACATTCTTCTCCATGGCTTTCTGCCACGTAGATATTTTGTTTTTTTGCTTCTTTAGTGTATTTTCAAGTTTTTACAAATTCAGCAGCAATGAAATTTTAAAAACATCTACCAAGCTTAAGAATTTGCTCCAGGTTTTATTAACTCAACTATCAATCTCTTCATTATCGCTCCTTGATCTGATAGAGTTGTTTTCCAAGGTATATATACTCTTTCACACATTTTTCGTTCGTCGTTTATTAAAATGTTTATCTCCATGTTATTTGTCATAATTTTTGTCTTTTGTACGTTAACTTCCAGACCACTTTCTTTACTGGCAAGTTGGAAACTGTCAAGCATGTATTGTATGTCTTGTGGATTCCTAATAGTAATACAATATAATCCGAAAATGCCAGGTGGGTGAGATGTTTTCCATTTGTGGCAATTCCTTTGGTATTCCATCCTTAATTATATATTGTGTTACAGTTATAGAGAGTACAGTGTTATAACAGATATATAAGAGAGCAAGTCTCTTTATCTGACTCTTTTAATATTTATGATATTTCCGGTATTCTCAAGCTTAACTTATACAGCTAGAATAAATAGCTTATAAATTTTTATGTACTTCTTGTTGACCAATGCTGCTTATAGAGTATAGCGATTCAATATCAATCGTTACCACGTCAATTGAAAGCATTTATAAGATCTTCGAAACTATTTTTTATAATTTCATTTAAAATTATCCAGAGGTATTCGAAAATGTTTATAAAAATATATTACCCTCCTTATTTAGGTAACTATTCAATCGAAATTGGAAAAACAGCATTACTAAAGTTTCAGTTAAAATTGAACAGAAAATTAAAGCGACGATTTTCAATTTTACAATCTTTATACTTACTTACTAAACAATATATTTATATGGTAAAATATAATAATAATAAATATAAATATCCTAATGAATATGGTACCCTTTAATTTATCCTTAAATTTAGACGGCTGTAAGCGGAAGTCAAGAAACTTAGCAATTTTTATTTAAATATATATAGATAAAAATATCCTTCCGTTTTTTTTTATTTCTTAGTCCCTTATATTTATATATTGACGATACACGTAGGCTGAAGAAGATTTTATTTGAAATACGGAACCTCAAACTCGATTTATAAACAATATACCATACATCCTTGAGAGACCTAAAACTATATAAGGATGTTTACCTATCCCAGCATCGATACAGAGGAATTTAATCTTCCTCTACGGAGCATATTAACGGTCGTATTTGCCGAGTGCCCATATATTTATAAATGTGACTAAATAAATTGATTACAAAATGCATGTCCCTCGTTTAAGGATCCGTTTGACGAATAAATATCTATGACGCGTTCGCTAAGTGTCAAGTATATTCGAAGTTGTTTTGTTTTTAACAAAACGTAATTATTCCTGAGAAGAATTGCTTGAAAATAACATTAATTGTTTTATTTGTCGACTTTGGTAAAACAAGACAACTTTACGGCTTGTATCACCAACGATGTATATTTTTTGCCTTCTTTAAATTGTTTCCATTATGATATCTTGAGCATTATAAAAAAATAAATAAATATATTATTCCTTTTTTGTCCATATTGCGATACTTGTTTTTATTTCAACAGGCTGTCGTCGTGTACGCGGTTTATATGGTAAACTTGTATGGTGTTCATTTTATTGATTCGATTTTCAAGCATTTGTTCGTATGAATTATTATGTTTTGACCCATTCCCAGATTCCTCAGTATTTGTATATAAAAATAAACGTGATAACTATTGACGACTGATATAATGTTATCATTATAATATATTCGTCGTAAACCCGTGAAATTGAAATTAATTTTGTCACTGGAATATTTGCACCGTCTTTGTAATACGGCATAAAACTGTAGTTTCGTTACATTGGTACTTGTAAGGTAAACACCATATAACCGTAGTTCAGGTTTTAGACAATAAAGCATTTATTTAAGTTTTTGTTTTAATATCTTTTTGCAACCATTCGTTGAAGTAAAACCGGTCCTGAAGAGAAATTCTAATTTAAGGCAACTAGAACTTCCCTTCAATATCGGTTTAATACCATTTGATGTTGACATATAGGAAAAAAATAATAATATGTAAATAAACTACCCTAATGTCATTTATCTAGATATTTTTTTAAATCTTTTTATTGTTACTAATTATCTATCATAAAAATAGTATTTTTTATGCCAGTGTGGTAATGCAATATGCAAATGTGTTCAAACTTATTATACTTAAATGAATGGTAACATATTTTTTCACTAATTACATATATTTCATGAAATTCACCCGCAATAAATAATTAATCAAGTGCAGTTAAACTCAACAGTATAATAAAGTTTTTGATTTTGAAACTAAAATGAAAAAAAGCAATTCAAAGCCATGTCTATTTATTTAAGTTATCCGTGCTCATCTTCCGATAATATACATTGAGCGTATAAAATAAATTATTAACAAATAGTTAAATTACATTCCTTGACTGGCAATTAAAACATATGAATGGCCTCAAATACACACACACAGTTTAGAAATTCTTATGGATTTTTAAATTTAACTTGTAACTGGTTGCTTTTTATTACGAATTATTGCATTCTTAATACTATAAAGTTAACACTGTACACATTATTAAGTTAATATTTAGTTAAAAAGCGACAAAATTACAATATAAGATTTTGCACATAGGTCAGTTAAACGAAAAAAACCTAGTAAACTAAAATAGTATTCGTACTATAAAATAGATACCTAAGGATATTTAGTATTACTAATTTTTTGAGTCTGTGAAATCAAATATTTATATGATGGAAGATAAAATTAATCTTTACAAATATCAATATTATTTTACATCATATAAATATTTTATTTAATGAACAAAAAAGATATTTCAAAAACTAGGAACATTAGCATCATTTTAATAGTTTTTCGGTAAACTTCACGTAAATTTGTTTAGGAGATAAGGGTCGCACGTCGTTCATAACTATATCTTTAGAACTATCTCTCAAAAAATCCTGAAAAATATAGTTTGGATATTCCTTTAATTTGTTCATTCAACTAATATCTCACATATACACGAAATAAAAACGAGTACATTATTTGGTTCTCCTAACAGTCTAGGTGAATTTTATTGAGCGTTAAATATTTATGTATGAGGATTAATATGACTTGTCATTATATCGTCAGACGGATAGGTGGGATAGCAATTGAGGACACACATAAACACACATACATACACTCACACACACACACGCACACATATGCACACACACGCACCCATACGTGCACACACGCGCGTGCACACACACACACACACAAAAGCGCGCGCGCGCGTTCACACACGCGCACACACATATATACTCGCGCACACGCACGCACATATATACACATAATAAATATCTAGTTAATAAACGAATATATAATGGTTTCCGTTACAAAATACTTCCTTAATCGAACAAAAGAAGACATAATTATAAAACAATTACAGTATTACTAATTTATATTACGAATATACCTATGAATCAAGGCCCGTATAACAAAGAAATTCAGAATGTAAATATGTAAATTCACCATTAATATATTCAGCATCAAATAATATTAACATTTGTGGTTTTATTAGTTCCTAACCTACATCTAATAAAATGTTCACTTTTTCGAAAGATTTATGGAAATATATCGAAATTTCTCTATCACCTCTCGCAGATTTTATAAAAAATGCAAAGTTCCTCTTTTTTGTTCAGTTAGCAACTAAGCTTCGACGGGTAAAGAATAACGATTGTAAAAAGTAAGTAAATACATATAAAAAACGCAAAAACCGTTTTTTTTAAACGAAGGTTGTGAAAGAAGACCTGAAAAGTTTTCAAATTATTTTGTCTACAAAGAGTGTCCCCATTTTAGAATAATCAGCTTGTCATATTAAAGTAGAGCGTAGATGTAGCCCGATCTAATAGGAAAACCAAGTTACAACTTTATGAAATAAAGGCTAATATCAACTTCGTTTGACTTGTGGTAATGACATTATAATGGAAAATTGGTAAGGTGCTGTGAAATGCTTAAGTTATTTCCATATAAATGAAAATGAGGAATAAAAAAATAATATTATTTAGACAATATTAATTGACATCATTTTAAATTTTCTGCGAAATATTAGAGAATTTAATTACAATGTGTTATGTAAATGAATATAAGCGGAATGCGTTTTATTTATTGCCATTTACTATTTTGTACAATTTTTTACTCTATTAAGTTACTTAAATTAATTTGAATGATGAAAATAAAACTTAATACTAATTAATAAAAGTGTTTAATTTCAATTCAAACAACTCGTCGTTCCAGAATGGTTTCACAGAGGAACACACTTTTTACGTAATTTCAAAGTTATGTTGAAAACATACAGAGGCCAAAGTTCATAAAACGATGACTCTGAATTTAACAGAACTACTGGGGTACAAATTATATTTATTATAATATTTATATAAAATTAAAAGTAATGTAAAATATACTAAAATCAATAGAATAAGTTAGTAAATAAAAGTAAATTCAGTTTCAATATAATTCTCTACAGTGCTTTGCAAGTTTTATTTGAGTTGATACTAAGTCAACACGCTTTTACTCTCCTTTCTTAATTACAACAATAGACCACACCAAAAAATTGTCATTAATTAAAACATTTCAAACAAACGTACCCTTAACGAATAATTGTTTATTTGTATAAAAATGTAAACTGTATCTTACTGTACTATTGCATTGTTAAATTAAATTTGACAATAACATTTTAAGTCAAAAGTACGGATTTAACAAAAGAAATATCACTACCAGCCTATATGAAAAACATTATTAGAGTTTCGAATTAAAAGAAAAAAATCTAATTTCGATAGCTAGTAACAACAAGACAAATTGAAATTTATCGGTCACAAACTTTTATCGTCGACCGATATATTATGACCAATTTATCGGTCGATGCAGTACCGTGGATTGTCGATATTCTTAAATTTAAATTTTTAAAGACGTGTTAAAAGAACATGCTACAAATTCCGATGATAATCTCTGTTAAAATATAAGTTTTTACAACAAAAAATCTTTTTACATTTTTTGTCAATACACAAGGGAAGGATTGAGGAATTTAAGTGAAATTTCTATGCAAGTGACTTTCTTATTATAAGAATTCAGTCACGGAAAAAAGATAAAACTTCTTAAGTTTATTACACGGAGGAGATTGGAAAAGCACACACCCACCTGTGAAAATGTCGGAAAAAGATTTTAAAAATCATTAAAAGGGAAAATCTATAAATTATTTTTACTTGTTTTACAATTTACTGCTTTAAAAGAAAATAATTCAGTCACTGATAAACCTGTCAAGTACTTTGAGTAAAACTCCATTGGTTTCGCGTATCCTTACAAATATGTAAACGAACTGTGGACTGTAGTTATTTATATTTATGGAACAATTTTTTGTAAACATGACGACGAAACGAATGATTGTCAGCGTTGTTTCTTTAAGCAAATCGCCTTCATAATGCCCGGGACGATACACCGTATATTTTGGTGATTTAATTTATTATTTCATTATTGTCCATTAATTCGAACCTTATTTTCATTTATTTGCTAATTTTAATACCCCTTATTCCATATGGGTTGCGAGGATTACTTTCGAATTTGTTATCTACTTGCGTGTTTTGTCAGTTGTTTTGTTAGGCACACTAGTTGTTTTGCAATTGTTCGGACTATGCTAGAAGCACATGTACAGTATTTGCCGTGTGACGCGAAAATAGAAAGCAGCTGGTGGCATTATTTTAAACCGTAGACAAACCTCAATAAGGATATATGTTCCTGAGGGTACCTATCTTTAGAAAAATTAAAGCAACTTCCTTTTAAGCTAGGGAAATATATCACTGTTAATAAAAAGCAAAATGAAAACTATATTTTTTCATATTAAGTTAATTTATTAGCGTATTATCTTAAAGCATAAAACTTTAATATGAATTACTAAATAAAGCAAAGTTTTAATTCCCCAGTGAAAAGAAAATAATAAAAATATTCAACACTGGATGGCCAGGAAACTGATTTAATGACCGTTAGTACTATCTTAACAATGGAAAATAACCGCGCACACGGACAAGACGTATACGTTTAACTCTATTTCCGGTAAATCATGATTAGCGTAACCATTTTTTGTATTACTAAGTTGTTTTTATCTAAAAGAATTCAAATAGTAATAAAAATAATAATTATAATGTCTACCTCACTTAACAATTAACATCAACCAAAATATAGAATTCTGCCAACCTTAAAACTGAATATTGACCTTTTAATAATATAGCCTTTAATTGAATATATTTGTCGTTAATTTTGTAGAAATTCATTATTCACAATTAAATGAAACTACGTGATGTAGTATTATTTCTACTTTCTTTAATTTCTTTACCACGACCTAGGTTTCGTTGTATTACATCTTCAAGTGGGATATTAGCAAGATTATCTTTGCTAATATCCCACCTGAAGATGTAATACAACAAAACCTAGGTCGTGGTAAAGAAATTAAAGAAAGTAGACATAATACTACATCACGAATATAGCCTTTTAGTAATAAGTCATGGCCTAAGGTTTACTTTCCGAAAATTTATGCATGCTTCTCATTTTTAAACATTGTAGGTCTCGTAACGAATTTTCATCTACTATTTACTCTTTATGTTATGAAATTAATTGGATCCTGACATCAAAAATTCATCGTCCATATACGCGTTCCCAAAAGTCATCTGAAAATATTATCCCTGTCTTGACTGCACAATTTTTTTTGCCGCGTGTAAAATTTAGGTCCGTGCATTACTCATAATATTTTTTTAATTATTTTTAAATTTTAAATAATTTTTTTTGAATATTACAATATTTAATCGCTAATATTCCACCCCTTAATATGAATTTCTTGGTTTTGGTTGACTGGTAGAGATTTATCTAGCATTTAGTGATGTTGCATTAAGAACTAATGAGTAAAAAAATAATTTAAGACTTTCTTGATTTTCCCCATTTTTCTCAGATTTCTTGATTTGCTCTTATTCCTATTTACCTTTACTTCCATTCTTTCTTTTTAGCAATCTATTGCAAGATCCAATTACTATTCATTAATAGCTACATTAAGTTATATTTTATATCTTTATTGAAGAACCGAAATGAAGCACAACAAAATCGAAACATAATATTCAACAAAATATATTTTGTGATATTTTTGTCACTGAATGTAAAACACTTTACCCAACTTACACAAATAAAATCTAATGGTACAATATTGCAACATGGCGTGAAACTCTATGTAAATCATAATACCTACTTATTGTACATTCATTCTACTAACATTAAAAATTTCCAGTATTCGAAAAATTTATAAAAAAAAAAAATTTCTGGTTATCCACATTTATGATCTGAAATATGTATTTCTATTCGCGTACATCGTTTCCATAGACAAATTTAAAAGGACATACATAAAATAAAAATTAATTCCATATTTTTTCTTCAAAATTAAGATGTTAAGGTATCATTACTATAAGCTTTTATATTCTTTTAATCTATTTAAAAATTCATTGGTGGTTTAAAACGCATCCGCGATACTATTTATTGTTATGATAAATTTATAAATAACTAGGTATAAACGTTTATATAGAATTTGTCAAATGTAAGGCATATATATACTCCTGAGAGAATAAATAATTGAAATATAGCGATGGAGAATTTTATATTATGCGCTTCGATAGAATGGGTAAACTTCCAATTGTATGAACATAATACATAACTCCAGGCAAGCAGAGTTTTCATATCATATTAAAGTTCATGAATTGTTTTATATTGGCCAATAAGCTCGCCGTGATTTCCCCTAGGACCCTCATTTTAAACTTTTTATTCTTAGTAAACCTACATATGACTAGATTGTTTTTCCCTGCTCCACTTCACATAAAAGAAACCATGTGAGATGACTTGTAAATGATTTTGAAGTAACTATTGTAAATTGCGCTTATCACAAAAAAATGCAACAAGAAATAATTGATGCCTGTGCATAAATTTTTGGTAATAGTATATAATATAAACTTAATTTTAATATTTAACACATGAATGGTGATATTGGGATTTTATTTAAATAAAGTTATTTTTAAAATAGTACTTTGTTATTAACTGGGCTTTCTCGGTTGATACAATAAAAATCGCTTTTCTACGGGCTTTATTAACTGAGCTATATTAATTAGTGAATTTCTTGCTTTATAAACACGGGAATGGAAATATCCTGTACTTACTCTATAATTACCAAAGCTACTACAGAGTATTTAGACTTTTTTTGCAGAAGTAAAACTGTCAAGCGTTACTTCGTATCGTTCGCTTTGTATTTGTGGGATTAACCCTGTGAACTTAAAATTTTTGCAAGGAAAATTTTAAGTTTACAGTTAGTAAAATGATAAAATACATTACGCGTCCCCTTTTTTAAGCTTGATTTTTAAGAATCGTAGTTATATGAAGGAATATTTCTCCGAAATTTTTAACTTTATTTTGTACCAAGACTAATTTTTGTTACTAAACTGACACAACATGTAAATACACAAAACTTGGAAAGAAATAGATAAACAATTTCGACCTAACTCAATATTTACTTCACTCAATATTTTTTACCTTACTTGACAATTTTTTTACCTTACTGGGCTAACTTTATTTTTCTACGTCAAAGTTAATGAGATTAAATTTGTTTCTTAATTTTAGGAAAGAATAGACTTTTTAAAAGTTCGGACCAGTGTCTTTGAGAAATTGCTCAGTCTTCTATTCTTTTAGATTGGTGAAGATTCCTTTTTACTCGACACATCAGAACAAATATTCTATCGTCTATTTATATTATTGTATTGTATTTCTTTATATTATCGTTAGGAATCTTCCTTTAGACTTTAGACAAAAATAGAGAGATGATTTACAAATTCAAATCTTTTCGGACCCTTGAATTTCAACAATTGATTTAATATGATAATAATGTAAATGCGATTGAGTGACCAATCAATACGCTCATGAAGTTGGTCTATTTATAAATTCTTATGAGCTATTCTATCAATAATTTTTGTACTAAGTTTACTACAGTTATTGACTCCTTTATTGACTCCTTAATTCTTATTACAACGTGATTTAATTTATTATAACGTGACTCCTTACTTTTATATTTTGAAAAATTTGAGTTTTATGATTCACTAAAATCTCAGTTGGTAATATCATCTAATAAAATTAATGGTGATCGCAAAACTTTTGGTCGGATATATTCTCAGAAACTAACCGAAATTTCCTGCCTCAAACACTTTATTCCACGATGTGTATAAAATATCGAATTTATTAAATGAGTAAAGAGAAATGACTATGATCCCCCAGGCAGAAAAAGTGCGGACAAGAGTATCCTTCCCGTTAATCTTATTCCTTAGACGTACTTCTTAATTATTCGGCTTCCACTAATAAATTATACCTCGCTTTTGATTTTTTTATTTTTTCTGTGTTTTCAAATATTTTTCTTTGTATTTAATAAGGTTTGTTGGGTTTGAAGGTTTTTCAATAGTTTTCTATGCGACAAAATCTTTCAATGCGACAAAAATTTAAAAAATTATAATACAATATTCATTTAACATTTAGGTCAATGTTAAAAGCTACAAAGCTTTACATTACGATGTGAGAGATAATCTGTACGTTAGAAAGTGAATGAGAAAATGTTATGCCACTTCCTTTAATAGAAGTATTTAGGTTGTATTTTGGTTCGTGAAAACTTATGCGAAAATGCTTTATATTTATGTTTAAAATTTATTAAATAACATTTCCACGGGACATGTAAATTAACGTTAGGCTGTTTGTGATATATTAATGAGATCCGGAAAAATATTTATATACTTACGGACTTGAGGTATTTAAGGTCACATTTGATTTATATTTAGATACAACTCTTTTAGTATATGGAAAGCATTTACAACGTGCAAATTAGCGAGTTATTTTGGTTTATTTAAGCTATGATTTTCATTTAAAATGAAGCAATAAATTGATAATTACTTTTGTCGTTTATATATTCTCTTAAGTATAGTTAGTTATTATTTTGAGTTTACTTTCTTTACTCGATTTTCCTGATTATTCTTTGTTTAATAATCTAAGATGCACTACTTAAGACTTATTCTTTTTCTTTCTCTTTCTAATTTCTTTTTCTTTTTAATCTATTTACGCCCTTGAAATCAAGTCTTAGCGACGCTGTTAGCTTTGTTATTTGAGTAACTTGTAATAGAATATAATATAAAGACGAACAATCCAAAAATTATGCTCTTATTTTACTTTTATTTTAAGTCAAATATTTATAGAAATTTCAGAAGATCGACACAGATATTATAATTTTAATACATTAATTAGACATTTAAAGCAATGTTGCAGATTATATTTTTTAATAATTGCAGATTATATTTTTTAATATATTTTTTAATATGGTCGGAAATTGCAATTAAATATTTATCATTAAATTTTACAAATGACCTAAATAAAAGTAAATTGCACAATTTCTTATATATACATATCTTGATAACTGCAAATAATACGGAGAATTATAGTTAAAAAAAACTAAAACAATATGCTTTTTTAGCGATATAAATAAACAATAAAGAATTATCTTTAAATATAAAGATTTTGGTCAAGAGTAAAAGGATGTCTTTGATTAAAAATAACTTTGATGTAAAAGAATCGCGGAATATAAGTTATTTTTAATTTATACCCTGTTTCTCAGTTTGTAGTTTTCTGTTTCCTTGTGCATTTTTGCAACCAAATTACAATCCACGTATGTTTTTTTTTATTATGATGTGTTGTAATAGATCGAAACCACCTTTTAAATAATTGGAAAATTAGTTACATTACATTTCGCAGTTTGAGTGTAATTGGGTACCTAACAGGTACCGCGAACCACAGGTTTTGATAATATACTAGTTCTTTGGTACATATTGTATATCTTATAAACAATAACCTTGCGCAAAAAAATAAGTACATTAGAAGTGTGCATCTGTAAACAAATATTTTTTTTTGGAAATGTAATTTTAGTAGCAGCTTTTAAGACAGGGATGAGAATTGTCATTAGTTTTGTGAGATTTTCTGCTTAGTTTGATGCACAAATTGTTGCATATTATTAAGGGACACGTTTTTCTTACATTTTATATATGTGAAAAGATGTAACAAAGAATATACCATTTATTCAAAGAGGTGATTCTGTAATTGAAACGTGTGCGCATAGTCGTATACGCACACATTTCAAGCAGGCTTCTGCAGAAAAAGGCAAATTTGTTTTTTTGAAAGAATTTTATGTAGTTTTCCTTAACATTCTCTACTAAGTTTGGTAGTAAATGTATCCTTAATATTTTCCACTCTTATTGATAAGGAAATTCTTATATGGTGAATTTGAATTACCGGGAAAGAATAAAAAATCTTAGCAATAGCGAATTACGAAGTAAAGCATTCTAAAAATATAGTTGATAGCTATGGGGTAAATTCAGAAGTATGAAAATAATATCAATGTAACTACGTTTCTTAAACTCAAATTGACATTATGCATATCTCCAATAAATATTCTCTTTTTCATCCTTTAAGTAGGGAAAAATTAAATTTATTTTAAAAAATTTACCACTTTATCAATATCTTTCTAAGACACCCAAATAATCATAATATATTATACATAAGCATCCCACGAATATAAGAAACTGAAACGCTGTGAATATAAAAGAATTAAATTTTGTTCTGAAAAACCTTCTGCTCCACTTTAAACAATCAATGCTTATAATTTAGTGTTACATGTTCCCCTCAAAATATATCTGATCATTGGCACAAACAATAACAATTTATTCGACTGTTAATCCGACGTGTGGGTTGCCGAAATAAAAGCATGAAATTCTAAATACCAACGCGAAATTTAGTGACATACACAAGCAGAAAGGCATGCGCGCGCGAGCACACACACACACGTATGCACACGCACACGCGCACACGTACGACATGCGCACGTACTCACACACATACATGTAGGAATTTTACAACATCCATCATGTTTATGTTAGGGTTTGATACAGAAGTAAAATGAGCGCTCACGACCATGACGAAATTATCAAAACGTGATTGTGTTAGTTGAATACTGTAGCTAACCCCTATCAGTTCTTGGAAGCCTTGTGACATTTTATTATTTTTAAAGTCAATATCAAAATTTAAATTTTTTTCTTTTCGAAAAGTAAGTAAATTTTCCTAAAAATTAATTTCTGAAAATCGATATTGATTTTTGAGAGAAAGATATAGATTGAATGTGGCGGTTACTAATTTCATAGCGCGCATGTGAACCCAAACTACAGATAAGTCAAAGATTTCTTTGAAGAAATTTTATATTTATATACATAATAAAAAATGGTTTACATACGTATTGATAGGGAATGACAATAACCATTAACAATACACTTAGTGACATAGACATTATAATCTATAATATGTCACAAGAAAGTACTCTGAAATCAGTACGCTTTCTGTTTTATGCGAATAATATATTTGAACTTTACATTAAATTTAGTTTGGTAAGATTTGCAGATGTCATAGTTCTCTTAATTTATAAGAATACTTGTAAATAACTTAAAAATAGAAATGTAAATATTAAATAATTTAGATCGATGCCTTAGACTTAATGTTTTAGACCGATCTGCTAAAAACAAATTTACTTTGTATTGATATATTCACATATTTATTATAAACAAATAGTTTGAGATAGTCTAATGAAATCTTTATTAAAGCCCTATGCTACTTGAAAGCGAAATGTGCTTTCAATGATTCAATGCCAAAAATGTACTAGACAGAATTATTTTTGCCCTGTTATCAGTTCCTGTATATCAAAACTATACTTACATAACTACGTTAGAACTATGCAATACCGGTCGATATGTGTAGTACGAGAGTTCGGGTAAATTAGAATTTTTTTCCACTTGCAACTCGAACTAAATTCGGACGGATAACTTGCGTTCTGTAGAACTGACAGTAGATATATCTGTGATAAATAACAGTATAAATTCCAGAAAGAATGGTTACGAACTGGCTACTTAAGGAAAGTGGATCAGAAATAGAATCTTTAATCCCAGAACTAATACAAACCTGCTGAGTGCAGATTAAACATACTAAAAGCGATTTCTTATTATTACCAAAACGCACTGTTAAATCAAACTTTGTTGGAAATTTATATCTTAACGTTGTATCCATTGCATTTGATGTCAAAATGAGTAAATAACGTTGTACAATGTTAATTTTTATGCAAGTGTTCTTTTGCGATCAGAAAAAATTATTTTCTCCAGATAGCCGGAAGGTATACTGACTCTCTCCCCAAGTATTCCAATTTGGCTTGCGTATCTAAATGGCTTCTTTTGTTTATAATGCAAAAGTTGTGAAATTAAATACACAACATTATTCAATTTCATGAAACTACGTGATGTAGTATTATTTCTACTTTCTTTAAGTTCTTTACCACGACCTAGGTTTCATTGTATTACAACACCTTCAGGTGTAATATTGTGTAATACAATGAAATTGTTGTAATACAACGAAACCTACAAACATTTTGTTACAAACTAATGTTTCCGTCTATCTTCCAAACGATTTTACCGATTTTGATACGGTTTTCTGCAAAATATTTGGAACCAATCGGCGATAGTTCTTAGATAGGTGTAATGATGAGTACTCCCCATAGGGTACCGCACAAAACATTTTTTTTTGCAATGGAATATTCCCATTTATCTCCAAATTGGTTTGACCGATTTAGACACGGTGTTCTGTAAAATATTTGGAACTAATTGGCCATAGTTCTGAGATAGGTGCAATGGTGTTAGCTCACCAGAGGGCGCTGCAATAATTTATTGCAAGCGATTGTTCCCATTTATCTCCAAAATGGTTTGACAGATTTAGAAACGGTTCCCTGTGAAATATTTGAGGCTAATCGGCAATGGTTCTCACAAAGGCGTTAGCTCACCAGGGGACGCGGCAACATTTTGTTGCACACGAATGTTCTTATTTATCCCCAAAATGGTTTGACCGATGTAGACACGGTTCTATCCAAAATCGAGACTAATCGGCGATAGCTCTAAAATAAGTGTTATGGTGTTAGCTCATCAGAGGGCGCTGCAAAATTTTGTTGAAAAGGAACGCTCCCATTTTCCTTTAAAACCGTTTGACCGATTTAGATATAGTTTTCGGTGAAAATTTTGGGATTTAGAGCCAAAGGTTATCAGTTAGGTGTTATGTTGTTAATACGTCAGGGGGCCTGCAATAAACATTTTTGATTGATTTAGATTAACTACTTTGTGGCCTTTCGGTTCGTCGTATTCTTCGGATTCGTTGATGTGCGATCCAAGCAACATGTCTCTCAAACCATCTAATGTTTCCATTGTTTTGTTATTGTGTGGTGTGTTATCTTTGATTTGGATTAGTTATTACTACGCCGTCTAAAGATCGTACTCTACTAAGAGCCACATAAGTTGCCCTTTGGTGATTTTTTTAGAAGCTTAGTTATTAAGACTATTAATAAAAAGCAAAATTAAAATTTTGATTAAGCCTACGACAGACAAACATTTTAACCAAAAGTATAAATTAAAAAGCGAAATTAAACATTTTGAAAAAACCCTTGCCGCATGTAGTCAATGTAATCGAAAAACAATTAAATAATTTTTTTTGAAAACCCCCGACTAAAGGAAAGTAAAAATCTATTAACATAATTACAAACCTAAAAAAACCGTCGAGACTGTCATTGTCATTTCCGTTACCAATATATATTAAACTGTAGCAGCATCGAAACGCTATTTGCGCACCTAAGAGAATTTTTATTAGTCACGAACTGATAAATTTTCGGCATAGGCAGTGCATGTAGTTCCGACGGATTTTCCTGGGTTTTTAATTACATTAATCGGTACTTACTTTCTTTTAGTCGGGGGGGGGGGGTATCAAAGTAATTATTCACTGCTGCATTCGTCGTAGGTTTTTTCAACATTTTTTCCCAGATTCTACCCTCCATATTTTATAAATAGAAATAACACAGGTGTTATTTCTATTTATAAAATTTGAAGATAAGAAAAAAGTGTGGTATAGAGAATTATGTATCGTCAAGGTGTTAACCCTGCCTATATCTAAAATTTTGCAGTTTTCTCAGTTCGTGATTATTTTAAATTTTCTTAGATGCGCAAATAGCGATTCTTTGCTGCTACAATTTAATAGATATTGGGTACGGAAATGGCAATGGCAGTCCCGACGGATTTTCTTGGGTTTTTAATTATATTAATAGGTCCTTACTTTTAATCAGGGGGGGGGGGTTACAAAAGTCAAAATTTCTAATTTTGCGTAAAGTCAAAATTTTCTATGTAACCAAAATACGAGAGACAAAAACCTGTCATTGAATATCCATAAACAATCAATACCTTGATGAAAGAATAAGTTACTGGAGGTGTAGTTATTGTTAAATAATTGTTAAATAAAATTGTAGATCACTTTTCAGATCCCATTTAAAACTTGAATCGATCTCATTCCTAATTTAATAAAAATTATTACTGCCATTTATCTTATATCGTACATGTGTCAGTTTTCTTCTTCAGTTTGATAATGCAAAGGGATAGAAAATTATCTTAATTAAAACTGTGAGTTATATCAAAATTAGTATCTTAAGATTTTTGTACTGTATTAGTCACTTCCAAAATAAAATTAATTGGAAAAAATTAAATCAATTTGAAAGGTAATCCCGCCTCTACACTTGCGAAATACAGAGTAACCCTTTTTAAAACTATAATAAATCAAGCATTCCTAGCGCTCATTATCTATACGCATAATTTTTTATAATTAATTTAAGGAGTAATCTTGAAGGTATTGGCAGTTTATCAGGTGTTAACAATAATTACTAGAATACCTCTGTATTTAAAATTCGCGTTTATCAAATATGAAAAATGTCTGTTAGTTTTAAAAAATCAAAACTTAACTATACATAATATATAATGTAAACTCACTCCTCGTTCGCCTCGCGATACCACAAACTTGAGGCAATTCAAATTGTAAATTTCACGAGTCGTGAAAGCAGGCACCGAGCGAAATGATCCTTTCCTTCACTTGATATATCACTAATAGGAGACGTGAATCGCAATAAAGTTGAAAAGAATATTCGACGCATTCGCGATCAAATTTTGTTGCGGTAAAACATATTTACCAATGTGTGTAGAATTTAAATATTTTCTTCAAAAGAACAGGCTCTGTTGTTTTGTTTTTTATATTTAATTTCAAAAGATCTAAAGCATCGAATACTTACTTGTATTCTGCTATCACTTGTTCATAGTAAACATACTCGTATTAAACAAGTTTCGAATATTCGATAGTAAAAAAAATTTTACGCATTTTATGTACTTAAACACTACTATTAATGTTCTTGTAATTATAGATTTGAGTCTAAATATCAAATAAATAATAATACACGTGTGAATATGTTTTACTATCCAACAATTCTTTTTTGAGCAAGTTCATAACGTTTGTAATACTAGCGAAATGATTTTGTCTGTATGCCGTAAAACTATGCGAGGTTGTCGCTACCAATATCTACGCGGGTTTACCCTTCAATGTTTGTTATATAATCGAACTATATTCTAATTCTAATATTAATTTACATTACCCGGAATTTTGAATTTTAAAATTTTAGTTACAGCAACAATTGGTTATGGACCAAGTGGATGTTGGATCTTAAATTTTGGAAGTTTTTTTTTCGATGAGTGCTACGATCTCCTATTTTATATATATTTCCTTAAAAATGTTTAGATCTTATATATATTTCCACCAGTTTTTACAAGATATTTGAAATGTCAATTCAACATTTCAAATTTTGTGTCATTTCATTTCGTTTTGGAACGTATGTTACAATAAATCATAGAGATTAATTTTGTGACAAGTACCGTGAAACACGGTCAATAATCATGGATGAAATATGTTTCTTTAACCATATATCTTATCAATTTAATTTCAAGTGGATATTTAGTATATTGACAACTAGAAAGTTCTTGATCTATTCGATAAAGTCACCGTAATGACAAGGTGTTTCATTATGTGTAAATAATTCATTATACCACACTTTTTCTTCTCCTCATATCTTACAAGTAGGAATAGCATCTGTGTTGCTGGAACTACTCACGGATTAGGGTAAGATTCTACCCTCAGGTCTCTGATGCTCACAATGCTAGTAAATTATACGTGTAATTAAATTTCCTCTATTATTTGGACCCACTGTTCTCGGTGGACCATACAAACATTTTTTTAAATTTTGGTGAACATATGTCACATATCAAAGACAATTTTTTGAACCAATATTTATATATTTTTATTTTTATAATTTTTTAAAAATTATCTTTTGTAAATTCTTTCCTTGATGTTTTTTATAATTGAAAGAACAGATTTTGGGCTTAGTAATTTTCATGACCTTTGTTGGGAACATGGTGAGCGTCTATTTAAGTTTTGTTTTGTGAAATAATTTGTAGGTTAGCATTTCAATATTTTACATGTATTTTATTATTATAATGAATATACATAAATAAAGATATATTTATCATAATAAGGTTTTTATATTGTAGGTAAAGAAACCACTCTGGCATTGTTTAGTTTTAGGGACGGAAATATCTCAATTGCTTTTAATATTTTCGAAAAATTTCAATCATGTACATTATTATGCAAGGCTAGCCCAAAATGTAATTAAATATGTAAAGAAATAGTGAACTAAAGTTATTATCAAAACAAAGTTCTTCCAGAAAACCTTTGCAATAGACCCCAGTAATCCCTTTCAAATAAAAATCGCCCAAAAAGTGCCAGTTTAGTGATACATCGAGTTATAGCGATACGTGGAGCGAAGATGGCGCATAGATAAACAACGAAACTGCCAACAAAAAAGTATGTGGTTCTGTTGTCTCGCTTCGGTTGCGGAAGCAGTTACCGCTGAGAAGGAGGTGATACTTCTGCCCAAGACAAGATCATTATGAGCGCTTCCGGAGTGCAAAGACAAAGCGAAGCCACCGCTCGAGAATTGTATCCGGATCTTTGTTAGGGTAAGTTTACCCCAAACAATTTCATAGAAGGAGAAGAAAAATGTGCACCTTGAACGAATCTTATAAAATTTCAATTTGATATATACTCGCTTTAATTTTAATTGTGTGCTATCAAACGAGAAAGGTGAACGAGAAACGTTGTTTTTTATGTCTTGAAGTGTATGTATATATATTCCATCATCCATATATCTGTACATATTTCATCGTCCATGATTACACTGGTGGCAGACAGCATCAAATCAAAAGATTCAGGAATCAAATTTCCACAGAGTTATATTTAAGATTATCTTTTATTCGAAAAATCATCAATAATATGACCAGGATCAAAATTTTTACTATTATTTCCTTGAAAGTTTAGACGAGATATCTTATCTTCGTAACTTATAAACCCGCATTTTATTTCATACAGTTACTTCATATTGTACATATATATTAATAAAATTAATCTATAATTATATAAACACCATCGATACTTATTACTTGTCGCTAGCATGTATGAAAAAGTAAAATACCTTCCTCGTAGAATTATTTGAGTTTCTGAGTGACAAACTGGACTAGTGCAATGTTAAGATGACTTACGCTTTTAAATATTTTATCAGATAAATGAGTTATAAGACGAGCGAAACAGATGATGGTTAGAGGACGAGATAGGGAAAGTACGGCGGAGAAGAAATAAATTTCATCCAAGTCAGACCATAGCAATTCATTGACACAATGAAAACTCCGTGGTAGGATGAAAATGCCATCAAGTGAAAGTATTTTTCAGAACCGTTTTATGGACAACATACTTTGCTTTGATTTAGTGAAAATTTAGCGGTGATTTTGTTAATTTTTTTACAGTCTATATTTGCAGATATTCTATTGTTATTGGAAGGAGTTTCCAATAAATAACTGCATCACCTACTCGAAAAAGCCTTTTGACTTATGTCATATTTATATTTTGGTTGTTGGTCAGCTCCAGCTATTTATATAAAAACTGACAAACCTCACCTATATCTCGTTTCATAAAATAAATTACTTAAGCTAATCATTGACATTATGGGAACTAAATAGCTCCATGCTTAAGTTGATACTCTTTTTAAGTTGAAGGTGAATTAGCTCATGTGGTAGTAAAACAAATTATTTCCGTTTCTTTCCCATTCCTTCAGACATGAAGTTATTTTGTATTGAAGTATGAAAGTGTAACAGTAGCTCTGTTAGGTAGCGATTTAGCTTCAAGCCTGTTTCAATACTTTTTTTAATTTTAAATTTATTATGCCCAAGGTTGGATGTCACTTTTAGCGAGGATACCCAAAGAGATCAAAATTTTCTTCTATGAATTTATAAAACCGTTGCTTGGCTGCGTCATGGGATAATATACCTTCACCCATAGCCGTGCATGTATTTGTTTATTGTTTTAATAGTTGCAAAAAATAAACAAATATATTTGTATTTTCGAAATCGTTGAAAAAACGAACACTTTGCTGCAAACCTCAAATAAAGTAACTGAAACCAAAAAAGAAAGAACATTGAAACTTTTAGTAAAAAAATAGGCAAATATTTTTTACTGTTATTTTAATATAATAAATTTTGGCTTTTAACAAAATTGCAAGCAGATATTTTTTGTCTTTGAAAGATTGAAGCGAAATTCTAAAAGAGGTTTTTTTTCAAACATGATATTATTTATTATTTGAATCAGTCGTCAGAATATTTTATTTTGAGGTTGCTCGACATATCTTAGTTTTATGGAATCATTAATTTATATGTAAATACGTTATCTCAGATATTCGTATAAAAAGCTTAAATGATAATCCGATTTTCGTAAATATTATCCAGCACGACTAGTGTTGTGAGGATCAAATAAAACACAATCTAATAAGAAATAAAGTAAACGATAAATTAATCGCGTAAAATAAAAATACATAATCAAAGGCTTCATAAATTTTCTTTACGGTGTCCATTAGGGATGTCACGTGGTTTTTCGATAAGCGAAAGTCAATTTCCAATATTCTTGTCATCTAACGTGGCCTTCGCAAGACTCTCTTTGGTAAGTGAGTCTTGCGAAGTATTCAGTTCGCTTCAGTATTTAATATCCTCTTCTTGTTTTTAGATATTTCCGAAAAAAAATATTATTCCAATTAATCAATTAAAAAAATATATATTGTGAATATAATCAGTATTTATTAGAAAGCTTTCATACAGTCGAAATATATGACGAAAGATAAGTAGCAACTCAAATATTGTACGTGCTTGGTCCAAATATATGCATGTATCTAACAGAGATTAGTAAAGCCTAGTAGTAATTATTATGGTCATCACGCATAATTATTATGGTCATTGCATAACTGGGTTCAATGACGCCAAATTATCGGTAATTAATGAATTCCATCTTTTCTAAACCCATTTATGTTGTAAATATCAGCTCTTAAGTAAAACAGCATCCAGGAATGTTTTTATGTTATACATGTCAGATTTTAATTCCCTCCTAGATTTACATGATTTTAAGAAATTTTAATGAATGTGGTATCGTTAATTCGCTTGATCTTGCGAGTAACATATTTTACATAACTAGAAAAAAAATACATATAAGCTGCTAGCGACCCACTGAATACGTTCAATTTTCTCAACTAATAGTGTATACTTTCTTCTGACTGGCACGTAACTAACAAGTAAAATGCTCATATTCGGCCTGGTCATGCACAAATAAAAAACAAATAAAGAATTAAATTATTCTTTATCCTCACTTTCATCGTTTCCTTTTATTTGTCGTATAGTAAAGTTAAGAGATAGGTTTTGGAAAACAATTTATATGAAATTTCAAAACAAAACGACAGCTACGAGGAAATAAAAGTTGTTTGGTTGTCAATATTATATTGATGAAACTTTAATGATTTAGTATTGATTTAATAAATTTAATTTGTTTAAGCGAAGGAAAATATTAGACTAGTTGAATTAAAATAATAAAACGTGGATTTTTCTAATTCTTGCATAGTACATAAAAAAGAAAATATTTAAATTTATTTCTTTTCCAAAATATTACCTTTTTTAATAAAGCAGAATATTATTAGCGATTTCAAAAATGATGTTATAATTATTTTTACTTTCGTTCAAAGAAGTCTCCCATTTCAAAAGCGTTCTCCTGTTTCAAAAGAACACGCGGCCGTTAATTAATATGACCATTAACTATACCTTTAAATAACAGATTTAGACCTTTGGTTTTTGATAACATATTTCATCATTACATTAATACTATGGAATTTATTTATAAATTAATTAAAATTTTGACTTTGTAATTTTATTTAAAAAGTAGCATTTACTATATATCCAAATATGTTGACGAAATAATTATTGAACATAATTATTGTAGCATTTTTGAATGGTTTAATCTACGAGCATTTTCATTGCAAAATTGTTCGGTTAGCTTTTTCCCAATATTATTATTTCCCTAAAAAATTCGAGTACCTTGATTCAATCGAGGTATACATGTTTTTATTACAACCCAATTTTATTAACTCTTTTCCTCTTTGCTGGGAGATTTGAATTATAATAATATTTCTTCCCGATTCATTTGAATAAGGTGAGAGCATGAGAAAAAGGTATTGAAAGAATGTATATATATATATATATGATTGTTGCGAAAAGTTCGTGTGAAAATTTATTTGTCAAATTTGATTTTAATGGTCCGTTTTGTGTAATATTTCAAACTTATATAAAGTCATAAATTTGATATGTTATTTTGTAATTAACTCTGGGATTTTGTAAATTGGTTCATTATATTTAATTTTAAATTCATAATGATCTAAATGTAAAGTATTTGTTTTATAATCAACTTTGCTGTTCATTTTCGTTAAAAAATCTTTGCCAATTATTCCATCGTAGGAAAAAACAATTTGAATATCAGAGATGTTATACATCTCTGATATTCAAATTGTACGTAAAAGAATTAATTGAAAAATATATAAAGTCTAAGGAGGAGACTGGCGCGTCATTTGGTATGTCTATATCTTTAAATTAGTTATCAGGCTACCTCGGTATTCTGTCAATGGGAGGTTTTTTATTAAGCCTGTAAAGGCCCCGTATTCAAAAAGGACAGCAGTTTGGAAGAGACAGACTTTGGTAAACAATATAAGAAATTTCCTGCTGTTTGGAATTTATTTTTGTGTTATTACGATATTCATATTGGTGATTGGAATTTCTCGAATCTTTTAAGCGTCTATTACTATTTTCTTTTTTCTTATTTTCGTTATTTATTTCAATTGTCAATATTATGGCCAGCTAGTTTGCAATATGGGCATATTTGTTATCCACAAATATGCGTGTTTAGTTTTCCGTTAAATTGTGGAATATGAATTTATTGTTGTGATGTGAATACTAGGCGTGAAATAATAATCTTTTGGCCATGATTGACAATAAGACTGTTCTCCTTCGTGTTTGGAATAATTGTAAGACGAAGATTGGAATTTTCTTTTTAAGATTTTTGAGAGAATTTTATCTTCTAGGGAAGCAGAACTTATTGAGTCACTTAAAGTTTTGGAATCTATACACCTTACTATTGTAAAAAGTTTTGGGTTAATACCAGTGCCGAATGTGTGTAGGGCCAAGTCTTTAATGGCTGCGATACGGCCTGTTAATTCAGCTTTTCTTTTTGTTGGTATAGATATATTCACTTCCGTGAGACGTTTTAAAAGACGTGACTCAATTCAGAGAGCATATTAGTTAACTGTTTCAATAAATTATATCAAAATTCTTGCAAAGCAAAGAGCAAAGCCGCATAATGTTTTCTTTCTCAAAATTGCAATTTTAGAAAATATTCTAATTGCGCGCAACTTTCGAACTCCTTCATTGAGCAAGCGTTTTCTACTCGACCCTATAGTTACACCTTCTTGCGCAGGTGACGCGAAATTTGTCGCATTTCCGTCGTGTTTAAAAATACATTCAACTTATCGCGGTTTCCATCATATTTACCGATAAATTTTGATACTATGTTTAAGAGGATTTCTTTAGCTATCTTTGTGATTTCAGCTTTAGACATTTGAATTGCTTACTCCGAATCAAGCTTTCGCATGAAGTTATCGCTTACTTGAGTAACAATAGAGATACAACTGTCGTCGCAGACAGCAATGAAGAGTGTGACGGGCAGTGTGTTGTTTAAAGTACTACGTTACCATAAATATTATTAAAACTGGCTTGTTTTGTTCTCTGAGCATATAATGATAATAGATAACTAATATTTAATAAAAGTAGTTAAATTGTAAAATAAAATAAAAATATTAATATAAATTATTTAATATAATATAATAAAATATTGTAAAATACAGATTTGTATTTGTAAACTAGGAACGAAACAAATAAATATATTGTCTACGCACTTCTAGGATTTAGACAAAATTCATTCACTGAAGAGTCAGGAGACTTGTGGATGTTATATTATGTTTAAGCTAGACATTCAGGAATACGGAATATTTTCTCCGTATTGGACAGGCTCCGTATAGGCGGACTGATATGCTATGCTGCTTACCGCACAGTAGACAGAAGATTAGGAAGACGATGGTACTGATGCTCGTGTTGGCAGGATTTACTCGTCAAGCAATTTAGTGATTGGAGTTGCGTTGTGTCTAGCTGAGTTGAATGAGGACTGACTGATTGATTCAAAGCATACAGCTTTCTATCTGAGACTTGCGTTATATCTAGGTAGATGTTTATGAAGTAAGGGAAATCGAATATGCGTGGAGTACTGAGAGCTTCAGCACTTTGCTAAGCATATACTTATACCAGCGTGGGGTATTGTTATAGCAGCCACGCTATTAAGAGGAAATTTACACGGGAATATTAAATTTTCCTAGATTTATATCATTATAGATGTGGTGACGGTTGTTTATTTGAATTCCTTGTATTCCTTCATGTATTCCTTGAAAATTTATTGTTCATGTATTCCTTGAAAATTGGAAACGACTGAAACGAATTAAAGTGGAAATAGTACAGAATTAAAGTTATACATAGTAATAACTTTGCTAAGCATATACTAGCGTGGGGTATAAGAGTACGCTTAAACGCATGCTCAAACATGTGCATGTGCTTACGTATATATAAAAACACAGGCAAGTATACACAAATACACATACACTCACATACAAATGTACGCGCATATACACTCGCATACAAGCACAAGCGCGCCTATGCGCCCGCACGCACACATACGCACGCACGCACACAGGCGTATGCGCTCACGCACACACACAAATTCTATGTTTACTTCAAAAATCACAAATACGAAATCATCCATAAAAATAATAGATCTTAGAACTTAACTTTACGATTAGAACTTAAGTAAACAGCTTTCAATGTAGGAATCATATGTGTGCTCCTTTACTTATGTACACGTAACGATGTCACGTAGAGCAATCTTCTTGTCACTGAAGGGATTCAGTTTCGTATACGTGACAAATGAAAGGTAGAATTACGTTTCCTGTCTGGACCGACTATCAAATAATATTGAACCCTTCAACAAATAACGCTATTTCATCTATAGTTTTATTCATACCTTTGTGATGAACTTGCTTTTGGATGCTATTAATCAACACTTAAAAAAATTGTTATTTGGGGGCTAATTGGGATTACTAATGTGATGTTTCATAAATTATTTATTTATATAAATATATTTGTGTAATTATCTATAAAGAAAATTATGTTATTGATATAAATGGGAGTAACGCAGCTAAAAGCAAAGGTATTATAATTTCAATTGATGGTGTAATGGTAAGATAATGATGGTAAAAGTTTTTAATTTAATTTCATTTTCGAAATTAAGTAATTGTATCTAAACGAATATTATCAAATGGTTAACAGAACTTAAAATTACATTTATTTAGCTTTAGTTTTCAATTGTGCTCTTACCATATATGGTAATCACATTATTTTGTTTTTACACAATTATATGAACATATTCGTTTAATTAACCAAAAAAGTATAAGATTGTTTATTATGTTATTAGTTTACACATTTTAATTAAGAACCGGGTCCAGGATTCGTCTAATTATGTATTCAGGCGACGATGAAAAATAATAAAAAGTACTATTTTCAAC
Organism: Druceiella hillmani; assembly: GCA_039881145.1. Lineage (NCBI taxonomy): Eukaryota > Metazoa > Arthropoda > Insecta > Lepidoptera > Hepialidae > Druceiella > Druceiella hillmani. Next base: position 8,528,258 of record JAYKKI010000059.1, read on the forward strand.
TCACTTAAGTTGGTATTTAAACAAACTCTTGAGAGAGAAGTTTAGTTGCTGGAAAACGCCTATTTAAACACTGGTTAACAGGAACAACTTATTAAAGTTCGGTGTTAGTCTTTTTACCTGACTGGCAATTTTGAATGGAAAATAGTTTTCGGGTAGAGTGAAATTTTATAATTTATGTTTCATGAAAAGAAGTAAAGATTTTGTAATGAAAAACTTTAAATATTCCATGGGTTGGTTGGAAAAAGATTAAGATTTTGCCAATATAAATGCTCATCCGTACTTGGAAAAATAAAATACGACGTGTTATATTATCACCTAACAACATCGCCTGACTATTTGTTTTTTCATAAGAAAGCGAATGGCTGGCTTCCGGCTATATAAGTCGGAGGGCAATTTGTTACAAAAAAGCCACAATTACAAAAAAGTACACATTTTACAAATGTTTGACTATTTCTGTCTTCGTCGCGCCATTCGCAACGAGTTGTGTTGATATATACACGTATATATATATATATATATATATATATATATATATATATATATATATATATATATATACACATATATATACACACACACACAAACACACACTCCTATGATCAGCAGTTGTAAACTGTTGCAATGAATGTTCTAAGACGATAGTAAATATTACTAAAATACTCTGACTGGCGTTTCCATAAATAATCACATTTTAGTCAACTTTCAAGTATATTTAAATGAGAAATGGTATAAATAATGATCGACAGTTTGCTTAAGATCAAAAGGTCAGAGCCATTACTTAGTTGATGAGTACATAAACATGTCTTATCCAAATTTACCCACACTTGCTGAATAAAGTGCAAGAATTGAAATCTGACAGGGAGGGAATATCTATATTTTAATACGTAAAAAGGAACTTTGTACCCCTATTTAAGTATATTGTGCGCACGGAGTAGTGTAAGATTTGTCATAGTTAACATTTATTTGGAGAAGGAGTGCAGAAAGCTAAAATGTATATACAATATGTCTACATATTAATACGTGAAGAGAAAACTTTGTACCCCATTTAAGCGCACGAAGGAGTATTTAGGATTTGTCATAGTTGAAGTTTATATACAGAATCTGTTAAACTACTAGTCTACTACATTAATTCTTACTAAAACTAATGTTGGAATGAGAATTGGCAATTGAATATTAAATACTAAAACTTTGGATCATTAAGATTTTTAAAAAAAATTTCGGTTGGTAAAACTTTCACGGTAAAAGTACGAAATAAGAATGGATTTTCAAAGGTTACATATCACTCCTCAAATACTATTCAAAATTTGTTTTAATAACGCTTCAATGCAGTTCTTAAATACTTCTTCAAAATTTGTTATAATAACGCTTCAATCAGTCTTTAAATTCTACTTCGAAATTTGTCGTAATAATGCTCCAGTCAGTCTCTAAAATTCTACTTCAAAATTTGTCTTAATAACGCTTCCATCAGTCCTTAAATTCTACTTCAAAAAATTTCTTAATAACGCTATCCAAAATAAAAAAATAGGCACAATTAACATTGCATAATGAAATGTTTTATTGAAAATACCATAAGGGATATAGCCATACATATTCTATGCAAAAAATGGAAAGAACATGAACTTTGTATAGGTATAAATAAAGTTGTTGAATTATGTGCCATTAACTTTTCTGCTTTACTTCCTAAGTCTTAAACTTCCCGACCTACTTATTTGAAACCATACTATTAAAAAAGGTTAAATAAATTATTTTAATTATGGAAATCTGTTATTTATTTTTGGTTAAAACTCAGTTCTTTTGAATAGGATAGTTATATTTGGGTCTCTCGAGAAGAATATTTTTATGTTAAAAAAATAATGCTACGAATTCTGGTTTCCTAATTTACATTAATTTTAACTAAATTTAAACCTTAGTTCTTTAACTGTGTATCTTATAAATGATTGGTTAAATCAATTTTGATTATCTACAGACGCAGTGAAGACATTATTTCAAAGTAGTTTCATAAATCTACAGTTACAAAGTAGGAACTTTTTCCAGAATACGAAGAAAACGTATAAAACTTTATTCATAGGAGCCAGCTTTTTTTGTCACAAGAGTTTTGAATATATTTTCCTTTTATACCCGATACCGAGTTTTTATATTTGGTGGAGATTCCATTTAGGTATTCATTAAGATAAACACCAATAATTAGTACTATAGCTATTGGTTATAATTTAATATATATTAATAACTTATTATTTGCTACAGTGACAAATTATAAAAAGCATTAAAAATTAATTGTTTAAATATAATAATCATCTTTATGAATTCTGTAGGTATGCTAATTATACTAATTATATCAAACTATTTATGTCGTTACAAAATTATGGGTCATAATATAATATATCCATGTGACTTATATATTAGACAGTGGTTTATTCACTTGTATCCAATATTAATATCGTTCGGTTTAGTTATTTGTGAGTAGACAATTAATAAATGCAAGGTACAAAAGAATGAGCAACATTCTTGAACGTCACTATTTATTTAAATTAAAAATTATTACTAGAAGTATAATTTTTATAAATAGAAAATGTATTGGAGAAACCTAAATATTATACATGCTTAATAAAATTGAGGATCAATTTCAGGAGTGCAAGGGCCTTTTCGAAGTACGATTAAAATTTTTGAAGATTTAGGTATCTGTAATGTTTAACCTTTTATATTTTTTGTTTTCTCTAGCTCTGTTGGAAACATATTTTATTGACAGTATATTAAGCATCAATGAATTATTTTCGTGCAAACGAAAACTGCCCAACAATTTAATATGTTAATGTTACGGTAATATACATCTTCCCACATAAATGAAATCTGTCCAAAAAATACTTATAAAGATGAGTAAAATATGCACTTTATAACCTTCATATTCAATGAAATTTGGTAAAGTGTAGGCTTAATATTTATAATATAATATTTCATTTGAAATTATATCATTAACCGACTATTTAAATTGTGGCCAGCTTTAATAAAATTTGTTTCTGTTTTAATTTTTATGGACAATTTGCTTTTGTTCATTAATGTTAACTTTTTGAATTCCTTTTCAATTACGCATAACTCAATATGTTAAAAATATATAAAGACAAAATAAAATGTTTATTTCTATATTTTTGTACTATCGTTTTTATTTTTCAATAAGTTTTTTTTATATAAACATTTCATTTCGTTTCAATTTCATAATTTTGCTAATAATTTTGAAACCTGTTACAAAAATAAACTCGACTACGAAAAACAGAAAAGTAAGATGCCTAAATTAAAATCTTAAATTCAAAAACATGAACACGCCAGGAAAGATTATGATGCAAAAAGGACCTGGAGATGATAAAAATTAGATACTTTTGATTTTTAAGCTTCAAAATATATGGATATGTTTCCTATTTGTATGCGAAAGGATTTCGATTTATATGTTTTTGTTCCATCTTGTTTTTAATCAAATTAATAGACGTCCACCTTTGTGCCCATACATGCATGGCTTTTTATTTCAGGCAATTTATTTTTGTTTGATTCTTGACTTCAGGAATAGGACTGTAACATACTTGTGTAACCGACTACATAGCGTTTTTAGCACATTTTTTTTTAATTCCTGTTGTTTGTTTCTACTTCTACTGTTTAAAACACCTTAATAAAAATTGTCACTAGTTAAACTAATACTAAACTAAAATATTAATAAAATTTCTACCTGTAATTATAAAAATAAATATCACATATACATAAAAAACAATTAGCATGTAGAATAAAAAAAGTTGTTTTTTATATTTTAAATTTGTAATTTGTGAAGGCTGTCACGAATTCTAAAGATGCACCTACGGAATGTATTATTGATTTATTAGTTGAAAAGATTTTCATTCATAAATTGACGTAAATGAAATACAAGCATAAATATTTTTTAAAAGAAAATGTTTTTGTAAACAGGGCTATAATGTTCAAGCGCTTTAATCATTTGAACTTAAGTTGGTTTACAAATATATAAACTGCTGCTGAAAAGTGTACTAAATGAAAATCGAGGAATTGTTTAAAGGCAACTTTTTTGTTTTCAGTATTGAATTTTTTATTTGTAAAAAATAGCCCAATTACGGAAATAAATTGAAATTAACTTGCAAGATCTGCCGAATGCAGGATTTCACTTGTAGCTTTTATATGGTCTGTTGCACCGTGCGTTATTTTTGAAGTGATACAGCCATTGACAAATTTATGCGATTGCTAGCTAGTCTTTCATTTTTTAAAATTATTGAGAGCCCTTATCTGTCGTAATTATTTTATAGATTACAAGAAGCTCTAGGGAATGAAACTGGCACTGTACTACCAGAATGTCATTCCATTTACATTTACTCTCTTTCGTCGACTGTTCTCTATTTAAAGTTAGACAACAAGACCCATTTTGTATAACTAGTTAATTAGCCACTAAAAACAATTTACTTCGATATTACTTTAAAGAAGCAATACCCACCTTGATAAAGTTATACAATTTTCTTTTCTTTTACATATTACAATACTGTGTTGACATTTTCATCAAACTCTTTTGGCATCTCAGCCGTTATCTCAAAGCTATCAACTTCTGCTATTATCTTCAGTATATCGTTATTAATAGTAGCTTCAGAGCGTTTCCGGTTTTCATTATTGAGATGTGAACTTTTAGAATGGTGGCGATAGAAAAAACGATGCACCGTATATAAGGTTCTTGGGATAGTCAATACGGTGTATCGGTCGATATCAAGTACCATAAATATTGAATTCCTCTTATGTATTCTACACAAAAAAACAATGAGGGTGTTCAACTTATTAATAACAATAAATGTAAAAATTCAAGTAAATGTAAAACACGATAACTTACACTAATTTAATTTTGACGTAAAATGATTTTTGCAAATGAGTTTTTCATGTTAAAAACAAAAAAAAATCAAGGCTTTCGAACTTGATCATTGTCGTATATAATTGCTTTAGTTGTTGAAGTTATTAAATTGTGACAAAGTCATGTTATAGCCTCCATTTTCACCGATACATGTTTAAAAATGAGATAAACTCAATCATATCACAGCCTGTATTCCGCATATTCCAATCGATTCATATATTATGTTTCTAGCATAAACGATTGGCCACTAAATAAAATCAAATATTTAAACATGTCTTGTGCCGAATAACTTATTATAAATAAGGACCTTGTGTGAATGAGTACAGTACAGTCAATTTTATAAACATCAGTTTACATTTCCATGTCGGGCTTTGTACTTAATTTAAAATTATTTTTAGTATTTCAAAGTTATTTCTTAGTATTTACATAGCACATCATGGTACATGAATAGCTTTACTTATTACGGATAAGTATGGCGTGCAAAAGTTTTGTATCGAATTTTTAAACATTACAAAGCTGTAAATTGAATAGTAATTTTATTCCATTTTATGAAATATTCATAGGAATTATATAGTAAGAGTTGAATGTATTGTGTGTATTTATTTGCGTGTATCAACAGACTTACAGCATAGTTCCATTAATGAAGGTACTAAAGTATATTGCCGATATGTGAGCTGTGGAAAATTTACTTAGATCTTAAGAATTTGGACTCTTTGGTAGCTTTAAATACAGGGAAACATGCACTTATTTGAAAAATAGAGTTCTAAAAAAATAAAAATAAAGTAAACAAAAAATTATATATACTAGCTTACAGGGGCTTCGCAGAGGGCTTCGTCCGATAATTTTCGATTAAGGTAGCAATATTTATCTCTATAAAGACGTATGGGCAATGTGTTTAATACAAATATTGCGTCATCTCCTGATATATCGCAAGAGCTGATGTGTTTTTAAACAAAAATAACGAAATTTATTTTAAAGGAATTATGCTATATCTCAGATCTATATGTATTTTAAATTAAATTAAGAGTTATGTTTATATCAATTTTGATGAAAAAATTTGTTTATGATCGATTGAGTAACAAATTTACATATGTGCTTTTTGTGGCATGTGAGCAAAGCCGTAAACATTTATTGGAGTTCACTCCTTAAGAATCGATTTTCATATAAAGTGCCCGGTATGAAGTTATATTAGGAGTAAAATCAGAAGTTCAGAGGGTTCAAAAAAGTGTAACGGTTCAAAATTTTGATGGTAATCTCTAAAACTACTGATCCAATTTAAAAAATTATTTCGCAAATATTTAGAAAGCACCTTCAGGATGGACATAGGTTATATATTATCCTGTTAATAACAATTTCGTAAACAAGTAATATTTTGTAAATTTGGATGTAGGAGATAATCTTTGGAACTACTAATTCGATTTCAAGAATTCTATGACCAATATTTAGAAATGATCTTCAGGATAAACATAAGTTGTTTATTATTCCGTTAAAAAATTGTTTATATACATTACAAAAAAGTTAAACTTTGTAAGTTTGGATGTGAGACGTAATCTCCAAAACTACTCATCCGATCTCGAAAATTCTTTCACTAATGTTTAGAAAGGTCCTTCAGTACGGGCAAAGGTTGTATATTATACCGTTAAACATTGTTTCATATATTATAAAAAAGTTAAATTTTGTAAGTTTGAATGTATGATGTAATCTCCAAAACTACGCATGACAATTGTTGCGCGGCGATTTACGAGCACCCATCCCCAATACCCGCGATTCGGCGAATAATCGTCTCGGCACTCGGCGAGTTCCGCATATCTGGTCACGGCTTAACCCTTAGCGATCTGGCTAAACGTTGATAAACTCTTATATAACAGCCTTGTTTTGTTAAGCGCTCATCTTCATTATGAAGTAATGGTCCTTAATCCTGCTGCCACATAAATATATCTAATAAGTAAATTTAGTATTTTCTACAAATTTTAGTTTCAGTAAGAAAAATTTTACGTTGATATTATATAACCTTTTCTCGCTGCATACTATAGTTTTATTTCTTATGCTTTAGCTGTATGATAAATATGAAAAATGTTCACTAACCCGTCGAGTAAATTAATTAACAAAATCATGTAATAAATAAATAAATACGTTTTAAAGCCCATATTTTTCATTTCTTTTTGTTCTACTTATATTTTCTAAGTGTGAAAGATGATATAACATGATATAAATAGAGGGAGGTGAGATAAATAACATGAGGTAAACTTATTTAAACCACTTTTTTGATGTTCTTTAAGTGCGTTATAAAAAAATGACGATCGGAACTCTACGAAACGCGCAAATACAATGCAAAAAAATCGACAGGATGACGCAATAACAATTGACAGACAGAAGTTGCTCACTAAACATTTATTTACATGCGTGGAGTGACTGATACTATATTCATTATAGTTATTGAAGTATTTGTAAATACACAACGTGTGTTTTATATTGATACAAGTCCAAGTTATGTTGCGTTTTTAAATAATATTTTTTAGTAATTGAAATTCAATAGCATATAATAAAAAAAAGTTTACTTATTGTAATTATTCGTGGTAGAAATAGTGCTTATAAGCCTTTCAAAATACATTTTATAGTTAGCCTTTTAAGATACATTGTATAGTCTCTTAGTGAGGTTAAGTTTGGGTATGTATTTATTTGCATTATTAATTCAACTTTGTTTAGATTTTTTTAGTAAATTTAACAGTTTATTTTCAATTAATTACATTGAATTTCACGATTATTTATAAATTTAATTTCATTAATTCAATAAAAAGGAATAAAATAAAATATAAAATATAAATAATTATTATTGTTATTAATACAATTATCATTCTTTAATTATTATTTTATTCCATTAATTATTTTCGTGCTAAATAAAGTTATTATTGTATTATGCCAAAGAAGTATAACTTCTAAATTGCGTACGTAAGTATACATACAATATTTTTTACTTGAATTTCCAAAGCTGCATGTTTTTGAAATGTATCTGTATAAATATCAAACCTAATAAAACTGATAATGATTAATTTGGCCTATGCATGTTCCGCAACCAATCCCCCCTCTCCTCCAGCGAGATTAAATTTGTCCGTCAGTGTTCTGAAACAGTTAGGTCTTATTTGTACCCTTGTTATCAAGATAAGTTACGACTCGGGATGTGCGTGCTTAGTAACAAGTGGTGGCAATTTGTCGACTTACAGCTATTACATTGTGCCCGTTTAAGTCTTTCAGACTTACTGCTATTATCTTACATTTGAAAGTTATGTAAATATTTCTAACATTGTTTAAGGAGCATTTTGTTCCACAGCATCTTTTATTTGCTCTTAATTTTATTTATTATAGCACAGTACTTACATACATTAAATGTGAACGTTATCTTGATATTCGATGAGGTCTAATAATTATCTAACGATTGCCTATGAAAAATTTAATGGATTTAGATTATAAGACTAAAATTCCAGTCATATTTAAAATATTTTTTTGATTTTTTTTTTCATTATGTTTTTAAACGTTTTTCATTACATATATTCTTTAGATGTTTTAATTGCGTAAATAACTCTATATGATTTAATGCAGAAATGATTGGAATGTCGGTAGTGTTAGTTCGAAACTCACTGCTCAAGTTCGTTTTATTTATATTATTTTTATTTTGTAATACAATTCTTTCTCCTGTGCTCGGGGTATACTTAGAATATAAAGTCAATATTTATTATGAATGCGCATATTTATTCTTTATAAAATATATTTATTTATTTCGTGTTATATTTTGTTTGTTATAACGAAACTTACATAAATGAATTAAATCTATTTTATATATTAATACATCCTATTTATTATTATATTATTTGGTGTCAAAGTAGATAACATATGATCCCTTGAATGTGCACTGCATTATTTTGGTCTGTTCACTTGTATTATTTGGTCTGTTTACACGATGTAAATGTACAGGTAATACACGACAGCTGGTAATGTTCTTCATATATTTTTTTAAGTTTCCTAATAAAAATTTATGACATACCTAGTACGATTCTATTAGTTGGAAAAGTTTTAATTTCTGCAATGTGCTCTTAAACATTATCAGTTCAAGACATGATAAAGTAACTGTTGGTTTTGATGTTAGCAAAAGTACAAAAAAAATAGAATTTACTTCCTTCGTTTTGTTAGGAACAATTATAAATTATTTAAAATCCTATTCTTATACTTTACACTGGCTGTCATGAAGCCACAAATACAATTTTAAAATGCGTTTTCAGTTGCAACTCGTTCGTATTTCCTAACGTCAATAAACGAAACATTTTTACATCAATAACAACAAATTCTAAAAGACATTTTCCCCCCTTGAAATTTTTCTTTTAATAGACATTTTTATGGTTTTAATTTAGATTTTTTACCCTTCAAAGAAATAATTTAAGAACATAACGTGGCAAAAGCAAAGTGACATCCACAATATTTCTTAAACAAATTGGAGTCTTCCGAATCACTAATGTGTCAATTTGTATAACAACGTACGACGATATTTATATTTAATCAAAATTTGATGTGGTTAAATTATTCAATCGGAGCTAAAATTTACAAAAAATTTACATTTTTAATGACATATTGAATACATTTGGCGTTAATTTTGTAGATGTTGTAATACAACGAAACCAAGGTCGTGGTAAAGGACTTAAAGAAAGTAGAAATAATACTACATCACGTAGTTTCATTTTATGTTGTTCATAATGACACTTAAAACACTGTCTCGTCGTTACTTTTAAATAGACCTTTAGTTTAAGACATTCATATCATATAAAATAATTTCATATAAATCCACTTATAAAGTAAAGCATTTCTTTATAGCACGAGATAAATAAAGTGATAGCGCTGTTGAACAATATGGGAACTTTTCTTGTTCCATTTTCTAGAACACTTCAACAAAACAGAGTCTGTAATGACTTTTCTTTCAATTCGTTCTTTTTTTCCGGCTCCAACCTCATTTAAATGAAGAAAGGAGAAATTCTATTATTATTCAGCAAAATAGATAATGGAGCATTTGAATCGTATCTTAATGAAAATATGTGTAGCAAGAAAAACTGAGGAGGTACTTGAAATTTTCAAGGAAATAATAATGTTGAAAAGTACTCACCGAAAAAAATGGCAACGAAAACCACTTGTAAAATAAATCGTTCACAATTTTTGTTTAACAAACATTTTGTTCAATGAAATTAAACGACTAAAATATGTCACATTTGTAATATTGTAAATACTATTAATATGCTCACAAAATCATGAACATACTTTTTCCACTAAGTATCTTTTTTACATGCGTATGTATTTTGAAGGAAGACAATTCTCGTAACAAAATTACGTGACGAAATAAATAAACTTTAAGAATTACATTAAATATTTTTTCATTTATTTCTATATCATCGATTGTCTTATGAAATACGAAAACCAAAGATCAGAATCTATTACTTCATGGTATGGGGAATTTATTTTTAAACTGGCATAGGTCCTTTTGAAACGGACGATGTCGTGTCTAACTTATCGACTTATAACTACTCTGAGCGAAAGAAGAAAAGGTACTTCATTAATATTTATTCAATTGGAGAAATTTATCGCGTCATCTTTGGATTCGTTAATAATATTAGGTAAACTAAAAAAAATGTTTATGGAATAGGAAATAAACTGAAATTATTTCTAGTTTATGCAATATGGGTGTTTTCCTAAAATCAAGATAATAATATTTCTGTTTTATTAGTCTAAAATTTTAATCAGTTAAAACATTAATATTTATTAAGTTTTTCCTTTAATTTTTATTCACAACTAAATGAAACTACGTGATGTAGTATTATTTCTACTTTATTTAAATTATTAACCATGATCTAGGTTTCGTTATATAACAATATCTTTAGGTAGGCAATTTGTAAAGATCTTTACAAATTGCCCACCTGAAGGTATTATGTAAGCTATATATATGGCGTCGCTAACTTTTTTCGATCTACTTATGACTAATATTTTACTAGTACATTTTTTTACGGATATCGAATCTTTTTTCCAGTGCACGCCTGATAAAATAGTCAAGCAGGCTTTTTCGACTTGATTTACTTATTTTAGATTTCGAACTGGAAACTAATTTTCATCAAAATAATGTTAGCCTTATTAGTCAGGAATGTAGATTTTTATTATTGAAGTTATTTTAGAATCGGTTTAGTATTTCTAGAGATTGCCCTTCACAAAACAAATTATACCACAACATTATTATCATGTATATATACATATATATATATACATATACATATATATATATATATATATATATATATATATATATACATATATATGTACATATTCTGGTAATGTCATTCGCCGTTGCTTCGTGGGGCCATAAATTGACTAGATGAAAATTGTACATTTTACGAATCGTGAATGGAGACTCTGAGCGAAATGAATATTTCCTCTGCAGCATCTACATTACTAAGTAGGAGCTCAATAGATGTCGCAGGAAACGTAAATTGCCGCGAAGTCAAACAGAATATTCGACCTATTCGCGGAAAAATGTTGTTGCGATAACACGTATTTGTAAATATATGTAGAATTTTACTACTTTCCTCAAAGGATAGTGCTCCGTTGTTCTTTTTTATCTTCACGTTCGAAATACAACAGCTAAAACTAACGAATATTTAATACGCTATCACTTGTTTACATGAAAATAATGTAAAACCTGTATTTTTATATAGGTAGGTAAAAATGAAAATATATTAAATGAGGTTCCTATATCCAATAAAAAATTAACGTTACACTTTTTGAATTTGTTAACGTCTTAACAATGTTTGTACAATTAAAGGTGTGTATCAACATAATTGATCAAAGAAATAATAATACATTTATGAATGTTTATTACATCCAATATTTTTGTACATGTTAATAACATTCGTAATACTAATGAAATTATACTCTCCAACTACAGTGCTACAATATGTTGTTGTCGCTATCAGTTTTACGCTAGCATGGAAATCTCTCTCCTCTACTTGGAATTTAAATTCAATTCTAATTAATTCTTAAGCTTTGCTTAATACCACTCGGTATTTTCAGAGTTAAAACTGATTGGAGCAATTAATGACCAAATGGATACTACTGTCGATTTTTTTGTAACAGGTTTTTTGCATCAATGAGTGCATTTCAGGACTGAAAATAAATAAGTACCTAACTTGATTCATCTTGGAGCCCTTGAAACAAAAAATATTATTTTCATAATGGCTAGCAACCATTACGTTCCATTGGTAATTACACGATATCTGGAATACAAATTCAACGTTTTTAATAATAATTTATTCAATTCAAGTTTCCAATGCGCTTTAAACATAATCAAAGAGATCAATTTCGTAATGAGTAACATATGTTGACATTGTATGATCAACGGTCATGAGTCAGATACGATTCAATTATTTGATATCTTATTGATTCTACTTCAGGTTGATGTTTATTACTTTGACCACTGGAAAACCATAGTGGTCAAAGTAATAAACATCATCAATCTCGTGCACATATTAATAAAACAACAATCTTTGTAAAATAACACTACTTTTTATTTGTGTGAAATAACAACCTTTGCGTTGCTAGAAATTTTAAAGTATTAAATATTGAGCTGTACTTTAAAATCAGGGTTTTTTTATTCACAATATTGGTACATGATGTCAGTAATAAAAAAACAACGTTTAATCGGGCAATTTTTTTTTTAAATAAAGGAGATATGGTGAAGGCATAATTCTTTTTGTTCCATATCAATATATGCATACTTTTATATTTACATATATGAAATTGGTTAACAAAAGACAGTCAATCTTTTGTAAATGCCTTCGATGATTTGATTTACATATAATTATTTAATTCCATTCACCAATCGCTGTTAATTTGGTCTTTAAATAAAGGAGATATGGTGAACGTATAATTATTTTTGTTCTCTATCAATATATACATACTTTTATATTTACATATATAAAATTGGTTAACAAAAGATAGTCAATCTTTTGTAAATGCCTTCGATAATTTTATTTACATATAATTATTTAATGCCATTCACCAATCGCTGTTAATTTGGTATTATTGAAATTTATAGCTTTATTATTTGGAACAATGCCTGTAACAAAAACTGCAATGTATCATTTAATTTTTTCCCTCTATTCTCAGCCCTTTTCTGCCATTTCAGTTTAGACCTCCTTTAGTCTATGCGCCTATTTTTATATCATCACGCTAACACCTACCTCTAGGGTCTTTTCTACGCCGGGCTTTTCACCCGACTACTGACTTACAACAATAGTCTTGTTAATAGGCTACATAGATGACCCATCCCAATTAAGATTTAGGATTCGTTTGACGACATCAAATATTTTGCTTTAACCAACACATAGTTGAAACGACAAAAGAATATCTCCAAAATTTAATAAACGGATCTGTATTAATTATATGTACAGATTCACGCTAAATATAATTAAGATTTGAGTTTTCTTTATTTTTATCCTAATGATTCCTTGAAGGTGGACAATTTGTAACAAATACTGAAATCTTAAATCTCCAATTAAAAGGAAATAAATGGAATTAAATACTTTTTTGCTTACAATGCGGAGTCTTGCAAAAGACAATTCACCTATAGATAAATTGAAAATTGGCTTCCAGTTATCAAAAAACTATGCAGCGTCCATAATGAAGGCACAAGGGATTTTTTTTGAAGTTTTCACGAGATTCATTTTTCTTTTATTTTACTCCTTATGAAAATGTGTTGCATGTTTTTCCGAGAAAAACATTATATCAAAGTGTATTTTAGACTTGATCAAATAACAAATAATATCATGATTAAAATGTATAGAATTATTGATATAATTTTAATATTTCGAAATTCTGTAATGGGAAAAATTTAATCGTTGCCTCTTTAATATCTTAAATTCGAATAAACATAGATACAACTTCGTAACACGCCAAATCGATCAGAAAGAAATAAGAAGATTAGCATTCGATAATTTTTTATTTTTTTTCCTATAATTACTATCGTAAGTTTTTCTTGTTTTAAATTGTTTGGTTATAGACTGGCAAGTAGTAATATTACTGCTTTTTCAAGCGATTTCTGAAGTTACATAAACTTTTCAAACTTGTCTGGTAGCGCACGTAAAGAGTGCAGCATTTGGTCGAAATCGCAGTCAAAATCTAGATAATTTGATAAGGACAAAATTGTAACACTGCATAGACTCTAGTAGCAACAGAGAGCTAATAATGGTGTTCATTTGTACATTGATTTTATAGTTGATTGTATAAAATATAAAATAACTTTGCTTGGTTTATAAGTTGCAAAAATTGTATATAATAAAATAATCGTCGGAGAAGTGAAGGTAAACCTGTTAACACTGATCTTCCCTTGATGATTTTTTCGATTAATATTTTAAATATAAATCAATATATACTCGGTTTCTGTTCCTTTCACCTTCATGTTATTCCCTACTGTAGCAATTACGTATAATGGAACTCATATTTCAAAACTAATTTTCATGAAATATTCTAAAGATTTTTCCATTCAAATTTTTTTATTATTCTAATTTTTTGGAGTATACTAATCCTAACGTAATGGATCCGGATACTGTTCTCTTGTGGTGACGTCGCTTCGTCGGTGTGCTCGTAACTATGGAAGTGTTTATACCGCTGCTCGTATCGCAAAAAATTACCACCTACTCCTTGGCGGCAGCCATTTCGCATTTCATACTACGTACTGTATTTGTTGGTAATTCCGTTGTACGTCTTCGTGCCACATTCGCTCGACGTATCGCTAAACTGGCACTTTTTGGGCAATTTTAATTTGAAAGAAATTATTGTGGTCGATAGTGAAGATTTTATGGAAAAATGTTAATTCGTATATATATATATATATATATATATATATATATATATATATATATATATATATATATATAAACTGTAAACCGCCAATATATCTTGTTTACCTGAAATTATAAAAATATTGATGTTAATTAATTCTCTTATTTAGGTATATTGTAATAAAACATTTGTAAAGATGCTGAAATATTATCTCACAAAGTACTCAATATGGCAAAATTTATAGAAGTTCACTAACAAATAGGTTCGCGACATTGACGATGAAAAGAATAAACTCGGTTGTATTTTATTTAAATCTAAATAAAATCATCGAAAGCACTCACAAAAGATTAAAAGAATATTCTTTCAATTTCATTTTATAATCAATTATATAAGTAAATATAAAAGTATGCGTATATCGATATTGAATAAAAAGAATTACGTGTTCACGATATCTGCTTTATTTTTGAAAAAATCGTCAAAGGAAACTTTTTATTTGATTACTGATATCATTTATCAACATTGTGAATAGCAGAACCCTGAACGTTAAAGCAAAGTTCAGTTTCTAATATGTTAGAGTTTCCATTAATACAGAAGTTGTTATTTCACACAAATAAAAAGGTTGTTATTGTTGTCAGCAATACAAAGGTTTGTTCACAAAGTTATTTCACAAAGGTTGATGTTTTATTAAGATGTCCGCCAGATCTATGGCTTTCCAGTAGTCAAAATACTAAACAGCAATCTGAAGTAGAATCAATAAGATATTAAGTAAATGAAATATCAGCCCCGTGACCGTTGATCATACAATTCCAAATCTATGTTACCCTCTGTGATTATGTTTAAACCCCATTGGAAACTTGAATTGAATAAATTAATATTAGAAACGTTGAATTTGTATTTCAGAGATTGTGGAATTACTAATGGAAAGTAATGGTTGCTCGTCATTATGAAAATATATTTTCTGATGGACTCATTAGTGCAAAAAAACCTGTCATAAAAAATCCACAGTAATATGCATTTGGTAATTTATTGCTCCAATCAGTTTTAAATCTGAAAATACTGAGTGGTATTAAGCAAAGCTTAAGAATTAATTAGAATTTTAATTTAAATCCCAAGTACAGGAGTTTGATTTAACAACGTATTGTAGCACTGTAGATGGAGAACATAATTTCATTAGTATTACGAATAGTATTAACATATACAAAAATATTTGGATGAAAATATACATTCATAAATGTATTATTATTTCTTTGATCAACTATATAGATATAAGTTTTTAATCACACAAACTTTATTAAGTCGTTAATAAATATAAAAATATTAATATAATATTGGATATAAGAAGCTTGTTTAATATATTTTAATTTATACCTATATAAAAATAGGGGTTATAAATTATTTTCATGTAAACAAGTGATATCATATTAAATATTCGTTAGTATTAGCTGTGGCATTTTGAACATGAAGATAAAAAAAGAGCAATGGAGCACGTTCTTTTGATGAAAGTAGTTAAATTCTACATTTATTTACAAATACGTGTTATCGTAACAACACTTCTCCGTGAATACCGCGAATATTCTGTTCGACTTTGCCGCAATTTATGTCTCCTCTATTGAGCTCCTTATACCTCGTAATGTAGATGTTGCAAAGGAAATATTCATTTCGTTCAGGGCCTCCATTCACGATTGGTGAAATACACTATTTTCATCGAGTTGGTATATATATATATATACACACACACACACACATATATATATATATATATATATATATATATATATATATATAATATTTGTAAGAATTATCAGTATATAAATTCAAGAATATAATCGAGCATAACCTTTGCAAAAAAGTATATTACAAAATGTTAAGTTGAAGAAGCGTGGCACGGAATGCTAAATCAGACATAAATTGACATACCCTCAATTTGTTTGTCTGTGGATAAATACGAAAATATAGTATAAAATTATTAGTCCACGCGGACGAAGCGGCAGGCGGTCGCTGGTATATTTGTGTGTGTATAAAAAATAACATAGTTAATAGAACAAAAAATAATGTGTGTTTGGTTTCTATACGTATGCGTGTGTGCGCGCACGCGTGTGTGTGTATGTGTGTGCGTGTGTGTGTGTGTATGTACGCGTATTTGCGCGTGCGCGTGCGCGTGTATGTACTATATAATATAATTAATTCAGCTTCAAATCATAAATTGTCGACACTTTTTACCCTGGCATTCAACTATTGTGGGTTTTTGAATTTGCAACCCCTACATGTTCATAAAGGTAGATCATGGATTTTTATAGTTTAAAAAATCGGTTGTTGTACTTTCCGCAGTTATAGGGTTAGGATTTTCTTTTAGACTGACTCAGTTTTTCACTCATAAGTTATAAATTTGGTACCAAAATAATTATTTAGGTCATTTCCTATCTTTTTGAATTACCAAACTGAAAAAATACACTATATCACTGCTTGTAACTATAAATAATAGTAACAATATACATCAAAGTCAGAATGAAATAGAAGTTAAAGCGGAAAAATACACTGCAAATTTTTGGTAATAAATTTTGTCTAGTAGAATAAGTAGAATCAATAAGATTCTACTTATTCTACTATTATAATCAATAAGAAGCTAGATTTAATTCAATTCAGAAAAGAAAATATTTTACTGAGCTATTCATTGTTTCTTTTCTAATGAAATACAATGTCAATCTGTAGTTTCAACGAAAAACTTCTATATATACGTACATTTTCAAAACATGTTTCAAACGAGCAATACAGAAAAAATAACATAGTTAATAGAACAAAAAATAATAAGTGAACTATTACATATAACTGTGATCGTATTTGTAAAGCGGACAATGGTAAATAAAAAAAATTAAGCAACTCTTCTATATTGACTTAATGAATTATAAAATTGAATTCATAGAAAGGACATTAAAAATAAAATCACAATACATGTATACTCCATATAAAGGTTTAAGGAAATTTTAATCAAATAAATTTTTGTTGTACACGTAAAAATAAGAATGATAGTATTTATAAATTAGCCACGAACAACCAGAATATCTAGATTTAATTTTAGTAAAAATGTCATCATTTTCTAGATATTGGGCACTTTTTGTAATATGTGAAAATCTTTATATTAGGTCAGTGTTTTGAGTACCACAGGTAAAAATTTACTTATTTCACAATTCAATTTTTGCTGGATTTTATAGAACAACTATGTTAACAATATTTAACTAGTTAATCTTCCAATGGGATTACATATTTTTCAAAAAGTGGGGCAATCTTTTTGTAAAAAATTTGTAATTGTTTAGGAAAAATCTTTAATTACGCTTAATAGCATAGTATACTTTTAATTTTCAACAAAAAAAGAATTTCTAAATACCAATATTTATACTGTGGTAACCTAATCATATATTCGTTTTATATTTTTACGAATTTAAAAAAAGACGTGCCAATTACTAGAAGATATTAGATATTTTTACTAAAGTGACATTTAAATTGGTCGTAAAGCTATCAGTCCTTACACGAAGTCTTTGTATTAAAATGGGCTTTTGGGACAACTGTATAATGATAAATATAACTATTAAATGTGCAAATGGTAATTACATTTTCTATTTTTTTTAAACTAGTTATTTGTGTATAAAACATACAAACTTCTGATTTGTGATTTGATTTAAAAATGAAAAGTATTTGTTAGACCTGAAAGTTGCACTATTTTTAATAACATTAGTATATGTTTAAGTAATTTGTAAATATTTATTTTATGGTAAATAAATTATTGAAAACTGCTAGTAACGTTTGTGAACTCAAAACTTTACATACTGACATAAATACTAAGCCCCAAAGAACCAAATAAATAACATAAAATGAACATAAAATACTACTTTCAGATTCATTTATAATTTCGAAGAATTAATATTAATTTTTTGCATGTTGATGCGAATTAAAGAAATATCTCACTAAAAACCTTTACCACTGCTTCACAATGCAAAAAGAAGTTAGTTTTTAAATAATAAACAATATCCATGAGAAGTCATTGGCGTGTTCTTGTCAAGTAGGTTACACTGAAAACAAATTTATGGATATCAAAATATAACTGTAAAATTACAAAACCTATTTTCATATTTTCCATTCTCGTCACGAAGAAAGCGAGCAATTTTCCTATGTAAAACAAAATTAATTTCCTTAATAAACAGCACAAGTTTATTTGAATCTGTCAACGATTATTAACACCCAAATTAAATCGCATATTTATTCGACTCCTTACCTTCATTCGTAAACGTGGCACGATTTTAATCTCTTAAAGTGTCCACTAGAGTCGGAGCTTTGAGTTAGTGTTTTTCATTATGCAAAATGCTAATAATTTTAAACAAGATCGGATTCGAATTATTTGATGAAAAGGAGCTTAACTCTTCTATTGTAAATTTATGAAGCGTTCCATTGTTTAATATTCAGGAAAAAATTTATATCTCAGAATTAAATATAAAACTTTACATAGATTTACATAAAATTTTAGTTCACTATTTTAATATTTGATATCTTACTGAAGATGCAATTATAATCATGTTATCCTAGGATTTAATGTTAAGAATATCCGGCCTCTATTGTCCGCCATTTATTTCAGGTGTGTCGACCTTTTAGTTCTACTAATGGTTGGTAAAACAATGTACGGGTAAAACGATCATTGTAATGTGTTTCCACGATTAGTTGCAGAATATTATATCATTAGACTATAATTATTTTGGTTAGCATCTACCATCAGATCTAATTTAAACTAAGTATTAGGGATGGAAATAAACAATTTCTTATTTTATTATCATTCGTCATGTGAAGAATGCCAATTTTTCCAAAGCCTTCACATCTCTAGTTACTGAGAGATGTGATGACTTATTAGATTTCGATTAATGAGATATCGAAATGCAAGTTCTGGGTTAAAGGACATTTCAATTAGAAAAAAGATACGATAGAAGACAGATATAACTTTCCTGCCATTTACAAGGAAAAAATTATTTTTCCACTTTTATGTTTGCCTGTGGTGTTATTCTCTGTTTCACCAAAAGAGAATGTTTGCCTCAGACGGTCAAGAAGGAAGAAATGTAAGATAAATTACTTTGTAACTTTTAACTACTGAGCAAAAATAAATTATAATTAATTTGACGACACGTCTTTAAGCTTACAACTAGTAAAATAATGCTCACATATTGAATGTGCTTATATAGCAATTTATAAACATAGCTACCCGCCCCGCCCATGTGTGTTTTTTATCAAATAGTGCTTCAGGCTCGAGAGTCTACGAGAGAAATAGTTATAATTCTAGTAATTTTACAAGTAATCAATTTTTAAACTACCTTTTAGAAAGAGATTTTCCCGTAAAAATGATATTAGTTGGAATTTTTTTAAATATTAAATACGCTGTGGATTTGGTTTCTAAAAATTTCAACCGTGATATCGACTAACGCGCCTCAAGTTCTTATGATAAAAACAATTATAACTCGAGTAATTTTACAAATAATCAAGGTTTAATATTACTTTTTGGAAGGAAGTCTTTCTGTAAAAATTATACCGTTATGACTTTTCTTCAATATGTCCACAGTCGTCACACTCTTGTCAGAGTTATCATGGTCTCACTTATAATGTACATGGTTGGTCTTCTTCCCCATTTTTCTTGACTTGGATAGCTTTAGCGATGCGTTTTCACTTCAATCGTTTGGTAGTGGTTCTATCTATCTAACACTCGGTAATTCTATCTAACACTCGGTAATTCTGGTCTTTATCGCCATCTTTATAAGATTCGTCCATCGGGTTGGAATACGTCTTCGAAGTATTTTGTCTTCAACCTATCCCTGCACCATTATGCGCACCATCAAAAGCGGTTTCATGAAAAATTTTCCGAAGAATTTAAGAATTCTTAACTGCACAATTGACGAAAGGCTTTCTTTGTTTCTAACGTCTTTTACAAAGGAGATATTTGTGTATAGAGCGAACCAAGGATTTTTTACCTAGCACCCTCTGCACGAGATTTCTTGCGCATCGATCTGCGGTGGTCTTTTAGTCCAGGTTGTTTCATTGTCGAATTTTAATATTTATTACTATCCAAATTGATTTTTTTTTATTATGTCTAACCTTGTTGATTTTCAGAATGATTTATCGAATAGTTTATTTATTATGAACAGTTTTGTAGAAAAAACTCTAAACAAAAGAAAAAAGAACACAAAAATTGTACTCAGCGCATTCCCGTGAGAGAAGCGGAACGGGAAGTGGAGAGTTATTTCGACACCTAGACTGACTTAGTTTAATATATGTGGTCCTAAGCAAATAGAGTTTTCCTTTTAATGCGCACGTCATTAGAAATCCGACTCGATATAAAATTAAAAATTTATGTCGAGTGACTTTAGCCATTGCATCACAATCGATTAACAATATTTTGCATACTACAGTTACCACGCTATTGTTTTATTTTTGGAACTTCCACCAACTAATAATCAAATTAATGCCCAAAAAAATGTTTCTAAAAATACGTTTAAGTAATATCAAAAAAAAGGAGTTCGAGAAAAAGCTGTCAGTTAAATGAAAATTGTATGAAATATTGACTTAAAATTTTCATAAACTATAACTCCGATTCTATTTTGTCCATTTTAAATTTTAATATTCATTTTGAAAGCAAAAAAAATTATAGAGGCGTGAAATGAATAGGATTAGATACTGAAAAACTTGATTTTCCGTTCTAGATGCTTCGGGCTCGTGAGTTTATGAGACTTAGACTATTTTTTAAAATTAAATTGATATTTTCATTAAAACTACTTATTTTTTAAAAAAAAATTGAAAAGTCTAGGCAATATATGTCAGAAAACAATAATTCTCGTTCATCAACATGCACTGATAAGTATTGCAATACATTTTTTCAACAAACATCACCAAAACGTTTTACCAAAATGTAGTTTCCAAGACGACATAGTTTGTCAACGCATATTCTGGGAATGAAACTTTGCTAAAAGTAATTCTTTTCTAATACCATTAAAGATGTAATTCTACATCAAAATTATTGCCGTTTATCTGCATTTCTCTTGTTATTATTATCAGTTTGCATTTACGCTCGCTCCTTCAAATAATTCGGCCGTTGCGACTAAATATAGAGTTCACTCTTGCATTGTTTAATTTTTGTTCCCCTTGGAAGAATTTCTTCATTGTGCATACATAAATATTCTTGAATACTCTGGGTAGCTGATTTCGATCGGGAACTCTTACCTTTCGACTCAACGGTCAATACATGAAATACGCTTCTTCGGTCACAGATATCGCATATTATTATACCGCGCTGGGTATGACTATCGCCAGCAAACTTTTTTTACGAGTTTTTTAAATTATACATTCTCAAATTCTGTCTACTTGTTCTTCTGAATATCAATAACACCTCATTCGACTCGCTGATATCCAAATCAATGTTACGTCAAATAAAATGTTCTGTAGCCGCCAAGAAAAAGGTATTAAAAATCACCAAGCCATGATTAGGGTACTCGGTGGCAGTTCTCTTAACCCATTTCGTTCATCATGTCCATAAGACATTAAACCTCAATTTAGTGCCAGTATACCTTTGAATGAACTCTTCTTTTACTTATGATTTGATTCAAGAACAACAAGAAAACTTCGCACGAAGTGGAATCGTATTTATAGAAAATAAATAACTACATGCGGTTTATATCCACTTTTGATAGGGATACTCTCTTTTTATAATTTATTAAATATAAAGATGCTTAAAAATAAACTTAAAAAATATTATTTTAATTTTATAATGCCGCTTTATATGAACTAAAATAGCAGATGTCAAGTTAAATCACAGTTATTAATTTCTTTAAATATCGAATGGCGTAAGATGCACTGTTTACCTTTTGTTATTATGTATCCATTTGCCGCTACTACATAGACTTTTGTGGGTTGACAAATGAAGAACCTAAAAACTTTTTTCTAATAAAATTTTATCCCGGGGAATAGTATATAATTTGAAACTGCTGTTAAGAAGATTTCAGAACAATTTTTTCATGATTTCATAGAAGAAAATTTTGAGCCATTAATGTCCCTATAAACATAAAAAGTCCCTATCAGGTCCACTCCCTTGTGTCCATTTTCGAAACTGTTAGAAGTAAAAATTATGAAAAATCATTGTCGTCAAAATTTACCGAAAATTAACTAGAAATAATAGGAATGTTCCTAATTACCACATACTTTCAAGACATTCACCATATGTATATTTGTAAAGATACACACACACACACACACACACACATATATATATATATATATATATAACTTTGTGTATGCGTGTGCGTATTATTATTTAGAATTTTTCGTACATATAATCCTATCATATAACCAATAAAAAATGCTCTGATGTCCTAATTTATGCTCAGCATCAAATTAATTAAAGTTGTGCTGACTAGAACTGTTAACGTTAACCAAAACGTTATATTTTAATTTCTCGGAGATTAAGTTTAAGTTAAATTACATTAACTTATTAACTAAGGCATTATCTCACTCGTAGTCCTTCCTAAGATATTTTCCAATTAGAAAATAACCTTTCATTTTCCCTAAAGTTTTGCCTAGACGTGAAAGCTCAAAGCTCTTAAGAGCATTCAGCCGACAATATACCCGAATAAAACAAGTTGCTTTCACGTACGGCTAATAGCGTCATGGATACGTGTTACAAATTAAAATGGTGAGAGAAAGAATTTATTAAGGGAAACATCTTACAGTCTAAATAATAAAATAGTAAATTTTAATTGAATGGACACGACATCCGAATGTGTATGTTATATTATTTTGATAACGGAATAAAAACTATTTGTTCTAAAATATTTTTGCGATTCATTTTACCTTATTTGTCATAATTTTACTTTTTAGGGCAAGTGAAACAAGAAACACTAATAATTTAGTCATGTCATGTCCGTCCATCTGTCACTGTCACACGGTTTCTATAGTTTTAGGTCCTATGTACATGAACTTTGATGATGGTTAATGGATGAATTTAGGTTGTGCTTTATATAGGGAACTTAATATTTAACTTACTATTTAAAAATAAAGTCTTAGCCATATAAAGTGATAAATTAAACACAAGTATAATTAACAATTTATAATAATTCTTTATTACCCAGAAGTATATCTTTTCTTGGTTTAATTTAAAAGGCTAGAAAAGTATTTTTATTTTTGTGAACAGAAAAATTTATTCGGTCAGCCAAAATGGTTAGTTGGTTAGTAACTTACGGTCAGGAAACATTTCAAACAAATCAGTCAGCAATTAATGGCATAGTGGACTGCTCTAAATTATTTTGGTTTCATCGTTTCATCACATTTTACAAAGCAATCAGCGGGTGAGCAAAATATTGAATTTTGTTCATCAAATGAAGCAATAAAACCTTAAAGGTTATTCACAAAATGGGAGCAACACTTGCAAAGATCGTTACAATATACTCTCTTTGTTTGGGTGGGTGTATTCAAGTAATATAAATGTAAATAAAATAAACAATTAGTTTTATTCTTATTGTATTATCAATACTCTCTTTGCCTTTGAGGAAAAGCCCCATTTTTTTCCCTAGGGGAATACTTTCAGCTTCACCCGGAGGTATGCTTTAAGCGAATCGCCAAATCAATCATGTGCTTGCATGTATTGAAACTGAAAAAGGCTAGACAATCATATCGTCTTTTTCTCCATTTATTTTTCTCAATTAGCAGTAAGAAAAGCCAAATATTAAAATTTTGATTCTTAAAATCATCAAAATTCCCCACTGTAAATCATAAATTTTGCAATTAGTTGCTTGACGAGCAAGAATTTGCTAGTAATTATAGTTGTCATCTTTATGCACTATAGTCACCTCTTTTGCCTACTGGTAAGCATCTGTCCAGTCCTTGGTAGCTAAAAAGGGTATTTTAACAACGTTATTGTCTTCTTGATTACTACTATATTTATTGAACAACTGGTTTATCATTTATTTTGCACCAACCATAAACCCGAACAGAGGGAAACGTTCTCGAAGGGTATCGCTATCTTTTATTACTATGTTAAAATACTCTAGAGTGTTGTTGGTTGATGGAGAATTTAGAGCCGTCCTCAAAAACGAATTGCGATTTTATATTAACCACTGTGTTTTAACTTAGTGAAAAATTAAACCTGATCTTTATATTTTTGCAGAAAAGCTTAAAAAGCTGTATCAAACGTATTTTTGTTTGTCATAGAATGTAATGTATGAACATCATTCACAATATTATTGCGCAGCACATTTGCGCATGCGTTCATTGCTTGATACCGTTAAATAAACAGGGTAGAATTTTTGGCTTTTATCGATGATTCCACATACCAAAACAGGGTAACCCTGCCAGATGATTTTGTACCTAGCATCAGCGTGAACAACGCTGACATCCTTCGCAATTTCAATCAAATAATTCCACGGAAACTTCTTGTGGATCGAAAAGGTCTGAGTGTAAATGTATCCAAACTTAAAACTCTTCTAAACTTATAATTGACTGGCCATATATAGCACGACGTCAATCACTCAAGTAATTTCTTAACTGAGTCATTTTAGGGAGTTTAGTATTTCCCATTGTTGTGAGAATTTACATTATTACTTTTCGATTCATTTTTAAATCAAATAATTTATTAATTTCACTCTTCCCAGCGTTACTCAAGCTATACGATGAGGTACACTCCTTTTTTTCGTCATGGTCGTGATCAGAATTAGTCTTGAACATTAAAACATAATTTGAAGTATTTTCAAATAATACATACATCCTTGTAGAGCATCGTGGACCACCTCTTTTCCACTTATTACACCTTAGTATCTTTTTTTTTCTATTTTCAGTTTCGTGACGATAATGTAATGACCAAATACCTTCAGATTTAATGATTGTTTCAGATTGTTTACGGTTTTTGTAGCAAACCAGTTTTTTGAAGTAAGTTCTGATCCAAAAAGAACTTAATTTGTTTACCTCTGGTGCTTCATTATTACTGCTGCCGTCCACATCCAATTCGTATTCGGGAATTAGTCGTAACTTTTCTTTATCAGTTTTATCATTACTATTATTAACCATTTTACACCTCTAACAATCGCAAAATACCAAAAAGAAAAAAAAGTGAAGCACGTTAATAACATTGCAACTTGACTGTCACTAGACACCGAATGACAATACACGCACACCATTGGCTGCTCGTGTCATGCGAACTGCTTTCACTCCACGCACAATAACGAACACTACCGATTTTTTAAAACTAACGTCATTCAATGATTTATATTGATAACCATTGTTTTAACATGCATACCTCTTAAATAAACTGCTTATAGACTTGTTTTCTCTACTTACCAATTGTGAAATCTTGCTAACCAAGAATTATTTTGCAGCTCGACTGTTTATTAAGCAGACACATGATAATACAAACGGACTGATATTGATTAAATTGTTGACAGTTTGTAACATTGTTTGAAGAACAAGGGTTGCAGCCTGATTTTTATTTATTGCAAGCAAAATTTTTTTACGCTGTATAAACGATTTAATGGCTTATTTTTGTTGTGAAACAATTTTAATAACGGCAAACAATTTAACAACTTGATTTTTATTTATTCTGGTAAAAACTATATCTACACTAATTTATAGCATTAACTTTTCGCTCAAAGCTATTGAATAAATGATTTATACACAAGGCCGAAATATTTCTTCAACACTATTCATTATAACCAAAAAGACGTAGAACAAACCATTAAGCATACCCCGAATGCTTACGTGCAGGCAATATTTATAAAGATATCTTAAATTAGTATTTGAATCATCTCCAACATTCTCTTCTCCTATATTTTTAGCACTCGGCTGGTTCCGCACCCGATGGGTGTATGTTTTCTCAAGTGTTACAATTTTACCGTGACGTAATTAATGACTCTGACTCAGGAATTTCTTTACAGAAAAAAATTAAAGTACCTATTATTAAAGATCTTCACACTTTTTTTTCGTCCCACATTCTATCGAGTAGGTTACATTTGGATTATTTTGTGTCTTTTAAAATGAATTTGAGTTTTTATTCATTATCATTTTCAATTTCCGTTTGCAAAATATTACATTTAAAATTTATGTGCAATGCCTGTTTACTATCTCTTGGAATTTTCAGCCATGATTTGCAAAATTTTCGATAATAGAATTTGATTATGATTTTCAAGTTTTATTTAATTCACGTCAACACTTTCAAGAAATAAAAGCATTTATGAAACACTAACTTTTTTATGTTCCGACATTTACAGGTTTTAATTACGCATGAACGACGGAATATGTTAAATACTAGGATATTATCCATTTTACAAATTCCAAAAACTCATGGTATTTGAATAGAAAATATCAAGAAGTTTATGATAAAATATAATAAAATAGTTATTAAAATTCAGTAACATTCAGCTTTCACAACATTTATATTCTCCGAAATTCAAGCATATTTTTGAATAAAAATACATTACATTCTCTTAAAAATTGACAATGCCTTTTTAATGTTTATTGGAATTGAATACTTTTCTTTTAGAATATGTGTGAATACGGAGTTAAATAGCAAACAACTACTAACTTTACAGTAAACTTTAATGACGATCTTTTGTGTCGTCACTTAACATTTCATATAATCAGTATAAAATGGTTGTGGGTTTCGTGATTGGTACTGAAATTTACATTCATTTTTTGCCTTAAAGAAGTTCGATTAGTTTTAACGACCATTTTTTAGTAACCCCGCACTTTTGTTATATTTAGAATCTAAGAGTGTCTCATTATAAAATATGGGTTTAATTCTACTTTTTAAGTAATTTTACATAATTTTATTCGTGACAATCAATCAAAAATAATTTTTAATAAGTAAAATGGTGGCATCCTTTTCTGCAAATTATAAATTTGTTCCATATGTTCATTCTGTATCTCGTTAAAGTGAGGTAGATAGTCTATTACTGACAGAGTATTTTATAACAAGTCACTTAACGCCGACTATATAGCGCGGATGCCTCTTTATCTTCTAAATATATATTGTTATATTCATCTAGTGTGAACTAAATATATATTGTTATATTCATCTAGTGTGAACCGACGAAAAAAAGTTCGAGTTGGTTTTCACTAATCTAATAAACAGGCAAATATTTGAAAAAAATGTTATTATTTTCAAGTCTACCAAAGAGTTCGAACGTACTTTTCATGCTAATAAAGAATCCAATAAATTCGGGTTACTCCAGCAGGAAATTTTAAATGTTTAAAATTATTGGAAGCATTGTCATAAATTGAGTTTAACTTTTCTACGACATTTTTGATCGGTATGTATTTTTTTCCGTTTTCAAAAGACTTCAATTGAGGCAGAAAATGATGAACATATCCTGTACCTTAAACATTTTTAAGGTCCTGGAGGTGTCGGAGTATTATTTAATAGTTACTGAGGGGTATAAATGTTTGAATTTTCTAGAAAGGTATAATATTTCAATATAGTTAACATTAGTTTATCTACAATTCAGCGTATTTTATTGGCAGAGTTTTTTTTTTAATTGTTGTAAGATTATTGTGGGCAATAAATAAAAGAGAAAAGTTTAGATATTGAACGTGAATCAATATTTAAACCAATGATTAAACAAACTTTTTAAAGTAAAATTGACAATCATTCATATAAAAATAACAAAACTTTATCATTTAATTCATCTTTTACCATATAATTCATAAATATTTGTGTATATACAATCCGTGTTCCTTATATATTTGTATTTTATTTTAGCGATACAATTTTATCATATTTTAGCGATACAATCCGTGTTCCTTTAGAACCATAAAATAGCCTCCATTATTAATAATGCTGTTACTAGCACAAATTTTAGGATATCAATAAATTTTCGGATGTTCCCTGCGAATAAGGATACACTAAACAATATTAAAAAACAGTTGTTGTAAGCGACGTTGCTTCTTTACTATTGTCTACAGCAAATATAATATAGCTTATACTAGAGAAAAGTGATTATTTTTGTGTAAAATGGTACATGTATATAATTTCGATGTTTTTTTTCTCTTAGTTCTTGTCAAAGAGAGTTTGCTACTAATTTTTTTTTAAATTTCAGGAACTTGTATATAAGCCAACCTTCAGATGATATAAAATAAATACTATTGTTTCACCAATTATAATTTTTCATTATTTTGTTATATTTCGACTATCTTGCCTGATTTTTGTTACCCTTTTATTTATATAGCATTTGAAACGTGCTCAGATAATAGCACTCTCCCTTAACCTTAATCCTATAGCGTGCTGATATTATTGTAAACTATCCGTTCATTACGCTCTTTCGTAAAGTAAAGCTTTACAAAAAGGTTCTCAAATTCCCCAAATACTACGGAATTCGTAGAAACAATATTGAGACCACTTCTTCTTTAAGGTGTATTGCATCAAGTGACCATTATTTTATTTTCCTTCAAAATTAACTAAACGAAGCTCAGATTTGTTTTATGAAGTCCAGTTCTTAAACCCATAGGTTTTCATACAAATTACATGGTGCCATTTGTTCTTCGGAAACCTGATAAAAAGCAAATATTAAATAACTTAACTTTGCAAATCATGAAAAATTTAGTTATTCCTTATGACTAGTTTTCATCTGCAAACAAGGTTAAGAATATATTTCCAAATTAATATTCACCGGAAATCTACAATTCGACCAAGTTTCTAGACAATAAATAACACAATTTTCTGTTTTGTTTTGTATTTTGCGCTAAAAGATTAATTTAAATTATGAAAAACAAACGCAAACAGATTTTATCGATAGCTCATCTCATTATGGCTGTCATATTGACTATATCATCATAGCTGAATAAATGTGTAACATAATATTTGCATATCATTTGGTAACTTAAAAGAAAAATATTTCACAAAGAGGAATTTCAAATGAACATTTTACAAAATTAGAATGTCATTATGTATAAAAAGTATCCCAGATATTTTTTGGGCATCCGAGTGAATACATTCATAATCACAAAACTTTCGTCATTATGTATTTAGACGGATATAATTTAGAAAACAACCAAAAATATTTTTTTCGTAATACTTAAACAACTTTGTCCAGAGTAGCCAGAGATGAATGAAATAATCATAAAGTGTTAAACAGTAATTAAATAAGCACGCAGAGTGGAGAGAGGCGTCTACAAAACGGGGTTCTTAAAATTTACTGTTATCTCTGGAAGATTGTGGATTGTGTTATCTCTGGAAGAAATGTTTAAAAGTGAAGTAATATTACATTATTTAAACAATTATGGTTTATTCACTTTCTTCGTCTATCTCTATAAAAGTTTATTACTCATCTATTTGAAGTGAAACATTTGATGCCGCGTTTGGATGCGAGTTGAAACGTTCCTATGGCACGTTGTGACATTTTTGTGCCATTCGGCTAGCTTTACGTCTTGTCGGTTCTTTTCGACTTAATACTTTTCTCTTTACAACACTACACGCACGCTACTTTAAGTATGTGTTAGTGTATTAGCATTGTCTTTTGTATTTTATGATTAAAAACTCTGAATATTGGTTTTTTTGTTTTCAGTTTGTTCAAATAAAAACTTTTTCACTATGAAAATATTAAAAATTTTGATGTTTCACATCTGCCAGGCGTTTCATGATGACTAACTTTTTTTTTAGATATTTTGGTGTAATACAATTTTATTATTGCATACTGACATGATAGGTTTTATTGCTTTTCACTTATAATTTTTTTAGTCGTTTATCTCTATTAAATACATTGCTCTTTTCTTAATCGTACGTTGTGCAGTTTTAAATATAAAGGTACATAGCGCTACCATGAGTAATTATGAAATGTATTTTTTAGTATGGAATAAAGTTCTTTGAATAGTTTTTTGATTTGTTTCTGATATGCTAACTTTTATTTTATTAAAAAGTCATAATTTTTGTATATCGTTCATTAATTGAGTGCTATAAAAAGCTATTAAAATAATTTAATATAGTAGGGGGAAGACAAAATTAAATATTTAAAATTTCCCTGTATTATCATTAGTGCTCTTCCTACTCAAAATTAATGGAAAAAGAAGGTTTAATAATCAGTTTATTTAAATATTTTATTTATATATTTGTCAACTTAAACGTATACTACATATGGCTGATTTGTTGCTACATGAGAAATCTCTTCCAGCGAATCATAATAATAAGATTGGTAATCTATGTGAAATTATACAATAAGATATTAATAGCTTCTTTAAAAAGGGAAAAAAGTGTAATAAAAAGTATTGACATGAATTAGGATGGATAATAAAAAAAAAAATATTTATGGGGGTGATTTTCCTTTTGTCATAATCCATTAGATTTTAAAGTTTCACTACTTGGACACTAAAGGATTTTTCGTAAGGGGTAGAGGTGTGTTTGGTAATATGTATGGTGAGTAAATATTCAGAGCACAAACCAAGGTCATGTACAAATTTTTAAATTTACCAATAAGATAATTTATACTCTGGAAATTTTTGAACATATTAAAGAGAAATATATGTATTGAGAAATTGGCGTTAATTGTGGAATTTTAACCATTTAAAAAGTAGGCTGTGACATATAATCTTATTTTTCGAGGTTACATACATACATTTCATACATACATTTTAGTGTTGTATGCATCCGGATGCATACATTTCGAATATGTTCTATCTTGTTTAAATATTTTCCTTAAGATCTGAACAGCATACATATCCATAATCTATTAGTTATAATGGGAGAATTTGACAAGGGTTATATTTCATTTCAGTTGGTAGAAAATTTTGAAAATTCTTCAGAACGTGTGTTATGTTGAAAACACGGTGATTAGCTTAATTCCTTTGAAACAGCAAATTAACATTTAGATCGATCAGTAGAACCAGGTTTTTAACAGTTCATATATATGGAATTGAAGTAAACTAGTCAGATTTGTTCTTGACATCAAGCTGGACTACCAATAATGATATCTTGCGAATTGTTTGAATTAAAACACTCATTTCATGAACCTACCTATAATTTGAAGTGAATTTCCGATTAATGATATTGATGGCTTTTGTTATGAAATGACGGTCGGAATGTGTATAGATTTGTAGATCATTAGAATGAACATGATAATTGCTACGGATATTTTTAACATCATCATCAATAAATATTGAGAAGAGAAGGCAAAAGAGTATTCCCCTTTGAAGCACACCAGCTTTAAGATCAGTTTGCTTAAGATATTAACAGATGGCTTACGCGTATGGAAATATGATTTAATCGAAAAGGTAATTTATAAAATCTATGGTAAATCAAAATACGGCAGTAAAATTAATTCTAACTTTATTATTTTTTAAAAATATTTTGAGTTTATTTTTAAATAAAGTACATTCGAATGACAAAGTAGCCCGGCATGTAATAAACAGTAAATTATATGCTAGCAAATCAAGAGAAAAAATAAATGTACTGATTGCCGAATGAAAATTTTCAAGTTAATTTTTTTTAATAGATACCATTTTCATAACCGGCTTGTGATATAGATATAGTGTAAAACTTATTCTATATTTATGATTATACTCTTTTGAATACACATTCATATTTTACACTCACAACCTTAGACAGTACCTAATCTTAAAAAAATCATCTTTTGTTATATTCTTCCAAAAATCAGTTTTTGTTACACTCAAAATACTTATACTTTAAATAAGAAACACATTATACACTAAAGAAAAATTGTCTGTATCAATAAGTCATTTAATCTACATTTATTTGGTCTTGTAAAAATACAGCTTGACTGCAACTCCATAGATATTCCATAGGGAACTCCATAGATACATAATTTTAATAATTTATCCTCTGATTGCATTTTTATTCATAATGCTGAGTATATTGAGTTGTCCGTACATTCTAAAAAACATTCCCATTATACATTTTTATTTTTCCTTTTCTTACTATCTTTACATAACTATCGTACAAGTTATATACAATTACGACGAGACCCTAATTTAACCGGATGAAAATTGGCTTTATGCGGATGCGAATGTTATGTCTATTAGGAAAAATAAGTTGGTTTTTAAGTATAATTTTTTATGAACTCACAGTGATTAAATTACAATTAAGAGAGTGAGTCGACGAGAGAGAAATGATGTCATAAAATCATTCTATTAATTTGAATGTTATTATTAAATTATAAAATTAATAAGGCACAGAAGTTTTGTTAAATTATGGACTGATCCCATTGAGATATTTCCATTGTATTACTCATCATTATCATCAGCTTGTAACTATCCACTCCTGATCCTAATGATACATTCCTTCGCTTTTCTCATACAACCAATTCCCTCCGACTTTTTTAGGAACTTAGCTAGAGGGCGTCTCATAGTGCGTTATGATATTCGTGGTCCCTACTCGAGAATTCATCTACCTCATCGACTCTTGGTTATCTGGCAAATATGGCCTGCTAATACCACTAACTATTGCAGATGTTAAATATTTATGTCGATTATTTTATTCTACGTGAGACTTTCTCATTTTGGATTCCAAGCCTCAGAGACACTCTCAAAAAATAGCTCTTTCCCATAGTTCGCAACATCACTTTAAATTAATGGATCAGGTCGTACGTGAGTGTCTACATTTCAGCGCCGTAGAGTTAATACGGACATTGATTGTACACCTTTGTCTTTAGCAATTGTGAAATTGATTATGTGAAGATTTGATGCGACTTCTCAAATGACATCACGCCTATACCACGACTCGGGCCATCGAGAGCAACGGAGCACCTCAAGCTCTTCATGTCATTCAGGATCTCTGTAGTGAGGCCAAAGTTTCCCTTAGTTTTGTTGTTTTTAATTCGTCTGAAAGCAATATCGATATAACTTATATCAATTCCAAGTATATTTTTAGAAAAGTGGTTGAGTAATTATACGCAATGCTTATTACGCATGGATCAAGGTTGGAGATGGTAGCAGGCTTCGTTGCTTGCAAAGAATACAATTTTCTATGAAACTATTCAATCTTCACAAGTTTCTCCGGTGCCGTATAACTAGATTAAAGTTTTCTGTAAATTTTGTTTCTTCAATATTTCCAGCAAAAATATACTCATATTGTGTTCACTCGAGAATATAACAAGTAATTTTTATTGTAACGCACTTTCGTTAAATAATTTTTCTATCTTCAAAATATAAACAAGTAAACAAATAATTGTTTATATTTTGAAGTGTGTTATATATAATATGTGTGTATATATATATATATATATATATATATATACATATATATCCAGCTTTCCAAAAATAACAGTTCGGTCGGTATGTGTAGGGATTCGTAACTCTAACACCTTATGTACCCATTCTAATTTCAATGTGGGTAATGAGGCAGTCTAAATTTTTTAAAACATTTTTAAAACCTTTATATACATTAGAAATATGTCCAAGCGTGGCAAATTTTAGTATTGTTTCTAATTTACAAACAGATAAACAAGTAGATAAATAGATATAATGAAATTTTAAGGCTTTTTAGCATGTTTACGGAATCCTAAAAAGAGTACTCTTAAAGAAACCTCACTAATCATTCGCTTAAGATCGATTTAAGGACTTAAAACTTAAATTTTAATCTTGGGCACTTCGATATTGATACGAATTATTTGTGAATTAAAATAAAAAACAACATTATTTTAAAATGCCTGGTTTAATTATATTATATACTGTAAAGTGAAACAAATATAAAATTTATTTATATAAATATTTTTATATATTATAATTATTTTATTATATCAAATATAAAATTTATTTATGTAAAGTGGAACAAATGTAAAACTTATATATAATATTATATTTATTGTTCCTACCAAAATTCAGATAACAAAATTCCAATTCCAATTTACGTGGGATATTTCCGTAGCTCTGTCGCATACGAAATTTTAGGTCGATTGATTCACAATAAATTATTATAAAGATAATATTATTTATATATTAGGTATTTCTATATTATTTTTGAAATTAATTATCCCATATTTATATGTTACTTACTAATATAAACAGAAAAAGGTAACAAATATAAGTAACAAAGAAAAAAAGGTACAAAAACAGGTAATGAATTAGAATGATCAATATCCTAATTCGTTACCACCGAATTAGTATATAAAGTACATACGATTATGAAAAATATCTTTTAACTGTAAATGGCCATGAAACTTTGACGTCTTAATGGAACAGAATGATCCACAATACCTTTATTTTTAACTGAATGAGCTTCAGAAGTTGGGGCATATATATTTTAGTCTTATAAGTATTCAGGTATCCTTTATTAAAGTGTAAAAAACTGGTTATATTTTATGTGAAAAGTATGAAAGGAATACATTATTTCATTGTATTACGTTTTAAGCGTATGTTAGAAAAATAAAACACATCTAAGTACTGCGTAAATGTGAGTACGATTAAAATAATTCTGAGAATGTTCACTTTATCGTTTAAAGTGAAATTTTCACGTTTATGAATATAAATTATTTAATGAAGGATGCCACTAAATTTTGTTTTAGTTAGACATAATAAAAAGAGACCATTAACACAAGAAATAAATTAATTGTTTTTTAAATTATAATAATATGCTGTAAATATAAAATAGTCAATACATAGGGTCAGGGAATTAGGTCACCCTAGCCTTATCGTGAATCGTCGATCATAGAACAAAGCGATAAAGGTATTGGCGAGGGTTCGATAATACTAGATGTTTTTATCGTATTTGTACCCATTGTTGGCATACGTTATTCGTAGATTATTGGTCAATAGCTAGATCCTTTCTTAAGGGGTACATAAATAAAATAATGGAATATTGTTTTCATTTCAATTCAGACCTCGGATAGTACTGACCAATATTTCTTTATCCTCAAAGCTATGTTATTCTAAATATATCGTATCTTATAACGTGGAAGCAATTTCATAGATACACGTTTTACCTCACGACTTTACTAGATAAATTGCAAAAAAGCATATCCCAAATTTCTCGAACTACTGACGTTTATTTTAGTACGTATATATTAACTTTAACTCTGGTTTCGTTCGGATGATCACGCAATAAGACGGTATATTTTGAAAATGATTTCTATTATTAAGACGAAACTATCCATTTATATGTGATAAGCGAGTACAATCAAAACGTTAACCTTAACATTCACACTTGTTGCCGGTTAAGAGTTTCCGATTAATCAGTTACGTAGTAATAGTTTGGCGCGCCTTAGTTTCCATTTGATCATTAACGATAATATTTTTAAAACGTTCAGTAAAATGGCTTATCTCAATTTCTTCAAACTTAAAAAGAACGACAACAGAATTTATATACTATAAATTTTGTAGTTACTTTAAATTAGTATATTATAGTAAAAAAAGTTATGTTTTCATGCCATTTTAGTCGTATTTTTATGTCATATTAAAATGACTAGGCCTTCCAACGTCGATATCCATTTACTCTTGGAGCGATGCACGAAGATTATTCGATGTGAAATTGTAAATGCCATAATTCTAATAAAAAGATCAAAGATCCTTCATGATGCATTTTGTAACAGTTAAACCCTTTCATTACGGCTATGCGTCATTTATTCATAAGCCAATATCTTGTGAAACAAATTAAGCCTGACGATAAGTGTACTTGGAATACTACTAAGAGATGGTGACCTGCGAAACTCCAATGCTTATTGCGTTGATTCAGCATTAAAAAGAAATAAAAATACGTTGATTCAGCATTAAAAAAGAAATGAAAATATTTTCTTCGACATAAACTGTATGGTGATTTTGAAGATACCTATAACTGTATAAAGGCGGAATTAATGAACCCACCGTGTTACATGAGCACTGTAATACTTGCAGTCCGATAGTAAAGAAATTAACGCTGTATAATGTCATATGGAAATTATAAAGAAAATTTTTTTTCAGGTCTTGTAATACATTTTGAATCTATACTATTCTGGCCATATTTAAAGTATTAATATTACTAAACCAAATCGCTTGAGTGAGCTGTGAAGTTTTGAAACTAAAGAAAATAAGTATTGTAAATAAACAGAGAAGAATGACGTCAAAAACATGATGTTTTAGCCTAAAATTCGATAAAATTAAGCTCAAACATGCCCTTTACCAAAATTAAAATGTGATTACGCGATTTAACGACTTTCCTCCCTCGTAGCAGCTGGTTTCCGCTGAAAGCTTTTTCCATTAGGACGTATCTGCGCTAGTCGTAACTCGCAATTGAATGTTAACGGGATTGCTTCTGGACGGTGTTTCTGCATTTTACTCGACCGCGTAGCACTTTTATTTTATGGTACATATTTGAAGAAAATAATCTGAAATTCTAAAACATATGTTTACTTATTAGACAGGGAAACCCACGAATATTGTATATTTATAGTATGAATATTCAAACGCTTGATGCGTAAACGTTAGTAGCCACACACAAAAGTAAACATAAATATAATGAACATTTAAATTAGTATTTGAAATAATAATATAAGAGAGGAAAAGAAAATACTTTCACACAAAAACCACTGAGAAATTAATTAATTCGTTAGTGAACCGACGAAATGTGTAAAATCATTATGATGGTCATAATCAGTCACAAAAGTAGATTGTCTCCTCTCGAGACATAATATGGTCAGCAAGAGTGTATTTAAGTATTTAAGTATTCTAGATTTCAGTCTAACATTTTAATTTTGTTTATTTTTAGTTGCATTTTATCTTCTCGCGTTTAACCAGTATATTATATTCCTCCATCGCAACGTTTATCTGACTGGTCTCTTATAAACCGAGGTCCGTTATATGGATTTCTCTGATGTTTAGAACTTTTTTTTGATAACTGATTTATTTTGATTAGTTTAGTGAATATTATATTATTATATATTAAACAGTTATCGAGCTACAGTGATATTCGTGAGGTAAAGTAATAAAATAACTGCAGATTGCGGCTTATTTTTACTTATCCTGCGTTTACGCTTGCTTAATATTGAAATGATACATAACAGAGTCATATTCTTTATATAATTTTGCATAAAATCTATGTTTTAACTGTTGTAATAAAAATATTTTTATTAATTCAATGCTGAAGCAAGGAAAAAGAAAAATTATATTTCTGGACGGAAAACAGAGAAGGTATGGAAAAGAATACGAAATACACAACATATGTTTTATTTTCAGCGCAGCGGGCAGCAAAGTCAACGCATGAAAAAATTAAAATATTTGCTGTAAATATCAATAAATAAATGAAACCCCATATAATATAAATATTTTCCGCACGAGCGGAGACACAGCAAAACTAGTTTTTGATTAATGACATAATAAATAAATAAAAATTTAATTAACAATTTATTAAAAATTAACAAAGGTTAAATAGATTGTATTATCATTTGATAATAATAGCGTGATGATAACTGTTACCTTACGAAAGATCAAATATCGTGACATTCTTAACATCGACTCTTCTTCACGAAATCCTTTACGAAGAGAAACATATTTTTAGATCTAAACCGGTCACTCTTCTACACGTGGGTCAGAATATAAACGATACCAAATTATTTAAAAACGATTCCTGATCCTAGCTAATCCTATTCTCTGAACACCGACTTGGCCCTATAAAATATTCATAATGAACTTAAAAGCCTTCAATATAATGTTACGAGGCTATAGTTAAAATATAACATCCGATCCAAAATGGCGAGAGATCTACTTTCTCTCCCATTCACCTTTCCCGCCGTTGTTCAACCGACGAAGGAAAACATTTTGATATCGACCGAATGTGGGGCCAAAAACTAGAACATTTATTTTGTTTAAATTTTATGTAGGTAATTGTATTTTGCTCGATAATAATTTTTCTAGATGTTGTCCAGTTCCTAACAATACTTCGGCGCCACGAGTATTGCAACATGCCGCCATTGCACAGGTATTGTTCGACTGTAACGAAGTAACCCTTCATTACAGTCGTATAATTAAAAAATAAAACTAACACAATTTTTTAAAATGCATCCTTTGTTCAATTTGTCATACCTTTTTAGAGCAAGGTATATATGCCTAGAAGTGTGTATTTCTCATATGCGTATTCCGCTTGTTAAATTATTGTATATTTGTAATGAAAAATAATAAGGAAACAGAACCGCTCTTCGGTGGTATTCGTTGAGACGTATATCAGAATAGTCCGTAGAGGGAAACAAAAAAGTGATAAACACTGTAAACATCAATTCTTAACCAAGAACTTGTTTTAAAAACATCGCAATATATTTTTTAAACGCGATCAAAATATCAATGTCTGATACACCTTTGTTCAAGTGCGCACTCTATAGAGCATGTGGAAAGCGGACAATTATGCCCGCCCACTTCCTATCATCATTCAAGTGATGACTATACTTTCGTTAGACTATTACATTGTATTTTAAATACTAGCATCTAAACAATCTTTGTTGTCCATTGATATATTAAGCATAATTATTTTAATAATTTTCACTCTAATAACTCGTTATTTCATAGATTTATCAGTTTATTATTATTTTATAAGTTTAATTGTAGAAATAAGGCTTAAGGTTTAATTGTGCAAATTATAGAGACAAATTAAAGGTCATAATTTAAAAGAAAGACATACTGGAGAACGATTACTATCTGATAATTATTTAATTAAAAGGAAAACTGTAATGAAAATGAAATGAAAACCTATTTTATCATAAGCGTATCAAATAATTTTCAAAACTTTGTCAATTGCTCCTCGATGTTGATTTTCAAATTTAATTTAAAATCACTTGAGCCATAGACCTTACAAATTTCAAACAACACCAAATTCCCTCCCAAAGAAATAATACTGCTTCCACATCAGAATAATAAACATTACGTTGATTTATATGGCATCTTGCGTTTAATCTTTGGAAAGTATTTTGCAATAAACTGTGTACTCAGACTCATGACGTTTTTATCGCGTTATTTTGGCAGTACAATTTCTCAAGTACAATTATGCGTTATTATTATGCTCTTCCGTGAAGTTTGGTGATATAATTATCCTGTGTTGACTTTTTTATGTTTATCTCCATTTTCATGTTTGAATAGTGTATGTGTCTACTCTAGTGAAATTCTATTCAAAATATGTCCATGTTTGTCATTTAACGTGATCACATCATATACTCTGGAACTTAATTCAGTTTTTTATACCCTTTCTTAACCTTTTATACTGTTCCCATAATTACCTGGGTCGTTTTATACTGTTCACCCAATTACTTCATTGGAAACCCATAACAGCGACAGATGGAAAAAATCGGTTGATTGCGATTGGCCCCCCACTCCAAAATATTAATAACTAGCAAAAAGCACGGCTTTGTGAGGGCTCATGAGGTAATCGATGCGCGTCCATTAAAATAATGCTGTCAGGATGAAGTTGAAACTGCCGCGCTTCTGTAGTGTTTTGGACACATTTGCAAACGCTCATGTGGACAACGTCTCAATTACACAGCCTAGGATGTGTGACAGATCCAATACCATCCAAAACATGATCACTGGTTGATTACTCATTTAAATTCATGTACATATAACAAGTTTGTTTAATATCCAAAAAAGGTTAAGTACGTAGATACAAATTTAGAAATAACTATATTAATGTATACTAGTTGTAAATATTGCATTTCGGATAATCTGTCATTTAACAATTATGAAAAAAAAGTAAAATTTGGAAATGGTTAATGGTTAATATTCTTTATACAATATAGTTAGGCAAAATTATAATACATTAGTTATTGTTAAAGAAACAAGAGTTACTCCTCTAACAATTTTCATTTGAATAATACCTTGAGTTTGCATACGAATTTGTTCTCGCCTTCAACATTTTAACATATATGAGTTTTTAATATTACTTAATCCATCATAGAAAAATCTTTTATTTAATGCTAATCCTTATGAAGTTCTTACTCTTGAAAACACGACGTATGTTTAACCCACAGAAGTTTCTTTTTCTCCAATATCTACAAGTGCTTTATCTAATATTAAACCTTGCGACTTATGAATTGTAATTAATATTTCCACTTTTCTAAAATTTAGTTATGGGCGGTATTGGAACACAACCACTATTCTCATACGTTGAATGAGAATCATTTTGAAATCGGATCATTATCCCTCGTGGCATTTGATAGGGGGACTATAATTTTCTTCACGAATTATATCTTCAACATAACAAGGTTCCATTGACTAATCTTTTTTGACTCATAAATTAGAACATAAATATAAATATGGATACAAGCGATAAAATTAGAAATGGGTCAAGTCCACCTAATCCTTTTGAACGTGTTGATTTTACTGTAGAAAAATTGCGATCCGTTGGAATGTAAGTAACTGTATGACGCAGTTCTTTAAAATTTTGATTATTAAACTGTTTTACATATTTTTTTGCAATTAATTTAACAGCGTCACTGAAAAAAATCTGTTAATTAGGTGACAAAGTTTATACATTCCAAATTATTAATTAATAATCTACAATTGTACATTCTCAAAAAATTTATTGAAATATATTTGAATATTTGATATGAATAACAATTTTCCTTCTAAAAGAAATTTACTTCCTTCGGTCTTATCATTGGAAAGTGGCCTATCATTTACAGGTGACAACTGATTAAAATCTCTAAAAATATATAAATACACCAGTAAATGTTCCATCTTGCCTTGAAGGAAAAGCCCTACCTAAATGTAGATCAATTTTTCTTAAAAGCTACATCCAATCATAGACGTTTCATCAATAAATATAAATTTACATCCATAAATTTCCACATGAAATTGAGTAAGTGGATGTATACTGATATCTTTGAATATTTAATTTATTTCCAGTAAAAGTTCAGAATTATGTGTTGAACCATTGATATTAATAGCAGCGGCACCAGTTGGTGAAAGTAATTGATAAGATGTTTGATTCAATCGAAAAGTGAAATAATTAATTAACGTGCTATTTTCAGAACCGGCTTTCCCTTGTAGAATAATTCTTTATCAGGTTGTTCTTTCTCGTAACCTTATAGATAACTAAGTTATTTTAACAAATTCTATAATCATTTCTATAATATACACTTCTATAATAATTTCAGAAATTTCGTTTCTTCATCAGAAAAAAAAAAATTTGTAAAATTATTTTGGATATTAACAATGGGGTTTATTTAATTTTTTACAATCTTGCCCTTTTCAATAAATTTTTCTCATGAATTCAATTGTTGTTTACCTGAAATAGAATGTCATTTATACCGTATATCGATTTCTCTTTTACCCAAATCCACTTCTTGATTAATATTTTTTGAACCATCAGCTACATTCATCCAATAATATGGTAGATCTATTTCAACTGGATTTATTTCTACATAATTTTCTTCGTTTTCCAAATAATGTAGCATACGATCCAATTCATAAATCAGTATATCATTATTTTTATCATTGAAATAATATTCATATACAACCTTCCAAGATTTATTGTCAGGGTTTAGATCATTCATCTGCCGCCAGTTAACGTGTAATAAAACTTATTGCCCATGAAAATTGGCACAGTTTATATTACTTCGATCGTATATAAATTTTAGAAAACTTTATGAATAGTAAGTATTTTTCTCGAACTATAATTTAAACCTGTTTTATAAATTATAGTAAAAAAATCATATAAATATATTTGTTCGAATTCCACAGGTTGTTGTTGATATTTCTCAAAAGAAATTTTTACAGAAATACTTACATCTTCTTCATTCAGATTCATTCCCATTACAAATTTATTGTAAAAAATTTTCGAGGCCAACCCATAATATTCAAAATATTTCCTGAACAGAATTGACGCGTGCAGCACACATTTTTATCAAACTTTTCTGGATTATCTGTTGAACATTGCAACTATAATTTGACTCATTCTGTTTTTCTAATAAAATTGTTCATACCATCCGACCTAAGTTCAGCTTTGCTGGCATATCTAGCAATATAACTAAGAACGGAATAAAAGGAAACAATGGTTTATCAATCAATGTTTGCTCGCCAAATTTTCAACATTTTTGTATAGTGGCTATTTAAGCATGAAGTATTTCTTTTGATGTATATTCTAATTCGTCATCTCCAGTAAATTGAACTTTACTTTCGTTTATATATTCTTTCAAATACTGAAAACGACAAACGATATAACAATATCCAAGATCCATATTATTGTCAAAGGAAAATTCATTGATTTCATTTTTGTTTGAAATTTGTGACAAGGAGTACAAAGTCCATCTTGTTTCATATGTATATCAAATTAACAACGATGATATAAATTGCAATGTGTCAATTCCATTTTTTTCTGGTTGTAAGTTAGCGGCATATTAAAAAAAAAGAGCATTTTCTCGATGAGAATACAATTCAGCATTTCGAGTTCTTTGTCTGAAGTTCTTTTGAATCAGACATCAAACAACGGTTATTATCTCATTCTTTACGACTAGGAAAAGTAAATATTCATGTCATTTCGCCGTGATAGCAACAAATTAAAAATTGTTAAAACTATTTCATTACAGATGTTTAAACAAATCTCAACAGCGGAAATTGGTTAAATTTACCCATAAGTTGTAGTGAATGTCAAAAAAAAATTAAAAACTCACTTTGATTTTTTTATATGTAAATCAATTGAGTTTTATGTATCGATCATATTATTGTAGGTATTGAATGAAACAAACCTGAAGAGCTGATGTAGATAAAAAAACAGTGGCAATGCAAATTGTACTAATTAATACGAAATTGAGATGAATTTAGGATTAAAAGGTTATTAAAGGTTAAAGTATTTGTTAACTTTAAATCTCATCCTATTAAAAATTAAATAAAAATGTTGACCTAACTTCCGATATAAATATATTATTATTTATTTTCAATAGGTACTTACTTATTCATGTACATCCAAAATTTCGTGATTCAGTACCTTTATATATTTTATTTAATTCGATTTATGTAAGTTATTTCAATAGGTATTTCAACAGGTTCACTTGGTTATTCTGTCATTTTCTGTAATTTTCAAATGGATGGCGCTGGTAACAGTCAGAAACATGGAAAACTAAATTTTTGTGATATTGAAACAAATGTTCAGAGACGGAGATATTTTATAATATTTGTAAAATGTCAAAAACGTAAAAGGTAGCGTTTTTTATATTTGTTAAATTATTTAGTTTTTGTGTTATTGTTGTACTAAAAAATAATTGTATTGTTATATTTTAGTGTAACAATAATATAGTATTAACAATTCAAGTGCACTTCATCGATATCTCAAAAGACCCAGAGACCTTGGACGTGTGTTTATATTGAGGACAGTGACAGCGTTCTTAAAACATATCATAAGCGAAAAATAAACGTGCAGCGACAAATGTTTTCTTCAAAATGTTATTCGTACATATTAAAACTTGCTACATATATATTCTAATCTGGACAAAGCTGACAAATCATTCCAATCAACCAAAATAAAGTAAGACAACCCAGCTCCCAATGTCATAATATATTGCTTTTGTTGACTAATAGTTCCAACATATTATGGTGTCTGTGGCTGATTTAACATAAGTCAGAAATTATTCATTATATTTTAATTTAAAGCAATATTGTACAACTGTAAGGCATATGTTTAATTGTGACGTATAATAAGCATAGGTTTA
The DNA here is from genome assembly GCA_039881145.1 of Druceiella hillmani. Classification (NCBI taxonomy): domain Eukaryota; kingdom Metazoa; phylum Arthropoda; class Insecta; order Lepidoptera; family Hepialidae; genus Druceiella; species Druceiella hillmani. Next base: position 8,572,607 of record JAYKKI010000059.1, read on the forward strand.
ATTGTGAAGTTTAAAATACGTAATATATTTGTAATTATTGACAAGTAAAATTTCATAAAATGCGCATGAGTATATTTTTGTAACATTAATATTTTTGTATTTGTATAATATCTATTTGTGAAACACATATAGTTTTACTAGATGTGTTTCACAAATAGATATTATACAAATGCATTGTTATTTTACTGAACTTACCCTACACTATTCTAACTGATACCCATTTGATTACAGAAAGAAAAGAACAGCAGTAAAATAACCCGAAAGCGTACCTATATGAGTAATTTTTTACCATCAGAAAAAGGCAAAGGGTAATTTAGTATATGTAAATTATTTTTGCTCTTCATTTTTGGTGATATTAAGATGAAGCATTATTATAAGTTAATTATCCACTTGCCACCTTAAAATATTTTTTTTTGGATTTTATTTATATGTAAATATATAAAATTATGGTCAAAAACTAAATAATATCTTCCACTTTTTACAAAAATAACATATAATGCTAGAAAATTATTATTGGAAACACATTCTTAGATTTAAATATAAAATAAAGATATTGCTGTTAGAGAAATCTATCTTGTTTAACTACAGTAAATTGATTAACACATAATTTTACAGTCACATAATTTGACAGTCTGGCTGATTGAACGGGTACATAAACGGTATATGCACAATTGCAATGACACTTCAATACGCACAAAATAACTATGATAATGTAATCCTCTCATTTATATACAGTATTCTACATGACAGGTACTGAACTCGGTGCCGCTGAGCTTAATTAAATATGTCACATTCAGTGTGATTGCACTGACATAATGAGTTAATTTGTTTTGTTTGCCCAGGACTACCGTTCGCATCGATGCTAGTGCCCTCGAGCCACTGTACAAGCTCTGTTATACTCATACATATTCACTAGCTAATTATCCCAATATGGGAAATCGATTACGTGAATATCATTCAAATATCAATCTATTGAAACCTTATGATTGTACATTGTTTTTAAAGTTAATATTTTATTTTCCTATTCTTTTTCTTATCTTTACGATCTTATAGGTTTATTTAATTTTTGGTAATATTTAAAGCAAAGCTAATTTCATTTTTTACTAAGTACGCGTAGAAATCGCACTACTAGGCTTCTTCCATACCTACTTAAGTTCACATAAGAGTTCAAATATTTAAGGTATGGAATATGGAATAGTGCTCCTGTTCAACAATTTATAAATATTAATACAAAGTATTTTTGGCCATACATAATATTGCCTAGTATACATTTACAGGCGTAAATTTATCGCTAATTTTATAGACAGTATAAGAACTAGAATGATAGTTAAATTTTCTCTGAATCTTTTAGTTCAAGTTTATCAACATCGATGTTCTTATGATTTTCGGTTTAGTAGTTTTGATAATGAAAGGGGGGGTACATTTTTTTATACATCTCGTGCGCATTTCTAGGAGTGCACCATTTACAATTCTAAAAAAATATTTTTGAGTTCCTTGTCCCAAATTAAAAATTTGTACATTAAACTGTTTTTAATTATATCAATTGTAACATACAAACACGTGACCTCATAAAGACTCCGTATTTCCAGAAGAAAATCGACAACCCTTGCTCTCAATCCTACAAAGCTCAGAATTATAACACTTTTCTGAAAAACATTAGAGATTTCGACTTAAAAAAATTGTGGACTCATACGTGAAAGTCACATCCATATTTATTTTATAAGGTATTGGGAAGGGGTAGGTATAATGAGCCTGTTTCAATAGACGTAGAACGGCCATTACTTTACTGTAGAAATGCACCTATACGTATACGAATTAATTAGCATAAGGATAATAAAATACAAAAAAATTGAATACGTTATTTTCTTTTCTAATAAATACTGATATTAATTTGCAGTGAAAAAAAACATATTTATGTAAACTATACTGCAGTGTCTCTCTAATAATATCTTTTTAATCCTATTTGACCATATGTATATTTTCTACGCTTGACATATTCATTTAAAAAAAAAAACAGAAAATCTTTAGTATTCATGCTTGGCATTGTATGCAGGCACTTCGGCATTATACAATTTGCGATTCTGTAGTGCAATGGCTAAGCTGCTAGTGACTGACTAAAGGCCGGAAGTTAGATTCCCGGTAGGGCTTTGAATATTCATAAAATACTTATTTAACTGTGACTGATTTATTACACCTATAATCACACCTTGTTCCTTTCTTCACCCTCTGTCTTATAGTTTGACTTTTTTAAGTGATTTTACGACAGATTTTACATTATACATGATTTTATACATACACATGATATTATACATGACAATTTAAATTCTATATGTGCGACTTCCAGTTTACATGCCTTTTGTCAAATTGTGAGTACAATACAACAAACAAAACGGGAACACATTTTTTAATAACTTTCTAGACGATAAAAGCATGTCCTGGTAATATTTTTGACTTCTGTCGCAAAATAATCTACGTAATTAACTGAACATATTAGAACATTGTCAAATAAATATTCGGTGTTAATCTTAGAAAACCATCCACGAAAGAAGGACAATATATAAATTGAATAATTAAGTAGGAGGAAATTAATAAAGAACATAAAATATTTGCTATCTTCGCCGAAGCGAAAATGCTTTATAATTTCTTCGAGTTCGCCACTTCACATTGAAAATGGATTCATTAGTTTATGTTTAAATTAGATTTTGCGGCTTTCACGCACGTACTTTATAATTTTAGCAGTGAAATTATTCGAGTATAATTTTTTTTTATTGTTAATTCTACACTTAGTCATAGTGGATTTTTCTTTTCATTTCTACATTATACTCGACGAAAATATTGTGTACGATACCAATTTTTGCTCGATAATCATATAACCCTTACCTGACATATCCTCACCTAAATTAACCCAATTAAATTTTACCTAAAACAAAATGACCAAATGATTTAAATACAATTTTCCGACAAGAAAGATGATTAGCATATACCCCTCACCCATCAATCTATTACTTCCTCTATCCAACATGTCCTAACAACATTTGTGAAATTTCCACAATATTTCCTATTATGTATTTTTCTTCAAAAATAATGCCTGTTTGACGATAATTTTCGGAGATAAAAAGACTGCATTGGAACGTTCAGTTATAAAATTATTTCATTGTGGCGATAAATTATCAATTCTCCAATATTAGGATATTAGGATGTCGTAGTAAAACAAGGATTCATTATAATTTCTGGTCATTTGCATCCACCCCTCCGTCGGTTGGTCCGTCCATCCCATTTACCCCATTACCTTTGCCTCCAATTTTATGTTTTTGAAAATATACAAAATTCATACTATTTCGAGAGATGACACGCAATTTTCTGGTTTCTGAAACAAGTACTTACGGGAAAATCGCATAATTTCGAGCAATCAAAAATAGTGGATAGGGCCAAGGATATCCCTTGATTAGATCAATGCATTAAAAGTTTTCGTAAAATGTCCACCCAGAAACGTAAGGTGCAGTAAAATATTTCCCAAAGTAATTTAATTATTCTTTGAAAGGTGACTTGCATCTCTTCTATATCAAATTCAAATTATGCCAAACTACTGCTATCGGATAAAAAACAACGATTGGAAGAAGTGATATTTTTTTCTCTACAGATCTCTAATTTCCAATTAAAATGAATTAGGTGAATGAGGGTCAATTTCATTGTAGTGGACACATCAAGAAATCAAGTATTTATACCGAGGAGAAAAACCTGTGAATTACTGAAGAGCTTTCTGTGGTGTGATAATCATGCTGATAACAACATTTTGGCCTTATTTTTGTTAAGATGTAAGTATATACAGTCAGAGTCAATAATATAGAGATGACAAAATAATTTTAGTGATTAAATTTGTTGAACAAGGACCGAAGAAAATATAATTTTAACAAGATGTTTCAGTATATCTTATTACACCTGGTGGATTTTAAGGAGTGTTTCATTTAACCTCATCTTATGAAGATTCTACTGACCCATATTACCCTCAATTTCTATAGGTTCGGTTTTTTTTGTTGATTTTTAAAAGAAATAGTTTATGAAAATAAGTATGGTATGCTTTAATAGCTGGATGATAATAACCGTGATAATATTACAACAATATCTCCATAAATATTGTCAAAAGTCCCAAGACACGTAACAATAGGGTTAGAAAATTGTATCATACTGGTGGAAAACATTGTAACAAGTACAGATATAATTGTTGAAATGTAAAGAAATACTTAATTTATAATAAGGTTATTGTTAATAAGAATGATAAAAATTGTAAACGTAACTCTTTAAGATTTTAGTGATTTTTTTAAGAAGATTTAATTTATTTTAAATTACAAAAATAAGTGAATATTAAATTTAAACTATTTCATGTACATTTCTCGTAATAATTTTGGTACAATATTTCTTAACATTTTTTGAGTAAACTGACCACAGAATATTGCTTAAAACAATCTATACACACAATATTTCATAACACATTAATATTTTTCAATTCCTTAACGTTAAAATATTTTAAAACTTTTTGGAGACTATTCGCTTGCTGTGTAAAAAAAATAAGATGTAGTGGCCATCTTTTGGACGTCAATACTCTGTATTTATTACATATATGACACCAAAAAAATTATTGTAAATTGGTAATTTGACGAATATTTAACGGTAATTACCAATTAATTCAAATAATTAAAATTGATCTTATATTTGAAAACACAATCATAGAAACTATCACTTCAGGTAATATTTATAGGCAGACGTAGATGTAGTTTTAAGGTTTATAATGCTTCTGTAAGTCATAATAAAATATTTTAAGAGTCATCTCAATCGCTTTTATTAAACTGCTTACTGCAAATTATATTACCCTGTAATTAATAAAAATAATAATCTAATTTTCTTATGAAACATATAGTTTCTGAGAAAATATATCATAAAAGTAAGAAATATGGGTAAAATAACCTCGAACTTTCTCTAATTATAATATTACTTTATATTTTTTAAACATGCTAAATCGTCTATAAATATAATATATTAATCAGAAACACGCTTAACGTGCTAAGATTTACATCTCGTTTTACACCTTTGACTCCATTTTAAGTGGAATTTTGTGGTAGGCAAACATTTACGGGTTCATTTCAGCAAACAAATTAACGTATGTACACGAGAGTTTAAATGACCCTGAAACAAAATCTCGCCGACCGTTATCGCACGAATTAATCTGAGAGAACGTATAACGTGGTTTACTGGTGGAATGAAAAACGGTTGGATAAATTTGAACTTAAATAACTTAAATATTTCTATTAGTTTTGTTTTATATTATATTTGATTTAAAATCTTTGAGATGCGAATGTTTTCTAGCTATTTGTATATTTCTCTTTATAAATATTACACTAAATGAATTTAATTGGCCTCAATTTTTGTAATTTTTAGCAAAGTTTCAAGGGATAAAAAGAAAAATTGGATCATAAATAGGTAGATAAATGAAAAACCATTATTTCATTTCCTTTCTTCCTTTTTTAATTCGGTATTAAGTAACATCGGTATTATTTACAATAATATCAAAATATCGATACTTTACTACACTGTCAGCAAATATATATAATATTGTAATCTATTATATCTGTTTTATAGAAAAATAAACTGACCATATTTGCTTCTCTTCTTTCTTTCGCAGATTCTATTTCCATCTCTATGTTCACATGTTTATGTAAAATAAAAGTTATGTTTGAAATGGAATCATACAAAGAGGTTATTCTATTTTAATTTACAGGTGGACACAATTTATAGCAAACATTGAATCGTTTAATTGCTTTGTAAAATAGGGAATACGGCTTTTGATAAATTATCTCAAATTAGATATTAATTATTTCATTAAAATTTAATATATGTAAATAATAGGCAAGTTATTAAAGAAATAAATAAACTGCAAAAACTACAAAAAAAAAGTCAAAATATATTTGAATTTAAACATGTGCGTCATCTTAGGAGCAAAAAAAATAATCCACTAGAAACAAAACCTTTTCATATACCGGTTGGATGACGTAATTAAACTTTGGTTATAACCTTCCTCCCCCATGGTTAGAAAATAAATGCATGATGAAAGCATATATAGTGAAAAAAAAATGTACTCATTTTGTTTTCACTATGCATTTGAAAAAAAATGTACTAATTTTTTTTCACCATGTATTTGAAAAAAAAATGTACTGATTTTGTAAATAAACGATGTCAGTTAATTATTTACGGTATGAAATTATTTGTGACAGATTTACTTTGTTACGTTGTACTTAGTGTACTTGGGTGAAAACCCTATATTACTACTACTACTAGCCAACGCCCACCCTTGGCTGTTGAGCCATTTGGTGGCGCGCCGATCAGTATAGATGAACATCTTTGAATGGGTCATCATCGTCCCCCTGGCGGTTGATTCCACTGCAATCCGGCAGGTGATCCGCATTCATTAAATCGTGTCCGCACAGGGGACATTCAGAGGTTGGGAGAACACCAATGCGGTGTAGGTGTGCTGCGAGGTAGTCATGGCCAGTCTGCATTCTGAACCTGGCTACGCTCACAGCTCGTGTAGTTGTGGTCAATGGGTCCGATGGTGACCAGGCTTTCCCATTTTTTCCCTACGGAAAGCTGTGTGAGGTGTTGCCTGCCTGTCTGGTCAATAACCCTGTTGATGATGAAAACCTATATATTTTTCACATTTCTCCAAATTTTGGGAAATGAAGTAAAATTAGAAAAAAAATCATTTCTTAGAAAAAAAATAATTTCTTATTTATACACGATTGGTACGATTTTTTTTATTTACGTAAGTTTACGGAAATTCTATTCCCCTCTATTTCTGTCAACCTTTTTGAAATATTTTCTTTATAATATTACACCATGCTTTATGATGAATATAACCGTTTGTGGTAACAGAAAATATGAAAATTCAGCAGCGCGAGCCATTTAAAAAAAATTCAATCCACTACACTAATAATAACTTTAAAAAATTATTTTTTTGCAAAACCAAAAGTGTCTTGCGCAAAAGTGTACTACACTTTTTTAAAAAAACAAATTTACATTTGTGATATTCAAAAAATACAATTTTATTTACATGATATATAATTTACGTAAATTTTTTAACGTGTATGCCTTCACGGGATTCTATTCTCCTCTTTGCCAATAATTTATAGTTTTCAAATATTGCGTGATGTCTTTATCATTGCTTATGATAAACATATATACTGAATCATTTTTTTAAAATAAGTATCAAATAAAATCTATCAAAATAGTGGCATATTTATTACATGTAAATAAATATTTCTCCTTCTTCCATGTTAGTTATTGTCCATGATCCACCGTCTTATCCACCGATTATATATCCATTATCGGTATACAGTTGGTGGATCAATAATTATACTTCGTTTTTCTGCCCAGTGAGCACGTGAATATCAGTAGCTATTTGTCCAAGATACTCAAATTGAAATAGATTAAGGATCATCTACTTGTCTCATAAATTATTACCAATTCAACAGATTATTGACTGTACATCCCTTGTTCACACATAATTTAAGGTTGAATGGTTAAATTATGTAGCTATAAAATTTTCAAAAACCTTATCTCCAATTTATATTTTGAACGGTCACTATTTCGTGATAATTCAAACATTATAATGACTTCAAACAATTCTTGCACTCTAATTACAAAATTAATCAGCTGTGAATATACTTTGACATTTGTAGTTCTAACCCAACACAAAGGTACGTTAGTTTGAATTTTGAATATCCACACAGTATATTTAGAACAAAATTTAAAAGCTAGATCAAAAACAATAATGTAAATTGATTTGAGAAATATATCATGTGAATATATCATGTGAATATACTTACACGTGAATATATCACGTGTAAGAGGTTTAATCCGAGAAAGAAGTATGGAATAACATAGCACGCACTAATGGTGATTCAGGTGTAAACACTGCCGAATGAGTTTTTTTCGTGATCTGACGACGAGTGGATCGGAATAAAGCTTCTTTGCGGTCTATCTGACTAATGATTATTGCTATCGATTCCAGTAAGGAAAGAGTGATAATTATCTTAAAGCTAACATTTCACAAAATACCAGGTTGTGGCAAAGCAAGATAATAGCTATGGTAATAAATAAATAAAAAAAACATAAAAACAACATTTAAAGAAGGATTCATTGTTACGGTTGCAACAAATTTAGTTCTATATCAATCATCAAGTCAAAGTCAAAACAGAATAACAACTCAAGAAATCGAGAAAACTCAAGTTATGCCGTATTTGCATCGATCCCGATATTTCCATGCCCCCGCCAAATACAACAACTTACTACGACAAAAGCAAATCACCACAATCATTATTAAAAACAACGTAAGTGACGTTATTTTTGTCGAGACGATTAATATGAGATGATAAATTTTTGCAAATAAAAGTTCAGATAACCAAAACTATTATAAAATGAGTCTTGACATCTGTGACGATAAAGTCAGTGTAAGGAAATTTCGTTTAGAAATATACTTTATGTAACCGCGATGACAACAAATTTATAGTCAGTTTATCTGATTATCAAATATGGTTGTCAAATACACCTTAACTACAAAGTCTGTATAACGATAATAGAAAATATCGAAATAGTAGTCATTACAATATATATCAGCTAAATAAATACAATTATAATTACACATGCATATTCAATATTTAGATAGTGGAAACTTCTATGATCTAGAAGGACGCATCTAGAAAGCAAATATATATTATTACCTCTTAAATTTAAAGGGCCAAGAGCTTTATAGAAATTATATATTTATGGCGGTTATTTATTTTTGTTTTATAAGCGAGAACTGCAAAATTTGCTTGATTTCGGTGCAAACGGATGCTTGCATTTTAATGGAAATAACGTCACTAGGTAGAGCAAAATCTGGTGGAATATTCAAAAAAGGTATTTTTAATTCTTATGTAAAACATTAGAAATAACAGAAAAGTTTAAAGAATTCTAAAACCAAATATGGCATCGAGTACTAAAAAAAACACTTTAAATTAAATTAAAACTTTTGGAATATATTTACGTCGTTCTCCAAAGGTATACTCCCAGTTTAAACTTCAAGACAACCGCAGTGTCCAACTGAACATAACCACTATAAAAAAAAGTGTACGGAAATTCAAACTAATGGACTTACCTCTCTTTTCAATAAAATCTAAAGGCCAGTATTGAAAGTAAATCCATTATTGAATTAAATTTTTGAACAGAAGCGTTAAAAGGTCAAACTTCCTTTTAACAATTACTGCTACTATTCAACAGTTCACACTATAGTTATATCGGTGCGTAGTTCAGTCATAGGGTTGAACATATATTTCATCTCACTAAGCAGTACGAGTACAAGTAATCTTTGATGGTTACAGCATAATATTTGCTTTTTGCTAGATACGATGGGTAATAATTAAAATGCTTTTATAAGGTAAAATCTAAAATTCTGTTAGGAGAATAGCATTTGAGTTATATTTGGATGATGTAAATAACCATATGAATGATCTTGAAATAAATCTGATAAAAAAGTTCAAATATTAAAACTGACGACATCTTATTATAGATCAGTCCGATAGAAAATTATATGCATTCACTATACGTTTAATTATTAACTGAGCGTCAATTGTATTATATATAATTTGACTTGCTATTAAAACATAATCCACCAAGAGCTCGTATCAAGTTTGAATGACTATATTTGTAAAAAGATTATATCGTAATTGTATCAACTTCTCGAATGGAACGATTTTAGGTACATAAATACATTATTTAGAACTCGAATCAGATAAGTGTAATGACAAATGATTACCATATTTAGTACTAAGCAAAATATACCAATATTATAAGCGAAGAAAGTTTCGAATTGGTTTTTAAAGGAATAGAATATTTAAAACCATCGACAGAATACAGTTCTGATTCATTAATAAAACCACGACAGTGTGGAATACTTTTAAATTGTTTTTTTTATTTAAAAACGCCTATTTGACACCGATGAAGCATCAATATTAAAATGTCTTGTAACTAATTTTCATTAAGTTCATATGGAAATAACGTTAATATTAAATGCAGTCATTTAAATAAATTTACCAGTTTTTATGTAAAACTTTGCTGTCTTTCCTAAACACTTTAAAATTATAGACTTAATTCGAAAATATAAAATTTTCAAAATACAAGTTGAATGCTTTACATTTACTCTAATGTTTATTTCCAATTTTCAAATATATTTCTATATTTAAAAATGGGCTAGAGCTAATTTAATTTAATAAATTCATACCATTCTAATTTGTCTGCGTAACGTCTAAGTTTTGTAACACCATTTTGTAATGTGTAAACTAACAAATGTCAAGTTCAAAAAAATCAAAATTACTGTAATTTAAAAGAAATATAATTCATTAAAGTGCGGTATGTTTAAATTGGTATTATTATTTTTCAAAATAGGCAACTTTAGGCCTACATCGGTCAGCTGTATGTGGTAGTAATACATTTTCTATACAAATGTGTGAAAGCTTTAAGTTTTATTACACAAGCTGCCCGTAATTTTGTTATAATCGCTTTTGAATGAAAACTATTTATGTTTAATTTATTAACAGTATTTTCAACGGTTAAGTCATTCATTTTGAGTTTCATTCAAGTACACCCAATTTTAAGCTTTATTGCAACATAAAAATACTTATAATAATTTCTATTTACCATCCTGGAAATTTTATTGGAAGTTTAATTATGGTAATTAAAGTGTATCTGCTTAAAATATTACTAATACTTCTGTCGTCTAATATTGTAACGGAAAATATGTCCTAAGATACAATCATAGTAATTTCATAAAATGAAAAGTTTTATTCGTTTGTTGTTTTTTAGGGTTTATCATGAAAACAGGGCAAATAATGACTTAACCGATTAATATGAAACTTTCACCATCGGAAACTCGTAACTTATAATTTTAAGAAATATAGAAGACATGTAGTACATTAAGAGTATGTGACAATGCAATAATTTGCTATAGGTATCACTGAAAGATTTTAGAATATCAAAAATAGTACCAATTGTCAAGTTTGGAATTCATTTATTATTTTTCGAAGTTTCTGTGGCACTATGGTAGGTTTTCGTGATAATATACAAATGAGGCACATTTCATTCAGTGGAACCGCTTGGAGAAACAGTTGGCCCGCTCTTCTTTGGACTTCTTTTCACTGCGTATTCAAAGTGGGTGCTCTTTAAAGGATCATATTATTCAGAAGTAAGCGCAAACCAAAAAACTTGAAATTGTTACAGGAACGTGAGTGTACGATATTAATTTCAATGTAATATCTCAAGCCATTTTTGGGAAAAGGGCTATTCCGGTTTTTTTGTCATTTTAAGGGACGGAACTCTAAAAAATATACATTTAAAAAAATGTATGCCAATCATTTTAACAATGCTGTGTAAAGATATTTTATTTTATTTTTATTTGGGGAAGACAAATTCCTGAACTCATTGTCATAAATAATAAAATTTGTTATTGATTTAGAAGTGATATATACAATATTATAATAATATTTCTATCAATAGAGAGGTATACTTTTGTAAAACATTAATTTGATGTAACTATAACTTTTAAAAATAATGAGATAACAAATGCAAAAAAATATAGATAACATAATAAGCACATATTTTTCTATTACCATTACCCAGCTATCAAACACGTTTCACAAAAAAATTACATGTGTAGTATCAAATGTTCGCTCATACTCTTTACGGTCTGAGGATGATTCGTAACAATTTCCATTTATATATTTCTTTGAATAAAGTCGTGTGGTCGAGAAAAATTTAGAGGTGAAACATTTCTTTTTAAAATTAATATTAAAAATTATCAATCTTTCATGTGTTTATAAATTTTAAAACCCCTCCAAGGTATTTTATTATAAACATTTTATTACTTTAAGAATATATTAAATTCCTTTTAACCTTTTCTGAACTACTTTTTTAATTTTTTTAGATGTAATAGCTTCAAGAAGGAATTTGGAAATCTGAAGATTTCGTAAATTTCCCTTAATTACCATTAAAATAGTCATCTTCCAAAAGGATGATACGAAGAAAAAAATAAAGGGATAGAGGAATATTGCACTCCTTATTTGTATAACCAATATAAATATTTTTTTGTATAACTAATATAGTCTGGATAATATATTTTACTGGAAAAATTATTATGGAAAAAAAAACGGAATCCTAATGGAAATATAAATGGAAAAAAAAACGGAATCCTTATAAGATCACTCACTTGTCTATTCATTTGCCTCCCTATTACAGCCATTTTTCATTGTTTGACATGGAAACGTGAATTTGGTAGAATGTTAAAGCAATAATAATGTGCAAATTTTTGAGATTTAATTTTTAATTTAGTACATCGTGTCGAATAATAACTAGAAAAGTGACTTTGAAGGAAACAAATTTATTATTTTTTCGGATTTTAATTTAAGGTTCTTGAAAATACACATAAAAATATGAATATCCTCTCCTAACCCTAAAACGTTAAGGTTAAAATGATTATCTAAATTTTATCGCAAAACACTAGCGATGATATCAAGTTTCAGAGCTTTTGAATATGGACTATGAAACCATATTAGACAATATATACACGGTCAAAAATAAAATAAATTTATATAAATATTTTAATAGAAATACCAAATATTTTTGGTGTGTACGGAACCCTCATAGTTTGAATTTGACAAATACTTTACAGGTTAAGTCAACAGTGTGTTAAACAGATCATTCAAGCCAAGGGTATGTTTTTTCAACCAAATTTACATTGTCATAAAACAAAATATCTTTATAAAATACTCATTAAGAGCACTGGGAATTGCTGGAATAGACATTATACGCTTTCGTTATCGCTGCTTATAATTCTCATTCGTATAATCACTATAGCCAAGTGTCTAAAATATAATGTTTTGTGTCCGAATTTCATCCGAACTGTAAGTTTTTAATGCAGCAAAGTATCTGTGCTAAAACATAAAAGTCTATTACCACCCCATGAAAGACAGAATCAAAAAATTAATTACATAACATCAACATAAAACAGTAAACATTACAAAATATAATGTAATTATTACTATTTTACGATGGTAACCATCACTCATCTGCACAATACTTGATATGATGACCACGACCACTCTGCAAAGAGAAGAAGAACCATATATAACAAAAACAGAAGTTAGAGTTTATGTCCAAGCTATCACGAACCGAGCTCTCAATAAACCAAACAAATATAATCACAGGGCCCAATAATATTCGCATTATGCCAATAAATTCACAGCCAATTTCAGTACGATGTTCTAGCAATAACACTTCAATTGTTCTAGGAATTCAATTAAGTGTAGAACCAATTTGTTTGTACATTAACACAAAGTGGTTTAGTTTGAAGTATTGTCGTAATTTTCTTCGCAATAATTAGTCAATCGCGATTTAACTGGTCAATTTGGGTTAATTTATCTGTACAGCATTGCATGACTGAATTTCGAACGTAGCTTTAATTTGATTCCTATTTGTTCTTGAAGTTAAGTGCGTCGATCTTTGGAATAACAATATTTTTAAGTAAATTATTGATTTAAAAATGTGGCGGTGACTAAATATTAAGGCTTTCTTTAATACTTGAAAACTTACACCTTTTTAGCGTATTATAAGTATGATTAAAAAGATAGTCTTCTCAGAATATTTATTTCAAAAGACATTATTTATATAAATTTTAAAATAATATTTTTATCCCAATGGTCAGATTTCAGTCTTGGTGTTTTAATTCAATTCACATTTCATGTAATTTTTACATCTCATCAATAACTTAAAAGGATTAAATAATAATAAAGCGAAGTTAATTTTTATACTATCACTGCCTATGTGCACTTTGGAAATAAGTAGTTTGAATGTTTTTACGGTGTACAGTTCTAATCATTTAATTACTTTAGTTTCAAAACCAATAATACAAATACAAATCAAAAGCAAACATTAAGAATTAAAATGAAATTTCTAAATGTTTAAATATTACTAACACTTCAAAATACATAAAGTTTCCACTGTAATAACATATATAATTTCCAAGGAAAGAAGGCTAAGTGAACACCACCGTGAGAATATCATAGCACATTGATGCTGCCTGCACCCTGAATGAATGAAAATTGACTTCTTACAAATTCAGTGATTTAGATGTGACGGAAAGAGGAAATACTAATACAATATCTTAAAACCATTTTCCGCTGAGAAAGATTAAGTAGTAATAATAGAACATTTTCCCTGATATACGTTGTTCTGCAACTGCAATTTCACCCAAACTCTTGTTTCCAATTCTCAAACCTTTTAGTTCTTATCCGCATTTTTCTATTACCTATGTGACCATACGTTGTTATTCTACGAAACAGAATGATTCCGCAAATATTTTAGTGATCTCAGTAATGTTTAATTTAGTAATATTCTTTTTTCCGGGCTTCAAAATAGTTCTCATGTAATATTATAGGCACGAATTTATCATTATAAACAATTGGAATAAAAAAATATGTTGTTTCAAAATTAACTTTCTAATTAATTTTGTTTCAATTTTCAATAAAAATTGTAATTAATTTGGTTTCAATTTTCTTTGTAAAAATACTCGACATAAATCTAAAACTACTTGTCAGTAAAAGTATGCACAATGCGGTGCCTAAAAATTAATATAGCAGTTAGATTACTATCAGGATTCTCAAATTCGATTTCGTCAAAAATTAAGATATCCGCCTACCCCAAGTTTGCGTAAACTTTTTGCAATAGGCTTCTTAAACAGAACAAGTGTTTTGTACCAGATATTTAATTATAGCTTTTTACCTCTATTGGAAATGTGGGTTAATCAACTTTCACAAGCAAATTTGTTTATAGTGAGGAATGACACCACTATGAAACTTAGTACTGTGTTTAAAGTAATTGTTACATAATGAAATATAATTTACTTTCTTTTCATTATTTTTAAATTTAAAAAGAAAAATTCCCCGACGTAGGGAAATTCCCTGGGGTGGCTAAATATTGACGATTGTCATTGAAAGTAGATCATAATTTTAGCATTCATGTTTACTATACTATGTAGTATAAAATCTAAGGACCTCTATCAATGTTATAGAGCATTTCAATAATGATAAAAATCTAAAAATTTGTATGACTTGGACAATTTCATTACTTAATTAAGAGTATGCTTTTGTAAAAAATAGTTATTTCGCTGATTGAAATTAGGTAATGTCATTGGTGCTCGATCACAATTTTGTCATAACTGTTTACTATATTTACTATGAAACATAAACCCAAGAACCTCTATCAATATTATAAACAATTTCATAAATGCATTCCAAAAATATTGGACGACTCGGACAATTCGATTATTTAATTCAGAGTATGCTTTTGTAAAAAAAAGGTTATTTGACTGATGTAAGGAATACGGATTTGAAAAACTAAAATAAATACATAGAAGTCATAGTAGTATAATCACACTTTATTTGTAAGTTAAATAAACAATAATACGTATGAAACACAACACATAATACTTACGCAAAATTTTTGGGAATTTGTTTTTGATTATATATTTGATTGAATTCTTAGATTCTATGCAGTTGCGTAAGTCATATTGGTATCGTATAACAATGACTGCACTCTTTCGTAATCATATTTAAAATAATTAAATGAACCAAGTTAAAATACTATTCTAAAATAATACAAATTTACAATATTCACAATGTGAACCATAAAAACCTACAGAATCGGTAACGACACTATATTTTTTTTATTAAATTCGTTCGCTTCAGTATAATATGTTGAAAGTTGTAATAAATAAAGGCAGGATTTTTAACATTTGTTAGATGGCGGGACAATTTAAAAAAAAATATATTGCTGGTGGACAATCTTCTTTTCGACAGCACACATCCCAAGATTGGAGTTTTAATTTGATAACAAATATTACTGACTGCGTTATCGTTTAAATCCTTTTGTGTTTTACATTCATTACACAGTAATGAATCAAAACATTTTTTAAAAATGTTTTGTTCGAATGGAATAAAACACTTTAAATTTTTTTTTAAATTAAAAATGTGGAAAACACTTGTAAATGAAATAAAACTTTAAAGATTTCAGCCGCAGTAGATTTGACGTTATGTTTAAAGTATAAAGTCAATATTAAAATATCTTGCGACTGAAATCTTTAAAATTTTATTTAATTTGCAAGTGTTTTCATAAATACTTATGATTAATATTTAAAGTGAACATTTCAGATAATGATAAACGAATATTGTTTATTATGAAACCAATTTTTTTTCTGTATTGGTGGTATCATGAACTTGAATTAATGTGAATATTGTGTAATTTTCCCAAATACATAGCCCCATATAGGCATTTTCGCATACATGAGGTATAGACACCGAGCCTGATAGCATAATCTTTTATTCTATAATATTGGAGTTAACGGTATTATAATATTTAAATAAACAATTGAAACGTAAATGAAACTTATTAGTAAAAAAATTAACCGACTTCAAATAACTGCCGAAGATGCACTGAATATTATAAAGTAATGGTAATGCTGGTACTGAGTTGGAACTTTTGCAATCAAATATTATGTACAAGTTTAAATAAACTTGAAAAACACTTCTAGCGTCACAAATTTTAGGAATCGATATCAAATTGACGTTTTTCTCTCTATTGCTGTTTCTCTGCCTTTCTATCTCCCTCATAGAAAAATATCTTGCAACACTACGTTTATCAATGTGAGCACACAACAATCAGGTAAAGAAATAGGATATGTGAGCGATGTATAAAAATTGAATACGTGAGGGGGAGTGCGTCATTATTGCACATTATTACACATCATGTCAGAGCATGTCACTACGAGATTGACATACGAGAAGAGATTTAAATAATCTGCAAACAGAAGGCAACGAGCGGTGATCATACAATTTCCTAATTAGTAATGCATAAGGGTTTATAAAAATTATTCAAATGTGGTTTTGTAAGTATATATTTAAATTAAAAAATAACGTACAATTCATTTTTAAAATGTGATGTAAAACTTGTCGTTAAGCAAACTACGAACAAAATATATCTAACTCACCCAAATATAAATATTTGTGAAATTGCAAAATACTACAATTATACGGAGAGCACATACTCAAGGAAACTATTTTACATAACTGGTTTGACATTTGAATCAAAAATTTTGAAGACAGCACACTTATTCATGTTGACATGTCAACTGTATCGGACTTTCACAAGTTTTTAGCTGTCAGTTATGCCGTAGTTTGTCTTTACGTGAATACAATAGGCTTTATTTACAGAGTATACAAAAAAATGAGCAGGCTGTATCAGGAAAGCAGCCATAGTGGAGTACGTAAAACTTCTTGCCTAGAGAGTGTGTAATATAATAAACCTAACTCATTCCCTGTGGAGACGAACACGTTCCACCCAGGTCAAAGCGGGTCGTCGAGGGCCAGAATATTTTTCTTGTTACCCGAGCTCTTGGACGCTAGTTTTGTGCATTACGTTGGCGCCATAATAGAGCAGTTGTCAATTTTTTGCAAAAAACACTTTTTTTTAATTTTACAACTTCTAATTGTCACAAGTATGAGTTTTATGTATCACACCTACTATAACGACGCAAGTTTTGTCAAACGTGATCACTCTCGCTCGAACAATCAATGTACTGCTGAGTAATCATTAATTTAACACAACGCGTGCTGTTATATTTAGTTCCGAATGAGTCGTGCTACACAAGACTGCAGCGCCATTTACGCCAATGACATACAAATTACCGAATAATGGTTTCTATCCTCCAAATTATGCCGGTAGATGCTATACTTAAGCGATCTTGCCATAATATATTTTGTCACATATGGTTTTTGCAAATGACTCCCCTCTGACTGAAAGCAAAGATGTTTTACGTCAAAAAAGGAAATATGCTATAGGTGCGAATGTATATGCAATTTCCTGTAGTGTAAACGTTCTCCTAAACAGAACGGTTGTAAAAGTTTTTCTAAATATATTTATACTGTTCAAGCTTACAATATCTTTTATTTGATGAATCGCGGATATTTTTGCTAATCCAGTGAGAAAATAGACAGACGAGCTTAAATATTATTTTTAAAAGTACATAAAATAACTAGTAATGCATGCCTATTTAATGTGGGTTCATTTTAGGGTAGAAAAAGACAGCATTTAAATGATTTTATCATACACCTCTTTAGGGATGTATTTACAAAACCCCGCCGCTCAATAATATACATTTACTATTTGTAAAAGCACTAATACATGCGTAGCGCTGCTTGTGTTATGCAATAAATTCATGCCTATTTGCGTTATCTTGATCACTTATATTATAATTGCAATGAACATATGTGTTCAAAATTTATTTGGCAACTTGTTTCCTTTATTATTATATTATTAAAATCACGCCGACACAATAATAACAAATATTTTATTATTATTACAGTATTAATTAAGATTTCATTCATTGATCAGACCAGCTAACTGGAATGGTTATGTGCAATGATTTTCTTTTACACATGCGGCTTTATTAAGCAACAACTCGTGACTACTAATTAATGTCTACTATTCCTTTGCCTTTTGGCATGCACTTTGATTGGTCTAATTGGTTTCTGCCTGTAAAAAATGAAATTAATCGATCATATTTTTATGCGGTGGTTTCTGCATGTAAACACCGCTTAAAAATATATTAAATAAATTTAATATTTTTATCAAAATAAGAATTTAACCCAAAGAAATAATTTATATTTAATTGCACTAAAAGACGATGTGTTTAAACAAATTTGATTTTTCAAGTATAGTTGTCACAAAAACGTATTTAAATAGTTGATGCCTGTTCCCAAAATGCACTGGTTTTGAAGCAAAGAATTGCCCTGCTACATTATGCTATAAAACCAACTTTATAAAGTTATTTTGCTAACAAGAATTGCGAAATTTAAGTATCAAAAATAAACAACCCTTGCTGTGTAGAACACACAAGGCGCAGAGATATCAAAATTTTCGGGAGACATATTCAATATTCCGATGCGTTTGAAGTCTATATCCATATATTCTATTCGGTACATGTCGGTTCCTTTATAATGAATTGTAATGAAATGGATGTAATAAATCAGTTTCAATTTGAAACAGGCTATATACGATTGTTTTTTTTATCATGAAACTTAAAGGAGACAGAATGAGTGAATGAGATTATGACAAATAAATTGTAATTTGTGTTTAGCATAAGATAAGAAAAAAAAATTATGATATGTCATTTTATTTTAAATTAACTCTTAGTATTATTTCGCAGGGTAGAATACATATTTTATACATACTATACGGCAGTACTTTTTATAATAGCTAAGCTTTTATTCTTATTTACCTGTATATTGTCGACGAATGTTTTTAATATTGGATATGTTTTTTAATAAAAAACTAACATTACAAAAATTTTAATTAATATTTGACGTTATTTATACGCACTTCGGCATTTTATATATCAATCCACAGTGCAATGATTAAGACGCTAGTGCTCTGCTGAACGATTCCTGGTTTGATTCGCGGCAGGATGTTTGAACGTTCATAAATTATTTATTTAATTTTTATACATTGTAACACAACTTGTAAGAAAAAAACAATTTACAAAAAAAATTATATTTGTTGATCACACATATTGAATAAATGCATATTGTATTACTAATGAAAATATAAGAAAAAAGTTTAAAAAACTCGAATGCCATATTGTTTGGATTAAAACCGTTTTGTTTTAAAATGCAGTAAAATATAGGCATGCAAAATGATGAATATAATCAATTTAATGGTTTTGGTTAAACTTACCCCAAGCAAATAAACAAATAGACAAACATTTTCCAAACCGCTTTTTCAATATATTTTTTGCAAGTAATGTAAACCACCTATATGTAGGTATTTAATCAAAAGCCGTGGTCATTCTTTTCACTTTTATGTATACATCCCTAAAATACCACGGAATGCTGTGGCTTAATTTCAAGGGTAGAGTAGTATTCAACCATGCTCAATAAATAATATTTCTATATCTCACATTAATTACGTGAATAAGTACGAAAATAAAAGAGGTCCAAATTGAATAGAAAATATAAAGCATGCGTTACCACTCGCCTGAAGACGATTACAATTTGTGAAGCGAATTTCTTGAGGCATGCTCGGTTCATTCCTTAGCGAATAATTCGTGCAAGATACCGTAAAGTTACCCTTCTACCTATAATATCTCTCTGATGTTAGTAGAGAATGTAACGCTAAAATTGTGTAATTTTAAAATAGATCTTGCCTGGGTGCTGACATTTGAATGGTATGGGTGATCCTATGATTTTTGGTTAACTCGCTATCCAGTATTTTTTAAATATTATATGATGAATATATATTTCACACACGACATCAATAATGTTTGTATTTTTTTCCTAAATGTCTATATATTGAATACCACATTTTAGTGATTATGTACGCAAAATGTAAGGCGTTGGCAATGTCCATATGTCGAAATTTTACATTCAATTGCTGGTTTTTGCAAATTTGGAATTTACAATATTTCAACTAAATTTACCGGATATATACTGTATTTTAATATTATTAGCGAATCGCAATATTTTCATATGAAATATAAAACAAAAATTATGTTTTTTGAACTAAGACTTGTCCACTTGAACTAATGTCAGGCCCCAGTTATTTTGATGAAATTGAAAATACGCTAGTTACAAGATGAGTGAATGAAATATTATTTATCTATGATCAAGAACAACCTTGAAGCTAGCGAGCACTAGTATCCGCGCCACGGCCATCATTTTGGCTTTAGTGTCACCGCGACTGGCATTGTGTTTACAGTGTTATGCCATTGACTCTGTAAGGCCCTCGGTGAGTTATTTCGTAATTTAATTTCAAAACTATTCATATGATTTTATTCTTTATTAACGTATATTGTCTGCATTATTTGATTAATAAACCTAATGTTTTATTATTTGCCATCGTATATAAGTTACTGCAATTTCTATGCCAGTTTGTAAGTCCTTAGTCTGTCAGTACCCCGTTACCTATGCAACGAGGGACTGATAGAATTTCTAGGGACTGACTAGATAGCTAGAGATCGTTGATTATGCAACACGCAAGCCACATTTTTGCACTAAATTATACCTTATTGTTATAGAGCATGCCACCTGAAAGTAAAAATAAGCTTTCAAAGAAGAAATTGCAAAAAAGAAAGCTAACTATGCAAAAAAGCGTGTATATACAATTAAAAATGATATGGTTCTGGCTGAGTACAAAGAGAAAGAAAAATTAAAATATTTGAAAACAAGGAGATAGGACAACGAAAATGTGTCAAAGATATGACTTTCCGTGAACATAGAAATGCTAAAAAAATTGGCAGAAGTACATAAAATATTTTAGAGAAAGGCAAAAAGCTATCAAGATCACCGATCAATACGTGCAGCAAAATACTCCACCATCATCTGATGAAGTGAATCAACCTCTCATCCCAGTAGAAATACATGTTCCTAAAATTGATAAGACTTCACCCTGCAAAAAAGAGAAGTTATATTCAACGGAAAAATAGAAACAGAACGCTGAAGGAACAAAATACCCAAATTGTAAATTTGGAAAAGAAACTTGATGGTCAGAGAAAAAAATACGACAAGTTACGACGAAAGATTGGAAAAGAAAATAAAGTGCTTACACCTAAAAGTAGAAATGAAAATATGCTAGAAAATCTGATTGAAAATAAAGCAGATTTAGTAAAAAAAGTATTATTTGGTGAAATGATCGAAAAACGAATTTCAGATAATTATACGAAACTAAAAACGGACCAAGACAAATCTAATTTTTAGTCGCTATTGGTTGGGTCGTTTACAAACAAATATAAGGTGTGGCGATTTGAAACCAAAGGCATAACTTACAAAAACTGATATAATAGATCAAAATATAAGATTAAAGATTTTAAAACTAAAATAATGGGTATCATACAAAAATTCTTTGAATTTTACGGTAATTGTCCATGTGCTGCGGGAAGAACGGAGTGCATAACTTGCAATAATATCAAAAAACAAAAACGCTATCTTATGGACACATTAAAAATTTGCATCAGAAATTCCCGAATAACAATACGATGATAATAAAATATACTTCGTTTTGAAAAATGCGTTCATTTTGGGTTGTCCCACCTAAATTGAAAACCGAGGTACATGCCTTTATGTTATTCATGAAAATATTGACCTTCATTTGAATGCATGAAAAAGTTCTAATATTCTAAACAAAGTGAATTATCAAACCTTATTGAGAATGCTCTGCTGTAACCGCTATTTAGAGAACTGCTTACAATGAACTTGTAACAATTGCGCATTGAAAACTTTACCCTAAGCTGAATTTGATAACAGTGACGTATCGGTCAACCAATAAAAACATAGCAAAGAATTGATAATGGACGTAAAAACAAAAACAGAACGATATGTGATGAAATATAAAAAAGAAGAAAGTCATTTAAAGTCACGCAAAATGATCTCCCAAAAATATTTCAACATGAAATACATATTGTACATCAGTACAAAACCCTGATATCTTTAAAACAGTCGCTTACAAAAAAAGACGCGGCAATTCATATGGATTTTTCGAAAGACCATACTATAAAATGTAATCAATGATATCATTTTGGAAGATCTCACACCTAAATTTCTTTGCATACCTTGGTAATATACATTGAAAATAATACAAGTGCGATTTCATTAAATTTATCTCATAGCGCTGGAGCCATTTGGGCACATTTGCAACCAGTTTTCAATTCTTTGCCTTCTACGGTAGAAAACTTACAGTTATTTTAGCAATAGCCCCTGTAACACAATATAGAAATCAGACTAAGTTTTTTCATTCTGGGATGTAAAATTCAAGACTTTTACCCAAACATTGTGAGCTATTTATGGAATTACAATGAAGCTAGACGTAGCAAGGGTGCCCCAGATGGAGTCGGAGCAACTTATAAACGAATTGCTGACCAGCTTATTGCACAAAAACGTGATGTAACTAATTTAAATGACTTTGTTGTTGTACTTCGTGAAAGATGCCCCGGAATTAAGCTTTCAGTTATCGAGGACACTGACATCGAGCAAGTGAATAGTATGATCAAAACCGACTGCGAAAATCAGAAAGTTTTTAAGGGAACACTTCAAGTTCATCAGGTCTGGGGATATGTTTATCATCCCGACAAGCGAATTATGAGATCACTTTGTTGCTTTTGTGACAAGTTTGGTTGTAGTCATTACAAGTTAGATACTTTGGAATACACAACCGCTGTAAATTGCCTCCAAGTATCTAAGGCTTTTACAGATTCTGAAGACGAAATCTCGAAAGCAGGTACAAGTCAAAACGATCAAGGCTTAGCAAAGTAAACTATGTTCCTGGAGAATACGTCTTAGTCAAGCTAAAATTTAGAAGAAAGGCATACCGTTATGCTGCGGTTTGTACGGTTTATGATGATAATGATGGGGAACTGAGAGTAGCCTTTCTTGAAGTTATAAACGATAAAGGTACACTGTTTAAATTAAATGAATTTTCATTTAATGTAGCTGATGTGCCTGTCAAAGATATTATAGAAAAATTACCAGATCCAAATGTCATTATTAAGACAAACACGGTTGTACCAATTTAAAAAGGAGATACATGATTTTGAGCAATGAATATTACCAAGACTGCAAAGTACAACATAGATTGTTTAAATAATATTGTTGTGTTTAAATAGGTACAGTTAAAATACTTGTCATGAGTTGGCTGTCTTATAGGTTATATTGTTTCTTCATAGTTCAGTTATTGATTAACCATTTGTACCACAGGTCCGTGATGTTATAATTGTGGAATTAGAGAGAAGCGTTATTTTTTTTTAAAGATGTGCATTGCTAATGCTAAATGTGACTAATTATATATTATATAAGAGTTTATTTTTAAAAATTTTTAAAATTGTTCAGAGCCAAAAATGTTATTTTCTTTGTCGTGTTACCCATTTAAAGACTATAGTGCGGTTATAAGTTTCTACATTAATAAAATTAAGTTTAATTAATCCATAGTGCCGTTTTCATTAAAATTGTGTTGCAAACGTCAGTTACTAGAAAATCTGTTAGTCCATAGAATATCTTACATCTAAAATCCATATTATTTATTTAAATATCAAAGTAAATCACTGGCCTGTTTATGTATGACATAACAAGTGTTTCGGTCTTAATAAACACTAATTATTGTTTGTTTTACTTAAATAATATTTTGGAGACAAAATCAGTCAAATAGTTAACCAAAAATCGCCCATATAAATGTTAAGTTTATATTAATTAAGGCACTGTGTATAAATATTGGTTTAAACTTCACTCAGACCGAAAAAACTTTTATTTTGACATTTTTTATTATTGCATTATGTCAGCGTTTAAAAAAAATATAATTAAAGTGTGGTCAAAATCGTTAAACTAGATACTAGATTTTATGAATAATTTTGAATAAGAAAATATATAAATATATTTTCTTATTTAAAATTAATCATAAAAATGTTTCAGTGTGCATCAATAAAACTTTCAGAAATGTGATGTCTCGAATAGACTTTTTCTTTTCTCGCTTTAGCTACTCACGCCAATCTCTATGAAGTTCAATATTTATAGACTATGTCATGGATATGAACATACGATAACACATTTATGCTAAACTAGAATTAATTTTTATGGTGTTTAAAAAATATGACTCGCGTAGAAAAGTTTCCGTAGCACTAAAAAATATTAAATTTATAAGTTTGAATTTTTCAGACACTGCAAAAACAAAATTATTGCTGCGATCGACACCAAAAATGTCCCACAGCCCAAACCACACGACACATCTTATTCAAACCAATTTTAGATGAAAATTTATTTTAAGTTCAACTAACGTAATTTTTTCAGTATATTACACATATTATTTAAAAAGTTAGAGAGGGGGTACAAACTTTTTAAGATTTCAAAAGCGCATATCTCATCAACTATCGACTAAATAAAAATAAATTATGTTGGAAGCCCTATATTATATTTCAAGGTCTATCTATCGGGTTACGTCTATTTGCACTGGATTTTTTTTCATCCCTCAGTTAGATGTATGGCGTGCCACCCCTAATATTACTTTTTTTCGTAATTCCATTGGATAACGGTTCATAGAATAGACTTACCGTCCAGATTTAAAATATGTAGTGCCAATAGTCTCCGAGTAAAGTGGTTGTGACATACGGACAGACGGAAAGGACGAAATTATAAGGGTTCCGTTTCTGCCATTTGGTTACGGTACCCTAAGAACATGCCGATAGAGATAAGTGCGTGAATATAAATATGTAACAATATATCACAGCAACATAGCTCCCCACTGCAGAGCTACTATGGCTACCTACTTTCTACGAATATATACTGCTACTATCTACCTATTTTTAGATTTATTGTCTTACATATATTGGCCCTATTTCATTAAAAATTTTCGGTCGCCTATTCAAACCCTTGGATGTAAGTATTTTAAATACACTGACAATAATGACTCTCTTCACTGACAACGTAACCTAGTGATGTATGTGTCCATTAGATTGTTCAGTTAACAAAATATGTCCATTAGATTGTTCAGTATTTCAACAAAAATCAATAAAATTCAACGCGGATTAAAATCCAATTACAAATTTTATATTTAAATCAGAATGTTAGAAAAATATTTAGGTCCCTTACGAAGAAAAATTCCATTGTAGTAATAGTGAATATGATTACATTTTTTCCTTCCATACTAAATAAGCTACAATATCTTGTATTTCAAGATTTAGCGATACACTGCAAACATATTTCTGAAATCATACTTATTTAATGCAGGCTTATATAATTGACTAAAGATTTGGGTAAGCGTTTTTCTCTTATTTGATATACGTGTTTCTTCTCTGTTTACTAGGGATGAATGCATCATACTTTATTTTCTACATATAAAGTGAAGTAACAAATATTTCATATACTTATACGTTTGTCGCTATGTCACATATGTGTATTCCATAACATTCTACTGAATATTTAAACTCCGCGAGACACAGTTTGCCATACTGTAGGCACAGTTCACGCTAAAACCTTTCGGAAGTGATACGATGTTGCGTAGATATTTTCTTATTTATAGAAATTATTTCATTTTAGTTTTAAAAACAGTGTTCAATGAAATTGTTTTCTAATTTCTAATTATTTTTTATTTTCTATTCTATTATCTTATCTTTTCTATTTCTAACTATTTTCTCAAAAATAATATTGTTAAAGTCACATATTAGTCATTCTTTTAAATATGAAAAATTTAATGGAATCATTAGATTTATTCAACCCTCAAAAAAAATCAAATAGATGACATATATATTCCAGATTTTTCATCCCCATCACTGGTTCGATACTCCTTTGTGGGCATTGACCTTCTGAAGAAAATTTTCCCAAGGACCAAATTAAAGTTGGAATTATTTGCCTATTTAATAGTTTATAGTCATCGACGGTTATGTCCTATTAATCTTGGGTCGTTTTTTGTTCTTTTGATCGTGGGTCAATTTACACACTTTTTTCTTTTATATATGCCTAGTCCATCCTTATTACGGCTTAATCACTCCATTTTGTTTAATTCAATATGTGTCATTATGTGAGGTATTTGATGCATACCAACAATGAAACATTTCTAAGTGACCTAGAAACTATAAATTAAAGGTTATTATTTTTAAAATCATTCAACAATTTTCATAAAACTACGTTTTGGAGTATGTACACATATATTCGTATATATATATACATATATATATATATATATATATATATATATATATATATGTATATATACTCTTGCAAAAAAATGGACACTTATAGGAATAAACCATATCAGAGTTTTTTTATTATTATTTGATGCATTTTATATGGCGATGTGATGGGAATATTGTTATTTATTATTGAGATATAGTTTTTACCTACTTCAGTCATTAAAAATGTGAATAAATAAAAAAAAACGATGTAAGGTCGATGTTTTCATACTGGTACATTAAAAATAGATAAAGTTTATTTTTGAATATTTTTTATCAATTTAACATAAAATTTGAAAATTTAATAACGAGTATGGCATCCTCTAGCTAAAACCAATGCGCTTATTCTGCTAGGCATGCTTTCGACGATGGTTTTTATAATTTCCTGAGGAATACGTTCATTCGTACATTCAGCGACGATCACATTTTTAAGGGCCTGAATGTTTTCTGGAGCTGGTTTTACGACTCTGACACGTCGTTTGAGATTATCCCATATGTATTCTATTGGATTGTGGTTGGAACTTCTAGCTGACCAGTCTAACCGACGAACTCCGACCTCCTGCATATACGAATCAACGTCTCTAGAACGGTGGGCGCGAGCGTTGTCGTCCATAAAAATGGACTTGCCTCCAACTGCTGTTAATGCGGGTTGGACATGAGGAATAAGAACCTCTGTTTTGTACCTTTGCGCATTAAGTGTGCCATTTTTAATAAAAACTAACTCGGTACGGTCATCTGAGTTAATAGCGCAAAACATTACGGAGCCTCCACCGTAAGGGGTGATTTCTTCAAAGCACACTTCTGCGGAGCGTTCTCCAGGTCTTCGTAAGATTTGCCGACGTCGATCCTCACCACTAATCGATATACGAGCTTCATCGCAGAATAAAACACTATTCCAGTCTTGTTGAGTTCATGACGAAAAATTTTGAGCGAATCTCAATCTGGCAACTCGATGCTCACGGAGCAATGTAGGGCCCGAGTTGAGCGATAGCTACGTATATTGACGGCCTGAAGTCTCCTTCTGACTGTCCAGACTCGAAGTTCTGTTTGAGATTCATGTTACGTAACTTGACGATATCGTAGCGCTTGACTGACGATGAAGCGGTCGTCCCGTGGCTCAGTGCACCGTTTTCTTCCAGAACCGGGCCTTCTACTGACGGAGCCTGTTTTTTGGTATCGTTGCCAGGTTCTTTGGATGGTGGAACAGCAGCACAATAATTTTACTAGCTCTTATCGTTTTTGCTACCATACTGAGCAATAGAAGTGAACTAATGCAGCAAACAGCAGAAATTTAAATTAAAATTTATTCGTTAAAATGAAAAACGTAACAAATAAAAAAGAACTTAATAAGAGTTGGATTTTATTTACCGCCAAAATATACGTTTTTGTCAGCGAAAGAGAATTTTCATTCAAAAAGAATAAATTTTAAATTTAGAACGTCCGTTTTTATGTGCCAGAATACACTATACTGGCCAGTAACAATTACAATTAATGCAACCTCTTAATAAATAATATTTTATTAATAATATGACAAAACCAAAACTGTACAAAAGAGTGTATATATATATATATATATATATATATATATATATATATCCATTTCCTGACTGATTCATCATGAAATATCTATATATCTCAATATTTTAGTTTCTAATTATCACACTGTATTTAAAATGTAAATTGTAAAATATATTCAAAAGTATTAGTTGAGTCAGTCCTTCTTTTAAAGTGATTCTTACTTAATGTAATTTCACTCTTTTGAATCTCATTATTCGTAACTAATGGTTAAATGATGTAGGAAGCAAATCAATAACGAAAACAAACTTCAACTCTATATAATGTATTCAATCCAATTCAAAATATCTCAGATCTATCAAAGAATTTATTCACTTGAATATAACACACACTCTATCAATACAACTTACCGTAAATCTTTCAATTTTAGAAAAAAAAAAGAAATGATGACCGAGACAAATTAATCTAATGACTTGATTAATTATAATTTCGTGCTTATAGCAAACAAAACCGAACGAACCCAATTGGTTATTTTTCTGCATTGCATAATCTCTCTCGTTAAAAATAGTAAATAGAGAATATTTATTTCCCTTCCCAATAGAATCGAACCGGTTAGTATTTTGACGATGACCATTAATTTGTTTTATTTACTTTCCCCTTGGTACCTTGGAGTTTCCTTAACACATTGCCTTATTTTTATTTCGAAACGAGAAGGGGAAATTTTTTTAATTTTTGAGATATTTAAAGTGCGTAAGTTTTTCTTTTGGGTTTTTACAAACCGATTCATTTTTAGTTTAATTTAATGAAGGTATGAACAAATTGACAATACCAATCGTTTGAATTAATATTAGAAATTTATTTCGAATTTATTTCCACGATACGCAAAAATTATGTTTCGTATAATATTTTAGAAGTATTTCTTTCTTTAACATCTGGAAAAATATACACGCATAAAAATTGGAACACAAAATGTCCACTTTTCACTTCATTGTTCTAATATATCCTTAAAATTTAGGTTAAAAGCATTTGCTCAAAAATATTACTATTACAAAACCATTGCTCTCTGTCGTTTAACTGACACATATATATTTTTTTAGATTTTTCACATAAATTTTGTTAACCTGTTTTTGGATATAAAGGAAGTAAGAATTCTATGAGAAAACTGTAAACTTACAAGTACATTTATTCAATACCCCCACTATAATGGAATTCAACCATAATTTTTTAGCTAAAATAAAATAGTGTTAGCTGTCTGCAGGTTGTTTTTATTAACATTATAGATTTTATACATCTTCATAATTTTACATTTTGTAATTTGTATGGGGGGGAATTTTTATTACAGAAAGGAAGACTAAAAAAGTCTTCCTTTCTGTAATAAAAATCACCCCCCATACAAATTGTCCATAAAATTGCTTATTTTATATATTTAGAAAAATGTAATCTTTCCTATTCGTAAGTCATAAGTTTCCTAGTCGTAGTTTTCGTTTGGATTGAAGTCAAAAATTAATTCTAGTGTGAGCCGCCCTAT
Organism: Druceiella hillmani; assembly: GCA_039881145.1. Classification (NCBI taxonomy): domain Eukaryota; kingdom Metazoa; phylum Arthropoda; class Insecta; order Lepidoptera; family Hepialidae; genus Druceiella; species Druceiella hillmani. The sequence goes on from JAYKKI010000059.1 coordinate 8,602,486, forward strand.
TAACTTCTAAGATCTTGCCAAAATTCTTTCTTCATCTCCTCCAACGTCATTTTTAAATAAATTATATATATTCGAATATCCAAAAATTACATATATATTTTATTTTACTTAATTAATAAAAATTTTATTTTTGTTAATTAGTTCGTTACAATGACACATTGTTACCTTGTATGGAAATAATGAAGATAAATTTTCATCCCCCGTAACTGTATACTTCGCGACCCCTTCGTTCCCTTTTTTCAAATTATGTAAATATTTTAATAGAAATCCAGAAAAAAGAAAACATTATTACACAAGGGTCTTCATATATAAAAGAAGTACTGATTACATTAATTGTTAAACTTAAGAAAAATCAATCAAATACAGTATAAATATTTTGACTGTTTAATTTTACTGAATTTCATTAAATTATCAAGCTAAGAAAATAAATAATTAAAAATCATATCACAATTTTGCATGAAAATTAATATCAATACTGTAATAGATTATTTCATTCAGTATAATGTGTTTTAAGTTAACCAAATCATATGAATCGAGAAATAGTGAGAGCAAAGAAGATAGAAGATTTCCATCTATCAGAGCGCCGCCCTTGTCCTAAATTTTCTTTTCTATCTCTCGGTAATAGGATCATCTTGAGCCAAGTACAGGAGCGAGTATCGCCGGCGGGGCCATCCGAACTCTTTTCCATTATGCCAATGAATCTTATAAACGCGGCACGTTCAATGTCATTCGGGTAGAGTATTGGCGTCTGCATATTTGTCTTTTTTCTACCTTGCTAAAATATATAACGCGTAATATTTATATTATTAGAATGCATAAATATATGTCACGTCATTATATACAAGTTAGGATTCGAATGATTTATATTTATTTTATATTTAAACGTAGTTTAGTTCAATATCTTTAATAATTAGTCAGCCCAAATAGTATTATAATATTTGTTTTTCTTCTACTGAAGTACGTTTTTATCAAATTAAATGAAGGCAAACAAATTTTTTTCCATCTGTATCTAAGAGACCGTTTGCATATGGAGCTGATATTTAATAAAATTACAATTGACAATAGACCAAAAAAGTTCTTTTCACCATTTTAAAGCATTTTGTTAATCACACTAAATAAAATCTAATAAATTTTCTGTCATTGTCAATTAAACAAAAGTAACTTGTTTGAAAGTTGGCTAACGTGATTAATTCACGGATTGTGCCGTGTGACGTTTTTGACGCTTGGGCGGCAAAGCGTGGCAAATAGTCAAACTTGAAACGTAACTAAATATTTTTAACGTAATTATAATTAAATGTCATTTTCATTTATATTCCTAGCTAATTTCCTTATATGCTGGTAGAAAATAATTTCTGTTACAATACGGTAAAGTCAAAAATAAATAATAAAATATACTTTATAAAAAAAAACGAAATAAAGAAATATGTTATCTGAATAAAATACCGAAAAGGTCAACAATTTGGTAGTCTGTGGACAAATAATCATAAAGCAAATAGAACTAATTTAAATGTCTTGATCGACCACGAAAAACCAAAAAAGAGAATATATATGTCCCTTTTATTATTACTCGGCGCGAACGTTTTCTCAAAAATTAAAAAGTATTCTTCTATTATAAAATAGCCCGAGTTTAATTTCATTCCAGAGAAATTGCTAAAAAAAACTTTCACTCACGATGACGTTAATTTAAATCATGTTCACTTCTATTTGTCTTCTGTAGGTTGTAAGACGAGAACATCGAACTTCTTTTCTTCTTAAATGTATCTATTTCCACATGTGTCCTAATTCATTTCCATTTTGTATTCGTTTCGAATACAAAATTGTCCGAATAACATTATCGATAGCCATGTTTACCTGTTTTAATATAGAAACCATGATTTTGAGCTGGCCCAACGATACTTGTTTTGCCAAGATAGAAACGTCAAATTCGGCAACGAAATGGAAATGAAACATCATTGAAAAATAAAACATCCTAAATCCTAAATATAATTTGAGAGCAATTTTACTTCATAGCCAAAGAAAGATAACTTTTGTTATATTGAATATATTTGGCGTTAATTTTGTAGAAATTCATTATTCACAATTAATGAAACTACGTGATGTAGTATTATTTCTACTTTCTTTAATTTCTTTACCACGACCTAGGTTTCGTTGTATTACAACATCTTCAGATGGGATATTAGCAAAGATGCTATATCCCACCTGAAGATGTTGTAATACAACGAAACCTAGGTCGTGGTAAAGAAATTAAAGAAAGTAGAAATAATACTACATCACGCAGTTTCATTTAATTGTGAAAGATAACTTTAACAATTGGTCGAAGCTAAGCACATTTACATAGTCACATTAACACCGTCGACCTTTAGTGGTACCATTTTAAATATTAATATTTATTCCTTTCTTTACATTCAATTTACCTTTTTCTGCAAAATCAAAGGGGGTTACAGTATTGAATTACATATAAAGTATATTATTTCCAATAAATATATTTAACGATAAAAGCAGTTCAAGTGCGATCTTTGAAAAGTCTTCGTAAGAAAAATACTGTAAAACAGAAAAATGCGTTTCTCTTTACTAATAAAACAAAATAAATAATAAATTTGATTAATGGCAGCAAAAAATGGAATACATAAAATTGATTAAGGAATTATCAAGGACAAGAAAAAAAATTATTGCCACTAAAAATAAAATCCCATGAAAATCCATACAAAATGAAACATGTTTTATGAAAACTGTTATTCCTTTAAACAATTATTTGCTGTGCACGTAATTGGATCTCGCTTGCAAATTATTACAAAAACGTTTTAGAATGCTAGTAAGAAAAGTCTCTTTTTATTAAATTTTTTCTCAGTCAGGTTTCTGATCGGTGATAACATATTTTTTATTTCACATTTTATGGTCAAGTAATTTATAAAAGTTAATTTGTGGAATACCTGATTTTTATGTTACTAGTCCATGCGTATAAGTAAAGAGCGCTACTCACCTACAGGCGCAAACTTTACAATTAGCACTCCGATATCGCCGTTTACGCTGTGACCTATCCTACTTGAGGTATTTCAATGTCCGCCATACTGAATCCAAAAAAAGTTCACGTATCCATTTATATTTGTAAAGCTAAAACAAATGCAATTATTCTTTGGTAAAATTGTTCCTATTTAAATATCCCAACCAAAAGAAGTACCCATTTAATAATATATTTAGTTGTGACGTATTATTATTCATAAGTCAGTCAGTATTAACCATCATCTTATTTGGGTACATGACAATGAGACTAACTATAACATTCTTTTATAAATCTCTGTGAGAGGATCGTGTTTAGTACATTAAATTATAATGTGTATTATATTCATTATTATAATATGCACAATATATTATGTATAAATATACCTAATAAGATATTCTATTACCATTACTTCCGTCACTCAATAAACGAAAGATAGACGCTATATTATTGCTAGTTTTTATACACCACTATTATTAGTATATTGTAATCACTATTGAAACCAAGACCAAGGACATCGTTAAATGTGGTTAGATTTAACTCGTGTATTACTGTCGGGATTTTTTCTTGTCCTAATTCAGTTTTGACGTATACTTATATAAGTTTTTTTTATTTCCTCCAGATATTATTTTTTAAAATTTTCGTCTTTAATACTATGACATAAACTATTTTGGACACTCAAATTTCCCCTTCGCGTCTTAAATTGCGTCATCTAAATAAAGTTTCTTTTAATAGATAAATAGTTATTATGAAAATTAATAATAACATTTTATTTATTTAATGACAACAACGTAATTTTTTACATAAGAAATAGATAAACGATCCCGAAAATATCCAAGAACAAAATAGGAAATTTGGACCAAAAATTACGAAAATATAAATTTAAAAAAAAATTTAATATTTTGTATTGTTGTCGCATTTTTGTATAATTACAGTGTACAGCTTTGAAAGGTTTCAAACATATCCATTGTAACTATAAATGACCATCATTTGATAAAATGTTAAATGTAAAAATCTCTTACTGACCAGTTGTGTTTAATTTTACATTAATCGAATTCTCCTACGGGTAACATCAGTTTTATTTTAACAATTATATTTCCCCTATTAACCGTACGAAGATTGATGTTTTATCAAAATATTTATATCTTCAGAATAGACTTTGACGGTTTTGACTAATGTTCATCCTATGAACAGGGAAAGGAGGGTGTGAATAGATTCGCGGGTAGAATTTTTATCCCATATTTTTGTCGTTATTTCTGGAAGGTTATTTAATTAAATATTCCGATTAGGACCGCTAGTTGTCGGAAATATTGTTAGAAAAGTTGAAATTTACAAATTTGTTAGCTCTGCGATTTAAGGAATATGTTCCTAAAGTATTTTATCTAAATTCTATGTGCCCGCTTTTGGATTTTAATTTACGTGCCCGATTTTGGACAAACTGAGTAAAAAGTAATAATTTATGTTATTTATGAACATCTTAACGCCATATTTGAGTAGAAATGCATAAAAATATAATTTTTATAACTAACAATTGGCTATGTGTCAATTATTTTATGAGAATAGAAGGCAAGATTATTTCGAATGTGTTTTTAGATTTTTAAGTTTTATTAGAGGACCATACTCTTGATCATTTAAAAATAACAATTTTTTGTTTTGAAAATATCGTACTCGGTTTTCCCATTATGTTACGTTGTATCAATAACCCTATTATATATTTTATTTATTTGACCTACTATATCACGTTTTGTACGATCACTTTATTAAATGTTTCATTCGGTTAAGCTAACCCAAAACATGTGCATGGCAAAACTTAATTATACATTTTATTTGCAATTTAACAAAAAGAAAAAGTAAAAGTTAAAGTAGTGAACGTTATTTTTAAACATTTCATCTCGTCCGGTTGAACCAATATTCTACTTTAAACTTTTATTACAAAATAAAACATTTTAGTAGTCAAAAATAATACTTTATCCTATTCAGTGCATTTTAATAAAGCCATAGTTTTCAAATAATTTTTATTTAATAATTTTTGGGGTAGAACAGAATCTCTGTAAAATTACAAACGTGTCCTTCTATCATAGCTGGAGGCAAAAATTTGAAATTTGATACAAAAATACAGCATAGTAATCTGCAAAAATATTGTGTATGTATTGGGTACTATTAAATGCTTATTACGCAAGATAGCCCATATTATTGATGACAAACGATAAAGTAATGTCACTTCAAATGAGGTACGATATTCTAAATGCGTGAGATATGCATGGTGTTTTTTTTGTTGGTTTTTTATTTAATAATAATCATCAAATATGTTGTAAAATGAGATGAAAGATAACCTAATTTAATCATAATCGTTTATTAACTTTTGCATCGCCAGTGATATTATGTCACTTAACCACTTGCATATTTCCTGAACGAAATTTAGGTAACAACTGACTGCATTGATTATGTCTGAGTAATGTATAGAAATGATCCTCACAGTTCAACATTTATGACATAATGCTTCTAAAAATTCATTTTATGGCATTATTAACATCGTCATATGATATACTTTTTAATGAATATTAACTGTATTGAAGTCTTATTTCACTTAAAACATTAAAGAATTAAAATTGTTTGTGGATGATATTACCATGAAAGCATTAGTATTATAACACAACTATGTTTCTTGCAAACACCATCGTCAAAACCACACTATTCCTTCAAAATTTACTATTTAAAAAGATTTTCCAGTTTTTCTTAGCGTGTTCAGAAAGAAAAGTAGTCACGTGAAATCAGAAAATGTATTTTCTGTGCCGTTTCCTAAAATAAATGCGATTTTAGGAAAAAAAAGTCATTGACAATTTCACAGGCTATTTTATATGTCAAATAGACACTTTCTCTTTAAGCACATATTGGATATTTTCATCATCTCGCAGGAAACGAATGAGTGTTGAAGGCAATCAACAATCCGTAAATAGAAAGTCAAAGTTGTGAATAGTCAATACATTAAATTAATATCCTATTGAAAGGAACAAAATCGAAATGAAAATCAAATAATAAAACATAAATAGCCATTTAATTAAACAAATAATTAAACCTAATTCGTAGATATATATCTACATAATATTTATATTTAAATTAATCGAAAAATTAGTTACCTAAATACAATTAAAACGAATGATAGAAGATTTTGTTTATTCTATTGCTATAATTCAGCGTCTCCATCTAAGCACGTCACATATTGTTTAGCTGTAATTCAAGATCTCCATCTAAAACTCCATTGCTTTTCTGATTTTATTATGGAAAGAATACGTATAAAACATTACAAAGAAAAATTTTATTCTACATAATAAACCAATTGTTAGATAAAATTAAGCTCAAACATTGTTAAGGCACATTACCTGTAGTTCTGCTTGGTTTAAATATCGACCTGTATAGTTTACATATATACGTAAATCTAAAAATACTCAAATTCATCCTATCAATTTAAAATGCCTTGTGTTTATATTTAAATGAGTATATATCAACGAAAGATAAATTTAGCTGTAAAATTTTCACTTCTATAAATAAAATAATGATACTTTTTAGTAAAAGGCTAATGATGAACAAAATGTCAGAGTATAAAAATAGAATACACTCTCCCCACGTGAACACTATTTTAGGATTTTCTGCTTGCGTAGGATCAGTGTTTATATGACAATGAACAAAAGGTCCAATAGTAAAACTGTAATTTTTTCGGCTGCCAATTACCTTTAAAATGTTATAAAATTTAAATGCGAAATACAAAAACGAGGCGCATAAAATATTTATATGACATATTAAAAGCAAAGTCTTAACCCTCAAACAAACAATTAATGATTAATGAAAATCTCTGAATGTCTTGTCGATTGAGACATTCGGTATTCGTATTCGAAACGTTTCCTTTTGATTTTTAAAACTATGTTTTTTTAAAATTATGTTTGATATAATATTTCCAGTATTTAATATGTGAGATCAAATTTACCCTCTTTAATATTTTCCATAAAACCAGTTCAAATGTAAATGAAGGGATCCGGGAAATCACATTTTTCATTGTCTATTCTTTTCACTGAAGAGTAATAGAAGTGAGCAGAGTGGACACTTAAAAAATAAAGTGTCATCCATTTAAATTCTTTTTGATATTTGAATTTTTTATTAATGACGTTAATTTATATGTATTTGTTTTTTTTACTAGTTTTTTTTGCTTCTTAGACATTAACTAATAGATAACGCGTTGGTATGGGATAAAAATTAACTAATATATATATATATATATATATATATATATATATATATATATATATATATAATGATATTATAGTAAGGCAAGAAAATGTATACCTTATAGATAAAAAGGGTTAATACGGAATATATTGGGAAAAACTTTGAGAAACTGAAAATTGATCGCGTAAAAAAATCAATGGATTCGAAATTCTGGAAAAGGATTGTGGTTAATATTTAGTTTACTAGTCTTATCAATGGAAATATGTTTTAATGGTCGATTGTATCAATATATCATTGTTTTCTTTCTATGAAAGAAAATAATAATAATGGTATGGCTGTAAGAGATTGCTCTCGTAGCGATGAGTCTGCCATATGTATCAATTAGATACGTTGAAACAGATAAAATAAGAAGGCAATTTATCTATAATTGTTTCAGGCTCTGTAGTCTAAAGTATATAAGATGGGGTCAAAAATTTAACAGAAAACTATATTTTTTGTTAATTTTAAGTTTTGGAATTTCAAGACCTATTAATTTTAACTTTATATAACCATTGATAAGATGTAGAATCAATACGTCTATTTTAAAATAAAAATTTAATCTGATAAACAGCAAATGAAAAAAATATTCTTTTCACTTGAAGTGCGTCCAGTTAATTTTATGGATTTGCTAATGTTATCTTGCTGATTATAAGCTCTCACCGAAAATATTTGGTATCGACGTGATGGATATAAATCAAAGCAAATGAAGTTGCATTTATTTAAAATATCTACTTTTCTGGGCGAAAAATAACAGTAAATTGTCGTTTCAGTTTCTTAGATTAAAAGTTTGTTAGTATTCTGTATGTTTTCACATATTAAGAGTTTGCCAGTATTCAGTATATGTTCTCAGATTGAGAGTTTGCCAGTATTCAGAATGTATTCTTAGATTAAGAGTTTGCCTGTATTTCGTATGTGTTCTCAAACTGTCACTAAAATATGATTCAGTATTTGGAAGATAATATTCTTCAAGATTCATAATTTCATGCTTCTAAGAAATTTATTTGCTTTTTTTAACTTGGAAATGGTAAATTGTTTTATCTTTATTACTTATAGAGTAAGAAAGGTTGTACAAATTTTTCACGTGGACTGGATAGTCGAAATAGGAACTTATACTCTATAAGAAACGATTGAATTTCAAAGATACCTTCAAACCCCAGAAAAGAAAACAAACAAGCGTTATTGCCCATTCATTAATTTTAATATTAATTGAATTTTTATACGTTCAAATATTAAGTGAATTACTTATTTGAAGATTTGTCACTCCTTTTTTTATTAATTTTTTTCCTCATATTTTTCCATCCGTCCGATTATGCATCGGTTCTGGAATGTATTTCCAATAATACCTATCTAGATGAAGTCAATGAAAATGTTGAAGAATTTTTTATTTATTTATTGAAACTTATTTCGGATATATTACATGGCTACCGACATTTTGTTAAAAATTTAAATTTTTCTAGGCGAATTCATTATTAACAATATCAAAAACTGAAATAGTTTCGTTTGTCTTCAAATACTAATCTCGAATTATAGCAAAAATTACTTCTTAAAATTAATATATTGGTAATTTTACTTTATTTAAAAAACTATGATGTTTTGACTCGGAAGTAATTTTTGTAAAAAGTAAACATTTTATTAAAGAAGGCAAAAAGAATTGTGGGATCCATTCAGTATAACTGCGTGCTGAGATTGTTTATTTATCAGGCTATTTGTACTCTACTAATTACGCGCACCATTCCTTCCGAAATTTGGTTATAGATTAACTTCGTTCGTCATAGTGAAGTGTCTTTAATACTTACTCGGTATAGGCTACTGAAATTTGGTACTACTATTTATACTAAATAATAAAAAATCAACAAAAATAGTATAACTTTTATTTCAGGACTTTTTCAAAATCTACTCGCTCTCGGTTAAATGAAAACGAGTAAATATTTTTTTTTTTGTATGTTTTAGGATTTAGTCACTTTAAAAATGTTGGAAATAAAATCGAATAATTTTAAAAATGCTGAAAATATAGTAGATGGAATATTTTAAATCAAAGAAAGGTTTTTTCGGATATTTTATTCGACTATTTAATTGGTCCTATTCTGACGGAAGTAATTCAGTTCATTATTCTAGTAATAAAAGAAAGTAAAAATTAAGCAACTTAATTCAAGAATGACCACGGTTAGTAATAAAGAAAAGAATGGCATGTAATACTATGTCATTTTTATCAGTAAATTGAGTTCCATATTTCAAATATGATAAGCTATTTATGTGTCAAAGGCGACATAAATTTGTCCTATAGCAACATTTTTTGAGGGAGTAGGAATACTTTGAGCACATTAATACCACCACAGAAGAATACGAATTCTTCAGTGATAAAGAGTAAATTCGTTGAGTCGGGGCTCAGTTACTTTTATTGAAGTAAGTAGCTACGAAAGTAAAAAAAATGAATAGGTAGATAAGTATACACAAGTATCTAAAAAGGCATAGTACAGCTAACTCGTATATCGGATATTTTAATACACTCGTGATTTGTGACTTGTGAAAACTAATTTAGACTTCTTTAAACTTAAGGACCATAAATACTGATGTGACGTGCGCGAGTCTACGTATATAGTATAAAATTTTCTGCCACTCTTTACTGGCAATTAAGTGTTTCATCCTTATATTTATTATTATCATATAAATAATACACCTCTTCATTCAAACATAAAATTTTATTTTTTTTATATCTTAATTTAATTTGCAAGGTTGTTTGTTAATTTTATATTATATGTACATACATCTATATATATATATATATATATATATATATACATATACATATATATATATATATATATATATATACGTATATATACATATAGACGTATTTACCTGGGCAAGAAATAACAATGATTTCACATGTTTTTTTTATATAATTATAGTGTGCTGTGTGTGTGTTCTATTGACAGTATTTGCCATATGACTGTTACGTGTTGAATTGATTAGCATTGAAATTAATTGCGATCTAATGGAAATTTAAATTTTGCACTATTTTAATTATATTTAAAAGTTAACATCAATTTTTGATGCACAGACTGTTCCATTCAAAAATTAATCTGTTAAGTACAAGTTGAATCCGAACTACGAGAACAATGTAGACATTTATGTATTAGTAAACATTTGAGATTTCGTAGTTTTCCTAATAAATTATTTATTCATATTATTATTATTATTTTTAATTCTTACACCATTTTCTAGAATGCTGCTCGAAGACGGCGAGCAGTGCTCTAGGAAATATAGAAAATATTGTAAATTTTTAATAAAACTGTGTTTCGTTATAATTTTGATTTTAACTATTTCAAAGACAGAGTAGAGTAATATATTAAATCATTCCAATCAAAATTGCGCATATATTTTTCTCAATTATATTCTTGAATGTTATTAAAATATTCATCCCGCGCATATAGTGTGAGCGTTGCCTTACTAGGAGTAGGTTTAACGGCATTATAGCGCTCCTCAATAACCCTTTTCATGGGAACATAGAGTATGCACTTCCCTACAGCACCTTATGTATATTGAAAATGTTTGCCAATATTCAATGAACACTTATTTCTGGGATATGAAGTTCATCGGCCACAGTCAAGTCTCTTCTTTCATGTGACTTGTCTTTCACAGCGGCGATGCGCTGTTCGTGTTCAAGTTCTCGACATTCTTCTGTAGAAACTCCACCGTCATGAAAAGCTTTACCGAAAATTATAATATCCTCAAAGAATACGGGGAATCACCTAACAATTTTACAATATCTCTATGAATATAATTCGTACTTTTGTCTAAAAGAAAACCAAATTGAATAGAGTGGTGTCAAACTCACTGATTGAATTAATTAATTTATTTCGATCTATTTAAAAAATATATAAATATGTGTAGATGGATGGACGCACTAAACTTCAATAAAGAATTACCAAACATAATCATCAATATTTCGCACAACCTGTCAAAACAGGAACCGAACATGTACACGAGTGTTTGAATGGAATGAACTAATATTTTACGGATATCTTTAATAATGTCACCCTCATCGCCGTAATATGTTGAATTGTACCATACTGTAAAATATTTACTACGCAAATATTTTAATTTCGTCTCCTCTTTTTTGAAATATAAAAATTGTCTCATATTCAGTTAAATTTAAATATCTGTATATTAAGTATTTTATACAGGGTTTAATACTACGCAATGGTTCTTCCTTTTCTCTCTCTCTCTCTCACTTGACTCCAGAAATAATAGCAGTCAAGTAAAGAGTTAATTAAGATGAACGCACATACGCACGCACGCACGCACGCAAACAATTCTTAAATCATCCTTAGTAGCAAAACAAAATATTGAAAAATGTTTACTGCTAATGTTGTTTTTTAAGTATCTTAGTAGTTTTAAGTTGTTTTTTTATTTACTTTCAGACAGCAAATATGTACTTAGTGTACTAATTAAGATGGAATTAAATCGTATATGAGTCTGGCTTTTAACTTTTCTAATGGTAAATCAGCTCGAAAAGACATTTATTCTGAAATACTAGAAATATTGATGTGGCAAAAACCACCCTATTTTAAGCATTAGAGGCATTACACACATTAACTCTGCATCCGAACTTCAAAAAAATGACCGAAAGTGCTATACATATTCTAACCACTATTCTATGAGAAAACGACCTGATTTTTGTGAAGATCCGACATAACCACTTTGTTTTCTTCACTTTACTGTTCTTTGCTATGATGTTGCGGCACACAGCAACGAAAACAGCATCTTCAATTTCCTGTATGGGATTAATTTTTCAGACCTAATTATATTCCTTGTCCAGTGAGAATAATTAGGTTCCATAAAGTTAGAAGGTACCAGATCTGAAATATACGATTTAAACAGTTGAGTAGACACAATGGAAGCAAAGGTGATTGTGGTTCTCTAAGGCCTACTAGAACATAATTTTAACGTAGAAAAATACCCACGGGATTAAAGTAAGCAATATGTTAGAGTTGATAAAATCAAAGTTGCTGACAAATAAAAAGTTGTAATATAATATTTCACCTCAATAAATAATGTTACGAAAGATAAAAAATCTAATTTATATTAAAATGTCTTCTGATATTTAATGTTTGGCAACATCATTTCCGACTAACAATATTCTTGGAATGCAGCGGCTCGTATTGGTGCAGCTTCGGGTTATTCGATAATTAGGAAAAATAAATTTTGATTTATACAATGTAAAAGAAATGTTTCTAAGTTGAAGTGAAAGCAAAAATAGGTGTGTGCAAAGTAAAGAACAAAAATTGAAATAATTTGATTCGTGTCGGAAAAATCAATTGAGATGGTAGTAGTGAAGAATTTGATGAACAAAAAATGAAATTCGAAATGAATAACTTTAACAAAATGGCAGAAAATATTAATATACAATAAATGAAAACTTAAAAACCCAAACACGTTCAGTATATCATCAATATATTCATGTCATCTGCCATATAAGTGATGAGAACAATATGGGTTCTAGGTACTTGCAATCTTTGCCTAAGGGAGAACAATATTAATATTGATTAAATTTCATGATCCGAAATGAGGTGGTCATTAAGATCTTTCTTCTTCTCAGAAAATGTGTAGTTCCCAAACATGTTTAAACCATTATTGCTGGAAAACATCCGTAGAATTTTGATTAATTAGGTTTTGATAAAATACGATACTACCAATACCAATTTTAAAGCAATTTCATGAATTGTAAGACGTACGTTCATATTAATTAACTCTTTGCTTGATTCTATTATTTTTGGAGTTAAGTGAGACAGAGAGAAAAGGAGGGATCATTACGTAATATTAAACGCGATATAAAATATTTAAAACATTTATAAAATTCAATTGAATATAACGCGAATATTTTTAGATTTTGTATCTACGTAAAGCTAATATTTCATAATTTGGTTAAATTTTTATTTGATATCTATGACGTCTAACCAGAAAACACTAATTTCAGTATTTTATGTCAACCAAAATTAGTAAAACGTAACACTTATAGAGTAAACTTAGTTTCTGCCCGTCCTTCTGACTGTCTATCGCAGCCTTTTTTATCTAGTATGTTAACATAATAAATGCAAAAGTACGTTTATCTGTATATATGTCGCTATGTCTTTATAGTAAAACTATTAAACTTATTGTAATTAATAATAGTAAAACTAAAATAGTAAAACTATTAAACTTATTGGAATTAGGCAAAAATACAATATAAAAATATGTAGTTTATCCAATTGTGTACAATATAAAACTTATTATTACGCATTTTTATGAAATATCAATACCACATTAAAAATGAAATAAAGACCTTCTTACTAATTTCATTTACACACCCATTACTGCATACGTAGTAGCTATAAATAAGCAAGTAACATTGTATTGGATTTCAATACCGCACTGACTCCACAGTAGACTCGAGAGTAGGTTCACAGATACGGGGTCATGCACACGCTAGTGATGTCAGTGGAGCGCAATGAAATAGCAAGCTATGCCTATGCAAACGGACACACACGTGATGGGGTACGTAGTTAACCGAGGACTGCGCTTATCAAACATTTTCAGCGGGTCGAAATTTTTATTATTTACAACGACGTTAGTTGTATTAATTTATGGGCAAGAACCGTTTTATAAATAGTTTGTTTCAAATGCTAATAAATAGTGCTAGCCTCGTCTGTAAATGCAGTTGTACAATTTTGTTCCTCTGTATAAATCTATGGTCATTCTGGTAATATTTCATCCTTTAACATTTGCTTAAATATTTAAAGAACAAAATTTAAATTCCTGGTTTGATTCAATTATTTTCGGTAGAAAAAATATTGAAGATAATTAGTGAGAGGAATTTATCTACCTTTATTTGAAGTGTTCAAATTTAGTGTGGCAGAACAAGCACCAAAATTTCACCACATCCTGGAGTCCCGAAACCATCGGTGATGCTAATAATCATGGACGAAGTAGTAGATTTGATATTATTAACCAAACAAGTAAAACTACGCGAGTTAGCAGAAACCATAAATACGTATACTGATCAGGTTTATTTCATTTTGCATAACAAAATGCACGTGAAAAACTTTGTGCGAAATGAATTTTGCATTTACTCAATCCAGAGCAAAAATAAATTTGCCGTTGGACACCTGCCTAAAATTTGTAAATTTTTGGAAAAAATTCAGTGGAGTTTTTTGATCGTTTTCTGATAATTGACAAAACGCGGATATACCACTAAATTCCGGAAAGTTTTTGAAAATTTAAATCATGTTTGTCTTTTTCCAATATATGCAAGCAAATTTTTTCTGTCTAACTTTTTTTTTATTTACCTATTTATTTGTGTAATTAAGTATTAATTGAGAAAATGGTTAAAGTAGAGTTCAATACACAAAGCACTTTTTTATCTAAGTTCTCAATGGTATTAGAAATTTCATTAGAAGCGTTCAAGCAGTAAGATCTAATGCGCAGGTTTTAAACTGGTAAATAGTAATTGATGATATTAGACGCGTAGGTTCAAATTAAAAGCGTGAACTTTGAAACAGTAATTTTATCCTTCTTTTCTGGTATCTATATTAAAAAGTCATTACAAAAGTCAGTCAGTCAGTTCAAAAGTTATTACATTTGTGAGAACCCTACAATCATATGCTAAAAGCATATGGTAGTATGGTTGTCATAAATGTAATTAATTAAAATGTTTTCCGATATATATATATCTTGAAACCGATAAATCAAATAAATTGTAATAATTATAAGGTTATGGTTAAGCGCTAATTAATCTTTTACATCATCTTAAGTATTAATCGTAAAAATATTAGAGGAGTTAAATAAAGTACACACCCTACTGAGGAAAATAAAAGGATTACTGGACTTCCCAAAAATGTTATCATTTTGAAATAACCCTAATATGGTGAAAATATTATAATCAAAATGATTAAAGGAACTGTTTTAACGTTAAGATTTAGTACCGTTTAATGTCATCTTGAATATATTCTATTTTCTTTTCCCATAGCGTTACAGAATTAAAGGTAAAATACAAAAAATATATTTCTTTATAAAATTAAAAATATTTGTACAAAATTAAAAAATGTTTCTCCAAAATTCATAAATTGTTTCTTAATATGCAAGAAAGACTCTTTAACTTTTTGTCTTATTAATCTGTATACAGCGATTTGTAACGAAGTTATTCCCTGTCAAGGGAAAAATTCATTTTTGACTTTGATTGCATGTAAGTCATGGGAAAAGGTAAGGACTAATTAGAAAATGAAAAAAAAAATTCCCTTTAATCATTCGTTGATTAAATACTTTCTATTTCCTCCTTTTTTCGATTGCAATATCCATTTAAATATTATGCAAAAACTCACATTTTTACCATGTAATGTAATTTCTTAAAAAAGGATTTAATAATTAATTTTTTAAGGTTTTATGTCAAAAGTATCTCAAATTATTATGCAAAGCTGATAGCCCATTTTTTTCTACGTATTCCACTGCTTGAATCTACATTAATGAATAAAAAAGTAAACAATCACTTGTAGTATTAGAAATAAATTCGTTTAAACAGATTATATTTTTTAACTATAAATTTCATGAACTTAAAATTAGGTCGATAAAATATTTAAACATAATTATAAAGAGTATAAAAATTTCAAAGTTTTTGGTGATCCTTTAGTTTAGCTCAATAGGTTAGTTAAGAATCTGAAGAAATTTTCACCCAAAAGATATTGCTGTTTAATTTTTTGTCATGATTTCTCGTTTAATGAAAGGATGGCTGGAAATCCTGTAAAATATTTCTATTGAAATAGATTTCAAGAAATTGTTAATTCTAGCATATCTGTATTATTATTTATGAAATTAAATTATGAACAAGCGACATCAAAGATAAAACTTTTATTACTAAATTAATATCCGTAGCGGTTACTCAATATAACAGGAAATCAATTGTGCAGTTTTAACAGTTTCCATTTCGCAAGTACTTGAGTGCAAGCAAGGGCTTTAAACAAAATAAAATACTGTTAATTTATATATAATAATAAACATTTAATTGCAACATACATCGGTGAAAACATAAAAACCTAGATGTTGAGATATTTACGATTTATACAAAATTTATTATTTGATAATTTTATATATAAATTGGAGTGCTCATTGAGCTGAATGATAAAGTTGCGATTAAATAAAATAAAATTATATTGTAATCCCAGAAACACAAAAAACATTCCCGGCACTGCTTGACTCGGTCATAAGGTGTTTTACTATTACCATTCGAATTGTTCTTGAGAAGCCCTTTCCAGCCGTATACAATCTCTGTATTTGGTTTTGGCTTTTCGACGCGTATAGACGACATTATATATTTTTGATAATGTTTTTTAATTCTTACACCTTATTATATTCACTGTCTCAACTTTAAACTAATGTTTTATATACAATCGATACACTTTGATGACAGTTGACGAATAAAACTTAAACAAACATCGTAGCTCTTTCAAATCAAAAGTTATACTAATTGCAAATCTCGATACGGAGCAAAATAATCTCAAAATGGCGGCGCTTCCCCCTCCACCGCGCATGATGAGTCACTGTTATCGCTTATCGTGATGAATTCTTTAATCCTTTAGATATCTAGTGGTATAATTCAAATTTTGATGTAGAGGATAGATTTGAAACTGCAACGCCAAACTGTATCCCCCGATTTTATTATCATTAGGTTATTTGAATTGCCCCCGTATGGTAGCAAATTTAAAGACGTATTTACGTCAAAATATTTTAAACATTTCCTCAATCATAACTGCAAATAAACGATTCATTATCTACACAATAAATTCTTCTTTTTTCCGAAGTAATACTTATATCGCTCAATATTCAAAACCCAATAGCTGTCCGCGTGGTATTTTTTTTTCGATTTGACGTTATGTCGCGCGGCATGATTAATTTTTACATTTACATTGAAATGTTATATCTCGAGAACATAATAAGATACGAAAGAAAAACTCTTCTTTATAATAATATTATTTTTGTGCCCAGGATTGTTTTACTATACTAATTTAATAACAGGTCGATAAATTCTAGTGTGACAAAATTTTACTGGACAAACCTTGGTTACGTTTTATTTAGTGCAATATAGCCAAAAATAATAGAGAACGCATAGAAACGTGGCAATTTATTTTACAAATGTAAAAGCTAAACACAGAACATTCGTAAAAATATTATTAAGCTCAAATTTATTTCATTGGTTTCTTGTATTTATTTCACAGGGAGTTAAATCTACCCAGTTTAAATTTATCATTAAATTGAACAATTTTAATCTATCTCTTACGATCATGCAATTAAAAAGTCATAGTAAAATTTATAATCTCTTAAATCCATGTTTATGAGAGCGACAGACATCTTGAAACTTATATTCGATTTAATACCATCAACATGAGCAGATGTCGGAAAAAATAGCACATCCAATTTTGATCAGACATAAGTTGGGCGTTTCTGTATTTATGTTTATGAGCTCTTTATTGTAGGAGTAATTCTTACCATGAAGGCAAATCTCATATAACATTGATCTATATCGTTTGCATTAGTAATACTTAACCTAAATACGTAAGAAACCATTCATCCTTTTAGTTGAATTTACAATATTACATGATGTTTACTCTTATATTATTATCATTGCAATTTTATGACAGGCTTGCACTTGTGGGATTAGACACGGAAGGAAATTTGTTACAATCATTTATTTTTTATATATTGTTTTACAAAAATATAAGAGTCTCTTAGATATTTTACTTAAAGTATCTAAATAAATTAGTTGAAAGGCGAATAAAAATGCAGCCAAATAAATTAATATTGAAACGAGTAATATTTCAACAAAATTCTAAATAATATTGGATAAAAATTTTCCATTAAGCTCGTAGGATTTTTATTACGCGTGAAGCCAGCTTATTACTTTCGCAAACACAGTGAGTTTTTTACGTGAAAGTTAATTTAATATAAATTGTGCTGAAGTGTTTTTGTAATTAGGCGCTTAATGCCTGTAGGTTGATTTAATGTATCTAGGCAAACTTATGGTGTAATTTGGATAACTGCAATAACTGTGAAAGTGTTTCTGAGGTCAACCTGTTCAATATGCAATAAATTGGTGTTTTGTGACGAGTTCACAATATATGATTTTTTTATCCAAATATGTAATAACCTTGTATTTTCTTCTTTGGGAAAAAAATTGAAAATATGCTCGATTTATTTTCATTATAAAAAAAAATTGTTTTTTTTTATAAGTTTTGAAGTTCCTATCAAAAAGAAAAATTGCAAATATTGCATTTAAGGTTTCACTTTAATTCCATAGTCACTCATTCCTCGTGGACGAACTGTGGCCAACAAAACCTATCCCGGATTAAAATCCTCCTAAACGTAAAAAACTGTTTTCTTGGTCAAAACAATTTCAATTTCAATTGCTTCTTATTCTCATTAAGTTATTCTTAGAGTACTAGGGAAATACTTTTTACTTATTTAACAATTTCTTATTAATTTACCATTTGTAAGTTGATTGTTATCAATCAATATTAACGCTAATGAAATATATAAAGAAGCTGAAAAGTAATTAAACTATAATTAATCAAGACACGGGAAGATTAATTGTATTAATGAAGTTATAGCCTTCTAAGGATATTGAATACTAAAGTGATATTATTACGACCTGTTATGCATTCTCGTTTCCAGGAGTATTATTTAATTAATGTACTAATACTATGCGACATCAAATAATAAGGAGATCAATCTTTTCGACTGTAAAACCTGAATAAACAAATTTCACTATAGACGGCTAGTAAAAGTTACCACTTACTTGAGCTTAACGGTAATTTACATCACGAAAACGTTTTACAATAACGTGACTCCTTGAGAACTGCAATTACGTTAGCTAGCTACTACGTCAATTAGGAACTTACAAAAAAATTATTTAGGTAACCATTGCAAATATCGTGTGAATTACTCAATTAGAAACTTGGTTGAAATTAGCTTTTTTTATTTAAAATGACTTGAATTAGGCCCAGGTAAAAGTAATTAAATTAGGTTAGGATAGAATATACATTTTTATCACTGCTTTGAAAATTCCTAATAGTTTAGTGATTAATATTAGGGATGGTTTTCTGTAAATTTATTGTTGTAATAAATGTTAAGAATCGGATATTTTGTCGACGCGTACGTTTCATTGAATATATTGATATGCGTGTGTGAATATGAAAGATTAAGTAATTTTTAAATTTACAATTATTTTTAAATATTTTTTTCTCTCTGCATCTGTGATTGTCATTATATTTTTCACAAAAAATTTGATTTCGTTAAAAGCTTTTTATATTTCAAAAAATTATTTATTATTTTTTGAAATATAAAAAGCTTTTAACGGATATATTTCAAAAAATATATTAGAATATTATTTTTCGGGTCATATTAACCCACCACATAGTTGGTGTAACAAATTTCTATCACATTGACACCAGGTTAATAAACTCGGAGACATTATGTAGTAAGTAATTAATGTACGTAAATGAAAGGAGTTAAATACCAAACTAATTCCATCGTTATTCTTTCACTATCACTGATGATGAAGAAAATAAATATTGAGAAAAGTGAAGAAATATATTCCTTAAAAAATAGAAAATTTATATCCCATAAAAATTAAGAAAAGTTAAAAACCATTTTTCACGTAAATCAATACAAGTAAGTGTATAATTTATTTTGAAACAAACAGAAACAGAGAAATAAGAACACTTATTGAAAATAATTAATTTTAATAAATTACAGTTTACTATATTAAGTAGAGACATCAAAATTATATGCTTGATTTCCTAACCATTTAAGAAACATAAGTAAATAGACTGTCATAATGGAGGTACATTTACACTGACATATTAACAAAAAAACTCTTCTTATGTGCCATGCCTTTCAACTTTTAAGAACCGTAACATTCTCAAATTTATCATATGCATAAGTACATTTACCGTTATTAATAATTGCGATTTGAGCGAGATCGGCATACACGGAAAGGGAACAAATATGGTTTGTGATGGCCGAAAAACTGATGCGTCTATTCGATATCGTCAGCGCTAACCATGGTCCATATTTACACAAATTATATTCCTTTGTTTTTGACGTCTTAACAGAAAATTTATTTCGATCATTTGGTAAATAATCCCAGAACTGATTTTGTTTATGTAGACGTAGTGATTTAAGCATCTTTCACGTGCGTAGGATAAGCAAACGATCAAAACATTCAAGGAATGGAGAAAGCTGTGTTAAAATGGGGTTATTCATCCACTTAGCAAGCAACTAAATTAAGAAGAATATGGAAAAATGATGACTTCATGCCGTCAAATTTATAATAAAACAAGAAATCACATGAAGTTATTTTAGATTGAAAGTCATCGGCATATAGGGACTCTTATACTTCTAGTAAAATCATGGTTTTCAAGAGGCATAAACTCTTCAAGCAAGCCAGAGTGTCGATTGAATACGAACTACGCCCAGTTTGGCTAATTGAGGCCACCTCTTCGGACATTGTCAAAAAAGTTGCAATACTCATAATGAAAGATTCCCGTATAAAGAAGAAGTAGCTTGCAAAAATAAAAACATTTCACGCAAGTCTTTTGAATAACCATAACTATTTTGACACGTCAATGGTCAGCGCAATAGGAATGAAAAAGGACACAGCGTCCCCAAGTCAGTTCAAGGTATCATGATCGGTTGACAAACTAATGAAATTTTTTTGGGAAATGCTCATTGAATATAATGATAATAATATTTCTATAACGGAGAACGTGTTGGAGTTATTAGGAGAAACTGTGAAGGACAAAAGGCAAAGAAAATTGAATTTGGTTTCCAAATGTTCATCCGCCCGCCTTTCAATACGGATTTGGCCCCTTTGCGATGATTGTTTATTGTTGAAAATGAAAAAGAAATTTTATAATGAGGCTTGAACTTTTCATTCTTCTACGATAGTTTAGAAGATCTATGATAAATCTTCTACGATAGTTTGATTTCGATAATTTTGAAGGTAAAGATAAATCAATTTTTAAAATTGTATGGAGGGATGTATATTGAAAAGAATAAACGACACCACTCTTTCTTTGTTTCATTTAATTTCAGGCTGCAGAATTTTTGACTTACTCGTACCATAAGGAGAAATTATGATTTAACATCACCAGCAATTATGATATAACGCATATCATTAACATCTGCAATTTATTTAAAATTATCCATAACGATGACTAAGAATTTCAATATATTTTATTTTAGCATCATTTTCAGATACAAAAATTTGCTTGTAATTTTTTTAAGATTCTGTAATGACACATAGAACCCTTATATTTAGTCAGGTTCGGTTCAGGTCAGGTTTCAGTTCGTTTGTCCGCCACAGCGATACGGTTTCTGCCATTTTAGACTTAAGTACACGAAATTTAAATTGATGTAAAGATCTTTGTTAATTACATATTAACTGCAAACTCTTATTTTTTTCATGTATAGCTCCCCATATATCCACAGGGTGAAAGATGTTTTTTCGCTCATACCTTAGTGTAAGATATCATTCGAGAGTTTATTTATCGTTTATAATTTTTAAATCTCGTCTGCAAAACTAAGTTGAAAGTAGCGTCCAATGAGCTTTTAATTTTGTAACCACTGGGTAGATAAATTCCGCAAAGTATAGAAAATAAGATTGTCTTCAATATAAATCTTTGTATGCTTAGCATATGTTGATTGCTTATATTTTACGAAAAACATATTTAGATTATTTACAACTAGGTAACTTAAACGTAGGTACTTTAATATGTAACAACAGTTACGTCATAGAAATAATAATTTATTTTGCTTGAATTTGCTTGAAAATTTTTATTGTACACCTTCATTCTTTATCAGTCTTTCATTGCATCAAATGAATATTGAAGAATTTGTAACCATTTCAGCTAGTAACGAATTAAGAAGGAAATAGTTAAAAGCTGCCATAATGGTCCTATATTAATTATTCTTTAAAAACTACCATTTAATATTGCAAAAATTCCTTCAATGTAAGTTAATAGAAAATTAGGTATAAGGGCGGATTAGTGAACCTGAATTTTTCCTTTCTTTGTTTTTCTTATTGAGAGGAAAGTTACAACATAAAACATTTTTAGCAATTAAAAATGACACAATTTTAAGAATAAATTCACTTTGAAAAATCATTTTACTTTCTGGTCAAAGTGTAAAAAATGGCGCTGTCAAAATTCAAATGTAATTTCCCAGAGATTTCTCTGAAAAAATATCATATCTTTTGTGGTAAACTCCTTTTAAAATTCATTTTTAACAAGTTATGTCACTGAAGTTGCTTGTAATTAAACAAAATATACTTTATTGTAAGTTTTTTTTCAAATAAAATAAGGTCACCAAAAAGTTAATTTGACTAAAGTGTACTTTTCATGTGGTAGAAGACTCTCATTTTGTTTCAATAACTTATATATTAATGCAATAATTTACATGTTATTTACATACACTGGAGTCAGTTCCATAATACCATTTCCACTGTTCAAAAAATGCTCATCACCTTGTTGATATTAACTCTTGACGAGTTTTTACAGAAAGGTTTACCATTCTATGACTCATTTAAATTTAATTTTCTTTTTTACTTCGTTTTTAAGACAACCTTTTTAAACACCATCATGAAGGTAAAAGTAGTAATCGATTGCTTACGAAATGACAAGCAATGACAGGAAGTATAATATCGTTAACGTTAATTGATTCTTATAATACATAGATTTACACAGTGGTAAACCACATAAATCCGCATGTATTTCAATTGTTAACACTTAAAAATAATTACTTAGAAGTGTTTGGGAAGGTAAATGAAGCATTTAAAAAACCTTTAAGAAATTAATTTATCGTTCAGCGGTATAATTTAAAAGAGCCATTATAAGGAAAACTGTTAAATAATTTAGACGTCGACAGATTTTAAATAATCATGTTGTGTGAATAAAAAGTGTTAAGAACTTTGTCACAGAATAAATAATTGAATATCAATAAATTCAGTGACCAAAGTTCCCTTAAAAATTAAGTAAATAATATTAATATTTATTGGAATTTGATAAACTGTTTTTGAATATGCATAAATACAAAATTAAATTTCCAAAAAATATTACAATGACTAATAAACAAAAAAATAAATAATAACGAAAAATAATAAAAGAATATAATATGACAAATTATTGTTAATATTATTATTTATTTAAACATTATTCCTATTTCTTATCGAAGTACTCATTAACACTTAAGTTTTAAAAATTAATAATAACTTAATAAAAATGTTATCAACCACCAACAGATTTTGCAAGTGGGAAATTTTTTGGTCCTGGCCTTAAACGAGTTCATTAGTCTCACCAAGAAAATGAATTTAGATCTTTTTATAAAGATAAAATTTAAAAAAAAAATCATAAACTATACTTTAGACTATAATGAAAAATATTTTGGCCCTTACCCAATATTATATTTGATTAAGTGTAAAGTGTAAGTTTTCCTAAGAATTAATAAATGTATTTTCGGAACACGGAAAATAGTGGCATCATTTCCTATAAAAAATAAATTCGTTCCATATCTAAGATAGTCTATTCGTCGATAAGTTATTTCCGACTGAGTATTATATGACGTAACACCCAAGGCCATAGATATAGCGTGGGCGCCACGTTACTTTCCAAATATTCCATTTTATGGCAGCCAGTCGCTACCCTTTACTAATATCAAAAAGTAGTTAAAGTTTTATAGTAATTATATTAAATTATACTTAATATATATTAGTTACAAAATTTTATAGTAATTGTATATATTCTTATATTGAATATATTTGGCGTTAATTTTGTAGAAATTCATTATTCACAATTAAATGAAACTACGTGATATAAGCAAAAAAAAACTTTTTTCGTTTTTTTTTTTTGCTTATATCCCACCTGAAGATGTTGGAATACAACGAAACCTAGGTCGTGGTAAAGAAATTAAAGACAGTAGAAATAATACTACATCACATAGTTTCATTTAATTGTGTATATACTTATAGTAAATTAAAATTATTTTCAACAATAACATTTATTTTCTTAAATTGGCTACGTTAAACCACTCACAAATAATATGAACACTTGAACATAATTGACACACTTCTCTTAATTCTAACAAAAAAGCTCGTCCAACGAGAGCAATTTACTTCCTCCAAAACAAAGCTCTCCTTCGCACTACAAATTTAATCTAATATTTTGTTTTATAACCTCATCTGCCACTTACTCGTTGTAACTTAAGTTACATCTCTAAGTATATATTTCTTGGCATTCGCAGTGAGCAAAACGCAGACAATGTTCAAGACTGTTTCGTCACTCGATTAATTTTAATATTATTCTTAAAGTAAGAAAACCTGTCAAGCACCAGTAGATCTCACACAAAATTTCATCACCAGTAGATCTCACACATAATGGGCGTTCCGTTCCCATTCCGGCACTTATAAACATATGAGCATATATAATATTTCTAGTGACATTTTTCATGTTTTTAACACAGTAGTTTCAAAAATAAGGAGGCTGCAAGCTACATTTTTACATAATATTTAGATTATCTTTTTGAATATATAAATTAAAAATGTGTAAAATTATTTTTCCTTTCTTCAAATTATAATCAAAATGACCTACAAAATGAGAAAAAAATTCTAAGATCTTTGCTTAACTCCTCTTTATTTAAACCAATATTTAAAAAATAATTTGCAATATTATGGTACCTGTCAAGTTTCCACGTCACGTGGTTTCGGCGGAAATTGGCTTTGAAAATAGAAAAATATAAATGTATTGTTTTCCATGTCTTTCTTGGATATGAAATTTTGGGGAATATTTAAAAAATTATGACATCTGGAATCATCGTCACAGTTTTCCTATAAGCTTTGCGTGGGCTTCTAAAAATCCACATTGTTTTAATAATGTTTGCATAAATTTCCGTATATCCCTTCAGGATATCTGTATATATTTCGGTATATCTTTGAAGATATAACATCTAAAATTATGAAAAAAGACATTTTGATACCTATATAATCAACCATTTCATACGACCGCCTACATTAAATATGGAACTAAAAAAAAAAGTTTTGAAAACAGACGGACAGATACGCGACAGATCTTATAAGGAGTTTGTTTTTCCTTCCAAGGTAAGGACACCTAAAATTGGCACGACATAAAATTTGAGTTATAGGATTTTCAAATAAATAAACGCTGTCAAAATGTGATCCCATTATAGATTATAAAAGACTAAGCAATAAAAAAAATTGGATATCTTAGTTATAACTCGTATTATAAATAAATATTTTATAACCTGCACACAGCAGGTCCTCAGATTTCACAGCATTAAGTAACAAAAAAAAACAAAGAAACGCAGAGTCGAAAAACATACAATTTATATCTTATTAGGACTATAAAGAAATTTGATACGAAAATATTTAGAAGAGTGAAGTAGAATTAAAAGAAGTAAATTGTAAGAAGGACGGTCCTCAAAGTCGAATGTCTTTTGTTCTCAAAATTGGATGTGATTGAAGTTAGAACTTGTATTACAAACCATTTGTGTCCAAGGTTAAAAGTCTATAGATTTTAAAAATGTTAAAACATCAAGATTAATTTCGTTGCTACATAAACATGCCTTTAATAAAAATAGATCTATAAATCTATATTTATAGATCTATTTTATAATATTATATTATAATTTTTTTATATATCCTAGTAAAATCAATCGATTTTACTAGGATATTTAAAAAAAGTATTCACATTGCGATAACGCGAATGGAAAACTAAGAAATTTGTAGACTAAACTGTCCCAAAGTTGTATGGTATTTTTTTCGAATCTCAGGATTTTTTATCTCAAAAGATAAAACATGTTTAGTATGGGTATAAGATTGCACTGCGAGGATATTTCCATTAATCTATTTAAAAATATTAATTGTTATGGAACTATATATATTACCTGATATATACTTCACAGGAGAAAAATCATGGGTAAATGTTTAAGTAACAAAATTTCTCACCATTTATATATATATAAATATATATCATTCATAGACATAATATATATATACTATATTTATGAAATATGCAAGTCAATATAGAATTTTTATGAGATTTTCACAGATCCAACTACATGTTACCTAGCTGTGATAATTTTCTTTTTAATTTCCTTCAATATTCTAATGTTATTAATACTTTCATTTACTAAAAATTAGCAGTTTAATCAATTTTACCCATCCGCCTAAGATAGAGACCCAAGAACTTAAACCTCAGGTTGTAATCATCGACTCTGCAATATTGACGCAGTAAGTATATGTAAAATAAAGTAAAAAATAAAATTATTTTACGCTGTTATCAAGTAAAAAAAATTTTGTGTGCTGATCCTATTTTATATCAAAAAATAAAATAAGTAGAAAATATATATTTATATACATATACTCAATGTTCCTACTAAAATACATATTATAGAATCCGTATGAATCTAATATCCATCTAACAGCGTCATATACACAATTTTAGGTTAACTGGTTCAGTAGTTTTTGTAATTTTATAATTTTTTAAGGATTTTCATATTTACGAAATATATTAATAGAAATCATTGTTCTCGATATGCTAATGTGTATCGAACCTTGATATATATATATATATATACATATATATATATATATATATATATATATATATATATATATATATATATATATAATATTTTAATGCAGGTTTGAATTTAAAGTATAAAAAAATATTATTACTTGCAACTGGCCTTTCAGAATTTCCAGCCCAATGGAGCAGAACGATTCGGACTACCTTTGAGCAATTATTTTTACTTGAGTGAGTTCGTAAAAGTTGAGGTAGATATCTGACAGTCTTATAAATATACAGATATGTTCCTGTATTCAAGTGCAAATAAGTGGTTAGAATTTTAAATAAATAATATAAAAGGAATATTTTAAATGCATATCGGAAAAAAATAGAAAGCACTCAAACGCTACTGGTACTACTGCGGCATCTGCAAACATAATTGAAATAATTCTCAAAATGTTTTGTTAAGTAAAATTTCTAGGTTGCGGAATATAAACAATTTAATGAATAAAATATACTAGTAATACAAGATACGGAGATGTTTTGATAATTAAAATGATTGGGATAAACTACTTAGAGTACCAATACATATGTTAATGCAACAGTTTACGTAATTAAACCACTATATACAATAGACTCGTTTTGGTTGTTTGATTGCTGAACTGGATACAAGCCTTGGCAAAGGCTCGATAAGACGGGAAGTTTTTGTTGAATTTCATATCCTTGTTGGCACAGATACTAGATTGTCAGTCAATAGTTGGGCTCTTTCTTAATATATACGTTATTGATAGAAAAAAACATATAACACAAACAAGCAATTAGTAAAACGTACATTACGTACATAGTAAAATGTACATTACGTACGTACGTACGTACATATATGTCATTTCTTTATATTGTAGTTTTTCGTTTTTGTTGGCTATGCTTTTCTCTCTGCTACGTAACATCACCGTACTAATATTGTTGTTGTTAATTTACTTTAATGTAATTAATAAATGATTATAGTTCATTGCCAAAGTGTTTATTTTCATCAATTTATGGGCCCAGGCCGATCTGGATGTAATTATTCAGTTGATAGAATCAGGAATTAAATTTTAAAATATACTAAGTAGATTTAACCTCAAACTTGCTCACGGTCGTACAATGAATAAGATGAGTACAAATAATTCTATAATGTCAATTGAAAAGTTCACTGGGCGCGACAATTGGGCGACTTGGAGTTTCGCTATATAAACCTTTTTATGACACGAAAAGTTATGGGAATATGCAGAAAGTGACGCCAGCGTCAATGATACAAAAAAAGACTTGAAAGCAAAATCAGAACTTATATTATTGGTGGATCCCATTTTATATGTCCACATTCAAGACGCCGAAATAGCAAAAGAGCCATAGGAAAATTTGTCACAAGCATTTCAAGACTCTGACCTACTCCGCAAAGTTGATTTATTAAAGGATCTTGTTAATACTACATTGGAAAATAGTACAACTGTGGAAGATTATGTTAACAAAATCATGTCATCGGCTCAAAAGTTAAGAAATATTTCATTTCAAGTGGTTGATAAATGGCTTGGGACATTGATGTTAGTGGGCTTACAAGATATATACGAGTATATGCTCATGATAATGGGTATCGTTAGTTCGAGTGTAAGGATTAATGACGATATGATTAAGACAAAACTATTACAAGAAGTTAACACTTCAGGTACTATCGCATTTTATGCAAATTCCAAAAATATCGATAATAAAAATAATAAGTCCCAGCCAAAGTCTAAAGGCCTCCGATGTTTCCATTGTAACAATTACGGGCACTGTAGCAAGAATTGTTGGCACAAGAAAAATAAGTCTGAAAATAATGATAGGAATAATGGTTTTATAGTAGCCTTTTTGGACATGCAGGTAAACTATTCGTTAAACTGCTACGTGGATTCAGGTGCATTAAGATACATGACCAGGCACAGGGAATGGTTAGAAAACGAGTCTGCTCCACCTGTTCACAGTATTCGGATTACTGATAACAAAATATCACACGTTAAAAGCTGCAGCAGTATGAGAGTTCAAGTACCTATAAATGACGGCAGTAGCAAAGCAATACAGGTGAGAAATTTATTGTGTGTACCAGATTTATCTACCAATTTATTATCTGTAAGCAAAATGACAATAGTTGGATTTAAGATTGAATTTAATGTAATCCATTTACGAGTAAATGTTCAATATATAACATTTAATGTTCAATAAATAACCAAGTAGGTAAGAAAGCAGCTTTAGCAATACTTATTGATGATATTTATCAAATAAATGTCAGCATTAGTCAGACGGCGACAGCAGTTTCAGATACCTACTTTTGGCATCAGCGCATGGGGCACCTAAATTTAAATGATGTCAGTAAAATACCAAATTGTACAACTGGCGTGAAATTGTCAGTACCGAACAAGAGTTGTGTCAGCATTTCACGTCTAAAGGGCAAGCAAACCAGGCAACCTTTTCCAAGTAATGGCTCCCAGGCAACGGAATTCCTAGAGCTAATCCACACGGATATGTTTGGACCGATGCAAACTACGTAAATTAGAGGTGCTAAGTATTTCACAACTTTTACTGGTAACCGCTATGTAAAGTATTTGCGTATTTTATTAAGAGTAAGGCAGAGAGGTATCTGCGTGATATATTAATTGGGTTTAAAAATCGTGTTTAAAAAGACTTGAATAAGAAAATAAAGGCGTTAAGAAGTGATCACGGCACAGAATACACCAATAAAAATTTTGAGAATTCTTTAAAGAAAAATGGAATATTTCATTAAACATTTAATCCATATACTCCAGAACAGAATGACTATAGTGAGAGAATGAATCATATGCTTATTAAACGTGCCAAGTATATGTTGTTTAATGCTGATTTATAGATAAATTTCTGGGCAGAGGCAGCGGCAACAGCTGCTTATATTGTCAACCGCTCAGCCACTCGCGTACTCTCCTATATCACTCCTGAAGGAATATGAACGGGACATAAGCCAGATGTAAGTTACGTGAGAATATTTGAATGAAAAGAAAAACGTCAAAAACTAGTTGCAAAATCAAGTGAGTTTATTTTTGTTGGTTATTCTGATTATTTGGGTCTATAAGGCGATATGAAGAGATATCGCCTTATAGACCCAAAAAGTAGAAAGGCGGTTATCAGAAGACATATAGTATATTCCTTTAAGCCAGTATAAAAAGAAAAATGCCCATTTCCGCACCTGAAACAAGAGTAATTGAAAAGGTTAATACAGCAATTCCTAATGAAATTCATAGACATATTAAGTATAAAGAAAATTTTGACTAACTTATTTTTAACAGAAAAACAGCCTGACAATGTTCATGAAGACGTACATTCTTCACTGAAAACTCCGATCATCGTTTTTCAAAAAAATTAGGATCCAATTCAACTTAATACGATAATCCTGCAGTCCGAACATACATATCTGATGAGACCACGCCA
Source organism: Druceiella hillmani (assembly GCA_039881145.1). NCBI lineage: Eukaryota > Metazoa > Arthropoda > Insecta > Lepidoptera > Hepialidae > Druceiella > Druceiella hillmani. Next base: position 8,632,822 of record JAYKKI010000059.1, read on the forward strand.
AGAATCGCGATACAGACAATGTGATCCTACGTCTTACATGTGTGTAAATGTTGAATCTACTCCAAGTTAACACGAAATACAGATGAAGCTCTTAATTGTGACAAATCAAATGAGTGGAAACAAGCCATGCAGGAAGAGTATGAATCATTGATGGAAAATAACATTTGGTCGTTGGTTATAGATATACTCTATGGAAAGAAAGTAATGCCATGTAAATGAGTGTATAAAACAAAAATAATTGAAAATGGATATGCCGAAGGCTAAAAAGTTAGACTAGGTATTAAAGGATACCAGAAAATTAAAGGAACTAACTGTCATAAAATCTATGCACCTGTCATCTGATATTCATCAATAAGGTGTTTGGTGGGTTAATCAATTTGGACTCCAAGTGAAGCAAATGTTCAATTAAAATATATCATGAAGCTATTGGGTGCTTATTGAATCTGTCGCAATGAACCCAAACTGATATAGCTTTTATAGTGAATTCATTGAGCAGTTACAGCAATTAGTCTATTGACCAACACAGGACAATATTAAAAAGTATATTGAGATATTTAAAAGCTACAACAAATTACAAGCTAACTTTCAAAAGCAATGAGCCATATATTATTGGATATTGTGATGCCGATTGGGCTAGTCAATCTGGAGACCGAAGATCCTGTAAAGGATATACATTTATCTTTCAGGTTGCAGCCATAAGTTGGTGTTATAAAAGGCAACCAACTATAGCTTTATCAACTACTGAGACTGAATATATGTCATTAGCTACATCCGCACAGCAAGGACTATGGTTAAAGCAATTAGAAGAAGACTTTTAACCTGAACTTACAGGTCTCATTATATACTGCGATAATCAAAGTGCTATCAGACTTTCAGGTACCGAGAGTTATCATTCGAGAAGTAAACACATCGACTTCCGGTATCACTTCGTAAAGGAGAAGATTTTGTCAAAAAAATATCTCAGTAAAGTTCAAGAATACTAAGGTATGGTGGCAGATTTATTAACCAAGGCGTCTGGTTCCCGCGATCCGCGACCCGTCCGAAGCACGAGTTCTTCATTACTGCAATGGGTTTGTGTTAAGGAGGGGATGATAGAAAATAAATAGAAAACAAACAAGGCCTTAGCAAAACGTACTGGCAATATACCATTGGCTATGCTCCTCTCTCTGCTACGCAACGTCACCGTGCTAACATTGTCATGGTTAATTTACTTTAATTTAATTAGTAAAGGATTACAGTTCATTGCCAAAGTGTTTATTTTCGTCAGTTAATATATTAATTAAAAATTATAAAAAATTAAAAATTATAAAAAATATATTAAACTTCACTGGACGAGTATTCCCGTCACGATCGATTTGACTTACGGCTTCGTTCGCTTGATAAAATGATAAGAATGATGGTGTATTTTAAAAATATTTACGCTCTTATTCTGAAAAGATGATTCTTTTATTACCAAAATAAAATTCCATTCCAAGATAAAAATTCAACTCATACTATGTTCACCTACAAAACACAGATTATTTATATGCAAAATTTCACTGAGATTAGTTGAGTAGTAGAAAAAACCTAATTCCCGTATTTATAATAATAGTTTGGATTTAATAAATATGCTTCATTAGTGAGCACCACCGAAATAATTTTGTTATTTCGTCATTAGTAAAAAGTCAATAACATCATAAGGCTCATAGAGTTTTTATAATGTTCTGGTTTCCATTACCTTATTAATACTAATATTTTTAGAAAATTCAGTAAAATGGCGTGATGCAATTTCAAGGAAATACCCTAGCAAGGAATATACCCTATAAACTTTGTGGACGCTGTAACCCAGTGCGTCATTGAAGTTAGTAATATTTTCTATGCTATCTGAGTTGTATTTTAACGTTACCTTAAACCTATAAGAATATCTAACGCCAGTATATATTTAATGTAGGTGTGACGTATGGAAATTATTTTATATAAAATTTTAAATGCCATCAATCGAACAGAGAGTTAGAAGACAATTCATACCAAGTTTTGTAAGAGTTAAATCCGCTTAATAATTATAGTTACATACGCTTCTCTTATCATAGTTGGCATAAAAGGATAAAAATATGGAGTGATTTTGATTTATATCATTTGGTGTATATACCAATATTCCGTGAAGCCTATTTAAAACTTATAATAATTATTCATTGGTTATAATTGCAAGAGGTTTTAAAATTAAAACTTTCCGTTTTGCAAAGCGAAACCGATTGATGGTATAAGGAATTTCAACACATATAAGAACTTATAAATAAGAACTTTACGGACCCACAGCATTATACGTGAGTAATATTGTAGTATAATAGCTGAAAAATTAACGTTTGACAGTGATATTTGAGCCCATAAAATTATGGTCATAGTTTGAATGTTTACATTACTAAACCAAAAATATTAAATTAGCTGCATATATTTTGGAATTAAATACAATTGTGTATTATAAAAAAATAAGTACCCACAAAATAATAGCGCCAAAAGCTTAATATTTTAGCTTAAAATTCAAAATAGTTATTCTCAAACAAGCATGCTTACAGAGCTTGAAATGGATTTTTTCTTTTTTCCCCCGTATCTTTCCTTTGCTTTCCTCCCTCGCAGCAGCTGATTTCCACTGAAAGGTTTTTCTATTAACGTGTATTTGCAGTAGTCGCAACTCATGATTAAATATTAATATAATTACTCACGGACGAGGTTTCCGTGGTTAACTCGGCCACGCATACTACTTTTATTTCATGGTATATAACTAAACTAGAAATGAAACATTCTACAATTTTGATGTACTTATAATGCAAACAAAGAAAATAATTTTGTGTTTTAGAAATATGAATATTCAAAGAATTGGTATGCAGTCATGCTCACTTAGAAATTAGTGAGTTAATTACAGAGCTGCTTCAATAAGTAGATTATCATCATTAATATCAGCCAGAAGACGTACACCGCTAAACAAAGATTTCTTCCATAGATATACAGATGTACCAGCTTATATTTCCATCTAGCGGTGGACGTTCCGCTCTACATATTTCCACACATAGTCGCTTTTCACGAACTATGTCTTCAACGGTTATTGGTTCTGAGTGCTATATGACCTGTCTTCTGTCACTTTTGCCTAGAAGTCGTACAACCCATGTTAATGTCCTTAGTTCTCCTACTAATCTCCATCCACATTACAAATCATATGCTGCAAAGAAACCTTTAGTATAGTCATTACCGTAGTTACTTGAGTGGCTTCGATTTTTTTTACGAGACTGATAGCAAGAGGCTACCTCTCATTTCGTATTTCATTACTAGCAAAAATATGTACATCATAGCTTGTTAAAATAATTATTTATAGTATAAGAACATAAAAGAAAACGAATGAAAACTAGACATGTTTTGAAGACATAATTAAATGAAACTACGTGATGTAGTATTATTTCTACTTTCTTTAAGTTCTTTACCACGCCATAGGTTTCGTTGTATTATAACATCTTCAGGTGGGCTATTACCAAAGACTATTTTTTTCTAGCAAAGATTCGATTTGCTAATAGCCCACCTGAAGATGTTGTAATACAACGAAACCTAGGTCGTGGTAAAGAACTTAAAGAAATTAGAAATAATACATCACTTAGTTTCATTTAATTGTGAATAATGAATTTCTACAAAATTAACACCAAATATATTCAATATTCAACGTTTAGAAGAATTAAATTTAAGTTCGAGTGTGTATAACGCGGTGATATTAAGTAACAAACACGGACATTTTAAGGAAAGATGATAAATTGAGTAGTTCACATGATATTGAACTTAAATATTTTAACATATCGCGAAATCATTCAAATAGAAATACATACATTACAAAAAAGTCAACACACAAATTTATATTACCAAACCACACGGAAGCGCGTAATAATAAGGCACAAGTGTACGTAATACATAAATCGTACTTAGCGAGTACAAATTATTACCTACACTTTACAACGAGACAAAGAAAACATAATCAGTTTAGTACAGTGAGTAGACACATTATTGTTCAACACTTTACGAGGATTAAACCTACATAATTTAACTCAATGTTTATTATTCTGGTGAAGAACCATTATTATTTCTACTGGAGGGAATTCAAGGTTGTAACAAATTTTGAACGACCAAAGTGCTTTTAACTTTTGCTTAAAACTTTATTAAAATAAAATGACTTTACTACTATTATTTGAAAGTGAATATTGGATGAAAATTTAGTGAAGCCTTAAAAATTAATAATAATACGCTTTTAATAAAGTAGGTAGATTTAATTTGCGTAGCAAAGTTTTTTGATATTTTCTGTTCCTTCCATCAGAATTGCCAGATTGTTCGTAAAATCTGTTTTATGGCTAATCTGGATAATTTTATTGGTGCTAAACTGAAACTTTAATGAAAGTGTTTCCCTTCTATGTAATATACATTACTGCTGCATTAAATAGCTATAAAATTAATATGTACATTAAAATTAATATTAATATTTTTATTTTATTAATAGCTATAAAATTTATATTTTTTAAATATAATTTAAATGGAACCTCTTTAATATCGTTGAACTACAAGGATTTTTCACTAATTTTCCACATACTCAATCCTAACTTAGCGTTAATAATTACAAAACGAACCTAACAATTTTAAATCAATTATTATTAATTGTAAAATAATAAGAGGTAGAGTACAGTAAAAAGCTAGTTAAACTACTCGTATGGAAACAGTCAATAAAGGATTTTAATTTTCATTCTATTTAAGTGAAGAATTTCCAGAAAATTACTGTTCCCGGTCTTGAGTTTTTGTTTAATTACCAGCTTTAATTTCGCTCTAAATATAATGAAACCACTAGAATTTAGGCATAATCTTCTATACTTAAAGTAACAAAATAATAATAAATCAATAAAAATATGTAATAACTAGTTATAACAATGAAAGTCATTCAAATAATATTTTACTGAATATACAGGAGTAATAAACGCTGTCTAGACGAGAACGTTTACAATATAATACAAGTTTAAAGAGCTTATAGCCATGCGAAAAACGGTGAGCGGGATAGCTGGGATGGCGGTCCTTATCTCAATAAGTGGTGAGCGGGATAGATGCGATGGTGGTCCTTATCTCGCGATCTCTTATATAATTTGAGGGCTGGAGCGTAGGGTTATCACGCGTTGTCACTTTTACGCATCTAATAAATTACGTAAAATCGTGGTAAAATCAAAAAGTACACATAAATTGTGTTATTTTAAATTTCAAACATTAAATGGCGATACAAGGTAACTTTATGGATATTTCGAAATAAGTAGATACGTCTAGCACCTGTTCAATTTTTTCTCTATAGTTATTTGTTTAATCGAACCGCAGCCTATCTCCATCCACCGTTGGATACAAGTTGTTTTAATGTGCGCATCATAAGAGGTAATGCCCAAAATCGTCAAGTTGGGTAAGTGGGTTGGTGATTGAAATAAAATAGTAAATAGAAAAAAAATATATAAAACTTTTCTAAAAAGGATTTCAAAACACTGCATTCATGTTGATGTAAATATTTTTTAATTTATTTCCTACAATCGTTTCATTGCCAATTCTATTACAGACAATTACTTTCTTCATCAGTTTTACTAAACATTCACAAAATATATCCCACGTTATAGGCGACTCGACTATATATAAATTGAAATCTGCTTTTCCTCTCCAAAGCAAAAATGAAATCTATTTTAATTTAATGAAAAGTTTATATCGAGTCATGACACAAATGATTTGAAAACAAATTTCAACAATGGAAAGTGTGATAGTGCAAATGACATAGATTAGTTTAATTTATTTTATTTTTATTACTTCCTTTAAATGACACAGAATCAAATTTATGACCTTAAACCTTAAAAGAGTTCGTGCATTACAGCCTCAGTTCAACGCAGAGACAATTCAAATTACTTAGGATTAGGGGAGGGAATATGAGAAATAACATTTTATTAGTTGATCAAAAGTAATAAACATGCAAGCATTAGTAATAGGATAAACACTCGTTCTCGATTAGGTGATGCACCAGACGTTTGAAAAATGAGGCCCTTATCTTTCAATACTTAACCAATTGGTAGAAAATATTGGCTAACCTATATCAGTTGATCGTGAGACTTAAGAAATAAAACCGTTTAAAAATAAAGGTCACATATATACCTTTTAGTAATCAAATACACTATTTAATCCAAATACAGGTCTATATTTTACCTGTCTTGAAGTATAGTTACAACAATTTTGTATCGATATAAAACAAACTGGAAGGGACAAATCTATAGGTTTCTTAACGGGGCGTTGAAGGGCTTGCGACATAAACGCTGTAAAATTTAGCTCAAGATAGAAAACCACATTTTTACTTTAATAACCTTCTGCAAGTTGTTGAAACCTGTAGAGGGTTTTAAAAATTATGTTTTTTTAAAAATTGCATATATTTTAAGAGCAATTTTATTTTTCAGCATAAAAATCGCGAAATATTATTTATATAGGAAAGTTTGCTATATATTTAAAAACCTACGTATTTTTGTCGGAAAGTCATTTTGAAGGTTCACTATAAATTTTAAATGTATTGGGCAAAGACTTTTAAGTTATATTTGAAACCAGATAGAAAAACTTAATTTAAGGAAAATGTGATTAGGGCATCAGATTACTGATACAAAACAAAAATAACTAAAAATTATTCATGGATTGTGTTTAAAAATTTGACTTGTAGTATTTTACTATCATATATTATTTATTATCAATTGCGGCCAAAATCTGATATTTAATTTTTTTAAATCCTTTGGAGATGTACGCTTTAAATATTCCATACTATTTTTTTTTAATTAAGAAGAATTGAACAAGGAATAGTGTACTGTTTTTCTCTCAATTCTGTTGATAGAATATACCCAAATAATAACTCTTTTCAGATGTTGACATCTAAAACTTATCTATTTCTTATTTAGGATACACTTATTAGGAAATTATTGGTAATTCTAATCGACTGCTCATTCGTATCCGTACAATATAATTTTTAACACGGCTGTGTGTTACTATTCATAATAGATCAACAGCTCAATTTTGTCAAAAAAGATTGAAATTAAGACGCGCTTTCTGGAATAGGCAAATAATATAAACTCTAAGTATAATATAACTGAAAATGGTCCTTGCTATAACTGATCGGAAATGTAAGATTGATTAATTTTCATCTCGATAAAACTTTCTTAGTCTTGAACAAAGTAACCTCAATACTTTAATTAACCATTTGAAGAATTATTTAAAGAATATTTCACCATTAACCGAATCTAATAATAAAGCTATTTATGATAAGAGTAAAATTTATGAGTTTTAAATATTTTATAGTCAACCAAAATGATTATTTGACATTGTTCGAATATTTATTTTTCTATGGTTACATTAAAATAAAAATATGAAAGACACTGCGTTGTCGTGATAATAAATAAGTTATAAATTAAATTAACATTAAAAAAAACTACATTTTTCAATACATTTACTTTCATTTATCGTAAACCGATTGTATCTTTTCTAGTGCTATTAATATTAGATGCTGAATATGTCTCAGGAAATAATCACGCACAAATAAGGAATTATTAGGTGAGGAAAGTCTTTTCAATAAAGGTAACAATAAAAGCTTTCATATTTATGTTAAGGATATACAAAGAAAGGAATACAGGTTAGGTCAATAATATATTAACTTAATTTTCCAATTAAACAGTACGTTATTTCCATAAACTTTATATTATCTTGAAACTAAATATAATCACGAAACAATTTTTGGGAACAGAGGGTATTGTTGAAATAGCCAATATACGCTTTGGTTATTGTTGCTACACTAAAACTCCAAGTATGACATTGCTTTGAGTATTCATTATTAATTGACATGTGTTGAAACATCCATAAGTTTTAAGTACACACGGCATGTCTACTGGAATAGTAATATCAAAATCCACCTGTCACCTATCCAAGCGGGATTAAATTAGTATTATAATATCAATATAATATATATATATATATATATATATATATATATATATATATATATATATATATATATATATTTATTTATAAATGAAAGTACGAAGTTACATTACACCAATCCTCGACGAATCAAACGAATATAATCACGCAGCTCAACAATATCTACATTATGTCCATTAATTCACAGACGATTTCAGTACGATCTTCCAGTAATAACGCTTCGAATGTTTTATGTTTCTAGGAATTCTATTTAGGTGGCGTAGTCGCAGTTCGTTAGCATATTAACTCAAGTAAAGTGTTTCGGTTTGAAGTACGTTTCACAGTTCGGTCACAATCACCACTATTTAATTAGACAATTTATGTTAATTGATCTATGCGACATTGAGTGGTTTGTAATAGTTAGGAACGTTGCCGTAATTTGTTTTGTATTTTGTTATGAAATTATGTCGACGGAGTAAAATTTCCTAGTTAAATATTAATATATTATTTGCATCAACGGCGTGTGTGCTTGGCGACTAAATACGAAGCCTTTATACGATACTTGCGTACTTACTACTTGTGCTTTTTAATACAAAATTAATTTGATTAATAACGATATAGTGAAAAAATATAGTTCAAATTTAATTTTTTCAGTTTGGGTACTTTAATTCAATTCACATTTTATATAATTTTTATTTGACCTGGATTATTTGAGTCTTAAATGTAAGCGAAGGGAATTTTTTCGCTACCACAGCCTATACACACTCCAGAGAAAAGAATTCCTAAATTGTTGAAGCGAGAACTTCTTTAGACGCACCATGCGCACTTTTTTAAATAACAAGTGAACTGTTTTTTTAAGTGCACCATGCGCACTTTTTGTAGGTATTTAATTAAATTTGAATATAAAGTATCTATAATATAATTCAGTTTCCACATACCCGTTACTTCATTCTTACGGATAACTTCGGCTCCCTTCGGCATCAAGTAGTTCACTGTGCATCGTTTTAAGGAATACGTTTTATTTTTGGTAAATATTTTATTTCAGAGTAGTTTAATATGATGTGTTTATGTTAATGTATTTTAAAATAACAATATCGCATATTACATTAACGTTATTATTATTAAGTACATTCATATATATATATATATATATATATATATATATATATATATATATATATATATATATATATATATATACGAGTATATGTACCCAATAATAATTATAACGATAGAAGTTTTCATTTCTATCGTATGGTCATAAGCAAACACCATATATGTTTTACGGTGCACAGTTTCATTTAATTGATTAGCCTTCATTTAATCCAAAAATGAGTCAATGTATTGTAAAGGTCTAGGGATGTTTCAATATTAAGAATACGTCAAAATACATTTTTTTTACTGTAATAACATATATGATTTACAAAAAAAAAAACTAAATGAACACCAGAGTGAGAATATCATAACATTTTGGTACCGCTTGCATGATGCTGTGATATAAGGAAGAAAAACTACTCCAATATTTTAATATAATTTCCTGCTGAGAATGACTGAGCCGCAATAAAGAAACTATATATACCTTTTCTCTGAAATAAGTTGTTCTTTTGCCTAACTCACTCTTAGATGCTATCCTAATGGATGATTAATGTAACATTTTAAACGTTTCCCAGCTTCATCCAAACCCTTTTTTCATAATCTCAATCCTACGATTTCCTACTCACACTTAACTATAACCTAGGTAACCATATGTTTCTAGTACATAGAGTAGAATGATTTCGTACTCGTATATAATTTTTGATACTACCAATAAATATAATTGTCTGCAAAGGCAGGTTTATAAAACTACAACAGTAACAGTTATACTAGCACTAAATAAAATTGTCTGGAAATGACACTGATGACCCATGAAATTAAAATATTTAACAGTTGTACTACCAGGAGACAAAATTTTCTGCAAAGAATAGGCCCATACAACTAGAACACTAACTTTTATACTACTAATAAATAACATTTTTTTGCAAAGGCAGGTTTATAAAAGTTAAAACAGCGAAAGTTATGCTACTAATAAATAACATTTTCTGTAACGGATAGACTCATAAAACTAAAACAGCAACAATTAAACAACTCCCATTTGGTATCTTCAAACTAGATTTCCCAGAAAATTGGTATGCCCAGAGTGCCTCGAGTGTTTCTGAACTTTTTATTGTAAACTTCTGAAACAGACGCCGGATCAAATTTTATATTGCATTAAGCTGTCAGCTTGGAAAAATTCAGGTTTTTTAGTTTTTTTTTTCAAATAGAAATTCGGGTTTCTCTCAATTTACTTCCAATTAATACAATTAACAATATAAATTTTGTTCATCGTTGTCGTATTTTTAAATATTTATAGATTTTTATTTTATTTACATGTGAACCTTGATTTGATCAGTGGCTTCGCTTGCAAGGAAAAGTAAATGGTAAAAAAAATGTTTTGAAGACTATTTAACAATTGGAAACGGATAAACATTGTGAGATGTACAGAACCCAAGAAATATCGCAAAAAGAAAATAAAACTTGCACCCTACAGTAGGTAGCCGTAGTTTAACATGTTACCGTTATGTGGCATTCCATACTTATGTTCACGCTAGTAATTATGTTCGCGCTTGTATCCTTAATGGATAATTTTTCAAATCAGTTCTATTCAGTTCTAATTCTAAAATCAGTTCTATTTTGAGCAAAATATTTTAAGTAATATTTATTTCCAAGATACGCACTATATATATATATATATATATATATATATATATATATATATATATATATATATATACATATATATATATTCAAAATTTTATGAAGATAGTAGTTGAGACGTGAAGGTAGAAGAGACAAAAAACAAACTCGCTTTTGCATTTATAATGGATTTACTCTCTTTGTATTGGGTCTTTTATTTCATATTTAAATAGACAACAGTGATTTAAAATTTTGACACCAAAAAGTACTGTTAATTTATTACAGGCACTCCATTGATTGGAGAAATCGTTCAAACCTAGAATTTTAAATTATACGTAATCTATTCCGTAGTTGGTGCGTGTAGATCTTTATTAGAGTTTCTTATTCTCTCTTTTCCAGTTTTAATTATTATAGAGGAAAAAAATAAATAATTCTCGGAAAAAAATGAAAATATTTAAAATTTCATAAGGGGGAATTTTTGAATCATTATCCTGATTGAAAATATTTATATGTTTCATGTTCTGGTAATTATGAAATTTCACATTTGTAGTATAATGAGGTTCTAGTCGATACATAAAAACAACACTTTTGATAGTTCAAAAAATAATTCAAAGACAAAATGTATTTAAATAATTACATATACCGTAATTCTCAAATTTATTAAACAATTCTTAAAGATTGCTTATTTTTCTAACCAATTCTTTTCAATTAACACTAAGTGAAGTCAACATAAATTTATTTGTACTGACAGCTTAGTACTATGTATAATATTAAAATAAATGCGAAAGTGTTAATAATTTCACATTTTTAAAATTAAATTATAAAATACCATTCTTTCAAAATCCTGTGTGGAAAGTTTAAAAATGGCGTATGTACCACTCGTGCTTTTACTTGACGATTATAGGAAAAAAAATGTTTTAATTTATGCTAATGTAGAAAAGTGTGTAAATTTATCCTATTGCAGATATATTAATTTTAACTTTATAAAAAAATTTAAAAATGAGGGACATTTAAAATATTATACTAATGAATTGGTAAGTTAAAAGAAACAGTAAAATTTAAAATATTATAATTGATAGCAATAAATAATTATGAGCTTATGTAAATATTGGAATTTCGATAATTATCGAAGTAAAACGCTATTACTATTAAGGTAAATTCAAATCATTTCTTATACAGATAAAACATCATAAAATTCCACGATGACGTAATTCTTTCGTTCCATTAATCTTCATACAATCATTAACAAGCTTTCATATTTATACAAATTTTTAATTTTTTTTCTTTCAAAATTTTCTCAATCTGATGCAACTGCTTTTCTTAGTCTTTTCTGCTTTTATTTCCGTCCATTAATTCCAAAATACCTTTCATTACAGGTGTACTTTAAATGATCGAACTATCTTAATACGATTCTGTTAGCTTTTAATGCCAAATTTTCTTTGATATTTTCAATAAATAAATATATTTTGAATTCTATTAAAAAAAAGGTAAGGTTCAGTAAAGGGTTCATCATAATCATTAAAAGTAATTTAGGGCAAAACATGTATAAAATATTTTTCAAATTAATGTCGTGCTCGATGCTTTCAAATAGCTTTCATGGTCCTTTTGTCCTATTCTTCGAAATTAATTAATTCATTGTCGCTTTATTTAGTTCACTATTTATTTCATGACTTGCTAAAATCTATTCTCGTGCTATCACTAATCTTATTCTAATGCTTTCTTCATGGCGTTCTTTGCGAATAAATTTCTTTACCGCAAATTTTCTTTTTCTACTTGTCAAATGTAAGTTTTTCTTCAAAACTGTGTTGTTTGTTGTTTTTGTTTTTTATCTTGTTTAATATGAACGCTTCTAGAATTCAATGTGATATTTATTACATTATTATGCAGCCTCTCTTGGGGTTAATTATTTGTATTCTTTCTTTATGTTTGATTAGAAGAGATTGTTCTTGTGCCAATAGGTCTGCTGTATGTTCGTTGCAATAAAGAGTAAATAAATCAATTATAACAAAAATGTACACAAGGGACATGTGAACATTTTTCATGTATTGGATATTTTTGTTAGTGGCATTTTAAATTCTATTAGTAAAATAAATATCGATTTTACAACCGGCTTTTATATCAATAAATATCAGAGGGTAAGTATTTTATTGCAACATATTCCACGACAACTGCCAGGTGCATATAAGGTCGCAATGTATTTGAAAAGAATCAGTTGAGCGTAACGGTCGCGTCATTGCCATCATGATTAATTGTAAACATATTGCGCTCTGTGTCCACGTAGATAAATTTATTTAATGAAACATTTTCATTTGTTAAATATACACATGAATATAGTTTTAATTAAACAAGTTCGCATTAGATCGTTCTTTATAAAAATATAGTATTTATGTTAACACATGAAATTTAAGTCCCTAGGACAATGCGTCATATAAAATCAAACTTGCTAATTAAGAGAGAACCCTCGTTAAAAGGGTGCAGTGTATATTTAGGTACATTTAAGCAGTCAAGGGTGCATATTCTTTATATTAAAATATTAAATACAAAAATATAATTTTTCACTAGTTTATGTTTATCAATATATACGAGTATATCTTTCACAGGCGTAAAAATGTCTCGAATTTCTAAAAGTGGGCGAGATTAAGAATCATATAGTTTTACGGCGAACTTTTAATAAGCTTCTGGTGTTTTCCATGATTGTTTGTTAAGCGGTTTTGAAGACTGAGAGAACATATTTTGTGGACGTCGCTTAAAACATCTATATTTTGTATAAAATTCTGATAAAATGGCTTCGAAATTCTTTTAGATTTCTCTTTCACTTGATACCTCACATTATAGACGAAATTTTTAAAGAATATCTTAGTCCATTATCCCCTCTAAAAATCTTTGTAAATATTTTAGGGTATTCACTTCTAAAATATTTGTGGATTAAAATAATTTACCATTCTATCAATTTCTTTCTTTACATGGCTTTTGAGAATAACGGTGCGAGTATTTTCAACGTCAACACCTCACTACTCGACACCAGGACAGTAAGTTGCGCAGCCTTCGAACATAATTCGATACATGAATGTGCAAATAATTCCTTAGTCACTTTGATAATAACAACCAAAATCAAAACGGTAAAGGACAAATGGAAATTATAACAGCAAATTCATATAATAAAAAAAATGATAACTTATAAAGGGAAATCAGGGTGTTATATAAAAATTAAATTATGGGGTTTCATACTATATTGTAAGCTGTCGGTATGTATATTGTAAGCGGTCGGTATGTATATTGTAAGCTGTCGGTATGTACATACTATTTTATATCAATATACAAAATTTTATATCTATTTTATACTATTTTATATCATCTCCAATAAAAATAAGGTTGCCAGCTAACCTTGAGTAAATAATATTAGTCGTCATATCTTAAGCAGAATGCATTCCATCAATCAACTTCAAAATTTTGTAGACGTTGAAACTAAAGCTCACATCTGTGGAAAACTTTTATTGCCACTGCTTAAATGCGGAGGTGTATGCTACCCAGACCTTATGGAAATTTGCATTAAAAAATTCCACCGTTTTCAGTAAATTGTGCGTCCGTTATGTTTTTGGTTACAAAAAAATCATATATATATATATATATATATAATAAAAAAAAAATATATATATATATTTATAAAAGAAAAATTGAATTAACCATAGACCTTTTCTTGAAGTACTTGATGCCGAAATTTTCTGTTTTAAATTATTTATACATGAAAAGTCACTGGCGCAGAAAATTTTCTTATGCCCTTTGAAATACAGCTCCACCTGACGGTTCTAAATTTTGTGATTTTCTTTTTCGGCACTAGTCATTTTGGTCCATAAATAAAGAGTTAGTAACTTGAATACAGCCCCTCCTATCGAACCTTACTAAAGCTATGAACCATCGTCTTGAAAAACATATATATATATATATATATATATACACATATATATATACATATATATGTATATATATATATATATATATATATATATATATATATATATTGTGGAAATTTGACCTCAATTAGTCAAGTCGTTCAGAAGTTTTACGATCACTAACATACGCACCAAATAACCAATGTAAGTAACCATCAATGCAAGAAAAAGTATTGTTTTTTTTACTGAAATAGTTCGTCATTAAGTTCTACATACAATTTGTTTTTTTCATTTAATTTGTTTCATTTAACCGGGTAAATTATTGAAATAATATTTTAAATTATGGAGACCTACTTGAAATTATTATATTGTACTTGTAAAGTAATTTAGCTGTGACGTATGCCGTAGTTTGTTTAGAAGTAAATAACACAGGTAATATTTAAAGAGTACAAATTTATTAAAAAAAATACAAATGTATCGTAGCTGAAAATTTACGTGTGCTCTAAGATATAAATATTTCCTGAAATAAACTGTATATTGTTTAATCTTATAAGATCTCACAGCTGACGAACTGCGAATATTTTTCCTTAAGAGGTTTATTTAAAAGGGCTGTAAAAATTAAATATGCCCAAAAGTACTAATCTAAAAGTAAACTAAACTTTATAAAATGGAAGAAAAATAACATATCACCATAGTTTCAAAGCAAATCATGTATATGAACATCTTATGTAAATATACATATCATCGTTCTCGGAATAAGCATATGAGAGAATCTCTTAGAGAATATTATCTTGCTTCAAGGCTTCGATCGGAAAAGGCGGGCATATCTTTGAATGTTCTTATGACCTTCCCTTATTATTCAGTTGAGCATTTATGTTCAATCTATACATAAGTAGGGTTAACATATTCCTTGAGTAGTGGCTGGTTCCTGAGGTTCCTTAATAGTCTTTCTACAGCTATTGGTTCATTAAAATATGTTTTTCGATGAATCACAAAAAAACTATAAATCCATTTCTGATCACTATTTCGTTCGATTTATAACTATCGATTTGATAAGCATTTTTCCACTTTAGAGAGCAGATAATTTTAGAAGATTAAGCCACTAGATGGCTCCGTCTTTTAAATAAAGTTTTAAATGTATTTTTAATGGAATACAACATCAATATAATATATTAGAAACGTAATACTACTTTAGTTTTGTTAATATTAATTAGAAAATGGAAATTTATTTAAACATTTTAAAATGTTTATTAACATTAGTTGTAATTCTTAACTGTGTCTTAATAGTGTGTAGTGCCGCCGATCTCAAAAAAAATTAAAATTGACTTTTAGCTGACAACAGCAAAACTAACGGTGAAGTTGTATTTGATTTTCGTTTTGCGCTTTAGTTTATTTTTCTTATCAAGCATTAGTGACAGATATTCGGAGTGTCTAAGAATTAAATCTTGATACTGGCAAAGGTTCTCTCTGGAGAGAATAATCGCCACAGAATAAAAAAAAGAACTTAGCGCCTGCTTGTGCGTGTTGTCATCTTTCTATCTCTATTTATACTTCTCAAATTACATACTCTCCTATTTATTTAAATAATCCAACATGGACTAATAATTTATATTTACGTCGAGTCAAAGGAATCATGTTACTATTCATTTTTCTATGTAAATGTTGAATAGAACTCTTGTCAAAAATCTATTTCTAGTTTAAAATTTTTCATCTGTAAATGTTTTGAACGGTTTATCGTATCTTTCAAACTTCCGTGAATTCAGATATTATTCATAAAATGAATAATATCTTCTACTCTAATACATGATTTTAATAATGGAAAAAAATGTAAAATTATAAAAAAACACGCAAAGGTTAATGTCAGGTTCTTGTATGACAGATCGTGTCATGGCATGGATAAACGGTCATTTTTGTTCAGTTAACTTAACAGGAGTTTATCGAATACACAACTCCGTATCGGGCGTTCAGAAACAATTTTTCACAAGTTATCGGTTCAAAATAGATATTGATAAACTGGGCATAAATGGAGTTTACGGCAATGATGTTTGGCAATTTATATTTCATTCTGATACAATCATTTCGTTCTGCCTCTGTAATTTATTATAATTTATTACCTAGACACTTTTCCAGGTGAATATATATTTAGTCTATTTCAGTTAAACTTCGATGCCTACATAAACGAGTTAAATTTAAATATATCCACTATACTGTAGCACAACTAAATTTCCACCACATCTCTCATCTACTCAATACTATTTATTGCATTTTGATATATTATTTTTTTTTAATATTTTCTCAATTCGTTTTTTCTATTTAGCGCCTTCACATATTATTTTCTGAATCAGAGTCACAAAAATAAAATAATATTGAAACAGATTCCTAGCTAATTTAGTACTTTTACACGAAATTATTAGAACTCTCATGATAATCTGTCAAAAATATAGAAAAACTAAATTAATAATAAATTTCAAAAGTACCTAAAAGAACTTATATATACACATATTTGTTACAATACACCTTCACTATACAAATCTGTTGACAAGTAACTAAAATGCAAAGTTTGTTTAACTGTCTTTTATAATGTGAATTTTTATTCTGTAAACAAGTGCCCAGAACTCTGAGCAACTGATAGAGTGTGCAATGGTGGGTAAATAAAATAGCTATACTAGAAGAACACAAGTCAATTTCAATAAAATTTTGTGATCTAAGTTTGTTATGGAGAAAGAAAATATACTGGGTTTTGTTTACTATATAGTTTCTCGGTTAGTTGATCTAATTGTCAGTAGAAAATATTTTACAATTAGCGTAGATCCCTCGAGTAGTAACTCCCTAAGAACAACATCTTTAATAATAATAATAAAGATAATAATATCGTTTATTTGTCGATATAAAATACAACAGGTAAACTAACAGACATGCACAGAAATTTTCTAAGAGCCAATGACAAAATAAAATTAAAAATTAAGTTACACGCCTTAACTTTAAATTTTTTAACATTTTATCCACAAAAAGGTTACTAGCTCGGCTTGTGTAGTTGTGCTATAAGTATCACCGACGTGGCCGGTTTACGGCTAGCACCTGTTGATACACACACACACACACACACATATATACATATACAAATATATACTGATACATACACATACACATATACAGTACATATGCACAAACACACACGTACACGTACACATACACATATTCTCACATAAAAATAGACAATAATATTAATAGTTATTTTTAATACAGGTATTATATACAGACATATAACTACATACACATTATTACCCATAGAGGAAATATAGCACAAAGAAAAGAAGATGCTTATAATAATATTCACTAGCTGTTGTATTTAAGTTTTCTAGTTACAGGCTTGGCACAATCTGTCTTTGAACAAAGGCACCTTAACCAATTTATAGTCTATGATAAACTATTTTGTAACTCATAACTAGAAGTTAATAGCTAACCCAAATAGCAAAAATTTTGTTGAATTCCAAACTGTCACACGATTTATAAAGCATTGAACGGAAAGCAATTCACACATAGAACCGTGAATCAAATCTAGCATAACAAATTTAAATTTCCACATTTTATTTATTTTTGTAATCTACTCGTAATATCGTTTGAGCATATTTTAACCCGATTTTCCATTTTCATTTATATTTTGTAGCTTTATGTTTTCCCAATCGACACGCGAAATATCTATACATGAATAATATGAGTTAACCGGTATTTCTTAATATTAAAAACGTTAGCGTTCCATTCAATTATACAATATGTATGTTTATAATTTTTTGTTACATATATACTTTGATTCAGTATAAAAAGTACCAAAATTGCACACCAGGATTATAATAACTGAAATACACGGATTTATACATTTGTTGATTAATAAGATACAAAGTACAAAGGAATCAAAAAATTAAGATTGAAGTTCAGAAATTAAATATTAGGTTAAGTGAGTAGTATTAATATATCGTAATCACATTCACGAGTTAAAGAAAATTTGAAAAGTGTTAGCCCAAAAACGTCTTATTTGACCACTAAGTGGCTCTAATAAAGAGATAAACAGAATCGGCAAGCATAATAATATTGTAGACATTCTATGCTATTACGATGAAAATATTTGTAAAAAAATACTAAGCGATAGAAGGACAAGTGATCGACTATATTAAGAAAATGTTTGGAATTTTTGACTATTTGTATAATTTTTCTTGCACGCCTTCGAATGAATTAAAAAAAAGCGAAATTTTGACTTCGGTTTTCTCGAACAGATATATATATATATATATGTATATATATATATATATATATATATATATATATATATATACATAGTAACCAATCGTTCTTGATTTTTTTGTACTAATACATGGTGTTACGTGCATCTTCAATGGCGTAATGTGGTTTTCTATCAAGACATACAGAGGTGCAGTGTAGTAGGTAATGCAAAATATAATAGATGCGAAAGTAATTACAGAAATGTAGTCACGGACTTATTTGGTCTTTCAATTAAGTCTCTTCCGAATCGGTTTAAAATTATTATTTAATATATAATAATTAATAATAAGCCAAATTATAATTGTATACCTTCTGGTTTATTATTACTGTTTAAAGAAAATATAAGTAAACCGATTGCATATATTATAAATCGTTCAACGATGCACAATTTAATGTCTCGATGCACCTACCCCTTACTTCGTTTTCGGAAAAAAACACATAAATTTGTTAGCATTCGAAATTATCAACGTTTTTATTTTTTATTGATCACTTTACTACGATGATTTCCTACAAAAATATACGGAGTTTTTCCATTCTAAAAGAAAGGTTCCCATACCACATTTATTTTGATTTTGATTTCAAGCAACATTTTCATTACGCTATTACCTTGAAAACTCTGCCAAAGATATAACAACTAAGAAGAAGCATAAATTCATCTCAGGTAGGTGCACAAAACTTTCTGTGACAATAATCAAATTTAGGTGAACAAAGCAAGTATTTCTTTTATCTTAGGACACTTTCTTTATTAAGCTATTTAATAAGTCCGTATGAAATAAATTTGAAGTAAAACTCATGGTTGAAAAACTGGAAAAATAAGGGAAACTATGGTGTTAGAAACTATACTTCTTTGACAAAATACAAAAATAACTTTATTTTGCAATGCGAATAATAATGAAAATAAAATAATAAAAGGACTGCAGCGTTATTACATGATAATAATACTATTATTACTAATATTAAAAATGATAATAATTATTATTATTGTTGTTATTATTGAAATTAACTTTTTTAATTTGCATTTTTTTATATTTTTAAATTCATTTTAGAAATAAAATTATTTAAAATTACTTTAAAAACTGAAATTAATTTATGTACTTTATAATATCAAATTGATACATATGGCGGAATTATTACTATGAGAGCAATCTCTTACAG
This sequence comes from Druceiella hillmani, assembly GCA_039881145.1. NCBI lineage: Eukaryota > Metazoa > Arthropoda > Insecta > Lepidoptera > Hepialidae > Druceiella > Druceiella hillmani. Next base: position 8,652,822 of record JAYKKI010000059.1, read on the forward strand.
CCAACTAGAACACCAGTTCAGCCCCCACGACGAGCGGCCGGGAATCGAACCCGGGTTCTCATGGTGCACCGTGCAGTAAAAGGTCGTGTCTTGTGATTGTGACCCAACACACCACGGTGACGACAATAATGTGAGAAATGAATACCCGCTTTCAATTAATATAAACACATGTATATAATGAATTATTCATTTTATTTGAACCGTCTAAATAAAGTTTATTTAGTGATGAAAACAAATGAATAGGCTGAAAGACTAACAATATAAAACACTCGTTGTGTATTTACAAATATCTCAATAACTATCACGAATACAGTAATTGTCATGACACGCATGTAAATATTTGTTTGGTGAGAAATTTCATCCTGTCGATTTTTGTTATATCGTGCATGCGCATCGTAAAATTTCACTCTCATAATTTTTTCATAACGCAACTAGACAAGTATGAATTCAAAAATATTCTAATGCTTTTATTTTACGAACAGTTTGCTTGGTATACATAAACTAGCGATTGTAATCATTGGCAGCCATACGTGTCCAGAAAGATTTCCTTTAAAGTAGAATATTTCATCTTACAACAGGGTGCACGTTACCCTAGACTGCATTATGAAATTTATGACAAAAATAACTCACCTGGAGTGACCATAGAATTACAATACTTTAGAGTTACTATGTAAACTTGTCGTGTAGAGATTTTGACTTGACTTCGGTTTTTACCGAAGTCAAGTCAAAATCTCTACACGACAAGTTTACATAGTAACTCTAAATTTTTTTTTTTTAAATTTGCTTAAAAATAATTGTGTTTTATGGAAAAATTAAGTAATGAAACTTTTTATAAAAGTTGAATATTATATTTTATGAAAATGGTTGATGTTACTCACAGAAAGAAAAGGTAGATTATATCTTGTATACATATTTACGTAAAGCCAATATAATAACTCCAATTAGGAACAAACCTCAACCTTAAGATAAGTTGCAAAATATATATCGATACTAACTCCCTAATCACAAGAGTAACTACAAAAAGTTAGTTACGAAAAGGAACAAAGCAACAATATGCGCGTAAGCTCGTTCTTCTACTAAGCTGCCCGTATTTCTGTTAAATCAGACCGGAATAGAGATATATGTTGTAAATCCTCTACTCTAATAACTTTATTAAGATTAACGAAGGATTATTTTGTCAAATATAATACAGTCCAGGGTCATGGTCTTCGTTTCGTAAAGCGTGTCCTTAGCTATAAAATCCGGCCATAATAATTACTAAATATTATTTCTTCTGTGTGTGTGTGTGTACGCACACAGCGTGTGAGTGTGTGTGCACGCGCGAGCACGTTCGCATATGTATGTGCGTATGTGCGTTTATATGTGTATGCGTGTGTGTATATTCGTGCGTGTAAATTCGCGCGAGCGCGCGTTCTTGTATGTCCGTGTTTGTATTTGTGCCTGAGTGTGCATGTATGTCTGTGTGTGTGTCTTTATCCGTGCCTGTGTTCGTGCGCGAGAATTTGCCGTGATCTGCAAAACGATTACATAATTTCAATTCTGAATCGGAACTGAACGAATGTGACAAGACTATGCGCAACTTACATCACAATGAGCACACTAAACATCTATGAAGACTGTAAAATATTTTAGCCCGCTCTGGGCAGACAAAATAAATTGCGAACATTTTATCATTGCAGTTTTTAAATGTTTAACCCTGAATGATATTATGTCTGGTTTAATAATTTTGTCAGTCTACGAAATAATCTGCAATTGCAATTCTACAGTTGACAATTTATATTAGTGAGGTCTAGTAAACATTGTTTGTGTTCGCATGCATTTTGTGATAATTTTCTTTTATGTTTGTATTCCCTCATACCAAAAATATATATTATTTTAATCCAGTCACGACAAATTCTTTTTGTTACAGCTATATATTCATTTTACCTCATTTACGTGATTTTGTTTACAATATCATTAAGGCTGAAAATAATTCACGAATATACATAAATAATCCGGTCAGATTTTTTGCGTCTGGGAGAATTAACTTTTGTATTTTGGCATCAAAAATTCACAAAATTAATAAAAAAAAATATATTTTTGATTATTTGGTTTTCCCATACTCCATCAAGATAAATTCTAGGTTTCACATATATACTGTGTTTCATATCTGTATCACCTATTGGGTTGGGCTAAATAATATAGGTACTTGCCCTTATTATATCAATGATTTGGACATAACCAAAAGATCATATATGTAAACATTATTTTAGTTTCACTTATATATAAGGCATTAAAACTAAATCCAAACACATTATTAAGTACCTAGACTTGTCATCCGCGTCCAGACTAATCCTACATAGTGTCGAATTGCCAGAATTTGACATACAACTATTTGTGAAGTACGACACTTATCATCACAAAGTCGGAATGAACATGATAAATTCGCCTGAAATGTTTTGTTAATATTGTTAAAAAATTTTTTGAAAACCGTAAAGCGGAAAATTACTGAGATTCAATGAATGAACTTGTAATCAAAAGCATGGTTTTGAGGTGTAAAATGTCCTTGAAAATACATATTCTGGACTCGAATTTGGAATTCTTTCTCTAAAACCTGGACGCTATAAGCAACCAATTAGGGGAGAGATATTTTCTTAAGAGAAAATATTATCGTTATTAAGTGAAAGTTAGTTTAAGTAGTTCAGGAATGTTAGTTGATTGCTGCTGGAGACTCAAAAGGGACTTACCAAAAGCCAAATGCTAACGAAAATCATAAATATTTATTAAAAATCGTTAAATATTTACTGTATATTAAGTAATTACAGTTGTCTAAGCGTACGTGATTTTCGTACTTTTCATAAAAATAGATAATTTTCTTGTCACAAAGAAACCTGAAGTGTCAATATTTTTCATTAATTTTTCCTTCTTGGGTGGACAGAGTTTATTAAAAAATTGACGTAAATTCCCATGTGACAAAAAAAGGTAAAATTTTGTAGACAGCTAAACTCAAGTTTATGTAGTGTAGACAGCTAAACTCAAGTTTATATAAATATTATAAATGCGCTTATTACATTTTACGTGATCGAAAAAATCACTTGCATATGCTTTTCATGGGCAAATACCTTGATGCGGTACATATTTGCACATGAATCATATTTCATATATCTTCATTACATATAAGAACACGGGAATATTGGACTATTTATAAAGGACATTTTATTCAGACAATCTTATTGTAACACGTGTATCATGGTCTCATTTAAATGTAACGCTAAATTACTTACAAAGTAATTTAGTATCACGCCTAAATGAAATGTTGTTATAATGCTTGTGTTTTTATTTCAACTCACTAAATTTAAAGTTTCACATCAAAAGTGTGTAAATGCATGTCCGCCAGCAACCTTGTTCATAAAATTGCGAAGAAATAAATAAAATGCATATTTAACAATATAATAAGGAAAGAGGGTTAACTTATTTCGATATTGATTTTGTTTGATAAATTTGTGCGGAGTTAAAAGTTGCGAAACTAATTTTATATAAGTTTTCACAACACTGCTATTTTCAAAGCGGCGATTCAGAGATATGTTAGCTGAATACTCTAGGTTTACACGAAGAGAGGTTTTTTAAAGTGGAACGTCAAACCTGGACGAGAAAGATTTGAAATACATTTTCATAATGCCGTGCAGTAAAGATACATTGTGTTGATTTTCATATAATCACGTTCATTAGATTTGAGAAATTAGCTGCATTTTCTTCCATTTTGCATGTATTTACTTTGAAATATTTTAAAACCGAATTCGCGACGTTTTATCATATATTACTATCATGGTATTAAAATTCATATAAAATAAATGCTATAGTGCTTTTCCTTCCGTTTCCTTTTGTAATTGGTATTAATATCCACCTTAAATAAAGGAGACACAATCGAATTTTGATAGATACTATTTTAATATTACGAGATAATATCTCTAAAATAAAATATAATAAATATTTCAAGAGCTAGTGTGATGTGATAATATATAAAATTATTGCTGATTAAATATATTAATTATTATTCGGCACACTTTTTAACATACTGCTTTGTGAAAATCATGGTAAATTAAATCATTTATTCTTCTGGTCTCAAAGTTAATCTTATGAGCAAAGTAACTGCAAAATCATGATGAGTTTTAACGTCTATGTGAGATGATAAAAATGTACATTATATGTATATATATGTGGGTATTTGTGTATGTATATTCGAATGACGAGAATATGCATATATGATACTGACTAAACCACATTGACGAGAACGCGGTTTTGTTAGTCATATCTCCTAACTTATATTACTTGAGATTTCTAGGCAGATCGTGGTGGACATATCTCAACACAGCAATAAATTTTCTTTTCACAATGAAGTAATTGTTTCATGTACAAGTGTTTCATTTGATTAATCAAATATTTTCTTTATTCGTAATGTCACAGAACTTGGTGTCAGAAAATAATTTATTTTAAAACGGAACGTGAGACAATATTTGCGACAATGTTAAGAATACATAAACTTTGTACAATATTATCTTATTAAAATAAAATAAAACTTATAATATAAATAGCGATCATAAACCTGTTAAAATACATAAAAATAACATCCACAAATTTATTCGTGCTATACAACAGGAATCATTTTGTTATGAAAATGTTTACTGGTAACTACTTTCAATATTTTCTAGATGAAACATTAGTAACTTAATAATGTTCGAAGTATTAAAGGAAGAAAAAAGTGAGCATTTCATTCCATAATTAATGAACAAATTTTCATTTGTAACTTTCGGATAGCGTACGAATTAATTGGATCGCGTGATGGTTCGTAATCCACCGCGCCTCAGAAATGTCCGTCGAATATAGCCTTGCACTGTTGTCGGACTATGTTCTTTTTTTGAGTCATTGAACTGGTTATTCAAAAACCAGCAAAAATATACCAAATACATGCATATGACAAAAAACAACAGCTTATTCGCTTGCATTTAATAATCTCATCATAACGTATTTCATTGAAAACAAAAATTAAGTAGAAGACGTAAGAAAGATTGATGGCTAATGTGAACTTTTCAATAATATTAATATATACCTAGATTTTCTAAAAATTTTCTGTTCCCTTACTTATTGTATATTAAGTATCGTACTTATATTTCTTATATTATTTAAAATCGATGTCTAAATATCAAATCAAAATATCCTTCTTTTATGAATTATAGCCATTCAACAGACTCATTCATTCGGTGGAGAATATGCTAAAAAATCAAAACTGACAGCTTTTAATATTTCAAATGCAGAATTTAAAGTTAATGTCGCATAATAGCTAAAACTATTCACTACAACGAAATCACAAGATTAATAATTGAGACAATATGATGTACATATATATATATATATATATATATATATATAATACTCTCTGCTTGTAATAAAATATAATTCACCTTTACCCCTTATCCTTAAATTATAACGTTATCTAAATGAGTATTATTGTAATAATAGTATAAGAAGTATATACTGGGTTTTTACTCCCAGTTTCTTCCTTGTCTGGATGGATTCTACCTAATAAATCTAGGAAAATTTGCATTCTGAGTATTTCCTAGCATCTCATTTAACTTTTATGATGACATATAAGGTAAGTATTTAATTTATACTAAATTTTGTTGGGTACTTACACGGTGTTGAAAAATATAGTATTAAACAAAATTATGGTATAAGGTCTGTTTCAAAGAAGGGAAAAAAGGAGATTCTTCTGATTAAAAAGAATTAAAAAAAACATGTTTATTATTTATATTTATTCGAATAGATTAAAATCTGGATTATTACATTTATTTTTTCTTGAAGTAGTTCCTGCAGGATAGCATCCATTTTTTGTGATATAAAGCAGGAGATTTGATCATGTATTAACTCATAAAACATACTAAGAGGGCATAAGTTCAGAGACAAATCTCGGCACTTTAACAATAAATGTTATCTTTATTCTTTTCATTTATAATATATAGACAGTGTATATTTTATTAGGTCTGGAAATATAATTTTTTTCGCCATTTATGTAGACCTGAATTAACGCTAGTGACTCTAATCCGACGTGGCATTAACGTCAGTCTGTGTTCTCACTTGTCAACTTACATGTCAGAGTAGGTTAACTTATTAAAACTCGGCATCAGCAATAGTAGGTATCAAAAAGTTGATGTATGGCATGGTATTTTGTCATGGAAAGTAATATTCTTATATAAATATAATTGTAGTCCTATTTATATAGATCAAGTTTTATAGATGGTTCCATATATGAAGGAAGAATTTTTTCCTTCTCATGTTTTTTTCTTCTAGTTTTATCGATTTTTTTCTTCTAGTTTTATTTTTTTCTTCTAGAATTTTTTATTTTTTTCTTCTAGAATTTTTTATTTTTTTTTCTAGAATTTTTTTCTTCTAGTTTTATAGATGGTTCCATATATGAAGGAAGAATTTTTTCCTTCTCTTATATGAAGGAAGAATTTATATAGATCTAGTTTTATAGATGGTTCCATATATGAAGGAAGATTTTTTTCCTTGTCATGTTTTTGCAATTATTATTACCATTATAATTAATGTTCTTTTCGTGGTTCCATAACTAAAAATATAAGAACGGTTATAAAGTCACTCACACGACTGTCCGACTGTCCGTCTGTAATGTCCACACTAAATATACTTCTCCCCTCATCTTCACTATATCTGAAACTGTCATGGCTATAATTATAAAAAAAGGACGACGTGACGTGAAGTTTAACATACTTTATTTAATCGATCTTCAGTGATAATGAGTTCTTGAAGATATTTCAGAAAGTTTCGCACTAAGGTAGATCATCCACCAAATAAGTTCATTCAGAGTGAGTGTTAGCAATTTTAATATATTATTTAGGGTTATAAGGATAGGACTTGAAGCGATATAAAGGCGATTGAAAAAGTTTAAGAATCTTTAACAAAGCAAATAAAATACCAAAATACCCAAATTAAATGCGTAATTGAAAATGAGAGGTAATAGTAGTGTAATTGATATTGCCAATTATTTATTGATAAGCGTATATCATCACTTACTAGAAGTACTATATCCGGCTTAAAATCCAAATTAAAAGGAAACAAAAAATTGGTTACAAACATCTTAAATGAATGTATGTAATGCACCCAAAGGCCAGGAACCAAAAAATTGGTTACAAACGTCTTAAATGAATGTATGTAATGCACTAAGTAACAAAATTGACCTGAAATATTTTGTATACATACCAGGTGAAATTTTAGGTAAGAGTCATAGTAATCCTATATTAAAGTAGAATTATCATTATATGAAAGGATAGAAGGCAGAGAGACCGGTTTTTTTTTGGAATTATAGATATTCAGCAAATATGTTGGAAGAAGATTAAATTTTTAGAAACGTTTGAGAATGTGTACTTTTTCATGGTATACGAAAGGTAATAAATTTTTAAATAAAGACAAAATAACGCACTACAAACTGCAGATAGCAAACTTTATTACAAGTAGCGCGTTTTCGCCGCGTACAAAATCGAAATAAGACAGATAACATTGTAGCCGAGACCTGGACATGAAAATTTTGAGTAGGATGCATCGTTATTGACCATAAAGCGACGCCTCTCCGAGCAAAAACAATTGCTTGTAAATAAATGACAAGCTACGCAGCATGACAAGCACGTGATACCTGCATTACAAAAAGACGACTGTATATACGTATATGTATCTAAAATATATTGTAATATTTACAACACCCCCTCCCCCCGATCGACCCACATATTTATATTAACCAAATTTAAACGCGAAATTAATAATGACTACTCAGCAATTGGCAATTCCTTAAATACTTCTTTTGTCTAACTTTTTAGAATAGTATTACTATAGAGTTACATATAGTTTCGGGGAATAATTGCCGCCAAATATTTTTAACATATTTAAAAAACGAGGAGTTTCTCAATTCGACTGTATATTTTTGGGGTATATTACCTCATATCTCCGGCATTTATAAGCATATATAAATTAAAGATGGTGGTTCATCAATTCGTCTGCATATATGTAAAGAAAAATAAAAGCGCCGACATGGTACTGATTTTAAAAAATATAAAGCTGTGGCAGTGATTTGAAAATTTATCTGTCTTTGGAAACGATATTGTACCGAACAAGTTCCAACCAAGTCTCTTTTCTATATGGCAGCATGCAAGTGCAACTTATTTGATTTCAGTTATTGCAGAAAGTAACTGAGTATTCCTTTAAAATAAAGAATATTTTTATACATACACAGTATGTAAAGAAAATTAATATCGGTAGCATAAGAAAAAAAGACAGGATCTTTAAAAAACAGTTTCTCGATGTGTCATTTTTGTGTTAATCTGTTACATTCGCCAGTAACAGATTAACACCGCCCAAAATATTGTGTCAGAGCAAATTCGACAGTTAAATATCTGTTCGGGATCAATAAACCTTTAACAAGGTTTGGTTTTCTAGTAGGGATAGTACAGCTATTATAAGTAAGAATCAAATTATATTGAATTAATAGGTACAGTTTATTACTACGAAGGTCCAAATAATAGAGCTGTAGATAGATCGAAGAGCAAAAAACAGATGGCTGAAGTGTTAAAAAGAAACAAGCATCAAATTGTTTTACCGTGAACCATCCTATGTGCGGTTATCCAAGTTTATTGGAGATTTTTTTAAGAATATGTTCATCCAGTGCTTCGCACATTTTCAAGATATAATGTAAGATATAACCTTGAACCAGAATTATTGAAGAGACCGTAATTTCCTTCTTCATCTTACAAGAAGGAATACATAATAATTGCACAGATGAGTAGACCTTCACCTGTCTTTTGTAAATGTATTGTGCATTGCTTCGTTCTCTTTCTACTCTCAACAAAATTCAAGAAATATGAAAACTCTAAGTCCTTTTCATGCAATTTCGATATTTTCTTTCTTTCTTACTCGACAAAACTGAGTTGCTAACGAACCGTAAATTGAATACCACGTGATTAATTTATTTAGGTAAGGTATCATGAGTAGTAAAAATTCATGGACACCAACGAAAATGTTTAGCGTAACTAGGCATATTGTAACTATCAAATAACATATCTTGAAATACTGAGGTAAATTTATTTTCAATTATTTGTAGATAGTTATAGGTATAATTCATTCAATAGGTTTAAGGTAATGAAATTGAAAATAAAATTATCAGAGCTCTAATAAGTAATCTCTGTTAGTTTGTGACTGATAGTCGACCAACTTATGACATGTAGTTGGATCTGTAAAAAGTTACTTCACATTTTAAAGCTTATATTTCTTACATTTATGAAGGTTATACTAGACATTACATTCATATTTTTTATATGTTTACCTGGTGAGAAAAATTTGTGTGCATGCACGGAAACGTGTTTAACAAATTGTCTTTTTTTAAATTAATATTTAAACATTTCTATTTTAATAGTAAGAAATTAATATTTTAATAATTTAAATGATGCTAACGGCGATATTCCACGTTGATTTTAGAAAAGTAGACCAGGTAACTATACGGGAGTATTTAATTGTAAGTAGCCTTCGTATTTACAGTGGAATTTCTCAATTCCGTCATTACTTCAGATTTGTTACCACATAAATAGTAAAACATTAAAAATATGCATTAATGAAACTATTACGTAATTTGGATAAATCAGAAAGTTTTTGCAATGGAACAAGACTAATTGTGATAAGCCTGTGAATTAAAAAAATAAAAATAAAATTTATTATTGCTATAAAAATCAAAAAGGTATGTATCCTGAGACACGATAAAAGTTAACTCGGATGTACCATGCAGGGTACCCCCTGCATGATACATTTTTCAGTAACACCTTCATTTGCCATTACGGTATCAAAGCGTGGAAAAAAGATAATTCATTTTTTATGCACGGTGTACGGTAAGAGACATTTTTAGTGTAGGAGGCAAAGTATATTAATTATATTCACACTGTACGGCGGAAACTGGGTCAATGTTAATAAAATTATTTATAAATATTGCAAAAGAGAGTACTATTTTCCAACCCTGTTTTTCTATTTTTTTCGATTTATTATAAAACCAGTGATTGATATCTCAACGTACATCTATTGGAAAAAATCACAATAGATACGAGCTAAGCTCGGAAAACCTGGTATTCATTTTTGAATATAAAGGTAAAAAAACTATGTCATTACCTCTTTTTGCCAAGATAAAACCGGGAAGGGCAGTTGAGACCTAGGTTGTATTTATTTTATAGTTCTTGTTATTTCATAAAAGGTGACCAAACTATATCTAAAATTCGATCGTGCGCTACTCCTTAATTTATATTTTCTCGATATATCCGGTTTGTTCTTTAAAGCAAGTCAGATAATTATTCCAAAAAATCATCATTAAGTTTTGTGAAAATCACTTCGATATAATTTAAAAAAAAATTACATGCGAGTGCAGATCAGGAAAGAACATTTTTCTTTTTTTTTTATTTAAGGAAAGTCAAACTATATAACATTTTTGATATTTACAAACGTCACTCGCGATTTCATTTAGCAAAAATTCAATTTATTAAATCGTTTTACTTTTGGACGGATGTGTCAAGAAAAATGGAGCCGTCAAATTTAAAATATACCTTCACAAATTTTATACGTAAAAACTTTGTAATTTGCAGAGTACATTCTTTTAAAAAAATTTTTACGATGTCGTAGATGGCGCTTGTAATTAATCAAAACAGAGTTTAATATAAGTTTACTTCCAAATAAAGCCAGGCCAGTAAAAATTCTATTTAACTAAGGTAAATTTGTTAGGTAGTACTTTTATGATTTTTAGAGTAACTTACATGTTATTTCAGTAAATATACTTTATTAATATAATTTCTATATTTTTTATATGTACCGGCCTCGTTTGTCTAATGCCATTTCTACTCGACGCTGTTCGTAAGAACACCACCATGTCGACATTAACTCTTTGTTCTGTAGTGAATTTTGTGAAAACACTGATCCGAGTTTTTGTTTTTTCTAAAAACGATTTCAAATATTTGGACTACCGTAAACATAATAAATTATTACTAACGAACGAAAAGACAATTACAGGAAGGCCAACGACCTTGAGGCCCCTTTGTTCTGATCAGTGTTTAAAAATTACATGTATATTGCATGACTGATAATTTTGATTTCATGTTACTTTACTGTTGTCCTTTTATATGATTTTCTAGTTAATCAATAAGATAATATTTAATGATAGACTTTATACGTATACCTCACTAAACATTATAATCTGCTAATAATAATATTTTTAGAGCGGAGTTTTGACGATTAACCAACTAATTTTGTATGAGACTAAGTCTTAATTTATAACCGTTTTTCGATCATCATGATCATTAATGTTATCTATACGTATGATATTAAATTGCTCAAAACTTTTTTGTAACGTCAATAAAAATATTGAAAAATCTAAATAGCAAGTTTATAGTTTGATAGCAGTTAGTCAGAAAGTTATTTGGATATTAGTATATGGTTTTCAGCTTAATTGTTCATGTTAATTGAAAAAAAAAACGAAAACAGTTTCTATTATAATTGCACGACTTGACGAAATCGAATTAGCAAGTCGTTGAATCAAAATTGCAGGGAATGTGAAATTTACATATGTTGCTCAAGGTCAATATATAATATAAATGCCTTAAGTACAAAATAGGATTCAAACATCTGTATGATTTGTAAAATTCGACAGTTATTAACTTAATATAATAACGACAAAACAATAATTATGGTTCAAAAACTGGCAATTAGACTACTTATTATTAAAAAAAACATAAATTTTGTACTATAGGGTGTCATGTGATTGGAACAAAAAATATAAAAACACTTAAAAAAATGTAGGACGAAAGGTATGCTGCATAACACCTCGACCCACGACACCAGAAATAAAAACAAATGATTTAATCCGAATGGCGATGAAAAAAAAATTTAGACTATCTTTGCTATCAACAACTGTTGATAACAAAGATAGTCTAAAATTTATAAGATAAGATGGCCTAAATTTTGTTTGCTGCTATAAACTGCTACCTGATTGGTTGAAATTTTTTCCCCGCAAAGTTCAAACAAACTAAAAAAGTTTCTTTTACGGACCGTCCTATTGAATTTTAGATTTTCCTGATTAATTTTATTTTGATAACTATGCGTATTTCTTTTATTTTTATAATTATGGTTATCTTTTGTGTGACTTTGACTGGTATTTACTACAAATGAATTAATTTTTAAATTTTACATTATTTTGTCTTTCATTGCTTGTTTAACTCTTAACTGACGGCTCGTAGACCAAAGAATTAAACAAATAACATTTATTTAACATAATTATGACTCATCCCAATTCAAAACAGAATAAAATAATAAAATTCATCAGGTACTAGACACTAGATAATTTTTCAAATACATAAAAATTAATTGTTTGAAATTTTTTAATTGACCGTCAGTTACGCGTGGCGTAAACATATAATCTGCCTCGAATAAATGTATGAAATTAATATCCCAAAACAAATTACCAATTTATTTTTAATATAGCAGTTTGACACAATGTTTTATTCTGTTAATATAGTTCCACAAATATCAACACAAAGATTCAAAATGTGTGGGTATGTGGAAAATAATACTTAATATCATTATTTGTCAGGCTTTCAATAGCTCCATCGTTCTTATTTTTGCTTCCTCTACTCTGTCTAAGTGCTTTACTTCTAATACACATTCCTCTTTTGGGTATAAGTTGAAGTAGGTGCTAAGTGTGAAGAATAAGAAGGATGCTTAAGGGAAAGTTCATTATCAGCCTTAAAAACTTTACGACGAATGCAATCAACTAATGCTGCATCATAGTTATCATGGACTGGTACATGGACTGGACATGGCTATATCATCTTTCTCTGTTTCATTCATATTTTTATTTTTCGCTGTTACTCGTTTTTTACGATTATTTAGTATGTGAACATACTAACTAAACAATTGACGTAAATAGTCGTTTTTGGTATTTACGACATCTCTTGTGCAATATTTTGATTACCTAAAAAATTAGTGGAAATATTTGAACAAAAATTAATACGTCTTATAAGACGTATATTATTATATAGCAGAAAACAGGTATGAACATTCGAAACACTGTTATACTATTATGAAAAACAATCTTATTCTAATATTGCCAATCCAAATTTTGTTTTCCGGTTACCTTGTTATTGTGATAAAGATGTAAATTTATTCATTTGATTCAGTCCTTCTTTAAAGCACTTCTTACTTAATTTAACTTTTAAATCATTGAATTTCATTTATAATAACTGATTATTAACTTATTTAGAAAAACAAGTCAATAACAAAAAAAGAACAATCCTTGAACAGAAAATTCAATCGAACTTAAAATATCAATCGATCGATCAATGACTTATTTACCCTTCCCAGTCTATTTTGGATAAATATAATACAAACTCACTTATTATCGCTTATTGCAAACTTTTCAATTAGAGGAAATAAATAAAAATAGTGACCGAATTAAATTATATGAATGATTGAATGTAATGTTTTACTCGTAGCGAACGAAACCGACTGAATCCAATTAATGATGGTCCAGCATGCAATCGAACTGTCCAATATAGCGGTTATTTAGTCTTATTTTCCTCTCAATAGCTCGAAGCTTTATTAATGTACTGTCTTATTTTTATTTGGAACGAGAAGGGATTTTTTTTACTAAAAAAAAGGAGTTTATCAATTTCTAGCTTTTTTATCAACATCTGAATCATTATTTGTTTTCATATAATAGGGAAGTTGATTATTCATTAAAAGAGACGCGAACAAATTCAGAATACTAATTAATTGAATTATTATTCTGGCTTTGTTTTTACCAAACCTACAGAAATAAATAGAATTATTCCTTTTTTAACATAGGGAAAGATTTTCTTAATAAATAAAAAAATGGAAAGCAGTATTTCGCTTTATACTCCACCGTTCTAATTGATTTTTGAAACTAAAGTTTATAAAACCACAGCTAATTTTGGTTAGTATATAAAATAAATATTGTTAAAGATTTTTTTGCATAAATTATGTTCAATAGTCAACATAAAGCAGATAAGAAGGCTATAAGGAGAATTATAACTTTGCAAGTGCAATAATTCAATAACTCACTACAATGAGCTTGTCCAAAGCTCACTTTAGTTTTTTAAGTAGCATCTACAGCATTCTGTAGTCTAAAGAACTTGATAATATTGTGAATATTTGCCGTTAATTTTGTAAAAATTCATTAAAATTTAATTTTTTGCAACTAAATGAAACTACGTGATGTGGTATTACGTTGCAGTTCGATTATATGAAAATTAAAATAAATGTTTAAATGGAGATGCGAGTATGAAGAAATATATAAAAGCACCTGTAATTAGGCAAATACCTACTGAGCACATAGATACAAAACTACTCATTCTTAAATAAAAAATTAGTGTATATAGTAATGAAGTAGGAAAGGCTTTAGTGCAATATTTAAGGATCTTTGTAGTGATTTGGATGTCATTGCATATTACAAGGTTTACGCTTCATTGGTAGAAATTATGTGAATAATCCTGATAACATCAAAGATACGTGCAAAAAGGAAATCGTTGTAATAACTTAAAAAGTATCATTCGCGATAGTAATATTAAAACGCACATACTATATAGCACATAATAGGCATTGGTATATTGATGAAGGCATAAATCTATTTATAAATGCAAAAGTGTACATTATTCATGATATCAAGTACTCTGCTAAACTGAACCAAAAAAATTATAGAAATAAATATGAAATGATAGTTGGCACCACGGACGTGAAATTTTTGATTTAAAGGTAATGGAAATAAATATGTTCAACAGACGAGGAGTTCTTAATAATAGAGGTATAAGCTAGTTAGGCATGTGGAATACCAGCGAATACTCCACACGATATAATTGCGGTTTTATTTACCAATTTGTAAATTTTTATCCCCGTGGCGTAAAACCTCAGTTAAAATGAAGAATGAGCTGCATTCATGAGACCAACCATAGCCGGTTGATGGAAGGAGCTATCCGTAATCAACTTGAACTAATTCGTTTATGCGCATACATGTGAAAGAAATTGAAGGCAAGGCCGGTATAATAATACTCATTCTCTCACACTCTCTTTCCCTTGACAAACTTTTCTGTAGTTATGTATGGCTCAATAAAAGAATTTAATGGATCAAGTGAATACGGGTTAATCAAATAATTATGAAGATAAGAAAATAATCTCATATCTTAATCTTTTCAGAAAATAATTCCAACGTAACATATGAACTTAATATAGCACTTATCTTTCTAAAGACGTTAACTCCAGCATCACAAAATCAATTTGGATCCATGTAATAAAATCTTGAACTAATCTTGGTGAAAACTTTAACAAAATTTGCAGTATGAAAATTGATACATTCACTAAGGATATGTTGAGATAAGTCAAACTAAAAGCAAAAAAATTATTTCCGAAATAAAGATTATCTCCGCGAACAGCATCGGTATTATTTTGACTTTAATCATTTTTCCTTTCAACCGTATGACAGTGAGACGTTTAATAAAAACTGTCATGTGAATCAGTATAGAATTTAACGTATTTGAGTAACATTTGTTTCATTAACAGGATAAGTGTGAAGAGATGCGCTGTGAGAAGGTTTTTCTTGGACCGCTGACGTTATTTCCGGAAAATTATTACGTCATAGATTCAAGCATGAATTATTACCAACAAAGGAAACTTTCAAACCGTTATTTGTTCGAAATGTAACACAGAAGTAGGAATCAACAGGTTTGATAGTTATCAAACCTGCGATTCATTGAATATGTTTTTAAAGTATTTTATCTAAACTCGAATTTAATAAAAGATCCACTACTTGGCCAATTGAGCAAAAAAGGAAATATTCTATTAATCAAGAATATCTGAACACCATATTTTACTAGAAATGAACAAAAATAACATTTCTATAAATAAAAAAATGGACCTGTTATTCCATATGAATATATAAAACTATTTGAAATATGTTTTTAGGTTTTGAATTTCTACTGTGACATTTCTATTAATAATACAGAAATACACATTTTTATTTTTGAAAATGTTTTATTCGGGTAATCTATAAATTACGTTTACGTTATCACCTTATTATGTATTGTATTCATTTGACTTACTGTGTCACGTTTTGTTCAATTACCAATTATGGTTTGTTCATTTACACTACTCAAAAACGAGTAAATGGCAGAGCATGATTTTAAATTTCCCTTATAGATTTAACATAAATTAAAAGTAAAAATTGTTGCGCGGTATTAAACATAATGTCTAAATACGTCAACTCACCCTGGCAAACCAAAGTTTTACTATAAAATTATATTTTGTTATGTATGACTGGAAATATTTTAGTATTACATATTTTTAAGGTTCTGTACCTCAAAAGGAAAAACGGAATCCTTGTAATATACATCCCAATTACGTTTATCCACCTGCCACAGAAATTCCTCTCCAAAACCACTTAGCATAAAAATTTAAATTTAAGAGTAATGAATGTTATCGGTCTAATAAAATATTTTCACAGTTTATACTCAAACAAATTTGTACTCAAATTTCC
This sequence comes from Druceiella hillmani, assembly GCA_039881145.1. Lineage (NCBI taxonomy): Eukaryota > Metazoa > Arthropoda > Insecta > Lepidoptera > Hepialidae > Druceiella > Druceiella hillmani. The sequence goes on from JAYKKI010000059.1 coordinate 8,669,434, forward strand.
GGGAGATAGGAGAGGGAAAATTTAATACAATTTTTTTTAAAATTACATATAGGTATAGTAGTAATATTAGGTGATAATAATAATATATAATAATACAATATATTAAGTTTTATACAGGTATGGAAAATATTATTTAGAAACCTACGCAAAAATTGTGGGAAAATTATAATTAGAATTCCAGTTGATATAGTTTCTGAGACATTAACGATATTCTATACATCACCCCTATTTAATGTAAAATATACTTATTATGTCATAAAATCAATATCAGTGATGATAGATGATAAAAGTAACTTCACTTTAAATGAGGTACCGATCCATGAATACGCGAGCAAGATTCACATTTGACCGTTTCTTTGTTGTTTTATATTTTACATTGAACTTCAAATACGTAATAAAATTAGATGAAATATAATTTTAAATCACATTTCCTTTAATGGAAATAAGTGACTAAATTGACTACCTCTTAGTAGTGTTATGAAGATAGCCATCAAAGTTCATGATCTCAAATTTTTTTTCAAAAAATTCTTTTGGCATTCTATCTATGTAATATGACATTCACGTATTTTATAATTATAACTGTATAGTTATTTTATTTCTGTAACAGAATAAAAGATAAAAAACATTTTTTTTGACAAAAAACACAAACACAAAAGTAAAAAGAATATAACGAAGGCACAAACACAAAGATATAAACAGAAAGATACATCAGTCCAAAAATGAATCAAAATTTATTAAATATGAGCAATAAAATACTGGCCAACTTATATATATATATATATATATATATATATATATATATATATATAATTCATGCACATGACTAAATATACTCGAACGTTTAAATAATGCAAGATGTTTTAAATATTCAGATAGTAAATTATGAAAAATAATGGAAATATAGTAGTTTTTTTCGAAATATCATCGTCCAAACGACATTGCTCCATCAAAAATGATTATTTAAAACGTCTTTCCAGTTTTCTTTAGCGTGCCTAGAGAAAAGTGCACCCTTACCGCCTTGAACCTACCTAAAAAGTTGCCACATGAAAACAAGTAGTATGTTCTCTACGCCGTAATTCCGGTTACTAAGAGGAGTTTGATTTCACAAGATGAAACTTGCTCACATCAGCGGGGACCCGGGTTCGATTCCCGGTCGCTCGTCGAGCGGAGCTGGGCTGATGTTCTGGTTGGCTGTAAGAGATTACTCTCGTAGGAATAAGTCCGCCATATGTATCAATTAGATACATTAAAGTACAGAAATAAATAAATATAATTAAAACTCAATAATGTTAAAAAAATTAAGTTTTGTGTATTCTGTTGTTATAGTTAGGAAAGCATTCAATTATAATCCTTTTTTTATCTAACTTCTCGAATTTCTCAATTCTTTACCTGTTCTCATCTTCTGTTACCCAAATAAAAATATTAATATTGAAAAGAGTTGTGAGACTTAGTAATTTAAAATATATATTTAATATAAGAGTTTTAAAATATATATATAATATAAGGATTTTAAAAAAATATCCTAAAAAGTTAGAATATCCAGTGTAGTAATGTAATAGATCAATTTAACTAGAAAACTTTCACCTTATACAAATTAAATAAGGAAACTTTGCGTTATAAAGGAAACGACGAAACAAATGTTAGGGTATAAACGTAAGAAAACACCCACTCTACGTGAATACTATTTTAGGATTTTCTGTTTGTGTGGCTCAGAAAGCAGTTAATAAAAGATAAAATGTTCAACAGTTCAACTTTGTTTATTCGACTGCCAACGGCCTTTGACATTTTCCGTGGGGTTAAATACGAAGGATAAAAGCAAGATGGATAAAATAATTAAATTGCATTGCAGATGTTCGCTTCTCACCAAAACGAAAACTTGACCCTCTAAATAAACAAGTAATAAGTCAAGTTGACAACTGTTACATTCAGCAGTGTCAACAGAAGAAGTTCCCTTCGTTGTTTGAAAGTTTGAAATTATGTCTGATGTTGAAGTTGGTTTTAATGTGAGATTAACTTTTCCTTCTTTATTCCATATGTCTATTGCAGTTTAAATATAAATAGAAGCAAGAATTTTGGGAAATATTATTAGTCACTATTATTTTTGTCTAAGCGTAATTCAGACAGTCACTTAGAGACGTCCAATTAAAATATTTAGTGTTATTTGGATTTTAAATTAACTGTACTTGGTAAATATTTATTCTTCTTTATCTCTGTGCTGCGTTTTAGTTCTCTTTTCTGGTTATTTATTCGTGGTTATTACAATCTTATAGGATGTAGTTTTGATATTATCAAAAATAATACAACATTAAAGCAAAAAAAAATTGGGACTTGATTGATAATAATAGTTTACACTGAATATATTAATAGGAACTTAAAGATTAAAAAAAGGGATTGTGTAAATAAATATAAATTAGCTGATTCGAAATTCTCAAAATTGCAATGCCGTTAAATGGCACAAGGTTTGTGGTTAATATGTTCATACTAGCTTTGAAAATATGGACGTATTTTAAAGATTAATCGTGCAGCTACAGAAGGTGCTGAAATTAGGCAAAGCATCATATTTTATTTCTCTGGAAGAAAGAAAGATATTTTGACCATAAGGACAGTTTCAAGCTCTATAGTCTTAGGTATATCAAATAGCATTAAAAACTGAAGAAAAAACAGACTTTTTTTTAAATTTAATAACTTTGTAATTTTTTGTGACCTATTGTTTTTTTCAATATATAAACATACCTGGTACAATGTGGATTCAAAACGTTAATTTAAAAATAAAAACTCAGTCAAAAATTTGTTCATTCGGATATCACAAATGAATACATGTTTTATCTTTACTTAAAACACGTCCGTTTAATTTTATTAATTTGCTGTATGTGAAAATGCTGAAATATAGACTCATACTGGATAGGAAAGATGGATTTTAATTGAAATCTTTAGAACCCAGATAGAAAATATATTTGAAGAAAACTTAGTTGATCCACAAAAATTGCCCTTCCCTCATATCATATTAATCAGGGTTGATGAGCAAATTTGTGAAGACTACCGAAAAACTATTTAAGTTATTGCTAAGTGGAAAACATGCTGACAAATATTTGAAAATTAGGAGTCAAATTCACTTTCTCAAATCATACTTGAGTGACTTTCCGGAAAGTCCTAGAGGCAGTATTGTTTTTTTATGCACCTTCTATCTTTACTTGCTAACGCACTGCTACTTCGTACTGGCTGGAAGTATATTTGATTAGGTATCTCAATATGTAACCTGAAATATTGCTGAGTGGAAACTTAAGCTATTCAAATAACCTTAACCAACCCCTAAAATATAATTGAGTATTCCAAATATTCCAATATTTAGAGACAGTTTCTTCAATATCGCAAAATGTCACTAAATTTGGTGTTTACTTCCTGGCAAAATGAATTAATCTCAAAAACGCTGTATTTATTATAGATACGTCCTAAATTTCTGGACGGTTGCTACATTTCTTCCATCTATTCTTGTCTCAAAAATTGCGTTTTAATAAATCGGGATAAATATATGTCCTTTGAAAACCACGTTACTTTGCAAAACCTTTAACATTATTTGAATCTCATTTTATATTATTTTCAATCCTTTCCATGCACTTACTTTTCTCCAATGAATTAAATTAAATATTTAAAAAAATACATTAATATATTTAAACCTGAGGACCGAAATTGCGAAAAAATATCACCTATTTACACCTATAACTTTAAACGCATAATTAAAGTGGTAATATTAAATGAGTATGTAATTTAATTGGGTGAAAAGTATCCTTCATATTGAGTATTTGAAAAAAATACATTAAACGTCCTTGAAAACAAGTTAACTATTATAAATTTAGGATGAATTAAAATCAAAATTGACTAATTTTTAGGTCCCATGTGGATACAAAGACTCATTTCAATATTCCATTCTTCAGAACGGGAACGGTGAAATGGTGAAATGGTTTTAGCTGTTCGGAGATTAATTTACAGAGATTTTAACGAGTTGTCTAATTGTAAGGTCGTATTAGAATGTCAGAGTGGCTCCTATAATTACTCACATTGAACGATAGGCGTAAAAGTAAAATATGGAACTTCTGATTCTATTTTTTAACAGGAATTTCTGATTCTATTTTTTTAAACTGCCCTGTATTATTTATACTTATTTACACTTAAATTGTTCACTTACTATAGTTTCTTAAATTTTATTCAATAATAAATTTCAACTCATTTCCAAGGGAAAACAACTAATACATATCACTATGAACTAAAAGGAATTACTATCTGCGTATTAATATATTTTTTTGTGATTTTAGTTGTTAGCAGTATATTTTATTTTTAGGTCGTTAGCAGTATATTACATTTTGATTGATTTTTAGGTCGTTAGTAGTTTATTAAATTTCAACTGATTTCCAATGGAAAACAACTAATACATATCACTACGGACTAAAAGGAATTACTATCTGCGTATTTAAAATAACCATAAATGCCAACATATATAAACACAGATATAGACAGCGCAGACGCATTAGTCATATTACCATGACTTACAACTAAGGAACAATTATACATAAATAAAACTGCTGGGTCAGCATAACACTCATTCAGTTCCCACTTGGAGCAGCTATTCCAGCTTTTTAACCTAAACAGCTTTTATTAACTTATTCCAGTTTTGCAGTGGCAAGTTGCCTTAATTGCTACTCGTAAGTGCCTGAATTGAAACCAATTTAGGTATTTATCAAAACACTGATTTCAATATTTAATTGGCTCAGACGGTAGGATTAAATAGTTAGAAAAGTGTTTGCATTTAATTATGTATAATAATTAAACTTAGGTCTTGTTGGTTTAAGAGCAGTTCCGAATCAAAATAAATATAATACGGGTATCGAACCCGATAGACAATGACTAAATACGACAAAGAGAAACTAAAGATAAGTAAAACTTTTCACTTTCCATCCGTTTTTCTACTATTCTTTTCTATTGATTGTAATTATGTTCTATTATAGAATTGGAATTATTACATAAAGCTTCGAAATGAGTAAATATTTTCTTAATTTACAATCGTATCACATTTTTTTAAAATAAAAGGGAAATTATTACAATTAAAACATTGAATATAATACGAGTGGAAAGGGTGAATAAAATAAAGTTTTTTATATTTTTAAATATTTTTAAATAAAGTTTTAATTACAAGTTAATCATCAGGTAAAAGGGGGGCGATAATCGGGCAATTTAGCGATTTGGTTGTAAAAAGACTGGTGTACGTGAATAATAAGGAAAAACAAGCCATTTTAAATACATGTCATGAGTACAAAACCTTTTTTTCCAGTTCTATCCCCTAGTCCTATAGTGCTATTGATTGAAAATAAATAAAAATCTTTAGTTCTTTTTATATTTAAAATCGTTGTACGGAATGAAATAGACCTTTCTCAAGAAATTATTTAATTTTTTCTTGAAATGTGAAAAATCTCTCTAATTCTTCTTCCTATTTGTTAGTCTATAATCATTTACAACACAGTTATTCGTCGCCATAAAAAACTAATTTTTATTTTGTTTGCTCGTAACTCGTAATAAATGTAAGGGCGATATCGAAATTTAAAAATACCTCTTTGACAAATGATTTATGTTTTCTATTTCCTTACATTTTCAGAAGCAATATCCATTTAAAAATTATGTTTACATTTTCATATCTCTCATCTTTTGTAAAATATAGCTTCACCTATTGAAAAACGGTTTAATTAATAAGGTCTTTAGTCTTTTGTTTCAAATTCTCGTGTAAAATCATTTTATTCATGTGTTTCAAATAATCAAATTTGCAGTAATGCATAAAAAATTAAATTGCAGTTTTAAAATGATGGAAGTAAATTCGTTTAAATAGATAATGTCTTATTATCTTACCTATAAATTTAATGAAACTTATATTAAGTGGATAAAATATCACAAAGTCTTGTTAAAAGTAAGAAATTTCCTACGTTTCCTGTGATAATTTCATTTAGTCAAGCTATTTCTGTTTCCCTAACCAAATCCCGTACGTGGCTAAAACTGTACGGTTGGCCATTTGTATGCGAAAGTTCCATTTCTTTTTTGCCATTTTAATCGCGACTTGACGTTAAGTAGGCATTTCTGGAAAACGACAATTAGTCGAATAGTCACCGTTCGTATTGGGCATTAAATAACAATTGCTTTGTTTTATTTTGGAAGTTGTTGCTTTGATTTAATAGCCTCGTGATTGGTAATTTCCCCTTTTAATAAGTGGATTTCTCTGAATATTGCAAAAGAATACCATTGTGGACCAAATTAAGAAATTGTGATTATTTACGTCTCCACTAATATTTACAAATATACATTTAAAAATGTATGCAAAAAATTTACAAAATGTAACTTTTAAAACATCAGAAAATGAATTATACAATTTGACTATAGATCGTGATTGGTTGTTCAAATTGGAAGAAAAGGAAAGCTGAATTTATTCGTAAGAAAAATTTTAAATAAATATTGTTAATAAAATAAAATGTTTACATTACGCAATTTGTTTAAACAAAGTAAAATATTGAGACTTTGTATAAAATTATAATGATTTTAAAACATACATGGTTGAAAAATAGGAAGCCAGGTACTAAGGGTTTACAATTCATCTATAAATACAAATTTATTCAAAAATCCTTTAATATACTCTTTAGGCTCTACAATAAAGTTGCATTTGAACTAAAGTGACAAGGTACTAAAGTGACAATGTACTAAAGTGACAAGGTACTAAAGTCACAAGGTACTCTCTTTGATCCATAAAGAAGCTTATAGATTTAAGTGCTTTAAGGATTTTGTAAACGAATATTATAGCGTGTACTTGATTTATATGAAATGTAGAGATCCAGATAACTTAATGAATCGGTACTGTGACATGCACTCATGCATAAAATCCACACGACATCAAGAAAGAGACGGCGACACACAAAACTCGAGACAGCGTTGTGACGGAGAATAATAATCGATTAGCAAGAGAGAGTGCACTGCAAGTCTACAATAGATAGACCCGCGCTTAGTCTGTTCTTTTCCAAGATGAGCAGATGGCGCAGGATGTGGAGTTCCGGCGCGTCACACTGGATGATAGCATGCTTTACCCTCGCCCCTCGTGCGTCATATTAGATTGTTACATAGCGCGGCGCTCGGGGGTAGACATCATTTACCGTGTAGTGAATTCGTCCTTATATCAATTGTCTCGAGGTCTTTTATCTGATTATATTTACAGAAATTGTCTAAATTAATGACAACATTAAGTAGTAATCATTGTGGTTTTATTAGATTCCAGCATTTATGGGACGTACCGCTGAGGGAAAAAAATTACATACTTGGTCACCTCTTGAGGGTTTAATTATAGTATGTGGTGTCCATTGGTTTGCAGTATAAATAGTTCACATGAAGTTCTTTTAGTTTTTGTTATATGGGTGTAATTATATTCCAATGTTGAATAAAATTAAATAAAATCCAATGTTGAAAAAAAAAAATTAACAATATAATACCGATGTTTGTTGCGCAATATATAACTTAAAATAGTTGCCAAGGCTCCTGGTATTCGCAACATATTTAGACATAATAATTACAAATGAGATATAAGTTCTTATGATTGCAGTCTGGAAATATTTTCCCATATATGTCAAACTTTTTGTTTATTGATTTGTGTAATTGGATAATTTTATTATAAATTGTTATAATGCTTATAATATATCAGGCTAATATCATATTTTAAGAAAAGTCGTACATTATAACAATAGCCATTCTTTTGCTTTTTAATGATTCCAATTTTCGATAAATATATATATTTATTGATTGAATGTGATGAATTACACAAGTCATTTTTGAAGTCTATATTAATCAAATGTTTATATTGGTACAAAGAGGCGAAAGCCAAACCAAAGAATTGACTTTCGTAAATAGACAATGGTAATAACCCAAACAAAAATGTTGAAGTTCTGAGAGAGATTAAATTCATATTTCAATGTATAACGTTTCAACAAAATTTTAAATATAATTGGATAATAGCTTTTCTACTTAGTTCTTAAGGTTTTCGTTATGTATCAAATTACCTAATTTCTTTAAATATGTAAGTTGAGTTTTATAAATTAAAGTGTTTTAGAATTAATCTGGTGGAATAACTTTTGAGAGTTTGGCACATAATGCTGGTAAGTTAAATTAATATATCCAGGTAAATACGTTTATAATTTATTGTTCATATTAATTGACTACAATAAATTTAAAAATATTTCTGTTTTCAATTTGTAGTAAATAGATGTGCTGTAACGAGTCCATAACGTACGAAAGCTTTATTAAATGCATTCAGCAAAACTAATGTTTGCTTATTTCGAACAACATTTTTTGAAAATGTATTCGGTTAGACTTTATTAGATAAGAAATTATTCTTCTTTTTTAATTAGCCAGTATCATGAAATGTATAATAAAATATTAATTATACATTTAAGGTTTATTTTAAATTCGTAGTTGCCTATTCGCCGCGGTCAATAAACTCAAACAGTAAGCAAGAAAACGTTAGAAAAGGGTTTTCGAGGTCAAAACACTTTCAACATCCGTTGCTCCCTTTTATTATTCGTCTGTTCGTAGACTATTTTAGGAATTGTTAAACACTTCCATTATATTTTTATCTTGATAATTTTTATGTGGGTGAAAAATATTTATACCAGTAATAGGAGTAGCTCTGGAATGAATTGGCAAAAGTTGTGAGTAAATATATATGAACTTGAAAGAACCTAGAAAGCTTGAGAACTCGAACTAAAAGAGTTGGGTTGGGTTAACCATTTATCCTGTGTAAAATTTCTGTTAAACTGTTTACAAATATACTATCTACCCTACAAAGTATTTGTAGTAAACTATTTACAAATATGAATTTTTCATGATGGAGATATTGCCTAGTATATTATTCATTGGAGCGAAGATACGGTACATATTTAAAAATAATGGAAATGTAGAATCATCAATTTAGTTTTCCTCGAAATTCTACGTAGGTTTTTTAAACGTATTTTTTTTTAATTAAAAGCTGAATTCGGAAATAAGACGGCAGAGATTATACGTTTTTGCAAATTATATCACTAAAGAAATATTATCTAAAATGAAAAAAAAAATGTTTTTCTTAGTAACGATACCCTGCCCAAGGAATTGGAAAAGTCTTCGAGTACCCAATTTGCACCCAAAATTAACCCCCAGGCCCCCATATAAAATTTCAGTGTTAATATTTTTAATTTTTAATCGTTGACATATGTGGGAGTTAATATATTTTAATAATATGTCAAATTTAAAGTTTGTGTGTACATATTATGAGAAAAATGTTTCCGAGAGAACGTGGGGAGTTAATTTTTAATTTTTTTTTTAAAAATTTATTCGATTACGTATTCTGTATTATCGCGCTATTTCACAATATTAATCGTGAAATGAATATTAATCTACATATTTTTTACAATTTATACTTTCGTTAAGTTTTAATATGTACAAAGCAAATTTAACGAGGACTTAGTGCAATTGCAACCAAGTAGTAATAATTATATATTTTACGATAATCATTAGTTAGTTATTCTTTGTATATGTCTTGAGCATCTTAAGGAACATTAATTTTTGCTGTTATGAGACTTTCTTCTGTCCCACTTTCTATGGTATTCTACAATAATATCATTGTTTTATTTTTATATCAGTGTATCAGAACATAATTTCTCGTAAACCGGGTAACTAAGAAAAATTAAATTTTAACTATGTATTAAGGGCAATACACCCAATATAAAAAATTTAATAAAATATTTTTGAAGAAAACACATTTTATACAAAGTTCAATTTAATTATTTTTTAACGTCATAACAAAATATAAGTGTAAATTATAAGGTGCGGTGTTTTTAATTTCTGCGTTTTTAATTCATGAGTTTTACCATTCCGGCACTAGATCATTCATTTTAGGACCGCCTTTTAAAATTTTAAGCGGAAACTAATTGGTATAAAGAATATCTATAAACATTTTAAGTTACAAAAAAAAGTACAGTATCCCAAAAAAAATTTTTTCTAGCATTGCACGTAAGGTATTTGAGGAATATTTTTTGAAAACATCCACAAAGATATGTCCCCTTCTGTTTCCGAAACTGCTAAGTCAAAATTATGTAAATAATAATGTTAATAGAAATTTACTCAAATTTTATTAGAAAACTATAGCAATGATTTTAAATCGCATAGTTTCTGAGATTATTTATCATAGTTGTCTTAATTAAAAAAAATTTTGAAAAAATTCTCGACTATAAAAATATTGATTGCAAAAAATTATAAAATTCGTTTTTTTATTATTCAGAGGAATTTAATAATATAAAGTTTATTTTAACTGTAAAATTCATAAAAAAATAATAAATATAAGTGTCCTTAAATTAAATTATGTATGTTTTGTATATATTAAGACTTTTATGTTGCATTTATGCAAAATGTCCTTTTAATAATTGAAAGGTGTATTTATCATAAAGATTGTAATGTAATTAATTATACATATATTTTTATTGTCCTTTAGTACACGAGATTTCCAATATAAAAATATACTTAAATGAAATGTACATATTATTTCGATATAAACAAGAATAGAAAAGAACTTCAAGGAAAATCAAAGTATGCAACAGTGGACACTAATTAAAACAGGAAAACAATTTCACATATTTGGTAATCGGTTTAACTACATATTCACGCAGATAATGGAAATAATCATAACAAAGGCATAGGAAACAAAAATCTTTCTAATATATTTAATAAACCTTCATCGAGACTCAAAGATCCTGGGCACATCACCGCGCCAGCGCAATTTGCATCACCTTTATCCCTCTGTAATAAAAAAACTCATTTCCGCAAATAAGTGGCTGCGAACCCAATGAGCGACGATACCGTAAATATCGTTTAACGGTCCGAGTACCTCAAATTATAAATTAAAATTAAAGGGACGCCGGAAGCGGCTTAGATACAAAAAATAAAAACCATTAAATAAACAAATCAATGATTCGACGGCAGACTCCGGTCTCAGTTAACCCTTTATAGTAAACATTTTAGTGAAGTTTTTTAAAGACTTTATTTAGGTTTACTGTGTAAAATACAAAAACGAAACACTTGTTTTATCATTATTGTGTACCTTAAAAGAAAAAAAATAGAACCTTTACAGGATAACTTTTTTGTCCGTCTATCGGTCTGCCAAGACCTTTTTCTCAAAAACTCGTAGAGGTATCGGGTTCAAATTAACACGAAATAGTTTAATCTATGGTCCTTGAAACTGTAAAAATCAAGCTTTTAAGTCCATGCAATCAAGAACAAACCTATAAATACGACCATTTACACTGCATATTTAGGCACTCGCAAATAAATCAAAATTTATGGGCTACTTTCCGTTAGCAAGAAACAATGGATCACTGCCCAAGTAAAGGGGAAAATCCGAAAATCATTAATTTAAAATTAAATCACATAAAAATATCTTAATATGTGCCTGTGACAGATACAGTAACTTTTTGAAAACAAAAATACGTTGAAAAACGTATTTCTTTTCGCTTTGTTTAGATCAACAAGTCTGAATACGTAAAGAAGGTGTGGATGTTTGGATAGGTATTTAATTGTTTCCTTCGCATATTACACAATGTAAGGGTTCATAAATGGGTAGTGGGTGAGTTTGAACGGAAAATTCTCCAGTCCTCGATTAGTCGGCGGCTACTATTTAAGGGTGTTCAGAAATTTACGAAAGGGAAAAAATCTTGTTACCCAAATTGTCAGTCATTTAGAGATAGTGAACCAGTTTATGTGTCATTTTTAACAATGGATTTTTTTTAAGTAAAAACTTCTCTGGGTGCAACTGCATCCTTTTTCTGAACAGTGAAGGAAACTGTGTCGTCACGTTCGGGTCGGTGATGCATTAAGCTCGTGTTGGTGACGCTGAATCTGGGAAAACTTGGCTTTCTTCGGCATTGGCCACGTGAACTACTTTTTAGGCGCACCATATGCACTTATCAAATTAACTAATTAAATGCACTATGCGCATTTTTTCATATTTTTAATTAAATTTGACTGTAAAGCGTTTTTAAAAAATTTCATTTTCTATAAACCTATTGTTTCATTCTTACGGGTAAACTCGGCTCACTTCGGCATCGGTCAAGCGAGTTAACACGAAGTGCATCATTTCAATGACGAATGATGAACGAAGTGTATGTTTTTTACATAATCAGTGTATTATTTAAAGTGTATACAGTTAGCTTTTAATATTTTATTTGAGAGTAGTTTAACATAATAGGCGCATCTGTTTATTTTATAATGGTAATGTTGCATTGTTCCTGATTTGCCGAACTGATATCACAATACTGATAGAAGTTTTCACTTCTATCTTGTGGTCATAAGCACACACCAGAAGTTTTTTTATTTGATTTAAGGTTCCTTGCGTATTTCGTTTTATTGATTTAAGGTTCCTTGAGTCCTTGCGTATTTCATTTTATTGATTTAAGGTTATTTGATTTAAGGTTCCTTGCGTATTTCGTTATTATAAGTTTTATGTTCTAGGTATTAAAGGTCGTTAAAAAAATATTCGTCTTTAATCAAAATATGCGTTCATTAAGATTGTAATAAATCCATTTATATTAATTATTGACAAGTAATTGACAATAAAAAGTAATATTCATGTGAAAGAGATATCTACGTAATATCTAGACTTATTATTTTTTTTCTTAGTATTCCGTAGTATGTTTATTACACGCGATGATTTCTTCCTAGTTCATGAAGTTTAAATATATACGTAATTTAGAAAAAAAGAGAAACTGCAAATTATTTTTTTTTAAATAATAGTTATTTTTTAATATGGTGCTATAAATTTGTAAATAAATAAATTTTGGGGTAACGGAATGAATTTTAGGGCATTTTCGTCCTTATTATAGAGCAGCTACAAACATTTATATATTTATTAAGATATGCACAAATCAAAGTCTTGATTACATTAGCGAAAAAAGATGAAAGCGCATATATGTATGTATTGAACTCTGTATCAGTTTCAACTGAAAGGGAGTGTTATCTATATGTTTATCGTTCTATATTCATATGTGCATACCAGATTACTTTTTAATTGTATTTAAAATCGGGGAAGTGTATTTAGGTGACAGCCAATTTTCTATTGGTATTTTTTGTTTTTTTCTGTAAAATATTATAATATTAAACTAGTGAATAGTCAAAGTAAATAAGATGCTAAATCAAAAATAAATAAAAAAAATATTTTGGCAATAAACTTCGACAATGATTTTCAGAACCTATTTAATCATTGTATTAACAACTTGATCACATATTTCAAAACGTATATAATTTTGCCTTAGTTGCAGTTTTTTACTTTGCTAACAATAATTTTGAGACATTTCGTTATTAGCATATCCAAATTTAGCGAGTCTCCCGCTTTATGTAGGATCAAAACGAAGCCTTGAAAATTTCCTTAAAGAATACACTAAACTTACAGAACTCACCACAATCGTAAAATAAACATATTATAGTGCAAATCTTCTAGAAAAGTAAATTCTAAAAGGACTTATGTGACCAACATCCTATCAGCTACCTTATAAATAAGCTACGCTATCTCAGCTAATTGATTTTATATTTAAACTGTTCAAACAGTATATAAAGAAACGTTTCAAATTCCACACCTTTGGCACTGAGGTAATGAATCAACTGCCTTTCTTACCAAGTAAGAATTTTATTTCCTTATTACTTTCAATATTTCCAAAACTATGATTATAACATAATATTTGTCATAAGTTGTCATTTTGAATCCTTTATATAAAGGTTATTCTAATCTTAAGATAACAACTGACAACATTGAATTCTGAAGGGTTAAGTATAAGCTCATTGTGAGACCTAAATTTAAAACATTGTTCATTTAATGCTCGGGAGTTAAGATTGGGTTGAAATTTTCTCATTGTTTTCAATTCACTGTGTTGTATAATATGGAAAGTACACCTACAAAGAAAAAAATATTTTACTACTTTCGGTTAAAAATAAATTTCTGTGCGGGAAATTTAAAGGAAATTTTTAAAATTTTTCCTTTTTTCGCGAATGCCTAGTTTAAGGGTATTTTTCGTGTCGTTAAAAGAGAAACAGTGTGGTTAATTTATTTATATTATATTATAGATAATTTTAAGATTATATAGTAATGCAGCATAATTTAATTTACGCTTTTACGCTATCATATAATTGATTTCTTCTTTTTCCCCAGGAAAACATCAATAATGTTTTCTTTCTGCATAAGTGATTTGATTGATGTTTTTATATGTGCATTAGTTTTCTTTCTTGTTTTATGTGATACGTATTGTTACGATATATACAAGAAAGTGGATAGAATATTTGTAAAATTTCGAAGGCACATACATCTTATCGTGTGTTTGTTTAGTATAAATTTTTACAAATATTACTAATCTGCATTAAAAATTACTCACTTGCATTACAAAAATCTCAGATGAATATTTTGAAAGAAACTATGAAATAATGGCAATTATTTTTGGTCTATGTAGTTAATTTTCTTCTTTACGTAGTTACGTCTTTACGAATTGGAAGTTCAATGTGAGTTTTCTTTGATATATTAATAATATATTTTTTTTTTCAATATGCGAGTAGACGAATCCTCTGCTCGTTTCATCATAATAAATTTAAAATAACCTAACATTCACGGAACGTTGCACAGTCACCTGTTTTACATATGTCGAGTAAAGTATATTTCTCATAATTGACAATAAAGTTTCGGTGAAGTGTTATTGCAATTTAAAGGTTGCATTTATCATATTTACAAGTGAAGAATTAAATAGGAAAGAATTAAATAAATTGTTTAATAAACGGATTTTGTTCAACGTGATTGAGTTATCCACATGATGAGGCTTGCAAGTTCATAATTCGGTTTAGGAATCATAATTAATTGAATCACTAATTAATCAATGAGTTGATTAAGTTTTCTGATAATTCATTTGCTAAATACAAAAACAGTTTCACAATTATTAAATCTAAAAACTATTGAAAGTTTTCTTTTCATGCTGGCTGCCTTCTGACGTTCAATAAATGTGAAGGAGAAATAGATAATATTAGATTTCTTGGCATTTAACAATACAAACAATCAGAATTTTGGATCTTACTGCTGCTCTTTTATTTTTAGGTATCCATTTAAACTGAATGTATGTATAAGGCGTGCCACACTAAATTCTTAGACTGGATTTGCAACTTTCTCTAATTATTACTTACTTTTCTCGATTACCTATTTATAACGCAAAATTTATCGAATAATATAAAAAATAAAATCGTATTAATTTGAATAATTTAAGTCGCTATCGCTAATTGTTTATAACTTTTTTATGAAATAAAATGTAATATTTGAAACATTGAGAAGATAACTTAAAAAAGAAGTAATTATATATTTTTTTAATTTTAGAACATTTTATTTGCAAAGCAGATACATTTTTTAGTCATTGTATATTTGCTTGTAATAACCAAAAAGTGTTGGTATAATTTTAGTTTCTAGCTCAGATTTTCTAAGCTAACACCGACCATTGGACGAACACATATTTTGTTTTTTTTTATAATAGACACATATTTCGTTTTTATTTTTCAAATACCAAAAATGAATAATTTTGAATCTGATGTGACAAATTTAATTTATATTTTTACTAAATAATATCAGGATCATATTTTATTTAAATTTCTAGTGATGTGGTTCTAGAGTCTAGATATTATAAACAGAAAGATACTATATTGTTTCCGTTAATGTGTGCTTTTTGTAAATTATCTCTAATTAATTTGTATAGCTATCACACTGATATATGTAACGAACGAACAAAGCTGTATAAAGGTTTTTGGTGTCAGTTCATCTATTAGAGTCTTCTCGCAAATCAAAAAGTCTGTAAACAGAGACTAGACTTTCCAAATACAAAATTATCTGAGCCTGTTTCATCAAGCTTATTTATTCCGTAGGTGATGATAATAATTGTGACGTTGGTGTTAATAATTGTGACGTTGAAAATTACAAATTTATTATGTAAAGTTTCTTTCACATGTAGAAACGTAATAACCTCTTGCTGCTGTAATTCTAGTTAGTGAGCATAAAACGTCTAGAAATATTAAAAAAAAAACATTAAACATGTTTCTACATTTGACAGTGTATAATTTTATGTGCTACAACGGTTGTCAAAACCGTCATCCGTTCTATTACGAATTTATTACTAATGAACAGCATTTGTTGTGTTACATAACTAATGTGCACTTATTATCGTTAGCTTAATGCCTGTATTTCATGCAACTATATTACTCTCATATTTATGAAAAATAGTTTAAGCAAATTAAAACTTATAAGAACAAAAATGTAAATGAAGTTTTATTAAAACTAGACCTATTTTTGTGATACAAATAAACAAACAAAATATATTTATATTTGTATATAAGTATAAAAGTAGACCACTAGGATCACCAATAATTTCATAATGATGATATAAAAGGACATTCCAATATCACTGTTCCTAGTCGGTTAAAAAAAAACATCTTCATTTTGCACTTAATATTACGTACTATACTCAACTTGCTAGCAACTATACTAGGTTATACTTCCAAACCACGTAAAAAGCACCGTAATAAATCTAGTTTGTCATTATTATGTCGTAACGAGCCAGGCCGCGAAAGAGACCTTAGTGTTGCGGCTTCTTAAATGTAACATCGAAAATGTGATAAGGGCAAATATTTTCCGCTCTTGTTGAGTATTTTATATACTGTTACGTGGTTTTATCCTTTGACTAAGAACTGTGTTTTCGGAATATTATTTTATGTCATCATTACGAAATTTCTGGTATTTCTAGTGGTCTACTTTTATACTTACAAACTATGTTTTGTTTTTTTATATCACAAAAAAAATTTGTCCAATTTCAATAAATTTTCATTTATATTTTCGATGGCTATTTAAGTATATATAATATATATACATACATATAATTTCGGGTAGATTCTTTTAGAGTGCAAGCAAGCACGAAGAAGCTCTATGAAAGGTTGAGGGAGCGGCGACACATGGTCGCAAAAGGGAAAGTTTTTCCATCTCATAAGTACAATATTAAAATTGGGCAAAATTTATAAAAAAAAAATAAAAAGGCGAATAAATTTTACAGCATAATTTAACGTGTTAAAACTTATAATTTTGAATAAAGACATAAATAATACTTGATTTCTTTTTCCAGTAAAAAGAACATCGCTTTTCATTTACTATCAAAAACCCAACCTCAGTGTTTAACTAGAAACGTGACTTTAATTGGAAATTTGCTGTCTGTATGTTAGCCTGCATTTGTTTTCGAATATTTGGCGTACCACATTGAATTTATGGAAGGATATTGAGTCAATATTATCCGATGTATGGCGACACTCCTTTGCTGATTGCACAATTGTAATATTGTACTTATGTTGACCTTGCTGTGTTTGTATGACGCCAGTGCAGGTGAGCGCTTTAAGTCACTGTGAAATATCTAAGTTTCATGAGAAAGGTTATTATATAGGGAAGGTGATGAGACTTAGCTGAAAAAGCTATGCATATAGGGTTTCCCTTGTTGTTATTTCGGGCGGCCTTATAATTGAAAGTAAGGTGTGTAAACATCTAAGCTTTCCAACCTCAGTCAAATTAACAATTTTAGTATTTCTTAATTTTATTGTTAAAGCTGCGGTATTATGGCAATATATAAATTCGTTACTTATTACAAGTCTGTGAGTGACATATTTCATAAATATGGTAGGACAAAGGTACTAAAGAACACAGAGGGACGATAAACAAAAGTTGACCAAGAGTTAAATTTTGTTTGAAAAATGATCAAACTTACTATTTTAGTCTTAGTTTTCCCAATTAATGTAAACTTTTTCTTTTTATTTTGATTATAATTATTCGAGTTTTGCACCTCCACTTACTTGGTTCACTTATAAAGAAATATAAATCGATATTATATTTAATAGCTAAAATTAAATCCTTATGTAGTAAAAGTAGCAATTAGTTATAAATGTTTGGGTAACGAAAGTGCGACAGTGTAAAAAGCTTACTTGAATAATGCTAAAAAAGTCTGAAATGAAACTGAAACGAATACCAAATTTTCGGCGAATGTAAACCTTTTTTGTGTGCTTTTTTTAAATTGACTTTCAGATAAAAATATTTTTTATGCGATACTAATGTGACTTTTAACAAGTGTAATATTTATATTCCTACCATACGAAATTATAAAATATTAATTTTTAACTAAATAATACGCAAATTTCTTACTTAATGAGATTTTAAGATTGCGGCTTCATTGTCATAAATTCTTGGTCTATTACGTCCGTAAACGTTTGTTTAATTAATACCCTAAATAAAATTGGTGATCGTTTGCAAAAAAGGTCGATCCATTAAAAAAAATATATAAAACCAGGAAACGTGATCATAAACTCAAAGAGCTGTTAGAGTAAATGTCAATAAAGTTACGGAAAACGACCAAAAGGTCTCTCTTACGACGAATCGATCAGATTCACACGTTTTTCAATACCAAATGTAATATAATTTTCAGCAAAAAAATGTTCAGAGAAAAAGTGATTTCAAGTTCCCATTTTATGGGACCTTTAGTAATGAGAGAAATGGTCATTATTTTTTCTTTAATTTAGTATATAGATTTTATACCAGGTAGTCGATACACAATGTTTTTTGCTAATAGAGCTTTCGTTTTTGACTACCCTTTACAATTGAATATATTTCTGGGAAATATTAACTATAACAGATCTATGATTAAAGCCTTCAGGTTTTGACGAAAAAAGAAGTAGGTAGTAAAATAAGTACTAGAATATTTAGAAAAAAGTGGGTGATTTAGATCGAGGTTAAAAAAATAACGAAAAGGGGCGTTTGTATATAATATATTAGTAATAAGTATTTAATTTTACAAATTTTTCTTAATTGCTCCGTGTAAATAAGACACGATGAAAAATTTTAAAATTAACTTAACCATCACGTTGACGTTTCAAAAATGAATTCTCCCCCTTTAGCTTCTGAATGCAAATAACTAAGAGATGGAAATTAGTTAAATTGTGTTATTTATATCGGATTGGGTTGAATCAGTGTTCTTTGAGATTCAACCCAATCTGATGTAATGAAGTTACCTGTTTATTGTAAAGACTTAAATTTGAACTTAAAATCATTATAAACTGGTTAGAGGCTATTAAAAATATATTTGTTTTAAATTTCAATTTCATTTTTGAACAGTTTATTGAAAATAAAATTTTGAATACGTATACCAGAGAAATGAATGTTAACATTGTAATGTTGGTAGGTGCCATTAAATGAAAACTAAATTATAGAAGTAATATTCAAAAATTCTCTTACTATCGGAATGAAAATTCTTTCCTACTAAAAAAATAAAATACTATTACACTACATCCTGCTTAACTTGTACTAGTATAAGAAACATTTCTAAAACAAAACTATGGCATTAAAGCTATTGGAAACAAAACAGTTTACAGAAAATTGTAATAAATTGAATTGAACAACTTAAAACGAGTTAACTTATCTCATTCGTGGAAAGTTTGATTGCTTCAAATTACAACTCCCAGATTTCACAAATATTACACGAACTAGCCAGCATTATAGATAGCATTGTGTTTATGCTTCTAGATAGCAGTGAAACCAAAACTTTCACAGTTATCTAGAAGTATAGAAGCAGAGAGAGAGAGACCGATACGAGCGGACAAAATTGTAAATATTTGTATCATTCGTCTTACTTTGCAGGTATTTTTATTCAAAATAAAAATTATATTATTTTATTAAACTATTTGAGATACCTGGTCGTTGATAGGTCCTTATTGTATTATGTTTTGTATAAACAGTGTATCTAGCAAATTAAATTTAATGTTAAAGAAACACTTAACAAGTTTATACCGTATGGGCGTGATCTTAGCACTGGAAATTGGTCCACAGAAAAATCAATTTTCTCTTTTTTAATACGACTATTCCTTTTCCAAACGTGTTTTCTTTTACACTCTACCCTTTCGTTATAGTCAGCGTGCGGCACTACTTGGAGACCACATATTTTTTTCGTTTTTTATGGGCCTAACCAACAATCTGTAACGGGTTTTTTTGTGCGAAACGCCATTAGATATATTCATATACTTTGATTTTTATTCCCTTTTCTGGTTAGATAATTTAATTAAAAAGAATTAATTAACACTCAGAGTGAAACTGGCATTTGTGGGAACATTTTCGAAGTTATTTATTTGTTAAAAATTATAAGAATAATTGTGTTATATGAAATAGTTCATTATAGCAATTAAGTTATTATAATATAATTTCTTTAGAAACCAAAATACAATTTTCGAATTAATATATGGGATTAGAAAATGTTTAGTTTACTTAGTAATACTACATATGACCGAACTATAATGTTTTTTGTGAGGCTAAAGAAATTTCTAGTTAAAAGTTAGACGAGTCTTCTCAAAATGGTTTATTATTACATGTTTTGATAAATTGAGAAAAAGTTGTATTAAAATGTTTAAAAAAATTTAAAATGTCTGTGTCAAAGTTTCTGAGAAAAACTGGTGTGACTTACTAAAGGATTGGTACTTGAAATAAAAAAGGTTTCTCTTTTTTCCGTTTTAGGTACGGAACCTTAAAACATATTGTAGAAACGTTTTATTTATTGTGACTGTTTTTATAGTCGATTTTCGTTTTAATTTTTATGGCAACTATATACATGATACGAACTTTTCATCCTTTGTTGCTATGAGTAATAACATCTTGTCGAAAATGTTCAAATTTCTTTTACGTAGTAGTAATTTAATATTTCAACCCCGTCGTCGCATCGGTTTGAATTCAGACGAAGGTGTTTTATTCTCTTTACGGCTTTGTGAACTCTGCGATCAAAATATTCCTCAACTCTGTGAAAAAAAATACTCAGAAATGTTGGTAAATGCCAAAAATTATAAAATTGTCTCGTCTCGTAATTGCGCTTGAATCGATGTTATGGTAAGCTTCTAGAACGTCCTCGAGGAAATGTATATAAGTATCGGTTTGCGGAGAAATGTTATATGGTTTAGTACTTTTTCTTAGTAGTTGAATTAAGTGCGAAATGTGTTAGCTCATATATATTAGATGTTGGGAAAACTATCAGTTTCATTTCCACTCATAAGACAATTGCCTTAAAATTATTGTAAAATATATAAATATTATCTTTTTTAACTTCTCGTGATTATAATGATTAGTTTTTTAATCACACGGCGTGGGTACATCATCTAAACCAGATAAGTAGATAATATCGTGCAACGAAATTACTTTAATTAAATTGAAACCATGTACTACTAAGAAAATGACGATGTCTTATTGATGTTATAAAAGACAGGTCATTATTATCAACTTTTTTACGTTACAAAAGACTCAAAATTTATGGCGAATAATTATTTGTATAATTTGATAATGAAGTAGAGAATTTTTTTTAATATTTTGACAATTTTTTAATAGTCGTGTGCGTTGCTGTTGAGGTGACTGCTTCTGCCGTCATTAATTTTTATTCTTGATACCACCGATATCTCTCCCACTGTCTCAAACTTATTTTCTTGATAATATTAAAGATTAGTTTATTTACAATTTTCATCAAGTAACGCCTGGATAATACTTATAAAGATTCTTCATCTTCCTTATTCATTATGAAAAATGGGCAAAACATTTTCGTTTGGGCAGAGAATCGATTGAAATTGAGTCCTGCTCAAGACGGCATCGTTGTTATTGAATAATCAGGTTCTTGTTATTGAATAATCAGGAAAATATCAGGTTCAAAGAAATACTAAAAAAAAGACGCCCAAAGATTAAAAATTGGCAGGAAGTTATTATTCTTTGAAAACAATATTGTTGAGAATCTAACACTTTAATACTTCCATAACTGGCAACTAATACACATTTAAAAGTCAGGTGATTTTATCAGAGAAAAGCGCCAAGGAAACCTCTCTCGAGGTGTGTTTTTTCTGCAACCATGTCTCTGTTGTCAATTAAGCTGTTGTTTAGGAATTGGGTTTTACAGAGTGGACTGTCCTATAATCCTGAACTAGTAGTGAATGACTATTATTTGTTTTTCAAGTTGAAAACTGAATAATTATTTGTTTTGAAAATTAACATTGATTCGAAAAAAAAAGAAATTTAAAATAGCGTTGTTCTTTTTGAAAACCACATTTCGACCTTTTTTAACGGAACAAAAATTTAGTAAAATATTAGAAAAAGTTTATTGGAGTATAAACGACTATACTGAAAAATAATGATGTTTTCATTTTTACTCCTTATATAGAGTTTAGGCTGCAAAATTTTCTACCTTGCATAGTAAGCATAAAAAAATATTGTGTTTACTAATATAAAAATAATTGTGATATCTGTTTGTATGTTTATTACTCATTCATATGGACAGTTCTGGGCAAATCGACCGAAATTGTTAAATTAATCATATTTCAGTCAATGATTGTATTGAATCTATTTTCTCTCTTGATGAAAAGCTTTTTTCTTATTTCGCACATTTTTAGTACATAGAACGACTGGATAAATTGACACTGAAAATCCTACGATAATGCATAATGTAGGTTCGGATTTTTATATAAATAAGTTAATCAATTGATTTACATGATCTTATGATATAAATCAAGATATTCATTCTTATATCCTAATTAATCACTCGATGTTGAAGAAATTTCCAGTTAGATATTCCAGCAATCTATGTAAAAAAATAATTAGCAAAATAAACGAATGTAATAAAATTTCTATCGAGACCACATTTTAATATATTCAATATTATCACAAACGATGCTCTGTGAACTTGGTTTTTCAAAAGTTTGCAGTTCGATTTGAACCGGGTAATAACTTTCGCCATGATTTCTCAAAACTCACGGCTACTCTTAGCGGGTAAAAATTAGCTTGTTTATCGACTTGCGGTAATGAATAAGTCAACTGAAAGAAAATTGTATTTCGTTGAGTTTAAAAGGAAAATATTTATGAAAATATATTTGTTTTGAGTGAAAAGTTAACACCACTGACATGGGTATTTATCATCAAACCTGCATAGAAACTACGTGCAGCAAGTATACCCCCAATGGATTGTACATTTTTTATAGACTCATGACCACGTGGGGCTTCAGTATCTCTGAATTAAATTCGTGAATTTTAATCAATAGACCGTGACTACTTTGATAACCACAAAGAGGACCAGTGAATACTCAAGGCCCGATGGTACTCGGCGAGATGATTTTTGGAGCAGAAAACTCGTAACTCAGACATAGGTTGATAGCGATTAGATGTTTTCAGAACAAAAAACGATTGAATTGATAACATGCTGTTATTAAATTATGGCATTTATACACGCCATTATATTGCCTGCCATTTGCACTTTGTCACCTTCACGGTGGAAATCAGCTAAAAATATAATGGTAATTTACGATTTGTTCATAAAGGCAAATGTGATGAAATCCAACCGGAAAAAATACAGAAAGGTAAATTAAAAGATGGTGTTATTCACGATTAAATGAAACTATGTGATGTAGTGTTATTTCTACTTTCTTTAAGTTCTACACCACGACCTAGGTTTCGTTGTAATACAACATTTTCATGTGGGCTATTAGCAAAGATCTTTGCTAATAGCCCACCTGAAGATGTTGTAATACAACGAAACTTAGATCGTGGTAAAGAACTTAAAGAAAGTAGAAATAATACTACATCACGTAGGTTCATTTAATTGTGAATAATGTATTTCTACAAAATTGACGCCAAATATATCCAATAGATGGCGTTAAATGAAAAGAGAAAAAAAAAAGTATATATTTATACGCGCATGCATGTGTGCATGTGTGCATGTGTGCATGCGTGCGTGAGCGCGTCCTTGCGTGTACGTGTGTGTGTGTGTGCTTATTAAAATTTTAAAAAATTAAAATCCCAACAATGGTTAATTTAACATACGTTTAGTCGAACAAAATGCGGGATGATACGTACATACTATGTATATTTAATAGATATTAACTTAATTTTTTTATTTTATTCTAAAAGAAATACAATATCAAATAAAAACTTGTACAACGGTTAAATCTACCCTAGGTAAGTATAACAATTATACAGGAACGAACAACCGTACACATTGCTTTGCAACATGTTACTGATGGACAACGATGCTTTCAATAATAAAATACTCTGTGAACGCGTGAGATGCTTTGAGGGGAGAAGTTAGCGGGTGATGGAAATGGTAATTGTCTATGTCTCTCTCGATGGTTTCATTTGCAAATGCATGAAAAACAAAAATTTGCACACGCTAATGGATATTCAAATTATTTATGTGGGGATAGTGTTAAATAATTATAGGTTATAATACTATGTAATTTAAAGATGCGATGTAAAATATTTTGATATTAGTGTATGGATTAATTTTTTTCGAAAAATGGATTTATTTTATTTCGGGAAATAGTTACGCGATAAGGTTGTGTAACATATTAATATCCTTAATGTGACGTTGTAAAACTAGCTTTCAAATGAAACAATTTGATCTCGGGCCCATGTAAGTAATTTTATTAGATTTATCAATTGATTTAATTATGAATAAAATAAGAATTAATTTTCCGTGCATTAATTGACAGTACTTTGTTAATTTTCTTGTTTTGCTCGTGGTTATTATAAATAAGCTTTTTAATTTTTTTATAAAATTTAAAACATAATTATTTGAAATTTCTGACGATGGTAACATGAACTATCAGGGATTTGATCAAGAACATTGAATGTAGATGACTTAATCTACGCATATAATAAAATGGTAAGAGAGCAAATTCTGTACATGAAAAATATTTTTAAAAACTGACTGATTTAGTGAATATAATGACAATGAAAGCCGGGAAAACTTTTTTAGAATTTTTATCAACCTATCTATGTTATTTTGTGCGTTGATCACGCAAAATCTGCTGGATAGATTTTGATGGAATTTGGTATGGAAATAATGAATATAAAAACATTTCGAATTTCGAATTTGAAGGGAGTGAATTCGTGGGGCAGAGCTGGTTTAAAATATAATCGTAAATCCGTATATAAACATATATATTTTCTTAGAGATGTAAATATTTAGAAAGGCATATTTAAATATAGATTGTAAACGGTTTAATATATCTCTTTAAGGTATTTCATTCAATTAAAAAAAAATGTTGTTTTATTTTAAATACTGAAGTTCCGTTTCATATAATATTGAAAACAATCCACTAAATAAAACATATAGTTATATTTGGTCATATGGTTTAAAGGCAGTTTAATATAACATACTTAAATATAATAAATTAGTAATCCATTGTGCAAAGATGAGAATACTTGATTCATTATGTCCCAAAACAATTTTCAGGAGCATACTTAGTATGGAATTTTAGTATGGGTTTAGTATCGGCAAAATGTGAATTTCGCTATTGTTTAAATGAGAGAATATATATTTATTATTTTGAAAAATCACAAAAAATCAATTTTAAAAAGTATGGGAAGAAGAAATACCTTATTTTTTTGTACTGAAATATCTTTCATTAATTTAATTTTTTCCAAAACAATTAAGAATGAAATTATTCAGCCAACAAAAATATAAATATAAATGTTAATAATAAAACCATAATAAGACAAAAGTAACAATTTGTATAGTATTAAAAAGCTAAATAATTATGACGTCCACCTCACTTAATACAAAGAAAAAAATAAATTATACTAATTTTAGAAATTTTAAATTTAGGTTATGATTATTTTAATCATAAGTTCCTATTTGTATTAATAATCCTTTTAACTTATTTCAACTTTTAGGTATTTTGGGTTAATAAGGGGCGAAATTTTCACTTTTCTTAAGATTTATTTTTATCTTATTATTAATTTATAAAGAAACATTAGATCTTTAATATAAAATTTATAAACAAACTTTTGAGGTTAATTAAATTGAGTGATTTTGTTGGATCAATTGGGAAAGAACTTATATATAATCACACACTATACACTTAACAAAAATATAACGAGAAATGTTAATAATAACAATTATACGAGAAAAATAGGGTATACAAATTTGGATCGGAATTCTGATCAGGCCTAAATCATTATTATTTCTTATTTATATTTTAGTATTAATATGTTTTCTAAGTACATGATAAGTAATTATACATTTAAATTGGAAATAGTGAAAAAAAAAATTCGCAATATAAACCATACAGGTATTTATAATAAAATCATTGTGACCAAGCCTTACTTTTTTAAACAGGCTTAATGTAAAAAAATTCGATGAATTTCGCTTTTTTGCTATCCTACTATAGACTTTATTATTAAGTTTTCAAAGAAAGTAGAGCTTTACACAAATAAGATAAGTAGTATGAAAATTGGCAACGTTTTAAGAAAGACGTAACCTATATCCTTATTTCTGAAGTGACGCTGGTGCAAAGAAGACTTCCATATGTATCATAAAGTCGTATTTTTAAATTTCAATATTTATTTGACAAAATTATTTGTTTCCTCACGTGGTTTGTGTTGTGTTAATATTAAAACTATTTAATTTTCCGATCAGTCATTATTCAATAATTTGTTGACATGAAGCCAGCAAAAACGTATAAATAATTTAAATTATATCTATTGATATTGAAACGCGAGTTGTGTAAATATATTATTCTTCCAAAAATTAATGTGAAAAAAACAGACTTGTTTTAATTACTTTGGTATACAAACACAGACGTGTTCGTCATTTCATAATTACTTAATGATACAGAGGATTCGTATTTGGAGTTGGATTCGTAGGTTCACTATGAAAATGGTCACTTATTGCGGCCTATACGACTGCTGCAACTCTTTCTTAAAGTGTGTACCTTTCTATCAGATTATAGGTTTTAGTAATAAAGAGCAGTGTAATAATTTTTCATGTGTTAGACCCAAATATGGCGGATTTCCACATAGGTGTATGATAATATCGACATCTATGTATTTTTGATAGGTCTGCTGGGTATTTGTTATTATGAATAAAAATTTACTTTATTATTAGATGTGATGAATTTACTTTCATAAGTTTTTCTATGGTATTATGCTACTTCTATTGATTTTATGACCTGTCATATATCGTATATTACTCATTTGTTTTATTAATACTAACAGAAAAATAAATCAATATATATAATATTTACTTTAAAATAATACGAACCAATAAGCTATCCCGTCTACCGCATATTCATAAGAATATTTAATTCGTACTCCCGAGGAAGGACTCCTCGTGAAGGTATGGGCGATATACCAAAAGTGACAGAATTTGGAAAAATATCTTCTTCATTTTTACCATGTGTGAGGTGTACAAACGCTGTAATCCGGGGAATATCCCCAAGGAATCTATGTTTGCCGGTGAATGCTGCAGTTTGTTAAATGAAACTTTGTTTCTAAATGTGCATAATCATCACCGTTTGCAGATCGGGAAAATCCATGTAACGCAAGAGAATAGAACTTTGTTTTATTTTAAAATTTATAATAAGACTAAATTCATACGTGAACAGTTAAATAAACCACTCCGAGTTAAGAAAAGGTGGTTTTCCTTTCCTTTCATTATTTGTTTTCTTCTTACTCATCTTGAGGAATAATTGTTGATACAGTACAAATAGTAATACAGAATATGTATATATATATATATATATATATCGACAGGTGTATTGTAAGTCATGAACCAACCAAAATGGAGAGATAAAACAAGCTATGACTGGGTTACTAACAAAATTTTACCTTACTTTTATAATTAGTGAAAATCATTACTTTGGGTCGACCTTTTAGGTACCCAAAAAATTACCCAAATTTGAATGTGTTGAAAAAAATGTACTACTCAAAACTGATAAATCATTTTAAAAAGTGGCATATGTAATGCAAAAATCATAATGAAGATGAAAAGGAAATATTCACATTGAATCACCGAAGACACCCATTAGGTTAGGTTAGGTTAGGTTAGGTTAGGTTAGGTTAGGTTAGGTTAGGTTAGGATAGGTTAGGTTAGGTTGGGTTAGGTTAGGTTAGGGTAGGTTAGGGTAGGTTAGGGTAGGTTAGGTTAGGTTAGGTTAGGTTAGGTTAGGTTAGGTTAGGTTAGGTTAGGTTAGGTTAGGTTAGGTTAGGTTAGGTTAGGTTAGGTTAGGTTAGGTTAGGTTAGGTTAGGTTAGGTTAGGTTAGGTTAGGTTAGGTTAGGTTAGGTTAGGTTAGGTTAGGTTAGGTTAGGTTAGGTTAGGTTAGGTTAGGTTAGGTTAGGTTAGGTTAGGTTAGGTTAGGTTAGGTTAGGTTAGGTTAGGTTAGGTTAGGTTAGGTTAGGTTAGGTTAGGTTAGGTTAGGTTAGGTTAGGTTAGGTTAGGTTAGGTTAGGTTAGGTTAGGTTAGGTTAGGTTAGGTTAGGTTAGGTTAGGTTAGGTTAGGTTAGGTTAGGTTAGGTTAGGTTAGGTTAGGTTAGGTTAGGTTAGGTTAGGTTAGGTTAGGTTAGGTTAGGTTAGGTTAGGTTAGGTTAGGTTAGGTTAGGTTAGGTTAGGTTAGGTTAGGTTAGGTTAGGTTAGGTTAGGTTAGGTTAGGTTAGGTTAGGTTAGGTTAGGTTAGGTTAGGTTAGGTTAGGTTAGGTTAGGTTAGGTTAGGTTAGGTTAGGTTAGGTTAGGTTAGGTTAGGTTAGGTTAGGTTAGGTTAGGTTAGGTTAGGTTAGGTTAGGTTAGGTTAGGTTAGGTTAGGTTAGGTTAGGTTAGGTTAGGTTAGGTTAGGTTAGGTTAGGTTAGGTTAGGTTAGGTTAGGTTAGGTTAGGTTAGGTTAGGTTAGGTTAGGTTAGGTTAGGTTAGGTTAGGTTAGGTTAGGTTAGGTTAGGTTAGGTTAGGTTAGGTTAGGTTAAGTTAGGTTAGGTTAGGATAGGTTAGGTTAGGTTAGGTTAATTTAGGTTGGGTTGGTTTTTTTTTTTTTTCATTTTTTCCTTTTTTTTTACTTTTTTTAAAAAAAAATTTTTTTTACTTTTTTCATTTTCTTTTAATTTTTTTGTACTTTTTTCAACTTTTTTTTCATTTTTTTCACTTTTTTCAACTTTTTTAATTTTTTTAGGTTAGATTAATTTAGGTTAGTTTAGATTAGGGTTTTTGACAATTTTAGTAATTTTTAGTCATTTTTGGACATTTTTTCACATATTTTGATGTATATTGACGTTTTTAGATGGTTTTTGACATTTTTTCATTTTTTTTAAATTTTTTATATTTTTTTAATTTTTTTTTTCTTTTTTATTATTGCATTCGATTAAGCTAATTTTAGTTAGATTTTTACAAATTTTTTTTTTAGTAAATTGTTTTCTATTTTTTTTCGATTTTTGAAAATTAATTTTTTTAAATTTTTTTTTACATTTTTCGCACGTCGGTCACTTTTGCAACAATTTCGGTCATGACGAATTTTCGCCTCCGGGCCCCCCAATTACCCTTTGTTTTAATTTTTATGCAAATATATTTTTTTCAAATTTTTTTCGTGGAAACTATAAACTATAAGACAATAAAATTAATTTAAAGTTAAAAAAATTTTAATAATTTTTTCAAATAATAAAGTTTTTATTTTTTGGTGTAACTTGTGTTGAAATTACTTGCAACTGGCCCTAATGCAGATGCAAAATAAAAGCAACACAAGTAATTTTGAAGTTTGATACAATTTTAATTACGACTAAAAATATTCAGTCTTAGGAAAAGTTGCTGCCTTTTTTTCACATTTTGGGCCTATCTCCCTTTTACCTTGTTCTGTGACTTATGTGTATATGATTTAATATAATTCATTATGCAGAGTAGTTTTAAAATTATATATTTATTTTCGTTTGAAATAATGCAAAAAATTATAAAGACCTACTCCGTGACCATTACATTTCTAATTGAAAGACGTTAATTTTCCAAATTTCAACATACATTTCTCTGTTTATCTAAACACGTAAGTAACACATAGGTTATTGCTGGTAATATTATATTAGATAGAAATTACCGGAACGAATAATTAGGAAACTTTTTCTATAATGATAATGAAATTACAATGTAGTATTTTGATCGCATACCAGACCATTTTCAATGTAAATAGGTAATTAAAATGTCTATCTCAAGCCGCTCGCTGACTCTGATATAAGAGTTTGTAATACTTTCTACTGAGTTTGACTGAAAGAATGTTTTAAACCTGGATCGAGTACCCTGACTCTGTTGTATCGAAAAATTATTTACAAAGCGGTATTCATAAATTTTAAGTACCTCTTTATGTTAGGTAGCATGGCAGAAAAAAATTTCTGCAAAATTTTTTAAGCCTTAAAATTTAACAAATAATATAATGACACCAACTTCTGCTTTTGAAGGTTTGCTGGAGGAAGTTAACATTTTATATGTTAATTCAGCCTATATGGTCTTCGTAATTTCTTATCGTTAATTATCCACAGACAGTCGGTACAATATATGAATTCACAAACTTTTGGGCTAAATTTTAATTGATAAAGGTTACGCAAGCAAGGTTATTTTGCAATTAATTTTGAATGGAATTAAAAAAAAAATTGTGAGCCTCAGTAACTTAAAAAGCTATTTCGAATGCAGACTACTGTACTTACATTGATGCCTATTATATAATACTTTACCTGTCAACGTTTCATAGATTTTACGAACTAGTTATTGCTGATGATTATATTGTACCTGATTTTAAGTACACTTCAGCAACAAATGAAATATAAATAAATTGTGAAGTACTAGCACTAGTATGGATCTACATAAATCTAAGCATATACAATTATTAAAATATACAATTTAAGAATGCTTACGTATAATACGTACGCATTGTTGTACTATTGATTAATTGACAAATATTATTTTTTCTTGCCGTATAAATACATTCCATGTCACAGGCAAAAAATTGTCGCAAATATATCAAAAACTATGAAATTTAAAAACGTTACTGTCGTTTTTCGGTACACTTTGCGTAAACTTCAAATGACGTTATTGTTTTTCGTTATTTTAACTTTATTCAGGTAGGTTTTATTACGGTGGGGAGAATATATTGTTTGGGACATTTTAAATAATATTTCTAGAATCACCTTATGTAAAATTTAGAAAAAATAGTGTTGATATCTGAGAACTTGCTGTTTTCATTTGTATTCAATACGAAACGTGAAGTGAAAAACTAATTGTATCAAGTAATTTACTTAGCTCCTCAAAAATTATCATATGAATATTTTTTGAGTATCTACGTACCACTGTGATATATTTGGGTTAATAAGCTTTATCACTTTGAAAACGTGTATGTTTCTGTGTTAAACCGTTTCTGAGAAGAACATCTGTAGCAAGATGACAGACGGATGTAAATGTAAGTAATTTTTTAAGGATTTTGTTTTTCCTTTATAGATGCGACGTCCTTAAATCGCTCAACCGCCGTTATTCTTCGATTTAATTTTTCCATTTTATGACATTACTCTGTATGTACTAAAACCATAGGCTTAACTGAATCATTTCTCCAGACGGTGTTTTAATCATTTGCAAGTAATGCGCTAATCTGTAATTTCCCGATCGTTCATTTAACATACATTGTTGCCTCTTACACAAGTTGCTTATATGCATATTTAATGCTGTTGGTTTTAATAACTAGTTATCTAATCAAAGTCAATGAGATTAGGAAGGCTAGTACTCTCCAAGAGCTATTGTGCAGTTAACTTTTTCAGACCTGTCGCGCACAATTGAACAACAAAACGGTTTTTCTTAATTATCCTTTTAAATAAATTTGTTTGTAACTAGAAACTGTTGTCATCCCTTGAGAACATTATAAGTTACTAAAAACGATTTAAACTGAACTAACGCCATCTATTGGCACGCGTATGCTGTTCGCTACTTTCGACAAATAATCGGCGAAACTTTGAAGTGTGTAGGTAAGTGATTTATTTTATTTAGAAATCTCAAGTTGTTCTGGTAGATAGGTCTTGAAAAAATATATACCAACCTTATGCTATATAGACAAAGAAGAACGTGTTTTACACGCAGTTATTTAGTTATGTGTACAATGAATTGCGAATATTCGTTACGTCTACAAATGTGAATAAGTGATTTCGAGTAGATATTTTTTTCCATACATTCATAAGCTGCAATAATTGAACAAAATGAAATCAATCTATGTTAAAATGAAATCAATCTTTTTTAAAATGAATGTAATCTATCTTATAATTAGATGAAATTTTGCTTCATAAAATATTAAATAGCGTTTTTTTCAGGCATATGTTCGCAAGGGATGTTTGAAGGTTCTGGGAAATGATAACCTGTCGGACTTGGGAAATTATAACTCTTCGGATTTTCTGGGAAATGATAACTCTTCGGCTGAATGGGGATATGGAAGATAATAGTAATGTCCCATATATAAGACATCTTCAGTTGGGTGCCGATATAATAGCTCAGAATCAAAGAAAGTACACTCCACTTGATTCAATGATGAATATGAAGACGAAAGTGAAGATGAAGACAGGTCAACTTCCGTTTTCGAGTCTGGGTTCAAGGAGCCAGGAAAACCGGATGAGAAGGGCAAGGATGAATAATTTACGTCGAATGGTGAGATTTTCGATTATTTTACACCAAAACAAAGCATCAAATGGAGGCACAGAAAAATATAAAACACAATACCAATATATTTTTTCCCACCAACAGCTTTTCATTTCGATGTGAAAGACTATTTTGATTACTATTATAAACATATTATAAACTATTAAAACCCAAAGAGCTATTTCATCAGATGGCTGAAATGACGATATGCTATACAGGCAGCAAAAATAAGGTATAAACTTACGTCCAGTAAAAAAAATTGAAGTATTATTTGGCTTATATATGGCGACTAGAGTATTTAACTATCCGGTTTTAAAAACGTACTGGAAAATCCACGTCAGCATTCCTCTTTCTAGTGCAAATATAGCAAGGGATAGATTCTTTGAACTTCGCAAAAATTTACGTCTTGTTAATATTATGGAATTGCCCCGAAATTACAGATGTGTTCTATAAAGTATGACCAATATATGATGCGATCCAAAGCCGATGGTAAGAACTATCTTCGGAAAGAGAATTGTATGTTGATGAACAAATATTTTCTTTTACAGGAAGCATTCTGCTAAGCAGTATATAAAAGGAAAACCTTGTCCATGAAGCATTAAACTATTCTCCTTTTGTGGACAAAATGCTGCTGTTTGCTGCGCATATAATTCCATAATCTATCGTAATTCCGTTCCTGAATAAAAGAAAACATTGTTTAAAAAAGTTTTGATGCATCAGTATTATTCCATCATAGACGGAGAGAATAGTGGTCGTGAGACATACTGCGATAACTACTTCTCGTCCTATCATATGCTACAAATTTTAAACGGCAAAACCATAAAGGCTACCTGCATAGCTTGTGTCAATAGATTTGCAAAGCCTCTATTGCTCAGTGGTACAAAAATATAAAAAAGAAACCAAGGGTTTTGCTTAAGTGGTTTGTAGTACTGATAGATGGAGATGTTAATATGGTCAAATGGTTATATAACAAGCCAGCCAACTTAGCATCCAACTTTATTAACATGGGAGAAAAGGACATTGTGGGAAGGTCGTCCAAAACAGTGAAGAATATTATAGAATTTGAGTGGCCTCAAATCGTGAAGAAGTATATTCGCGCGATGGGAGGGCTTAATCTGCTTGATCAACTTATGAGTTATTACAGGATTTTCATAAAGTTGAAGAAGTGTCCTTTGCATACGAAATTTCACACATCAGATCTGGCAGTGGGTTTAAGTCTACCACGAATAAGATACTGATAATAATTTGCTCGAAATACCAAAAGCAAAATGGCTGACAGTTCTTCATTTTTGCTGAAAACTAGCTCACAGTTCAGTTTTTCCAAATAAAATTTCAACCGTTGAAAGAGGTCGTCCAAATAATAGCAGCAGTTCTTTATCGGTATTTATTCCAGAAGACCGGGAGAAGTTCATCCGTCAACTGAAATATCTCGAAATTGTGTTTATTACTTTCCTGCTCATGATAACGCATCTGAAAACGCTGCAAGTTAGCAGGATGCAACGGAAAATGTCGCATCAAATGCATTAAGTGCAAAATGCACTTGTGTCTAACCAAAGAGAAAAATCGTTTCCTAAGTTTCCATATATAACCGAAATTCCTACAATTTGTTCTTTGTTTTTTTAGAAGATTTTTTTATATTTTCATCTGGTTAGTTTTAGTTTTATTTTTGTTTTGAAGAAGTTGGGTTTAATTTTGTAGTAATTTCATACTTTTATAACAAAAATGTTATGACACTGACTATATCTAATTGTATTGACAAATAGCCCATACATCAGTTAATACAATCACTTAGGCCGAATGGGCCCATTTGAGTATATAGAAAAATATCAATTTTCTCGGAAAATAATAAAAAAACCACTTTTCTCAATTTCTACACGCAGTAGTAACTAATTTAGTTGCAATAAAATTGGGAGTTACAAGTATAAAAAAAATGAGGTCTGAAAGTTTTAAAAAAGGTTGTGAAATATAAAATGACAGTTTTTCTATTTCATTCATTTATATACACAAAACCTTTACTTGGCATTTTATTTGTGTATAAATCCATAGATTTGGATATTGCAAGACAAAGAAACTAGGAAAATATAGAAGTATCCATTTCTTCTCGCAACACAAATTCCTACAGAAATTTCGTTTTCATTTTGCTAGATACATTCCGTTACGTACCTACAGTAGTCTGTGCTCTGATCGAAAGATATCTTTGGCAAACTTTGTGTAATTTTTCTATTTTTCTAGTTATTTTCCTTTCTATGGGCCTTAATACCTTATGTCATGCAAATGAATCAGAATTTTAGATTCATGGTAGTAATGTAATGCGTACAGATATTGTAAGTAATGTCAATAATGTATATTTTTATAACAAGAAACGTCCACAAAAACTTAATAGAGAATTTGTAATACTTCACCAAATACCCTCCAAATGGAACAAGTTTAATTTTTTTTTTACATATCACATGAAATATTTTTACATACAACTATTTTAATTGAGGCGTTATTATGATAACAGACCATTTAACAACTTTCTAGAGTCGATGATTAAAGAGCTCTGTTTATTTAAAGTATTAAACTAAAGGCGGGGCTACAAACATCTACTTATGACATTTTAAAATTTCTCTTTATTCGGTCTAGTAACTGCGAAAAAAATTGCAAGGAATGAGAAATTTCTCAAGGATTAAGGAAATGTTAATTGATCTAGTATGGTTATAATATTGTTGTTTATTTATGGTCCTTCCATTTTTTACAGAGATTTTATTTCCACTTTTGCAAAATTAGCAGACAGAAGTTCAAAAAATAATACAATATATTATATAGATATTTCCTCATTTCGTCCACACTATAAATATTATTATTAATTTTCATATGGACGCAAATAATTTTACGTTCATGTCATGAATAATATAGTTTATTTTTTGATGGGTATAAAATTGTTACTGAAGCCATGTTAGTGAGAAAAATTAGAATTATAGAAATTTAAATATATTTGGTATGGCTTGTGAGTTAATAAAAAACTTATAAGCGTTTCGTTTCTGCCTTTCGAGGATCGAAACATCTCATTCAACTTCTCGAACGTTCTAAATGGGGATTTTAATAATATAATTCAACTCCGCTGAACCGGGTTTCTTTTAAAGTCTGCTTTATACTTCTTCAATGGTTTGTATTCTATTAATTTGAAATATGTTTTTATATTAAAAGTATAAAAAATGCAAAAGTATAAAAAATGAAACGATTCGCTAACACTTCATTTAAAACAGATTGGGCTAGGTATACATCTTCTTTGCTTTCAACGTAATGATTACTTATTCTTTAAATATCTTCATATTCTTATTCATTCCGCGAAAATGAGAAATCAATAATAAATTAAAACAGTTTGTGTATCATGGAAGAATAAATATTTAGTGAATTCAACAACATAATGAAATCAACATTAAAGATAGAATTGAAATTGTACATGCTAGAAAATTTGTTATATCATAGTTTACAATTTTTTTTAAAAATATTTATCATATTATAGTTAACCATTTTTAAAATATTTTTTCATTTATAATTAAATCTTCATCCATAAAGCAAGAGAGATATTATATTTTTGAAGAACGTCTTCCCTTTTGCTTTTGATAGCGAAGACGTAATGTATTAACCTATGACGAGTTCTATCTAACAGACTTCCATGTGTTCTTTTACTATGCTTACTACACTTGACACGCGATTTTCTTTCCAAACTCTTTAATTAGGGTAAAAGTGGGAGAGACGCCATACCTTCGCTAGTTCAGTATGCGGAAAAGAAATGACTATACTTTTCACTGCGCTTAACAACCTATTAGACGGCGTCACAGAAACTTGTCATTGCCCGCTCGGCTGCGATCGAGCTTGACGTGTTATAGAGGAAAAAATTTTTTCGCACCAAATTTTTTCGGTTGAAATTTTGTGTGAATGCGATTTCGGTGAACATAGCAAGGTAAACAAAGAGACAGTAAGGTAAGTATTGGTTTAAATATGTTATGTTGTTTTTTCCTAACCTGTTTAAACATTTTTATATCGTCTTTGTGTTATACTATTTATTTTAAGCGATATGGCGTCTCACCCACGGAATGAGGAGAGATGCCACCCTTCGCAAAACCTGTATTTGTTGTGTAATTTATCGCATATTTTTATTGTTTATAGGATGCCGAGAAAATATGTAAGGAATCATAAAGTAGTAAGAGGTCAAGGTCAGTGGACAGAAGAAAATTTAATTTTGGCTTCAGAAAAAGTAAAAAATGGTGAAATTTCAAAAAATGAAGCTCAAAGGCGCTATGGGATACCGATTCGTACCTTAACAAGGCGCCTCAAAACTGGCAATACTAAAAAATCTGCATTAGGTCCGCAAGGTAGTATATTTTTAATTTAAAGTATGTGTTGTTTATATACTATTGTCTATATGTAGTATAGTAATTTACAAAGTACCTGCATGTTGTTTTAGCGTCACTTGGAACAGACAACGAAAAACGACTGGCGCTTTACATTAAACGCCTAGCTAGTGCTGGTTTCGCACCTGAGAGAAGTACAATTCGTTGTCTTCCTATAAGTTTGCCGAAAAGCTTGGAATCAAATATAAATTTTCCAGGGAAAAAGAAATGGCAGGTCAACACTGGCTAACATCCTTTCTAGAGAGAAATAAAGACATATCAGTACGTCAAGCAGAAGGCCTTTCAGTTGCAAGAGCTCAGGGTATGAACAGAGAAGAAGTAAGTGCTTTTTTTAAACTACTTGAAGAAGAAATGATAAAAAACGACTTGACTAATAAACCTGAAAATATTTTTAACGTTGACGAGACTGGAATACAGTTAATAAATAAACCTGGAAAAGTTTTGACTGCAAAAGGTGTTAAGGACGTTCATGTTATAATGCGTCGTGAGAAGGGAGAAACGATTTCTCTGGTAGCGTGTTGTAGTGCTGAAGGACGATTTTTGTCTCCGGTAATAATTATGAAAGGTGTTAATAGAAAATCCGAGTTTTCTGATGGCTTGCCTAATGGGTCTGATGTCTACATGAATAAAAAGTCATCGTACATTAATACTGAGTTGTTTCTCAGATGGTTCAAGGAATATTTTTTACCTAAAAAACCTAAAACAGGTAAAACTATTTTGATTTTGGATGACCACACTTTGCACTCAAATTCTATAGATCTGTTGGACTTGGCAAATGAAAATGATGTCATAATTATATGTTTACCAAGTCATACCACTCAAGCTCTTCAACCTCTTGATCGCAGTTTCTTCAAATCTCTGAAGACCTTTTACAATCAGCAAGCTAATGCGAGGATGTTGAGAAACAAAGACAGAACAATAACGAGACTACAGGTTGGATCGTTAATAGGGCAAGCTTGCCGACTTAGAAAAGCCGCAACTGTAGGAAATGTCTCATCAGGTTTCAAAGCTTGTGGAATATTTCCACTCAACCCTAATGCGATTCCAGATCATTTCTTCGCTATATCTGATATAATTTAAGCAGTGCCTTTAAGTGCTCCTTCTACTGAAGTTCAGTCCCCATCAAATCCATCAACTTCAAGACAAATAGTTACACCAACCAATAAAGAAACCCCTACAAAGCTTCTCGAGGAATCAAATCCAATTTCAAAACTGCGCAGCTCGACTGTGAAACGAAAGCAATTAGCTTGTGTTTTGATTTCCCCTGAAAACATAAACAAGGAAACATGTAATGTGGATTTGATAAAAGGAGCAGCTAAAAAAACGAAAGCTGGCGGGTACAATCCAATTGAAGATGATAATAACGCGTGCATTGAGTGTTGGGAAAATTATTATCTTACCAAAAAAAAAGCAGACTGGATCAAGTGTACTTTGTGCCTAAAGTGGCTTCACGAGTCTTATTCTATGTACTCTCCACATTGCAATAATTGTGGAAGAGAATTGGTACGTAAAAAGAACCAAAAAAAATAATTATTGTCATCACTATTTTTGTATGGCATCTCTCCCACACCACATGGCATCTCTCCCACACGATATGGGAGAGATGGCCCAATGCAAACTTTAACTTTTTATTTTTATTTTTTTCTATTGTAGTCATAAAGCAAAAATATGGCATAAGTAAGACAGATTATTATATGTACCTTTAAAATAACAATAAACGGTTTGATCATATTGCATTTTTTGTTTTTTTTATTGCCTTGTATAAAAGGTATGACGTCTCTCCCACTTTTACCCTACTTTGTCAGTCATACATCACATTATATTAAAATATTTTCTGAATTGTTACTACGCTATAATTCAACCCTTGCGTCCGTCTTGTGTCTTCACTATTTAGTTTCTCTTCGACGATAAATTTCCTTTATTCCATCATTTTCCCTCTTAATTATTATCCTAGCAGTAGGTCTTTAATTTACTGAGATGTATTCGTAATCTTCATTTTTATACACACACATATATATATATATATATATATATATATATATATATATGTGTGTATATATATATATATATATATATATATATATGTGTGTATATATATATATATATATATATATATATATAATATAATCACTTTAAATCAAATCTCTTCAATTTCAGTTTATAAAATTTATTTTAATTATATGGGTAGTACACACGTATAATCAACCGTAGGCTTTAGAAAGATAATATTGAAGTCCGTATTGAAAATATGATGAAATACCAGATATATTGAGAAATTGAAACAAATCATTAAAAAAATGCGAATTAATTAAATTGGACAATACTCCACTTTCGATTTTTAACTATAAATTAAATATATATTCGTGCTTTCTAATTCACTTGATTATAATTTTTTTTAAGATATTTTAATTTTTTTATGTCATACATAATTCCATGAACTTAAATACTTAAAAGCAGTTCATAGTGAGAGAGGTCGAAGAAAGAATTTATGAAAATAATTTTATTATTAATGTCAAGGCTGATCGATTAGAAAATGAAAAAATTTCTAAAAATTCCATATAAATATATTTGAGGGTTTATTTGTTGAGATATTTATGAATCAATACGCGACAAAATTATACTGAATTGTAACTTTCCATAGCGAAAGGTTTGGGTGAAAAATGACTATGATACAAAGATAGATGCATGCACACGTGAATATGCTAAGAGTTCCGTTATTTTTCGTTCAAAGGTTGGGACCCTATTTAGATTTTACTACCATAAAATTAACCAGAAGATCATACTGTCTGGTCCGTGAGTTCATTAGATTTTGATTTGTATTCAATACATTAATAAAGAAGGAAAATAAAATTTTGTTTTCACTAATACATCATATCTGGTGATGAAATGTTTTCCTTTACTAAATCCGATTTTGTGTCCGAAAAATGTCATACTCATCTCCATCAATACTCATCTCCATCTGACCTGCAGGTTGCAGGTCAGATGGAGATGAGTATTTATATAAAATATGAATCCCCTCTCCTTCTAATGGAGAAGCTAATGTTATTTTTATACAGGCAGCAAAAATAACAGTTTTTATCGTTCCGTTATTAAAAAAAAAACTCGCATCACTTTTCCCTTTATTTGTCCTTGCATAAATAGAATTCTAAACAGACAATTACATTCTTCACTCTCCGCGAATTTTACTCCCTCTCTAAGCTGCTGAAGTGCTATAAAAATTAAATAAGTTTTAATCATTAGCATATAAAGTAAATATGCTTCGTGCCGACGAGAGGGTCGTACTTCCGTGCAGCAAACATTAACATTTATAATAAGAAAAAAATGCTCAATATCCAAATATATGTAATATTTTATCATCACATAATGATAAAATGTATGATATTTTACCATTGAACACGATTTTTGATAAATAAGATTAATACAATAATTTTTAAAAAATTATTGTATTCATCTTAAAAGTAAGCAAATTATGAACACAAATTAATGAAATAGTTAATTTTACTTTCATGGAGACGTTTATGATTAAAAGGTAATTAATATTTTTTTCATTAATTTCATTTTAACCGAGTGATTATTGTAATACTTATTAGAAATACTTAAGATATAAAATAAACTTAAAAAGGGTCTCGAAAAATTAGACAATTTAATTAAGGTGGAATTTTTAAGGTAAATTGGATTCTTATAAGAACTTAGGATATTATTGTTGTTTTCCCATCTAATTAGTTGTTTGTTACTAATTTGTACTTTTTTATTCAATCGCCGCTGATATCGTGTTCTGAAAGCCGTTTCCGAGACTTTCATGAATTCAACTTGCAATACATTGTTGTTTTTAATGTTTTAAATACTCAGAAGTGTTAAAAATCGGCACGTTTATGCAAGAAAAGTCATAAAATGGCAAATTCTAATTGGTATATAAAGAATATATTCCTAATATGGAATGCAGAACGTCCCGCAAAAATCAAGACATCTGGCAACATTTTGCTTAACCACATTAGCGTATGACATGACATAGTGAGCTGTAAACTTTCTGAAATAAGTAATGGCCTCAGAAAATTATATTATTTATGAGAGATTCGGCATCAGTGTTTAGTGTATGGATATTGAGATGGGTTAAAAGGGATAGTGTTTTATGTCAAATATCATCAAAAATTGATTTACAATAAAACAAATATACGCTCTATCTTCATTTTCATATTGTTTCAGGAATTTTTTTCTCATTTGCTTAAATAGTTGATGTCACACCTCTTTGTTTAATTATTTTTTCAGCATAAGCGTGGCGACTACCAATAGATATGTCAGATGTAGGAAAGATTGCAGTCGATAAAAGTTAAACACTTTTGTATAAAAAACTCTTTACAAAAATATGAAAATCAAATGTTACATAATTAGTACCGAGACATTGGCACTATTGGCTCTGCCTTCGTAGAAGTGTCCATTGTATTATATTACATTGATAGTAAATTGATAGAAATTTATGAAAGTTTTAAAATTGAGATCATAAGCGCAAAAATCTACTATAACTATAAACTATTATGTTTTTATAGTTAAGGTAAACGATTTTTGACAACTCTGGTTTTTTTGCTTTGATCTATTTTCAGAAAGGGGTCCAATTTATTAATTTGCTGTAATATACATCGAAAGAAAGAATTTTATTCAATGAGAAGAACGTTCAGCTTACTTGCGCCAATATATTCATTATCACTATAATAGAAAAAATGCCAAGTATAGTACTTTCTTGTCACTGTGCTCTTACAATAGTATATACTTATTTATTAATGAGAGAAAATAACATTATAAATGTTATTTGGATTCATCAGTAAGTAAGTATTTTGTTCCAAAATATTAGGAGAAGCGGCTAATACAGCCTTTCAATATCTACGGCTTCGCGTTGTTTCTATTAACGCGATGAAACCCACCATAGAATCATAGTTTTTATGGAAAAGTATATTGAGCTGTCTCGGCAATTGTATTATAACGCACTGACTTTAGCAATACACACGGGCCAAACTTCCATCTAGGGAAAAAAATTAAATTTATTTGAAATTAAGGAAATGAGATAACTGGAAATATATACAATTAGTTTTAACGATGGAAAAAGGATTTAAAATTTAGGGGAGATGGTACATGAAAAAAGTATTGTATTAAGATGACTACTGAGGGTTACGGATTGTGAAAGTACAAAACATATATTACATTGAGCACGAATTAAAACTATTAATGTTTCAAGAAAACATTTATTTCCATTTTCATGACTATTTGTCAGCTAGCTTCGCTCAGTTTTCATCCTAGTTCGTGTGAAAATAGATGAAAATTCGTTAAAAGTCATAACCTCTTAAAAATTTTGTTGTTACAAAAATACTATTTAAGATGAAACATTTATTGCCAAATATTTGCAAATAAATTAGTTTGTGACATCCTTAGACTTAATATGCTATGAAGTACTTATATTATGTTTATGGTGATATCTAGATAAGAAAATATCTAGATAATTGGTGAGTGTACAATAAAGAGGGTACCGTTTCTTACACTTTCCGGCACTTTCCATTAATTTATAAAAGGAAAAATTTGACATGAAATTTTACAGCAATAAAAAAACTGAATCTATCTTGATGGAATTGGTGTGTGTTCTCTTTAATTAGTCAGAACTTTAATCACGCCAATGTTTTCTGCTGCACTTTTAGTCAAGTAAATAAATTTACTCTAGAATGCATAGGTGAATAAAAGATTCATGTGCTCCAAGACAACTAGATATATAAACAACATATTCCTAATATGAATACTCCAGAAGCAAATAGCACAACACGCTATACCAAAGTTTCATCATGTTCGTCTACCTCTCCAGTAAGAGACTATTTAAGTGGGCGTGCGGACGTCGGGTTTATAGCCCTCAGTTCAGACTTATTAGACGCCAGTGACCTAATCTACTCTTCAGAGGGTTAACAAGTCTGTGTAATTACATTGTATAAATCAAAAGTTCAGTACTTCGGATGAAATATTTAAGAGAAGGTACTTCTTGGTTAGGCACGTGAAGGAAACAGGGAGAATTATGTCAGTTAGCCGCCTTTATTCCACTAAAATTTTTTGGTAATTGATACATACATATATATATATATATATATATATATATATATTTATATATTCAAGAAATATGTCTTGTTTATTTATTAATTGCCATGAAATTTAGATTTCCCTCTAATATAGTTCAAAAATGAATTCTTTTCAACGAATACATTCGAAATTCAATAACACGATTATAAAAATATGGTTTTCTGGATGGGTTGATTACAAATAGCACTAAAAATGTCTGCGGTTTTTTATTTCTGTACAATTTTTCTTTTCAATTGTTTATTATCTGATAATAAATAGTATTAAACATTTACTTTATATCAGAACTGTTGACATTTGAATAAATCTTTTCAATAAGTACTTTCGTCTTATTATAATTTTATAAATTATATTTCAGTATGCTTCTAATGTATATGGAGAGTATATGCAGATATATATCTATTTCTTACATAATTATATTTCTATATCTTCCATAAATTAGGAAATATAGTACATGAAAAATTAGGTGTGTAAAATTTATTTAAATTAATATATATTAAAGTAGTTTAACTACTAGGATCTATAGATAGTGGAAGAACAAAGTACATACGTTGTTATGAAGAAAATGAACGCGAAATAGAAATGTTGAAGTTTTACAAAGGTTTCGATGTTTTCCTTTTATTAGTATTGAAATTTACTCCAAGTTGATAGATGAATATAAGTTATCTATCCATATAATAAAACTAGAATTCGCCAGTCTGTAGACTGAAATTATTTGCCTTATTGAAGTTTTAAATACTGTTTTTGGAATTTTGATCGATGTTTCCCTGTTTGAACACGCATGACATAAAAACTACTCAACCAATTAAGTCGGATTTAAAAAGCGTAATTCATTGAATTCGGTTTACTCAATCAGAAGTTATGCGAATTTAATATTTTCAAAAATACATTTCTGTTACATTAGTACAACAATTTCATCAATGTGTAAATAGCGTAATGAAATTTGAAATGAGCTTGACTAGAGGCGAAAAGTGGGGAATGGGAGGGATGGGTGCTGAAATGAGCAATATGAAAGAGGGAGTACTGATGAAACAGACGTAACTTAAACCCAATCTAACCGAACATAACCCAATCCAATATAATCCAACCGAGCCCAACATAACCCTTACCAACACAATATTACACAACTCAACATAACATGAACAAACCTAACATAACCGAACCGAACATAAAATATAACGCAATCCAAACCAAAATAACCTAACATTGTTCATCACATTCCAAACAAACCTAACGTAACCCAGCCCAAGTTACATAACTCGACGAAACTAAACCCAATTCAACATAATCCAACCCAAACCGACATAACACAACCCAACCCATACCGATATAACTTTACGTAACCCAACATATCTCAACCAAACTCAACATTAACCCGACATCATCTAAAACAATATAACAAAACTCAATCCAACAAAACTCAACCTAACTCAAAATAACGAAACACAAACCAACCCAAATCAATATAATCCAATATAGCAAAACTAAACAGAATATAACATAATATAACTTAACGTAACTTAACGTAACTAAACCCAACATGAAATAATCCAACGTAACCCAACGCAATCCAATATAATTTAACGGAACCCAACCTAACACAATATAACCCAAAATAACTTAACATTATTCAACCCGACGCGAGTGATGAAAATCCCATATATCATACCCATACCCAACGTATTCAAAACCATCCAACCCAACCAAATATA
Organism: Druceiella hillmani; assembly: GCA_039881145.1. NCBI lineage: Eukaryota > Metazoa > Arthropoda > Insecta > Lepidoptera > Hepialidae > Druceiella > Druceiella hillmani. The sequence continues at coordinate 8,714,215 of JAYKKI010000059.1, forward strand.
AACTAACATATTCAAAAACTAAACCGACATAACCCAACACATCTCAATCTAACCCTAAAATCCAACTCAACATAAACCAACACAACCCAACATAACCCAATACGACACAGCATAACCCAACTAAATCTAATCCAAGCAAAAAGAGGCCAACATTACCTAATCCAAACCGACATGACCTAATATAATTTAACCGAACCCAACATGATACAAATAATGCATACTCAACCCAGCATAATCCAATCCAATCTAAAATAATCCAACAAAACCCAATTAAAATTAATATAATTCAACACGTCATAAACTAACATAATTCATCCCAGCCAGAGCGGTGCGGGAGGGACAAGTATTTAATTAAGCAATCTGAATGAGGGCAGACGTCGTTGTTGGTCGTCTTAGGCCTATGACCTTTAATATTTGCATGTATTCTATATTTGCTTACTTTTTTCTTAAATTTGCCCGTTTGTGTATTGGTTTGTGCAAGCATCCCGTAAAAACTATTGAACCAATTTGTATGCTTTTGTTTTTAGGAAAACTTAGGAATCAACTAGAAATAATATTTGTTTTTTACTTTATCGTGAACAGAAGATATGCCAATTTAACATTTTAAAAATTAATTACGTTACATTAGTAAGACAATGAAAAAGAAGTATCTAGCTTCCCGAAGCGTTGCAACTAAGGAATTTATGGTGAACATATGTTTCTTAATAGATGGCTTAAACTATATTTTAAATCGTGCAGTGAAGTTTTCCACCCAATTAAATTTATATATGTCGGGGAAATGAGCGTGGCAAGAGGCGATGTGGGGATAAGGGTGAATATCATTATCAGTCGTCTTATGCACATTTTTTTATGTTATATATGCACACTATGAGCTTACTCTGTTTCCCAAAGTTATTTAAAATTTCAATGTATCGTCAGTAGCTCATAATTTAATTATTTTTGTAAGCTTAGTATTCAGCTATCTAAATTTGATCATTACGTACTTTATTGTCTATACACGTAATAAAATTGTAGGATTGGTTCATTGCAGTTACTTAGCGAATAAAGGATTCAGGGGAACATAACAATAGTATACAAAAGCCTGCGAACCTCTTTATGTGTTCGCGCATCGTTCAATTCTGATCCAACCTTCCATGGTACTGACGTAAGTGTGGTAGCTCGTGTTAAAATAAATACTAGCTTCAAATTACCCAATAATTAATTATTCCTTAAGTTTTAAAGAATTGATAAAGTTATATTTGGTTCATAATTAATCCAAAATTAATATCAAACATAGCTTTAAAACTCATTAATATTCGTGTAATACAGTGATAGTATTAATAAAATATTAACACAAAAGTGGGTGACTTAGAATTTAAACTTAAGCGCCGAGTGCAAATTGATTTTGTTCATATTTACTCGCTGCCATAATGTTCGCCGTTCCGTAAACCGCACTCGTAGCATAGTAGTAACACACATGTTCGTACATAGGCAAACCGACTTCGATATCAGCAAGCGCGCTCGCTTTTTTTCTGCTTTTAAGGCATTATCGATAAGAAACACAATAATAAAAATCGATAGGATAAATCGATAGGAAAATCGATAGGATAAAATCGTGCAGTAATGTAATAAGGCCATATTAGACAAAGAAAGCATTATATATACTAAATGCTCCCCGGAATATCATTACTATTGCAGTGGTTTTCTGAGATGCAACAATCAAAGCTCGCTATTAGCCAGTTAGAGGAGCAAACTGTAGATGTACCATTCCTCGCGTCGATTGCCGCTAAGCTCGCGCCATCTACTGGACGCGCTCCATCAATCGCTACAAGTTAGTACTCGCCACCAGTTGTTAGCAATATAAATAATGATGCAAACCAGAGTAACATCAGCCATTCGGATATTGACGCGAATTTTAGGAAAACCCTCTGAACTGCAATTATTCACACTCCTACTTTGATCGCGCACATAAATTCAAAATTTTAAACACTAAGAAACGTCTAGCAGTTCAATTTAAATCAGGCCATGCAAAGTTTTGAAACTACATAACAGATATTGACCCTAACCCTGATTGATTACAGTTGTCGTACGGATGAACAACAAAATAATTTGCCAATGCCACGAAGAATAAATGAGTAACATAATTACAAAATATAATGCATTTGCTGTGGAATTAGAAGTCTATAAAGCCAAATACGATGATATGGACCAAATCAATGGTCTATTGATTTGGTGCAACTTAAAAATTTAAAATATCCCAGAAAATAAAACTAAAAGTATTCTAAACATCGTCTTTAATTTCAGCGAAGTGTTAAACGTCCCGATCGATATGGACCAGGTCCGTATGGTGCACCGTTTGCGCTCGTGCGCGCTCTCCAACCGCTCATGTAATATAACCGTCCAACTAGCCAAGCGACGCTTGCATGACGACACCATCGCTGCAGCGTTTGTGTCGTCATGCAAGCGTCCCGTGCGCCGTGCAGTCACCAATGAGTCATTGCAGATAGCCGGGGCTGCCCAGTACGTCTACGTTAATGAGGACCTCACCCTACGAAACAAAATTCTTTATACAAAAAGTAAAGCAAACCAAATTAAAAAAGAACTATGTATTTGCCTGGATTAAAATTGATAACATTCATGCTCGTAAAATAGCTGGCGCAAAGTATTTGCAAAAAAAAGGGAAAAGGACATTCTTAAATTTTGACTATTTATATTTATGATTGTGAATATTTCATATTATTTCTCTGCATATCTCCATATTATTTGTTGGCTGTATATCAACTGTTATTTATATTTTGTATATGAAAGGTCTTTTTGCTGGCATTACCTGCGCGTGCACCGAACTTTGCTTCTAAATAGTAATAATTCGCAGTATTACGTAAATTATGAATTATTTATTTATTATTAACTTTTATGTATAGTACATATGGCGGACTTATTGCTACATGAGCAATCTCTTCCAGTCAACCATAACAATTTGTATTGTAATTTAGTTGGTAGACTGTAAAAGATTTTACAATGAAAATTCTTAATAGCACATAAGACAAAAAAATACAAAAGTAAATTAAAAAAGAATACAAAATATTGACATGATTTGGGATGGGAAAGACAGGCAAGGGCGAGGACGCTTGGACAGTGAAGAATTTTTCGTAAGTGGTAGAGGTATGTTTAGGAATAAGTAGGGTGTGTGAACTTTTAGATCGCAGCCCAAGGCCGTGAGTAGACAAATCTTTAAATTTGCCACTAAGATAATTTGGGCTATGAGCATTTTTTAATATGTTAAAAAGAAGTGTAAATATGTGAAGTTGGCGTCGATCACGGATCTTCAGCCATTTGAAAAGTGACCTGTATTCAGAAATGTGATCATATTTTCTGAGGCCGAAGATATACCGAATGCATAAATTTTAGAGACGTTCAAACTTGCAGAAATATTCTTCATTAAGATCAGGATAGCACACGTCTCCATAATCCATTAATGGTTATAAATGTGTTTGGCAAAGGTAGATTTTCGTTTTAGTCGGTAAACAATTTTGAAGACGTTTCAAAGAGTGTATCCTGTTGAAAACACGACGACTAACATCATTTACTTGAGGCCGCCAATTAAGAATTTGATCGAACAGTAGGCCCAGGTTTTTAACAGTTGACGTGTATGGTATTATTGTACTATTTAGCACTAATTTCGGTAAACTAGGTAGGCTTACTTTAGAAGTCAGTCTTTGACTACCGATGATGATAGCTTATGACTTACTTGGGTTAACCAAAAGACCCATTTCATGAACCCACTGACCAATTGAAGCGAGATCTCGATTAAGGATGTCGATGGTTTTTGATAAGGAATGGAGGTTCGAGTGCGCATAGATTTGTAGGTCATCAGCATAGAGATGATAATTGCTAGAAATGTTTTTAACAACATCATCAATAAACACTGAGATCACACACTGAGAAGAGGAGACGAGATAGAACTCCACCTTGAGGTACACCCGCTGTAAGATCAGTCCACTCAGAAAACGTATATGACAACGTAACACATTGCCTGCGGCATAGTATACCGCATATACCATATTCATTCTTTCAACTATCTTGTTTAATGAGTGTTAAGTGCATGGTACTTTCAAATGGGTTCAAACAATACGTAGTTAACTATAGACCGATATCGATTTCATCAGTAATTCCCAAAGTTGAAGAGAGGTTAGTACATGAATGGGTGTATCCGATACTTCATAAATACAATATGCCAGAACAACATTGCTTTATTCGTGATGCATCTACCACCACTAACCTCCTTTTTTACTCACAATTAAATGAAACTACGTGATGTAGTATTATTTCTACTTTCTTTAATTTCTTTACCACGACCTAGGTTTCGTTGTATTACATCTTCAGGTGGGATATTAGCAAATATTAATTCTTAGGAACAACCAACAGTATTTATATGTTGCAAACACAATAGCGGAAGCCTGGTTTGTGCGGATTTTCCCATTGTTTATGTTAGTGAGTTTATTGCAGGGGCGCAGTGTAAGTTTTATTATATTACCGAGAGTTATACAATATACCAGTATTTTAGTGAGGGTAATAAATTCAATTGTTGTTATTATGTGAGGTTATACAATGCAAACTTTACGGTGTATGTAATAAAATTAAATGGAAGTTATTATCGGTAATAAATTTATACAAAAGCAAGGGTATTTGAAAGTAAGGACAAGGTAATACACTAATTCTACATATCTTATTATCGGTAATATATTTATACAAAAGCAAGGGTATTTGAAAGTAAGGACAAGGTAATACACTAATTCTACATATCTCCGGTTTTGTGTTATTTATTTTTTTATTTATTTGTTTATTTATTTTTTTTAATTTTTTTATTTTTATTAAATATACTTATATTTATATGTGTATTAGTGCTGAAACAATTTCCAGGGTACTGTAGTATCAATGTTGTATATTTATATTATATCTAGAAGATATTAAGAATGGGTGATGATATTATATTTAGTTGTTCATTTAATATATTGACCTTGTAATCTTTTTTATATCTGTTTATTTCTAATGTTTTTAGGATATTAAGTTTATTACCTTTTGCATTTATTTGTAATATATAGGGGGCATTATCAGTATAGGGGTGATGGTTATTTTCAATGAGATGTTTATCAAAGTGAGATGTGTCTGGTTTATTATTTCGCCAGCTGGCAATGTGTTCTTTATATCTTGTATTAAAATCTCTTCCTGTTTGACCTATATATACACTATTACAGTCGTTACATATAAGTTTATAGATACCACTCTTTTTATGTTTATCTATTTTTTCTTTATTATTAATAAGGGTTTTACCCAAGTTATTTAAGGTACTATACGTACATGTTATATTATTTTTATTTTTATTATTAGTTAAGAGTTTTCCTAATTTGAGTGATACATTGCCTATGTATGGAATAGATTTATAGTAAATATTATTATTATTTGGTACGACCGGGTATATTTCTTGTATTAGTATTTTTCTTAATTTATTATGGTACAGTTTTGTGACATATATATGACATATTTATGACCCATCAATTGTCAAAAAACTGTACCACTGTCATAACCTATTTAGGTGGATTATTTCATATTTAACTAATAGGCAGCAAACAACCGAAGGCCTGTGGTACACCAAAAGTCACCTGAACATATTGTAATAAAAACCCATTTAGTTTTTATCACCATACGAACAAATGACTTCTGGTGTATCACAGGGTCTATATTAAGCCCTTTCTTATTTATTTTATTTATTAATGATGTAAGTACATGTTTAACAAATAGTAATTTTCTAATGTATGCAGATGAACTAAAACTATTTACTCTTGTTAAAGTTAGCCATGATTGTTCGAATAGGCGAGCTGATCTCGATAAGCTTCATGTTTACTATAAAGAGAACAAACGGCTAAGTTATGATAGAAAAGAAATGATAGAATACAAGCTTATTTCATGTTTAGTGTTCAGATAATATTTCAAATAATTCGTGTGTCTTTTTTTCCTTTAATTAAAATAAAATAAAATAGTTTATTTTTTTTATTTGCTATTTTTTCATTTTTTAGAAGGTAAGTTAACAATATATCCTTTAAATGGAGAACCCAAACATACATTATCTTTAACAGAACATTAGTGTCACTACCTTTTTATTATAACACATCTAGCAACAACAATTTATTGACATCCGGTTTTTTAGCAAAATTTTGAAAATTAAGTAGTGTTTGTTTTTAGTTATGTAAGTTATGTTATTATTGATTGTTACAGTTACTAATAAAGGATATCCGGTCGATTGTTCCGTAGTCAAAACGCAAAAAAGTTTTTCGACCTACAAAAATGTAGGAGTTGTAGTTGATTACAAGTTATTTTAGAACCTGATATCCAGCACAAAGTCTTGATATGGTAGCCTAAGATTTGATACTACCAGTATAGCCATGCGTGTTAAATTCTGCGAAAATAATAGTAAATATTAAGGCTCGCAATAGTATATATTATGGCTCGTTTCCGGGCGGGAAATTGAAGGAAAGTTACTAAAGCAGAATTTTATTGCAAGATGTATTGTATCGGTGTGAGATGTATCAGGTGAATCTGATCGACTCTTCTCGACCTTTCCTTGCTATTAGACCCTTGTACTTTAAAAAAATTGTTTAAAAAGCCGCATTTACTACTTGTGTACCTGTTTGATGATTTGCATTTTAATGGTATTCAATGGTTTACGGCTTCGTTACACTTGCGGCGTTGACCTCGTGCGTATTTAATTTTATATTTTCGTAAGTACAATAATCAATATTTTGGAAACATTCGTTAAAAAAATATATTATGCTACGTACTTTGTAAATATGACGACTAATAGGCTAAAAATAAACCAAAATAAAAATATAAAACAAGTAAAAAAGCGAGTATTTTGCGAGTATTTTATAGAACTTTGAAAAAAAACCTGTTTTCTTTGAAAATGTCTATCTTAGACATTTTAAGATTCTTCAAAACAATGAGTTGTTTTTATTTACTTTTTTTACTTTAAAATTCCACTCTTTGTAATTAAATATATAACTCCTTGATAATGGATAAAAAAGTAACGCGCAAATATTTTATTTTTAATTTCATTAGTTAGAATTTATTTTTATCTGCAGGTTCAGAAAATTTGGAGTTAATTTCTTTTGCAAAAGAACGAAAATGTTTATTTTAAGTGTTGAATTGCATATTTTGTATTCAAATGGTAGTTGGAAGTCTGGTTTTTCCCATATCATAATACAAAATGTTATACTCCGTTGTTAATCCTAACCCACCTTGATCAGACGAATTACTGTGTTTATTAGGAAATAATGTTTGTTTTATCAGAAAACAAACAAAACATTTCCAATCAAAAATTTCTCAAAATTTCATAAATTTTCACTGAAATACCTTGAAAGCTTTAAGCATATTTAAGTACCTATAAACTCTCACTCCAATAACTAGGTCAAATATACCAGCCATATTTGACCTAGTTAACATTGTTTTATCATATAAAGTTTCTACATTCGTTTGGTATATGGAGTCTATACTTGGTAGTTATAACTTACTTCTGTGCCGGTGTTTTACAATATATATTTAAATTAAATTAATTTTTTATCAAAGAAATTAGACACCTTTTTGTCTCATCAATTTAACAAACACAACTTCTGCTCAATATTATACGGTCAAGTAAATTACATTCTCGTAAACATAATATGCTTTCTTGGCTCTCTGATTCAGAATCTGTTAACTTAATTTAATTATGACTAATAATTTGAGTGACTAGTTATGGATAAAATTATTAACATACCCAAGTGATCTTATTTTTCCTGGCTATAACTTATGAAATACGCCAGTATCTTGCGAATCAATATTGCCAGTCTCATACCTCTCGTAAAATATACCATAACATACTATCCAGACGAAACTTAAAATAAGTCGCGATATATATGTGGTAGGAATGTAAGCTACGAGTTTTCAAATACAATTTAAATAAACTAATACCTGCAGAATATTTCTGAAGAAATACATTTCAAATTACACGAAAAATCTGTTACATATCAATATTGATTTGATCAAAATTAAACAGGCGCTAGCGAACAAATATCAGATTTACGATTGTAAGAGAACTAGTCTTCAAACTTTCCTCCTTTTTGTTTTTTTATTCACAATTTGAACACCCATGTACTATAATCGTCCCTGAATCTTAAATATTGACTAAAATGTTTATATTTTAATACGCTTTCTTTTAACTAATAAATAAAATACTTATAAAGTTAATATTCAGTAATCTAGGTAAGTTCACGTCCATATTTCTAAAGTTGCCTTATCATATAGATAGAAATAAAAAACGTATGTCGATTTTGCTTTTTAATGAAGTCACAACTTTGTGAATGAGCGTCTGGCTCGATACATTTTATTGGTTCCATCCCTTAAGTCATGGTCGACATGAAGATAATTTGTTATGTTACTAATAGCACAGTTGTCCAAGATGAATACTGACAAGTTCGAACTTTAAATGCATTTACGAAGAGCAAATATAATGTTACCTTAGCTTAACGAGCGTAAAAGTACTGTTAAACTTCCTGGTGGCATCGTTTAACTTGTCATTTAGTACTAGCATTCCACCCGCGGCTTCGTCCGCATGGACTACATCATTTCGGCTGTTTAGTTTTCTTCTATTAAAATATAACCTATACTACTTAGTGATAAAGTAGCATTCTACTGGTTAAAGAATTTTTAAAATCGGATAAGTAGTTTCGAAGATTGCTTCCTACATACAAACTCACTCTCAAACATTACCCCTTTTCATAGATAGCTGTGCCCCGCGGTTTCACCCGAGTAAGTCGTAAATATCAGCATAAAAATAGTCTATGTGGTACTTCAAACTACCTACATCCATACACAATCTATCAAATCGTGTGCTATCTTGGCCAAATTTCTTTCATATTTGTAATATTAGTAGGTATAGTATACATAATATTATATGTTAACGTGAACCGCTTCGGCATAGTACAAATAGAAGAAAAAACAGAATTAAGGTTTTACAAATAAAACAAAATAAAAAGTTATTACAATAATATTAGCAATAAAAATTTTAAGCAGTCACATCATTGGCGGTTCTGTTGCTATTTTAAGGTAAGGTTATTTGTTAAAAATGAATTTTTTTTATTGAAATTTATTTCTAAAATTTAGTGCCTTAGAGCTTTCCTATAAACAATATTTGATGTAGTTTTATTCTGTGCAGCAATATAAGGTCCGACGAGCTCCGACTTGTGACAGGCCAACACACAGTTGCCCATGAGTAAAGCATTCTTTTCGTAGGTCAATCCCTAGCAAATTGAAAGTTTGGTCCTGGGACATGTTAATTGTTAAAGCAAAAGAAATTTTCACGGGAAATTGAAGTCATTTAAACGGAATTAGCATAACAGTGGGGATCATCGGTATTCTAGGAATATGAGCTGATTCACCAGCTACAGGGCCAGTGATAATGGTCGCTACAATTATGTCGTCTTTTAATTCCTTTATAAATAGCCTCGTCCCATTGCACATGTTATGAGGGCTTAAATTTCTTAGAAGCATGATTAGCGTTCCGATTTTTAATGATAATTCCTGAATTGAAAAATCCCTGTGGTAATGTACTGTGTCTTCGATACTAGTAATGGTGTCTATCGATTTGTAATGTTTGACCTGGCCGGAGACTTTTTGTGTGATAAAATTGCATATTTCATCGACCGTGTCATTCCGAGGTAACACTATTACCCTAGAACATAGCCAACGAAAGTCTCTTTCGTGTAAGTTTTCGATGTCAGAATCGATTTGACAAATGTAAAGACGAATTCACATGAACATAATCAACCTGGATAATGAAAGTACCAGGTTGTAAAATGATTAATAACATAGCGCGAATGTTATTACATACCTTGGATTACCTTATCGTAATTTTCTTCAAGTGTATTAACACTTTATACTATTAGATTAGATAGGAACATTTCTGTTTACCTATTTAACATACAGCGGCTTACAATATTTGCGACAGTTTTTATTATGTTATACTTAACACTCAACTTTAAAACGAATGTACCGATTTGAATAATTGAAAAAGTAATTTACTCCTACATAAACAGCCTAAATGATTTAATAATTGATTTGGATAAGGATTTATATCATGATAATATCCATTATTATCACTTTTTTGTTCACATCTGTGTTTTGGTTGCCTAATTTGACAAAAAAACGTTTATTGTAACAAAAGTATAACAATTGCATATAGTGTCTCCCAAACTTTTTTGTTAATATTAGTAAAAACTTTTAATGTGTATCCCATTTTTTTATGTAATACAAATAGTTTTTGCTAAACACGCAAAGGAAGGCGATTTTTTATACCTTGTGTAGAACTATCGACATTTTTATGAGGAATAAATCAATTTTTCAAAATAAAATATAGCCTTTGTTACTCATGGATAATATGTCTTTATATCGGTATTTTTAAAATCGGCCCAGTAGTTTTTTAGTTTATTCGTTACAAATTAACAAAAAAACAAAAAATTAAATCTTTCCTTTTTACAGTAGTATATTTAGTATATAAAGAAAGATATCTACCAGTTGTAAATTTGGATATCTCTTAAATATTGGCTACGTTACCAAATAATTTCATTTGATTCTTCTTTAACAAAATTTAAGTATTATTGAGGTTATTTTTCAATTACAAGACATATTTTCTGCCTTTATGGAATCAGTGTTATGTATTTTTTATAATATTTAGGTAACCAAGTCTTATTTAGAATTAAGAAAAGAAATCACTATAATAGCACATATTTTTAAAATTTATTTTTTATTTTTTTCCAGGTGAAAGTTTCGTATGCTGTTAAATAATGCCTCAATGAAAAGTAAAACTCTTTGGTAGTAAGTGGTGGATAAAAGGGAATGTAGAAGGAGGGAATTAGGAAGGTAGAGGAAGGAGAAATGGAGGGATGAATAGACTGACAACGTCAAACACAAAGGGACAAAAAGAAAACACAAAGGGATAAAAATTATGTCTTTTTTAATGTTTTCATTTAATGCAATAGACAAAGAAGTAATCAATTAAATGTCAAATTAAACAAAAAATATAATCAAACTATTTACAACGTTTCTTACTAATTATATTTTAAAGTTAAATTTTCCATTCCACGATAGTATAATTTCTGTTGTTGACTAACTTTAGTGAGGATACAATTTTTCCTCCGTTTCCAGTCACTCAATGAGTCCGTAAATGTAGACCGCCCATAACGTTAACCTAAATTAAATTCATTTTAGGGCAGTTTCAGTTTCTGGTGTGCTCTCACACATAGTAAATTATATATCAATATTTACATATTAATAACGTCAAGAAAACTTGTATTAAATTATTTTTTAGTATACTGGGTTGATCCATCTGCTAGTTATTTTGCATAAAGGGGAACTAAAACTATGTTAACTATATTTAATTATTAATAATCTTGAAGCCATTGGCGTAAACTTTTTTATGAAGGCCTCTTTTATATGCGTCGGTAATTTTAATCGAGTGGATTAGTACTGCAAACATTTGAATTTTGCATTTTGCATGAAATATGACGACAATTTTCACGGTCAACGAAAACAACATCGGATAATAAAAAAAATATCTTAGATTTTTTTAAGACTTAGCATTAAATAAACCATATACTTATTAAAAAGTTGAACAAAAAACCAATGAAGTTTATATTTTTACTGAAGAAACTTTGAACTGAGAGTAATATTCATAAAATTACAATTTCAATATTAAGTTCTTTTAAAATTTTCTATTCATACACAGATCTGCAAATTTTAACTTTTATTTTCCCTTTTTGAATTTGATAGCTGATCTTAGGGTATTTTGGTGGGCTGATTATAAATATGTACTTAGATTTTCACCATCACTCTCAGTTTTCTTGGAAAAGCCCTATGTATGAAACCGTCTCGATCTATGTATGCAATCTTTTGCCTTGTTCTTCACTTACAGCTCCTAAGTAATCAAAAGTAAAAGAAAGTTGTTCAAATGCAAATTGAGAAAATAAAGTTTAATGCTTATCAAACATCTCATTTTTCCAAAATTTTCAATCATTTTCTTTACAATTTCCTCATAATTGGGACTTTTATGATTTTCCAGGAAAATGTTTACTGCTTCCTTGGAAGCTTTTCAAGCTTTTAATTCACTTACACTTAATTTTTCATGGAAAGTTTTGTCTTTCATCAATATCCGGGCTGACGAAAATACCTTCTTTCATTTTAGCTTCAGACAGAGAGGTAAATATTTGGCGAGATATTTAAAACCTTCTCCTTTTTTATTCAGCGCCTTTGCAAATTGTTTTGTCATTCCCAGTTTTATGTGTAGTGAAGGTAGCAAAACTTTTTCCCGGGAAACTAAATTTTCTCTCACAACATTTTTTATCCCAGGAACTAATTTAGTTCTCGGTGTTCACTCTTTCTTCGTCCAATGTTGTTCTCTACCTCGACTATCTCCCTCGCAGGGAAAGCAGGGGTATTTTGTGTAGCTACCTTGTTGACCGAGCAGCATATTTATAACTTTCAGATCTCCATAGACCATCCAATCATGTTGTACGTACTTTATTTTATCCAACATATTTTTCATATTTCATATTGTCGTAGCATTCTTTCAAATGTAAAGAATGGACGACTGGCATTGAAGCGTACTTATTACCATTATGCAAAAGGACTGATTTCAAACTTCGCTTTGATGGGTCTACGAACAATTTCCATTTATTCGCGTCATTTTTAATGTTAGACATTTTCACTAAGCCAGGAATGTGTTTACAATAAACTAGACAACGATCTTTAGCAAAATGTGGTACAAAGTCTTTTTCTCTGGTGTGATACGAATAAAATGAGGTACCAGGAGTAAGCATGTTCTTTTACGATAGTCTTGATCCGAGGAGTTCAGCTGCATCTTATGGCAGGCTTTAAGTTTTTCAGTTCTGACTGTGAAAATCACTGTATTCCACTTGCACATGGCTCAAATTAGGCTTTAGGTTGAGATACCTCTTCCAGATCAATGCTCATGTCATCAGTTTGCACCGATTCGAAATATGGAGGTAATGGCGGTGCAACGTTCGGTTTGCGATGTACTGCGTGCGTTATCTATTGTGCGGTTGGATATACCAAGTCCTTTTTTTGTTTTAAAATTGTAGCCTGTAGTTGCAACAGAAAAATAACAGTCTTCCGTGTGTTTCTGAGATTCTCTCCCTATCATAGGCGATTGTGAGTCAAAGGTATCGTTCTGCCCTTTTCACCGCTTTCGAAGTTCACGAACTCGTGTCGCATAAACTTTATGTGAGACCCATTGTTTGAATTGACTAGCGATTGTTAGGCCAAAATACATGTTACAAAAGGTTACTTATGAATTTGGTAATATTATGCTACTCTTTTGTCAGCGTAAACTGCCCAAAAATACAATAAAAATTGTCCGGTGAATTAACACACTTTTGCGATGACATCTTTTAAGTGAGCATTACGGATTGCACGGAGGTACTGATTTTTTAAGAGCAATAATGTTGTTATTTATACAAAAATCTAATCTATCCTCATTAACCCTCTTCCAACGATTTAAGTTAATTACGATTAAATGAAGTCTTTTCAATTATGATTAAATGAAGTCTCTTCAATTGACCTAAAAATCACCAATGTTTACCAACGTAAAAATTTCAAGTTAGATGAATCGGTAAGTCGAAGCACAAAATGGAATGATTAAGCAAATATTTTATTGATAATTAAATACATCCATTAAAGGGTTTTAAATTCATTGAGACACTTATATCTAATAGAATGGAACAAGTAATTCAAAATATTTTTTGAGCTAATATGGATTTAATGTGTAGGTACATACAAGCTAGTGATTTAATACTTTTATTTCACGCAAAATTAAACGTAGGATTTTTTTTAAAATTTCAGATTAAGGCGCAGTATGTTAAAGTTCCTAATATAATTTATGTTTTTACAGTGTTTTTTCTTTAAATGGGACTGTATTGGAATTTCCAAAACTATAACATAAACAGAAAAAATATCTTGAGTCCCATTATTCTTTTACGGAAAACATTTTGGCATGGTCAAGTTTTGAGTCAAGCGTGAGTTTTCCATAAAAATAAAAAAAAATTGACAATTTTTTTTTATGTGAATCGATCTTTTTATGACAGCATAATTTCATTGTATGTGAGAAAACAATCTGGACATGTAAATAATAAAAGAAACGAATAATCAAGTGCTGGTATACGATATTGCATGAAAATCTTCGCAATAAAGATTTATAGTGGAATTTTTAATGGTTAAAAATACCAAGAAGTAAGTGAAGTAAATAACATAATATTCCAAGAAAACAGTGCACCTTTTCACAAAAGGAGTAACAGTTTTTAAATGAATATTTTTATTATATTAGCAAGTAAACAGTTTTTAAATGAATATTTCCCGAGGCGTTGGAAAGGTATATATGGTCTCACAAAATGGTCACCACGTTCACCTGGTATAATGTCGTTGAATATTTTTATACGAAGTCACCTTAAGGATGAAGCTTATAAATCCCCATATAACGCCGACCATGTATTAAACGATGCCGTTTGTAATTATTTGTGTCATATTTGCCACATGTCAAAAGCTACTAGAAATGTTCTGAAAAGTGACCATACCTATAGCAAAGTAGAGGCCATATTGAATATTTAATTATGCACCAGTTTTATTTAGATACTAACTTTCCACAAAATATGTGGAAAAGTTTTTTTTGCAATTTCAAAAATTTCTGCTGTCCACATTTTTTTTCTCCCATACAATGAAATTATATTGTCATAAAACTGGGTCGATTCACATAAAATAAATTTGTCAATATTTTTAATTTTTATGGAAAACTCACGCTCACGCAAAAAAGACCTAATGGGACCTAAGAAACTTTTTTTGTTTTGCAATGGTTTCGGAAATCCCCGTATAGTCCCAGTTAAAAAACAAATTGTAAATTGATAAACAAATATAATCTAATAGAGTGCAGTGATATTTGAAAACTTTAAATGGAAATAAACACATATTAACTGGATCAGGTACAAATCTTTATTTATTCGAGTCATGATCGGTAATCAAGAACGGGTTCATGTTTTCTGGTTAAAAAAATCTAATTTGATTGCTCGAATCTGTTAACTAAGCTTAAATAATTCACACTTCCATATTGAATTGTCACAATTATAATTTGGCACGAAGTCAAGACGTACTGTCGTGCTGTGGTATTGACTTACTATCCGTTGTCGTACACGAAAAACTGTATTATGGTTACTTGTGGGTGGTGACTGGAAAATAAAAGCGTTGATGTTCAGATTTAATATCTTAACATTTGTCATTTTAGATTTTCATTTTAATTTGGCAAATTAAAATGAAAATAAAAGTACGTAAATAATTTTATTAGCATATATCTGTGCAATATTTTTATACGATTTACACCGCTATTTGGAATTAATCATTTCCGCTTGGGCCTTACTCATATTGAAGCGTTTTTAGTTCAGATTTCATATTGAATTTAAATTTTAAAAAATTAAGAAAACTTTTACCGCAGCAAAATATGAGGGTAAAATATAAATTATTTTTAACTTGTCTTCCCATATATGATAAATGGGAGGACATTTTTTTACACATGTCTTCATGGGGGAAGTCGAAGGTGGGGCGATGTGTTCAGGGAGTCGAAGGGGGGTGGGGTATTATTTATTGCATATCTTTGTCATTTTCGTTCGTAAAATATATGTTGCTTAGGGTTTGGGTACCGGGACGCCTTATGTCTCGAAGTCCCGGGACTTTATTAAAATTTAATTGTCTTGAGTCCCGATACTTTCGGATTGAGACTCGAGACATGCTAATCGAAATTGTGTTGTAAAAGTTTATTTACAATAAGCTTTATTATCTCAAGGTTCCGCACTCTGTCACTGAGATCGTTATTTGTTTAAGGTGAAAAGGTTCGTTTAAGTGATTACTCGACATTCATATGTACGTAGCTCCCGAGTGAGTATACAATGCGATCACTGTCATATTATTATTTTGTGACGATTGTGTATTATATCAGTGACATTAGTCACTCTATATCAGCGTGAATATGTTTCTAAAATCGTTGCCAAAAAAAGTAGTTTTGGAGTAAATTATGATTTTTGATTCTAAGTACCATGCCCAATGTCTTAAATAAAGCACTAAGAGTCTCATGGCAATCTTATCACCGATATACTAGTGTGAAGCTTGTACGGGTACTAACTCCACTGGTTCGCGATTTGGAATAAAGCACTAAGGACCATGCGCGCCGACTTCAGTTTGTATAAAATGGCGGACAACGAAGTGTGTTTACCTCGTGCCAAAGGTGCAAATAAAAGAAAAATATTATGTTCCAAGGAAAATATAGCCCGTAAACTTTTAAAAACTAAAGGACAAGAATATATTTCAACATCTTCGAAAATAATTCCTGCTGTTTGTCCTCCTAGAGAAGAGGTAATATAATTTTTTTCCATTGCTAATCGTCATAGTGTTGTCACTACAACACTATGACTACGTTGCAATACTGTTTTTAATATCGATGTCTAGAAAAGTAAACTAACATTAATTTTTTATTTGTTATTTTTATTCCTTTGTTTTATTTTTTGTATATCAGACAAATTTATTTAGCATTATAGATATACCCATTTAAATTTCAGGTCGTGTGCGAATGTAAAAAAAGTTGCCATCAATTTCCTTACGAACAGAAATTAAAATTATTTAACGATTATTACAACCTTGGTTGTGCCGAAAAGCAAGGATCATATTTAATGGGTCTGTTAAATATATTGGAAATAAAGAGGAGGGGAAATGGTAAATATAGTGATCCCAATAACAGCAGACGTCAGTGTACAGTTTTACTTCATGGTAGTGGCAACGTGAAACCAGTTTGTAGGAAAACATTTTCATTGGTGTTTGGATTAAAACAAAAAAAAATATCATATTTTAATAAATAGAGTGAAAAGTGGAGAATTAAGTTATATAGAAAAAAGAGGAAACAAAATTAAAAACAGAAAATTTTCAGACGAAGATATTGAAAATGTAAAGCATCATATCAATTCATTTCCTCGTCATCACGTTCTCAAAAATAATTCTTAAGTCCAGATTTAAATATAAACAGGCTTTTGAAATTATTTAAACTATTGTATCCTGATACTGCTGTGACTTATTAATTTCACACTTCTGTATTTAAAAATAATTTTAATAATGTAAAATTTGGCAGAAAGAGAACAGATACTTGTGCAACTTGTGATTTGCTGACAGTTCAAGTAAAAGCTAATGTTAATGACAAAGAGTCTTCATTCAAATTAAAATTACACCAGAGTAAAGCAAATAAAGCAATGGATTATTTAAAAGCAGATATTGCGAAATCATAAATGCCAGACAGTTTGACATGTACTGCAACAATGGACTTGCAAGAAGTTTTGTCAACTCCGGCCCTGACACATAGTCAAATGTATTATCTTCGGCAACTTTCTAATTTTAATTTTGGCCTGCACATTGGGGATTCTAACGGCGCGTATATGTGTCTATGGCACTAAAGAATCACAGGAAGAGGTGGTAATGAAATCGCGTCTTGTATTTTGAAAGTTTTTCAGAGCAATGCTACCACCAAAAGGAATCTCGTAATGTGGAATGATAACTGTTGCGGCCAAAATAAAAACAAGGTGGTTATTTTATTATCGATTTACCTGATAAAAATGAATATTTTCGACAAAATAGAACAAAAGTATTTGGTATCTGGACACTCTTATTTATATTGCGATAGAGATTTCGCATTAATTGAAAAAAGCAAAAAAGTTTGCAGTCCAATGGTTCCAGAAGATTTAATAAAAATGATTGCAGAAGCGAGAGACAAATCGTTCCAAGTCATACCAATGACCTCAAATGATTTTTTGACTTCCACAAAGCTGCTGACTCCATCATCAACACAGATAAAATGAATATATCTAAAGCACAGTGGATAAAACTATCTAAAGAATTTCTAAAAAAAAAATATCTTTAAAAATTTTTAAAAAAAATGCCCGTACAAAGCATTTCCAACGGGTATTTGATCTTCTGATCTGACGATTTAACCCAGTCTGGGAAAAATCCGCCCCTTCATGTCGTCAGCCAGCGAAGAGGCGGCAAAAACCCAGACCATCGCTTGGCCCAACGGGCGGCGCCGATTCCGCCCGCCCAACCACAGCCTAGTTAGGCCCGGCCTAAGGCCCTACAAATAAACAGTATACTACGTTAAACAGTATGGGACCTTGGAAAACTAATAACATTCTAAAAATAAATAAAACTTTGAGAGATTTGAATACAAATTCTATTTCTAAAATAACTGCTGCAAAAAAAAAAAAGATTTACTAGCTATGGTACCTTTCTTTAGAAACGAAGAACACAAATCCTTTTATTTAAATTTGTTAAGTGACTAATTTGTTCGCAATGTCATTTATCCACAATACGTTTTGTTTGTCACATCACTAGTATCGTAAATACGAATTCAACTTGAATCTTAACGGTTACGTCCAGTTTAGACATAATGCCTTTTTAATAACAATAAGCAGTGACTTAGTGTCTTATTTATGAAACTCAATGAGGACATCGGACTTTCTTTTGTATTTTATGTTCATACGTTTTTTTTCACATTTACAATTATAATGTTTGAGTTTTTATAACATAAAGTAGCATAAAAAGTGCTATTGTATTGTTTAAAAATTAAAGCAGCAAATAAAGTTAATTATTAGAAATACTTGTATACATTTTATTGTTTTCTCAACACAAGAGTGTGCTTGTCGTAAGAGGGAACAAACCTCATCCATCATTATGCATATATGGCGTGTTTTCGCCCTAAATGAAATTTGTGAAACAAGAGCTCTCTAAGTTCACTTTGAGATACTTCCATTATTTTTTATTTGCCGAATACTCAATTGTAAACTAAAGAGAAGCTTGAATACCGAGCTATTTATATACCCTAAAAAACATTATAAAAACTTTTAAAATATACCAGAAATTGGCGGAAAAAAGTGGCGGATTTGTAAGACCAACCCAACATTATTCGATTTGTGAGTCATAGAACCTATCCCTAAGTCATCATATTTAACTGGGATATGTTATAAATTAGGCAGCTAATTAATTAAAATTTATTACTAATTCTGTGTATTTAAATACCGAAAAGAAAATTAATAATGATACAATTTACAGTATTAATTATATTATAGCCATCGATGAACATAGCAATAATGGTCTTAAGAGAGTGGCTTTTGGTGAAGAAAATAATAAAATAAATTTAAAAAAAAAGAAAATACCTGTTATTTAAAGTAGTAAAAAAATTCAAGAAATGTGAAATACTAGCAAAACATTCATTGAAATACAAAGTGATCAAAATGTCGAAGGATTTTTATTTTAAATTCTATTTGTTTAAAGTAGGTTAAAGTGAACAAATAAGAATTCCAGACGTGAATGGAGCTATTATCCACGTTGCATTTTATATGGATAATAAGTTAGCCACCTGTAAAAATGATTGCGGATATCATGGGATGAAGTGCCTGAAAATGCAATTAGGGCACGAGAATGGACTTCTAACGATTAAAATTTAGCTGATTATGTTTATGAATTTAGCACAAGCAAAAAATAAACATTTTATACATTTAAAAATGCATTAAAGCTTCTTTTAAATGAGAAAACAAATAATTTTATTCACTTATGTTTCAGTTTGAAGACTGATTTTGACAAACAGTTTCATAATTGATATGAAATCAATTTAAAAACCAAATATTTTTTGAATGTAGTAAAATAAAAAATAAAAGTAAAATATACCCACATCTTGTAAAAAGTATAAATTTAAAGAAAATTGAGATAACCATCTAATAGATAACCTAATCATTAGCATAGTAATGCTTAGTGCATTACTATGCTAATGATTAGGTTATCTATTAGATGGTTATCTCAATTTTCTTTAAATTTATACTTTTTACAAGATGTGGGTATATTTTAAATTAAATATAGTCATTTTTGTAATGGAAATTCATAATTACTGGATGTGCATAAAAATTTGCTTTTGTTTTAAATTCTTACCTTTAGCAGGATCATATATACATATGTATATATATATATATATATATATATATATATATATATATATATATATATAAATCATATTTATTCTATATAATATTGACTGTTTGTTATTCAACGTTTATCCAATTAATAAAGAGCAAATTGATTATATTTTTATAAATCAAATGCGACTGAAATTTGTTTGTTATTAAGAACACTCTAAATGTAAATTATATACATTACGTAAATATGTGTAAATACGTCCATACATACTGGAATTTAGCTCGATTTGTTAAATTATTTTAGATATATTTAAAAATACACTTGATATAATTTCTTATAAACAATATGAATTATTTGCACTTACAAATTTTCAATATATGCCGTATTAATATTTAACTAGTATTTAATGCATACTGAATTCATATTTTAACCATCAATGTTCTTATATATATCAGAAAATAGTTGTTTAAATTATTTTCGTTCATGCTTGAACGAACGACAGTCTAATAACACGGCTCAAAGTCATCTTTTCTTATAAATTTCCCTTTCTATTAGTGTGATGTCATTACAAACACGTTGGATTTTATTTTTTGTATTGAATATAACCCATTTACGACTACATATATTCAATATTCATTCAAAAATGTATTACCAATCACTAACGTAATATTAAGGCAAAACGTATAAAAATATTATATTTTAATTCGAGTGGTTAGGTATAGTAGAAAATGCTACGGAGTTCGATAATTAAATAATACATACAACACAATATTGCCGTAATGAAATTGTATTAAAATTAAATTCTTTTCTAAACTCTGAATAGAATGAGATAAAGCGCCGCACAAAGGAAAACATCGTCTTTCTTTTAAAACGTTTGACGTTCGTTTAGAATATACAACACACACAGGTTTTCTTTAATAATACAGGTTATCTTTGTTATTCTTTTATTTTTGGCTGTACAAAGATAGTTTATTTTATTAAACCTGTATCTACTTGGTTTACATAATTTCATAACAAGATCCAGTTCTGTGACTACATGAACCCAGTGATTCGAAGAAATTAAAAGCTTAAATATATACCAATTTTCCCAGGTGTAGAATGTGAAAACAACTTCCTATATTTAATTTGAATATATTGTTCTCTTTATTATTCAATCATATCGTTTTTATCGTTCATTTTTATATTATAATTAATCTATTCTATTCGTGTTTATCGTAGACAGATATGAATATTATAAACAAATTTTTAACATTTTAAACCTGTTGAATTCGATGAAACCACCTCTTAATATGCAAAATTATATCTGTGATCTTGCTTATTTACTTATAAAATTCACGGTCTTCTCCGCGTTCGGAAGCTGCGAATGTTTTGTGATATCACTGTAAAAAATTATAACGAATGTAATTTTCATTACAAAAAAAATATTATATATTAATAAGACAAAAAATCCTCATAAACTATCTTTTTTCGCTAGCTGAGCAATATCTTTATATATCGTAAATTTGTAACAGAAAGTCTAAAATCTAAGAAAATAAACGAGTTAAATATGAACAGAATTCACATTTCCGAATACAGTTTTTCACATAGAAGCATTGTAAAACATAAAGGTTACAGAGTAAGTTGTGGCACTATTTAAAAAATATTAACAGTATTTTTCACCAAATAAGTTTTACAAACAAAATATGAGATATTTTAAAAGTTCTTTTTTAAAAAAAAGTGTCGTTTGTATACATTTGGTGTGAGAACAATTTTGTGGGGTTTTCAAACAATTTGCACCACCACAATTTTAATAGCATGGGATAATTTTTTTTTATCTTGGACCTTAACCTAGATATTTATCTAATATAACTTTGAGCATCTAATCATAAGTTTATGTTATATAAAAGCAAAGTGGCTGCGCAGTTGAGGTAATATTAATTTTATAATTAATTTTTAGTCACTGAATTGTGGGCAATTATGTTGTTTATGATTCTAACTAAAGTTGCAGAACATCTATAATATTATTTCATTATTCTCCTAATTACCTCCCCGTATTTATTAATTATTGTAATGAATGTGTGGAATCCGTAGGTTTAAATATAAAAATGTTATATTTCCTACATCACTAGAAAGAAGTCTGATTCTTTATTCCTTGCCAGATAACAACAGAATTTTAAGAATTTAACAGCTTTATTCATTTGATATATATATATATATATATATATATATATATATATATATATACATATATATATAAACTAGCTGCTAGTTAACTAAATCTGCAGAAGTTCTTTCATTCTATCATTCTAGTAACAGTGCGACTTTTATGTAGATAAAATTTATGGCTATAATTTATTAAATTTGGTATCTAGAAATTATTTCTCTTCTACCTATCTCACACGTAAAACTTATTTTAGAAATATTAGAATTTTTATAGTTTTATAAAAAGGATTGGATAGTATATCAGTCGGGAATCTTATTTTTCCAATAAAATAAAAAAGGACTTAAAATTATAGTTCTGAATTTCAATAGGTTTATTATTAAAAGGTAGTGAAATTTTGTATAGTAGTGAAAGTTTATTATAGAGACAGTTAGTGCTGTCATTTCTATAAAATTTTATGTTAGTTAACAAATAATAAGATTTGGTAATACAAAATTTATTTTTACTCTTTGTTCCCGGATTTGCCCACCGTACCCAGATTCTGATAGAATACTTTTCGCGCTTATGTCGTACTAGTTTTCATAAACTTGCTCGCTTATAAACTTAGAATCTCCATAAGAATAACTATTTCTTTTCTAAATGAAAATTTTTGACTCAAAGTCTCTTTCCTCAGTATGTGTTTTTTTATATTTGAATGTGCATTTAAAATTTTAGGAATTATATGTGAAACCTTCTCTAATCATGAGTTTTGTTTGTGTCATAAGAGTAAAACGTGTCCATTTAGCATAATGTCACTGAATATTTCTTAAAATATCCCAAATTTTTGTTATTATGTTCTGAATTCAAATTCTTCTTCTTATATAGTTTCTTATATATAATATTGTATCTAGGTTATTTGGTGCTGTAAGAAAATAAAAGCAAATTAGGAAAATAATTATCGCTTGAAAAATTAAATAGAATAAATAACTAATATTTATAGCATCCACGTATAATGATATACGTTATATATCTAGTGAAATATTAGACAATTTTGCTTCTGATATCTAGCAACCAATATATGTTTAGTTGGGGTTGTACGAATTAACATCATAAGTATATACGAATTACGAATTGTGACAAAAAGATGCGTATAGTAAAGTGATGGATTATTCGGCTTCATAAATTTAGTAATCCTCTTTTCCAACCAACCTCATCTAAGTCACTAATTAACCGCGTCTCTTTTACTGCTTACACGTTGCACGGACATGTTGAGGAAATAGCCTCGGTAAGTGTCATCACGTTACGTGGTTCACCTACTCCACCCGTTCTTAATTATCTGGGTATCATCCCACATCCAAGTGAGTGATCTTCCTTTCTAAAATAACAATGTATCAATATTCCGCCGTAGTATATTGGTTTCATTACAAGGCATACGGCCTTTGGTGGCGCGGCGCGCCGAAAGGTCCCGGGTACATTTCTCGATCGTTCGCCGAGCGAGGCTGAACTGGTATTCTGGTTGGCTGTACGAGATTGCTCTCGTAACAATAAGTTTGCCATATGTATCATTTAGATTCGTTAAAGAAATTAAATAAATAATATTTCTAAACTTCAAATATACTACGTTTACCTCAAGTTAATTAAAACGTTACATGTTAATGTGAGTTCTAATTAGTTAAATATAAAAATAAACTCGTTAATAATTAGTGATTTAATCTTGTAATTTTTAATTCTCGTACTTTGTTTTCTATAAATTTAAAAATAATTACTAAATGCAAACGAATCCTTTATTACAGATTTTAGTAAGATATCGAAACCTTGAATTATATTAAGAATAGATTTGCATAAGTCGCATGGCGAATACTGTTCTGTTATAAAATGGCATTGAAATTTAATTAAATTCTTAAATTATTTCAGTCTATTCAGTAACATTGTAATTAGAAAAGGTGCGTAGAATTCGACCATAAAGCACGCTGAGCTATGGTTAATTTCTGCGAAAATATTTCTAAGCCTGAACTTGGAAAGCCTTTAACTTTTGAATAAGCCATATATTAAGTAAAAACTTGCAAAATGAGGGTTACTACACTCTTAAGTTTATTTAGAAGTTTAATCCCTTGAAATTACGTATTAAACTATTCATATATATTAAATTTATTGTACATTGTGTAAATATATTTTCTTATGCAATTTTCAAAGGCTTAAAAAGTTTCACGAATTTATGTAATACTTATGAAATATGTAGGATCTAGGATGATGGCTATAGTGTTTCTGTAAAGTAATAATATTTGAGAACTTTATGAAATGATCCTTTTTAAATAATATGTAAATTAAAACTAATTTAATTTACTTAATTTGTCGCCTCTAAAATTGTCATATAAATATTTTTAAGCTTTGCCTATGTATTTATATGGCTGTGAATATGCTTTACCCTTATTCACATTTTCAGTTTTTACATCGGATGGTTTAAAAAACACACACGTGACTGACGAACAGGCGTTCTGACGAATGGATATATGACTGATTTTATAAAGGTCCCATCGATTTTTTTTCCAAATTAACGTACGGTATCCTACAAAGGCAAATTGTCTAATAATTCTTTCAATAGGGAAACGTAAATCTTATTATTTATTCCTCGTATTGATATTATATTTAAATACTCGTCATTGTATAAAGGAGATAAATAAAATTGAAATTTTGAAACGTTTATGAGAAATTTAAAAGTATAAAGTAACTCGGGAGAAAAGTTTAAATACATTTCATATTTAATTAATTTTTTATGCGAGTATGGTGTTAGCTTCTGAGAGAAAAAAGACTTAATGAACATAAACGCTATTGACTGAGAATATAAGGATTCAAAACAAGCCAAAGAGGTGAAAAACACGGAGTTTATCAAAATAAGCATCCTTTATGGGTATGCATATAGATACTGCATATGCGCCAACATGTTGATAGATTTTTTAGATAACTTTGAAGATCAGTGTTGTATTCAATTCTGATCTCAAACTTCATTTTATTTCCCTTGTATCTAAGAATAATATTTTTAATTACCTTTTTCATTGAAAACTTATTTAACGAAGTTTTTTAGTCATAAACACCCATTACCTCTACGTTAACAAAGTCCTCTGATAAATTTCCACCATATTCGCAGCATTAAATAATATTTAATAAAAAAAAAGTGCCAAACACCTTTTCTGAGGAACAGCCACGGGTGGGCACTTTTATCTGACTATTAACGGTTCGCTGAATAAATATTTTGACGGGGGAAGGCCGGGTAAATATGGTAGTAAAAAGGCATTACGAAAAATTGTGCCATATTTTCCTGTACACCAATCCAGCGGATTTAGATACCATTAAATCTGGACTTTGCTACTATTACATGATGCATTTCGCAGCTATTTGGAGAATCAATTAGCTCCGCTCTGAAGCTTAATTTTTATTATATCGGGAGGTGAATACTAGACTATTATTTTTATTCGTCTTTCCAATTAGGTTTCTGCGATTCTTTCCCCCACCCCTCACTTCCTCTTTATATATATAGATATATACAATATATAACAAAAGCTATAGTCCTAAAAAATATTGAATGAATATTTTCAGAATTGTTGATTCGGTTAGTACTTCTATACAATCAAAAATGACACAGATTCTTTTTTCAAACTCGTTATTTTCTATATATCTTTTAGTATATTCCCGTGCACGTTTGAAACAAATAAGAATAGTGTTCCAAATATTCGATCTGATGATTCTGTAAAACGCTTAGGAGTGTCGATAGCGGCCATTACGATGGTGATGAACAGGTGCAAGTAAATTTTTGGGAGGAAGTTACGTCGAATTATTTTCATGATAATAAAAAGATTAGAAAAGTGACTTTTACTTATATACCATAACTTGGTGCATAAGATGCACCCTGAAAATCTTAGTTGGGGATTATAAATGGAGTTTTTTGATGCATCCTTCTACCTTTTCAACCTATCTACTTCTAACTTTTCAAATTATCTTTATTAAATTTTAATACCTGTATCACGTAAATAAATTTAGAATACCTTTTCGTCCGGTAAAAAATAATTACACGGATGTGTCTATAATAGTTGATATGTAAATAAAAATCATTGGTATCGTTATTAACTTTAAAAAAATTACTTCCGTTTCATCTTTATGATACTATGCAAGCCTGACATATGCTGACGTAAAGCAAATGTGATAAAAACAAATTTGTCATTTGTTAACTCTTATTTTCTTGCTATAGTTTTTTTCATACTAGTCATCTATACAATTTAAAAGAAACGAAAAAGTTTAGCGTAACAAAATTCAATTAAGTATTATTTAATATATTTGAGTTACTCTTGGACCCAATCAAGCAGTAGTCTTATAAAATTCCGTGAATTTTGCTGTAAAGCTGGAAGTATTTTGATAGATATTTTCGTAAAATGAGGAAGTAGTAATAGAAAATAGCCTATTATGGGCCTTTGTTTATATTAATCACAGCTAAGTTAATTTTCGAATAATTTTTCCTTGTTTATCACTTTTAAGCATTAATTATATGTTTATATGTTATGAAGTCATTACGAAGAAAGCACAAATGTACAAGTTGAAAATTGAAAGTATACATCTCAGTACATGCCAGTAGCCGTCGTTATCTGGTATTGATAAAAATAATGCAGTGAAAGATTAACTGAAATATTTTGATTACCAGTCTTATAGGACTGGTCATATTACCCTGCATTACATTAAAACATTTATAGTACTGGCAGAATATTAACGAATTTTATAATCTTTGTCAACACAGATTTTAAATTTGCTGATAAAGATCTATAAAGTTGTAAGAGAAGGTCAATCTATAAAACCTTATTTTATGTTCAGCCAGATTAGTTTTGGTTTCGGTTAGGTCAGCTGGGAATGGGTTATATTGGGTAGAATTGGATTGTATTGGTCCGACCTGACTTAAGGTCGGTTTAGAATTGGTTAGGTTGGGCAAAGTTATGTCAATTTAGTCTAAATTTGGTTAGGTTGAGTCTGGAAAGTGATGTTCTGTTATGTTGGTTAAGGATTAATTAGATGTGGTTAGGTTAAATTATGTTACATCATGTTAATTTCTGTTGGGTTAGAATGAACTAGTTTGGTTACCTTAGGTTACTCTTTTCTATATTTATCGATAGTAATGTCGTCCCCTCTTATATAATTCATACAGCCTATGGTATGGTTTATGGTATATAAACTTCAACTCCATCATCATATTTTCTCTTTTCTCTATTCGGTGACATCAGTAGCAACAGTGGCTATTAGTCCGGATTTCTCATCAAGGAATATCTGATTAACCACTTACTGGTTCTATCTGCTCAATAATACAACGGTTTATGGGTCCAGTAGTCATAGCATCGAAATAGTGTTACATTTAAAAAGACAAGTAAACTGTCCAAACGTACGGACGTACAAATTATCAAATAATCAAAACTGAAAACAAAGTAAAAATGTTTTCAAGTAATTCGCTAACATCAATTGAAAAACTAACGGTTCGCTATAATTATTTGACGTGGAGGATAATTATTCGAGTGGAGGTCGCCGTAAAAGCGTACCTTCAATACGAAGAATTGTGAAACTGTCTCGAATGTAGTGAAACAGTTCATTTGAAAGATGACTTAAAGGTGTGAATGAACATTATTTTGTTAGTTGAAACATAGCTTTATGTTCATATTCCACAGACTCAGACTGCAAAGGAGGTTCGGAAGAATCTAACACGTGCTTTTGACGATGAAGGGCTTTCACGATATATCGGTTGATGTTGATTAACACTCTGTATACGACAAATCTTGCGGATCGTCAAAATGTAGAAGACTACATTAACAGGATAGCGGCCACAGCGCATAATCTTCAAAATATACAATTTTGACGCTGACTTCTACGCTAACATCGACGCTAGATTTGACGCTATTTTCTTAAAACAGTATTGGGTTGAATCAATGTATATAGCCATCTATTTTACTAATAAAGCTCCGACACGAGCCCTAAAATACAAAACTCCTGAGGAAGCGTGGTCGGTAAAAAAGCCAAACATCAGTCATCTGCAAGAAAATGTAATCTCAGGGTAAGGAAAGCAAACTTCGTCGGATACTACGAAAAAACAAAGGAATACCAATTTATACTACACAATTCGACAATAATAGTGACAAATAGAGGTGGCGTTCCTGAAATTCACCGTTAAAAAAATTATGTTCCGTTAAATCTAGCAGAGCTAAAGTACGACCCCAGTAAACCTCGCACTTCGGAGGAATCTTAAAATATATTAGAGAAATAGCTACATCCGGCGAGTTTGATGGAAAGGACACATTGTAAAGAGTCCGACACTTTTCAACCAGACATTAAGGCAGAGCAAAAAACCAAACAAAATCTAAGATCAAAATCTAAGACAGTCACAGAAAACAGTTACTTTTGTGATAATGAAGGTTTGTTTGACCACACATAATTAAACTATTAAGAAACCATGAAGTCGATTGACTCCGAACATCGGAAGATGTTAATAAGATAATTAACTCAAGATAGGTATCTACTTATTTGCAATAAATAATTAAGTTACTTATTTTTGAAGTCGGCGCCAGCACTGCCGATCAACTTGAACAAATGTAAATTTTTATATTTTTAAAACGCCTTTTTTGAATCTTTTTTGCATTGTAGGTACATAAGAAGTTAAAGTTTTAAATTTACATTATAAATTCAATTAAATTATAAATTTGTTTAAGTTGGTTGACAGTGTCAGTGACACCGAGTTGACGGTGACACCGACTTTAAAAATATATAACTTAGTTATTCATTGCAAAATAAATAGGTACTTATTTTGAGTTCATTATTTTTGACTTTTTATTACGTACCTTTTTTGAAGTCGGTTTTTTTAAATATATTTTATTAGGCTTACCACTTACTTTGAAATTAAACCGATTTCAAATTAGTCGTCATAATTATATTATACCAATGGACGTATTGACAGCTACCATATTCCTTCGCTCTGTCAATCCTATATATTTTTTTACACTGCTATTTTTTATTAAATATTAAACGTCATATTTTCAGATTTCATGTCATGTAAATAACGCATACACGATTTTAATTAAAATATTTCTAAAGTACAGATAGACACTTAAATTTTATTTACTGTGTTTTATGGTAGGACTGAAATTCTTTGTGAAAAGAAAAAGTGATATTTAGATTTAAAAGCACTTTTTAGTATACTTCAGCGTATCTTTATTTATTAATATTTATTTAAAAACGCTTGAATATTTCCTTATCAAATTTAGTTATTAAGATAAAATAGTTCCTTAGGTCATAAATAAGGTTGTTTGTAAAATAAATTAGGTGTCAGTAATATATAGTTAATGTAAAGCTTTATTTAATCGTTAGTCACAAATATATGTATTGTTGTGATTACTGTTTAGCTGAATAAATCTGCGAAAAAGAACTTTAAATTGGGTACCATAACATAACTTGAAATAGCCCTAAATAGAAATAATTTAGCTGATATTAACCTAGTAAGTAACTGTAAAAATGGAAAGCCTGAAATGTGATATAATTGAAACAGCTGTAACTATCATAAAATTCACATCCACCCTACATTTTTCTTAAAACGTTAATCAAAGGCAAAATTAATGTAATTGGTATGGAGCTCTTAGAGTAGGACGTTCATGAAATGTTTCTAAAAATTGTATTATTGAGAATATATAGTTTAGAGTCCATTGCCCATACAAATTTGTTTATTTTTATTGGTCACTATTCACACATGTCAATACAAGTAAAGACCGAGTTTTCCCAAATCATGTTAAAAAACAAGCTAAAGTATAAAATACATAATTTTATTTTAATGGTAAAAATTCACTCCACGCCTCTAATTATAATTAAACGATTAACTATTTGAAAACTTTACTTTGTGCATATCTTGCTCTTGATCCTCCATTTTAATTAACATTTTTGTAGCTTTCATATAAAATAAATAATTTTATTTTTATGGTAAACATTCACTCCATTCCTCTAATTATATTTAAACGATTAAAGATTTGCAAACTTTACTTTTTGCATATCTTGCTCTTGATTCTCCATTTTTGTAGCTTTGATAATAAATAAATAATTTTATTTTTATGGTAAAAATTAACTGCTTACCTCTAATTATATTTAAACGATTAAAGATTTGCAAACTTTACTTCGTGCATATCTTGCTCTTGATTCTCCATTTTAATTTACATTTTTGTAGCTTTGATTTTTCACGACTACTTGCGACTCATGATATTATTGGCATTCGCAAATATTGAAAACTTTAGCATTCCATTCCGTTATTTATATACTATACGTTTGAGACTTTCTATCATATAAATAATTTGTTTCAGCATAACACATACAAAAGTGGGCATTGAAGGTCATAAAACATTCAAACCCACCCACTCACCTTTTCAGATCAAAGCCTTGAAGATATTTCGTTTTATATTTACTCAGAGCAAGGTGATATGTATGGTAATATACAGTTGAACTTATTGAAGGCGATATACTATTATTTCTATACTTTATTGAATTGATTAACATTTAGCTATTGCTTGAGAAAATATGTTAATTTTTTTATAAGTCGATCTGTTAATTTCAAGTAGGTCTGCCTAGTTTATTTAGTTTTATTAAAATTACTAGTAATGTTTTATTACAATTACCGAACTTACTAAATAAAATACATCAAAGTTATATGTTATAATTCATATAATTTAAGAAGAGTAGTATCATGTTACTTTCAAACTCATAAGGTATAATAGACCAAAAATATATGCCAGCTCGGTAGACAGATAATGCATAAATGTTCATAAAATGTCCTTCATACAAACCCCAAATAGAATATGTTCATCTTACTGGATATAAATATATAAATATGTGAGAAATCGCAAAATGATATAATTGTATGGGTAACATCTGAGAAATTAAGCGTATTTTTTATTGAATTGGTTCGAAAATTGTAATAAAACTTTTATTTCAGCCAAGCTATTTGACATAAGCAGATCGACATTCTACTATATATTGGCCGTCATTTATGACGTTGTTTGTTTTATTAAATAACTTATTATTTACAGAATGTAACTATAAAAAAAAATAAAAACTTATCATCGTGGGGAACAAACGTGTATTGATATATAGTAAAAATATTCTGCGAAAAACAGAGTTTATCCTCTTTCAACTCATAAGTGAAGCGCCAATGTTTTTTCTGAAAGCGTATATTTTAAATGGGCCATAAACTTCTAATGTATTTTCTCAAGCAATAGCTAAAGGTTAATGAGCTTTAATAAAGTAGACGAATAATAATAAATCGCCTACAATAAGTTCAATAGCATATTACCATACATATCACCTTGCTCGGAGCAACTGTAAAACGAGATAACTAAGTGAATACTATACCGCTTCAAGGCTTCGATCTAGAAAGGTGGCTGGCTGAGTTTAAATATTTTCATGACCTTCGTTAGTTACTCAGGTGAGTATTTATGTTTCGAAGTGGAGTGCGTAAAGATGACGGTATAAATATAGCTTCATTAATGGAGTCAGATGGTTTCCTTTCAGGTACTGAAGGCTCGGAATTAGGCTTTGTTTGTATTTCTTACGAATGATCGTTATACTTAAAACAAAAATATCATCAGAATCTTTTTTTATTTTAGCCATTATATATATGTTGTGAAAAATAATATTAATATTATAAATAGCTGATTAAAAATACTACAAATCGTTAAATATTTAAGAATGCCTATGGTTTTAAAGAGCCCTTATGGCACGAGCTTTGCTCATACTTAGTAAGTTTTACTTATTGTCTAAAAAATATTTGAATTTCATGTTTTAATATAAATAAGACATTTTTATTAAGAATGATCTAACGCGAACTTATTAGTATGAAGGTAAATTTATAAATATATTTAATAAAACAAAACAGTTTCACTAAATAAATTTCACTATCTCGACACAGATTGCAACACGTTGGCGATTTATCATAGCGGCACTGACGCGAACGTTACGCTAGGTTGATTATTTTCAAACAAATTATGACCTTGCGTGCATGTGGCTAACTATCCTTCAGTATGTTGGAAGAAAGTATCAGATTTTATGCCCTATTGATATTTACAGAAATAAAAGTACACTGAAAACTATAAAAAGTTAAAATTTATATTAGACAATAATATTGAATATTTAACATATGAATTTAACATTGCTATAAGATAAAACTATTTAATACATACAAATTTATGTACAAAGACAAAGTTATGTATTTACATATTTTTTAAATTTATTTATTTCGTCTTTAATGCAAACCCTTGCAGTGTTCATACTACGGAGAACTAATATATTTCCAGTAAATTATTTATAAAGACAATATATTCCAGTCAGCCACAAACAAGGAATGCATGAAATTAATTCCGAGAAATATTGCATAAAATTGAAATTATTATAATTTTGAACTTTGACAATACTTTTTATTCAATCGAATAAACGAAAACCATATAAAGGTGGAAATAAATTCACAAGGAGCTAAAAATATCTAAACACCATTGGCGACTGACCTATTAAGTATTCCCTTTTAGATCAAGTTTGAGGTCAGCAACGAATGGATTCGTATTACACTGTAACAACTTCTAGTTCAAAAAAAATATTTAGCGAACTAAATTTGAAGTACTGATAGAAAATTATGAAAGTTGTGAGTTGATAATTGAAGTTATTTTGACTACTGAAGGATACTTTAAGGTTCAAAATTGGTTGGAAGTGTTAAAAATAAAGAAAAGTTTTAAATCTCAACTTTAAACCATCTAATGAGACATCATTTGATGATTTAATGATTGATTAAATATCAGAGAATACCGAAAAAATCTCTCGATTGCCATGTTCAAAATGAATAATTCATATTAATACGCGTTTACATCGGTTATGTTTATAATATCTCCTTTCTGAAGGTGTTTGGAATCAAAGAAATATTTTTGTCAATTGTGCAATTATAAATTCTTAAACTCTTCGGGCATATCTCCCGCAAAAAACTCTTAAGGGAGCGTCTAGTCGACTGATCTAGTACAGACGGAGACAGAAACCGGCATTACAGAGTGTTTTAGAAACGTTTTCAATCGACTGAAATGGAGACCAGCCATGTTCATCATCGGTAAGACCACAACCATTCTGAAAAGAATTACGACTGTAGAACTTATTAAAAAAAAATTAAAAGAATATCATTTTTACAGATAAATCTCTTTTTAAAGTAGAAATAAAAGTTGATTACCTGTAAAATTACCCGAGTCATAATTACTTATTTCGATAGAAAACGAGGCTGGCGCGTCATTCGATAATACGGATGATGTTTGCAGAACGCAAATTTAATATTGAAAAAAATAAAACTTATATCATGTTTAGAAGAAGGTGTCCTTCCAAAAAATATTATTAAAAGTAAGACTTCTATCATAAAAACTCGAGGCTGGCGCATTACTCGACGATAAACAGTTATTATAACAACATTTATTCAACGGTGCACACCCGCGGGTGTGTAACAACAGTTGCAAACCCGCGGGGCGTGCAACTGTCGGTAGGTGGCCATATTAAATATTTATTTTTTTCAGTCGTGAAATTATGAAAAACAAATTATTCCATATTTTTCTTTCATTGCCGCTTGAGGTAAGTATTCTCTTGCCGTAAAACAAAGATTAACGTCACAGGTAGGTATTGAAGTTGGAATATTATTTTATCTCAATAAATGGCAGGAAAATGATATTTCCGTTTTCTATCGTATCTTTTCTCTCATTTAATTCTCTTTTGACCCAGAATTTCCATATTGATATTTTGTTGAACTAAATCTATTACATCATCACAAATCTCAGTTATGACTATACGTGTAATATTTGAAAGAATTTACGTTCTTCACATGACGAAAAAGGATATTTCAGAATATATAAATACATTTACATAACTATTTCTTTGGTTTAACAAAATTGCTGTTTCTATTCGTTCCAAATACTTGGTTCAATTAGACCCGATAGTAGATGTTAACCAAAACGATTACACCCTGATATAATACTCAGCAAGTAATCATAAAAACATGGGTTTATATTTTGCTTCGGGTATTCATTTCTCAATAGTTACCACAAGAAATGTAATTTTAACATTATTGTTTTACATGTTCCCAATTATTATTCCAATAAAAAGTCGACGTGTTTGAAAGAAATGGCGCATAGCAGAGGCTGTTCATCTTTAACAATGAATCTCAAGGAAACGTGCCAATATGAAAAAAACCCGACTATTATTGCAGAATTGATACTGAAGTAGATGAACTAAAATTGTATGTATTTCATATTGAGACCTAAATTTTTTCCCAAATATTATATAATCAAACACTCCAGAAATTTACCATAAAAGAGTTAAGCTCCCTTTCATCAAATAATTCGAATTCGATCTTATTTAAAATTATTAGTATTTTGCATAATAAAAAACACTCAAAGCTCCGTCTCTAGAGAACACTTTAGGAGATTAAAAGCGTGCCACGTTTACGAATGAAGGTAAGCAGTCGAATAAATATTCGATTTAATTTGGGTGTTAATAACCGTTGACAGATTTTAAGTGAACTTGTGCTGTTTATTGAGGAAATTAATTTTGTTCTAGGCAGTAAAACTGCTCGGTTTCTTCGTGACGAGAATGGAAAATGTGAAAGTACGCTTTGTGCTTTTAAGGTTATATTTTGATATTCATAAATTTATTTTCAGTTTAACCTACTTTACAAGAACATGCCAATGACCTCTTATGAATACTGTTCATTCATTAAAAAGTAACTTCTTTTTGTAAAGATTTTTTCGTTAGACATTTCTTTAAATATTTTCAATTCGCATCAACACATGCTAAAAATTAATACTAATTCCTTAAAATTAGAAATGAATTTGAAAGTGGTACTTGTTCATTTTACGTTTTTTTATTGTTTTTGGGTGTTAGCATTTATGTGAGTATGTAAAGCTCTTAGTTCACAATTATGTTTATAGTACTTTCTTTAACGTAGTTCATTTGAGATTCTTACTTGAATTTGTGTAATTTTTTTAATTAATTATTCAATTATAATTTAAAACTTACTTTTGTATATATTATTTTTTTAGCATATTAAATTGAATAGTACGGGCACCAGTAGTCAGCCTTTTAGTGGAAAGCGCAAGTTTAAATATGTATAGAAAATTATTAAAAATAGTAATCAAAAACCTTTTGGACTCATTCACTTAAACATTTATTAAACTTTGTTATGAAATTAACAGATATCATAATTTTTTTTAATAAGTATTGAAAATAAAGTATTTATCGAAATAAGGCACATTTCCCCAGTACTCAGCCGTCATAACCCAGTACTCGGCCATATTGCTACCAGTAGTCAGCCTCTCCTGAGATCAATAGTTTTAAGCTTAATTATCTAGGAACTTAATCAATTTAATTAAATAATAAGACCTTAGGTAGGTACTCTAATATCACAAGAAACTAAATTAACTTATTCATCATTAAAATTACTATTTAAAAAATTCTCAAAGATGAAGAGTATATCACTGAGGATTTTAATCTTATTTGGTTTAGCTTCCACTAAATCACAGTTAGTCTGTTCTGCTTTTTCTGCTATATCATTCATATCATTTCATTTTCTTTTCTTAGTGCTTTTTACAATGAATTCTGGATCAGAATTCACAGCTTTATTCTTCTTGTTTTCATTTTTTTGTTTCTGCTTTTCTTCTTTATTGTTCTGTCTCTGTAACTTTCTTTCTTCAACGGCATCTTTCTTTTTTTGTTTCTCTTCCTCTTTCAAAATTTCAAATTGCCTCCATTCTTCAGAAGGTATTGCTCCAATTCTGTTCATTACTCTAGGAGTTGTAGTTTTCTTTATTGGTGACGGTATAATGAGATGCTTTTGAACAAAAGGTGATACTTTCGGCGACCGAATTTGTATCACAAAATCAGTCGTAGGTTTTTGATGACACGTCGGCTCACTTCTTGAGATCGGAGAGTTGTCTCCGATAGGTATTAATATTGAATTGTTATTGACTTCGAATGTACTTACATGAATATCATCGTCCAATAAATTGTTATTAAGAAAAGTGAGATCGCCAAGTGCCAGATTATTTAAAGTACTAGTATCAGTATTTCAGATTGTGATGTATTTATTCTACTTTTATCATCTTCTTTATTGTCTATCCTAATTATATCACTTTCTATTTCAGTCTCTTTTTGGTATTTATTTTCTTCTTCAGTTCTAATTACGTATAATTTTTCTTTGGCTCCATTTTTTCAGTTTCTTTGATAATAGGACTAGCATTTGTTACTGTTAATCCAGGGTCTGTTCTTTTCTCAACTATTACGCTTTGTTCATTATCCTAAACTCCTCTCTCTGTAGTATTACTGCTTACTGAATTATTTAATCCTTCAATGAGTTTTGTATTTTCAACAATTTCGAGTACAACATTCACGTCAACACCTCTTGCGGTCAAATAATTGCCAAATGCTTTATAACTTTTGATGCAATGTCAAAATTTCTTTTTTTTGAGGTTACTTGGTGAAGTTATCTTGCTGGCAGATGCATTCTTTTTTTCTAAAATATTTTGCACGCATTTTGAATAATCTACTGCACTTGGATCAAATGGAAAAAGGCCACACTTACGGAATCCATTTTTGATGGCTTCTTTCAGAGATTCTTTACTTAGTACTTTTTTTAACAATGGACAGTGTTAGCGTTTTGTGGCTGTGAACACCAATCATGAACAGTTTTCGCCGATTCAGATTTTAGTGGTTTAAAAATGTTAACATCTGCTGGTTGCATCAGATGTGTTGTATTGGGTGGCAGTGCGTAAAAAATGATGTTATTGTCGTGACAGTATTTACTGAGCTTCATTGTCATGTGAGTTTTGTGGCCGTTGACAAAAATAAGCACTGGTTTTTACACTTTATTTTCATCTATCCACTTGGCCTATCCAAGAGATATCCAATTAGACATATAATCGTAGAAAATGTTTGTCTTCATCCAACCAGTGTCAGATTTACCGAGGAACCAGCCATCAGGCATGCTATTTATAACATCTTTGGGGGATCTGATGTACGGTAAAACTACACAGGGAGGTAAAGTATCGCCCATAGCGGAAAAAAAGCTAAAACGGTGACTGCTTCCTTTTCTTTGTCCTTTACTATTTGGTATACATTTTTATATCCTCGGGGTGCTATCACTTTTCCGGTTTTTTGACAAAGCATGAAGCTTGTTTCGTCACCGTTTAGTATTCTTTTAGGGTCTTCTAAAACGTCGAGTGCTTGATTTTTAGTTAGGTAATCTGTGAGTTTCTCAAACCACTTTCTAATACTCTCTTCAGTGATTACTGCTCTTCCCTTTGAAATAGCTTCAGGTGTTCTCATTGAAAACATATTGTTACGTCCGAAAATAGAATTCATCCACTTCTTGCCTCGTCTTCCATTTACAAACGGATTGGGCCTGCCGTCTTCAATCATCATGTCCTGGACAGTATTAAATAAATTGTCAGGTTTCTTTCCGAAACCACAAGTTGCAATGTCTTTCAGCCACGTTGCAATTTCCGCTTCTTCTAGTTTGTTGAGGACGGAGTCGGGACCCATTTTTCTAGGACCTTCAGGAACTCGAAGATGAAGTCTATCTTAAATTGTGCCTCGAGGAACCCCATAGTTTCTACTAGCTTCTTTAATTGGCATGCCATTTCTGATAGCGTCTAAAGCTTGGGTTAGTTTGTCTTCAGAGTATTGTAATATGGGCCTCGAAAGAGACATACGAAACTGAAACAAATAAACAATGCCAAATAAAAAAAGTAGTACAAAAACTAAAACATTGGGGAACACTGGGGTTCACCCTCACCAGTACTGAGCCGTGGTTCGAATGTATCTAGTTAGGCGGCCGACTACTGGTTTTTTAATGAAATTATGCATGACATGGCTATACCAAATTAAAGGGTGACTTTCCAACTTTAAAATGATACCAATAAGACTCCGATTTAAAAAAAAGCATAAAATCCAGTACTCAGCCGGGGGTGGCCGAACACTGGATAATGTACAAGAAACGCATACCCAGTAGTCAGCCACCTCGTTATTTAAATAACTATAAAGAAACTGTTCTATTACTTATTTGATTTTGATGTGAAAAATGTAATTACAGTATATTTTAATAAAACATGACATAAAAGTTAATAAGAAATCGCAATAACTCACCTTTTTCTCGGACACTTCCCACTAACAAAATTTTGGCGCGCACGCCGCGTCTTGTCTCGACAAGTGACAACGTCGAAGTGGACTCAGATTACTGTTTCTTGCAGCCACATAGCGCCATTGTGATGTTCCGAACCGACCAATAAGAAGGCAAAGCTTTTTTTTGAAGCGACTTGATTGGTTAATTTCCAATAGGACGCTATTCCTATAGGTTATTAGCTGGAAAAGGCTGGCTACAGGTGCGCGGCTGTCTACTGGTGTCCGTACCCTATAATATCGTTGATTAACAGTTAAAGAAATAGACATAAACAGAAAAAGGTCAATAAATATGCCGAATAGCAACACTGACGTCACATTTTGTAGGCAACGTTACTGGCAGTTGTCAATAATTCATTTACCGTAAAATAAATATTTACAAGTTTCTTGAACATATACTAACTAACTCGAATAGAGATTGAACAAAAACTAAAAAGGAATTGTGAATATTCTAAAAAATAGTGCAACTTTCAAATCTAAAAGCATTTTTTATTTGTAAATTTCATCACAAATTAGAAGAGTTTGTATATTTTATACACAACTAATTAATTTAATAAAAGTAGAAAATGCGCCTATGTAATTACGACTTGACCCTGACTTACAAACAATAAACCGTTTTGAATACACGTTCTTGTCGTGCAGTACTTCCGGAAGTTCACTGTATCACTTACATCAAGACCCATAACCTTTCTATTCAAATAATATTGTAAACGATCTCAAGCGTTTTGTCTGCATCATGTAACCTACATACTAATATTAGAAAAAGCGGAGAAAATTTCATCTGATTCCTCTACTCAAAAATATAATTTCAAACATAATAAATGCAATAAATGACCAAATAGATATTATTATGGATTTCCATCACGGTTTTTTAGCATCAATAAGTCCATTTCAGTTCTGAAAATATATAAGTACTTAACTTGGTTCATTTTAAAGTTGTTGAAACAAAAAATATTATTTTCATAATGACTAGCGACCATTACGTTGTATTGTTAATTAATAAGTATCTGGAATACAAATCCGACGTTTCTATATTACCTTATTTCATTTAAGTTTCCAATGTACTTTAAAAATAATCACAGAGATCAATTTCGTAATGAGTAACATAGAAGAATTTGACATTCTCTGATAAAATATCAAGTCTGACACGTTTCATAAAGGATTTGACATTTTCTGACAAAATATCAAGTCTGACACGTTTCATAAAGGATTTGACATTTTCTGACAAAATATCAAGTCTGACACGTTTCATCGACTTGATATTTTATTGATTCTACTCCAGCTTGATATTGAGTATTTTGACCACAAGAAAGCTATCGATCTCGTGGATATTTTATTCAAACACCTTTGAAAGTTATATTTTTTTTACTCCACATTTTCTTTACTCGTTTTCATACTTTTCTAAAAATATATCACAACTTTGGTATTACTGGAAACTTTAACTGATTAGGGATTGAGCTGGGCTTTAAAGTTCAGGATTTTGCTATACACAATGTTGGTAAATGATACCAGTAATCAAGAAAAAAGTTTCGTCTATCAAATTTTGTCAAAGATAAAGCAGATATTTACGATTAATATCGAGAATACATTTACGATTAATTTTATCAACTTACATTATTATGCAAGACCAGTTAGAAATACTATTAATTATGTCAAGCAACAGCGAACGAAAAATATTATCGAAATAAAGTTCTTCCTTAAGTCCATCACTATTGACACCAAGACTTCCTTTCAAATTAAAATTGCTCAAAATTACCAGTTTAGTGATATGTCGAGCGAATGTGATAAGAAGACGAACAATGGGAGTACCAATAAATATAACACGTGGTATGAAATACGAAATGGCTGCCACTGAGGAGAAGTTGGTAATTTTTTTTAGATCCGAGGAGCGTTACGAGCACTTCCGGAGTTACGAGTTCATGACGAAGCGACGCCATCACCCAAGAATTGTATCCGATTTATTATTTCAGGGTTAATTTATTCCAGAGAATTAGAATAGAAAAAAATATAAATGTATATTGAATAATCCTTATAATATTTCACAGAAACTCGGTTAGAAATGTAAGGTATTCCGTTATCCTTAATTACTCCAGTGTGTGAAGGTGAAAGGAACACAAACCGAATTTTCGTAGACTTATATTTAATATTTTATTGGAAAAAATTAACAAAAAATTAGCATTAAAATTTTTTCTTCCGCCTATCTAAGAATTATTTTATTATATATTTGCAACTTATAAATCCAGCAAAGTTACTTTACGTTTTATACAAGGAATTGTAAAATCAATCGACAAATGAATATCATTATTATCTATCAATTGTTACTACAGTCTATAAAGAGACAAAATTCCTTCCTCGTGATATTATCTGGTTTTTGACTAGAATTTTGACCAAATGCTGCGCTCTTCGCATAACCTACCAGAGATGTTTGAAAAGTTTCCGTGACTTTACAGAAATTGTTTGAATAAAAAGTGTGTGTTACTACTCGTCGACCTAAAACCAAATAATTTAAAACAGGAAAAACGTACGTTAGTAATTGTAGTAAAGAAAAAAAAATAATCGGATGCTAGTCGCCCTAGTTTTATGTGATCAATCTGACCATTTCATGAAGTTTTATCTAAGTTTTATTGTGGTTTGAGATATTAAAGGTGTAAAATAATTTTTCCCAT
This sequence comes from Druceiella hillmani, assembly GCA_039881145.1. Lineage (NCBI taxonomy): Eukaryota > Metazoa > Arthropoda > Insecta > Lepidoptera > Hepialidae > Druceiella > Druceiella hillmani. The sequence goes on from JAYKKI010000059.1 coordinate 8,755,309, forward strand.
TGCAAAACTTTGAAAATTTAAAGTTGCATCAATTTTTCTACTCATTTTAAACATGATATTATTTATATTTGACCAAATCTAAAGTATATTTCAATTTGATAGGGAAAACATGCAACACAATTTTATAAGGAGTAAAATGAACGATGAATTAAACTCGTGAAAACGTTATACAAATTTTCCTTGTGCCTTCCATTATGGATGCTGCGTGGTTTTTCGATAAGTGAAAGCCAATTTTCAATTTACCTGTGAGCTAAATTGACTTTGGCAAGACTCCGAATGATAAGCGAATAAGTATTTATTCCCGTTTTCTTTTTTCTTCGGAGATTTATGATGAAATTGCTATTAAATGTAAATACATTCAGTATTTTTCAGAAAGTTTCCGTCTTCAAAGAGTTAAAAGGATGAAAAATTAAAAAAAAAATTAAGTGTAAATCTATGCATATAGTTAATGTAGTTCAGGTTATTAAATTTCGGTGATTTTATTTTGTCATCTCAGCCATGTGTTTGTCAAAGTGAAATCATCGATGTCGTCAAACGAATTGTAAATCTTAATTGGGATGATTCGGTCACGTATTCCATAAACGAGACTCCTGACGTTAGAGTGTTGTCGAGTGGAAACCATGGCGTCGACAAGGCCACGAAGGGAGGTGTTAGTGTGATGACATAAAAAGAATAGGTGGTCCGATGTAGATGAATATAACACAGAGCAGAGAGCGGCTAAGGGAAGCCTAAACTGAAATGGCAGAAAAGGGCTGATAAAAACGAGGAACGGATTCAGTAATACGTTGTAATTATTATAATGAGTATTGTTCAAAATAATAAAGCTATAAGTTCCAATAACACCAAATGAACAGTGATATATTAATAGCATATTTGCTAAGCCTTTCACTGTCAGCTCTTTGCGCTGTAAATACTAGTTCTCAAAGGAAATAGTTAAATTTTCACCGTAAGCAATGGGAGGGTATTTTTAATATTACTTATTACATTATTAGTAATATGGGCAATATGATAAAGTATAATTTTGCGCGCTCTGTTGCTTTGAGTTATACGTACATATTTGTACGAATTAGCTACATTATCGCACGTACCCTTATAAAAACTTGACTACGGTAAAAAATGGACTACAGTTTTGTAACCGAATAGGGTTTTGTTCTATTTTCGTTACGTCTGAGAGTTAAATACAATATCGCAGTTTGACATTAACAATCATTATCAGACTCTTTTTTACTTCTATCTTTTTTGTTTAGAGTACTCTCTATGTTTCTGGCTGGGAAAAATTAAAAAAATATGGTGCTAGTGACCTACAAAATTTAAGAAAAATATTATCGAATTTTTGATATCCTATATCGCCTTAAGTACCTAAAATATAAAAGAAATGCATTTATTTCGAATGTACTCTTTATATGTTCGGCATTATACACTAAAGTATTAGGCTAAAAATTTGATTTTCATGAACACGTAGTTTGGGAAACTATCTTCTCTGGGTTAAATGAACACGTAGTTTGGGAAAATATCTTCTATGTTTTTTATTTAAATTAATATAATAATCTAACTATATATATATATATATATATATATATATATATATATATAATAATCTAAGTTGAAAGTAAATTGCAATATTTTTTAACACCTACACATTTTTTTTTCCGCACGAGGCAAGCAACCAGAATTGTGAAAAGCAGTACAATTTTAAATGTTACATTTATGAAAAATTTTAGAGAAAAATTAAATATTATTGTTTGAAGTGTCTAAAATATTAGACTGCTGATATTGACACAATGATATCTTGATTTAATTAATATATCCATAATTCATAAACAATAAAATATTTAAATTTATTTTCTTTTTCATAATCACTGCTTTTTTAATGATATCGAATATTAATAATGAATCCAAAGACGACGATTTATTTCCCCCTTTGAAAAAAAAACATTAATTATGATTATTTTTTGTTGTTTTACTCAAAGTAGTTATGAGTCGATAAACTAACCACGATATGTGCTGATTTAATACAATATTTAATGATTTAAAAAACAATTTCTCATACCTTGAAATAACAAATTCCGACTTTTCACTTTTAATAAGTTCTCCCTAAGATAGTCGACGTACAGAAATGAATAAAAAATATTTGGTGTTATTCTTAAAGTTTATTTATTTAGCAATGCAATCGGGCGTACAATAATTTTCTTCCTTCAACGTATATAAAAAAGATACCTGGTGAAAATTACAGATCTATGATCAAAAATTTTAATAGTGATTTTAATTTTATTGACTATGTATATATAAATTACAAAATCAGAATATAAATAATATTTACAATAGCTCAAACTTGTCACACTTTATTCGTTAACCTTTGTTGAATGAAGCATTCGTTAAAAACCATTTGTGAACGATTTATTTTGCAAGTGGTTTTCGTTGCAAGTTTTTGAATATAATTTCCTTGAAATATCATTTTTATGTTCATTACGTTACTTATTCAATGCTCCATTTTCATACATTACGGGGAACGTTTAATAATAATAATGTTTGTTCTCGATTCTTTTAAATAAGATTGGATTACGAGAAAATAAAATGAATTGAAAGAATATTCTTGTGTTATGAACATTTTTTAAACAGTTTTTTTCTTTCATGTTATTTCCCGTTTCATGATATAGGTCAAATTTATTTATTAAATTTGGAAAATTATTTTGTGAATAATTTCATACATTTCTCACTAAATATATCATATAATCGTATCATATAGTCGTATTTTTATGCAAATGTGGAGGAAATATAAATTAAGGAACGTCTTAATTTTGAATTTTAATCTAAAGAAATACGGTAGTTTGAAACATGACACATTCAAATGGCTTAAGACTAATAAATTATTTAATTTCTAAATATTTTAAAACAAATTCATTATCAAAAAAATTTTGTTTATAAAATTAAAAAATAGCATTATTAAAAACGGTAGTAGGATATTTGTTTACACACGAACGTATTCACACACGCAACCTCTAAATCTTTACCAAACTCTAATATTTTTCAACACCGATATTTAAATAACTGATACTAAAGACAGCTACGTAAAAAATATTGAAAATTTATAAATAAATAAAATCAAAGTACTTTTGAGAAGTTCGTCATATTTTTACACCCATGAAAAATATATTAGGCAATATATGCCACAGTTAAAAACAACGTTACTCTTCATAAGCCTGTTAATGTAAACACGATGGTACATTTAAAAGTATACATATTGATATGTACATAATTGTGTACGAAACCTACATAGTGCGAGCTCTACTCGTTCTGAATAAGTTTATTTCGATGCTGACCGTATTAAAACTTTATTGAAATTATATCGTCCAAATAAGTTGAAAGATACTTTCATTTATTCTTTATAGAGGTCAATACAGACTCTTGCTGGAGATGTTAAAAAATAGGCACCTTTGATACGTATGCTTAAAAATATAAGGACATCTTTCCCATTTTTATGCAAAGAATTTGATTTTACGCATGGTGGAATTGCACATATTCCTAATAGAAAGGAATTCACATAAACTTATGTTTCTTTAATCACAGATTATATTGTTATTCCGTCTTGAAATTAGCAGTAATTCTTGTTTTCGACGAAAAGGTATGAATGTAATTATGGATAATAAAAATACTCTAATAAAATTGTTTGTTTTCATCGATGTATGACTAAAAAAGAACAAACAAAATCGAACAAATTCGAATTCAGAAATATACAGCAATATTTTGAATTCGAATTCAGCAAATTCAGCAATATACAGTATTGCTGTCTATGTCGAAAGATTTGATATATGTGTTGGGTGCATTAGGTGTATTAATATGTATTCCTAAAAACGGAAAAGAGAATCGTGTCATACCAGTGACATATCGTTGTTTCATAGCATTAATTTATTTTAAATATGTATAATGTATATTTAAAATAAATTAATGCAGCACGACGAGTTTATATTATTTATTTTATTTTTGCTCAGATTGCGTATTTTAATCATATTAGGTTGTACAGAAATATAAAAAATTTCCCCTAAACATAATTTTTTCTTGTACAAATTGGGAATCAACTTTTGGAAGGCTCCTTTAAACTTTACTTTTGTGGAATGTCTTGAATGTCACCCTGTTTTCTTTTTAAATTATTTCTTTAAAAGCTTAATACATGTAAAAGATCTACTAATATTTCATTTTTGAAAGCAGAAGTGTTTTCATAATAATTACGGAACGGTTTGAAAGCATTTGAGAATAGGAAAATATTGACTGATAAAGACAATCTCAAGATTTGAAATTGACAAAAAGCTCCTTTACAATTTGCAATTCTTTGATACGAAGATGTATTTGGAGAGGACAAAATAGCTTCTTTTATTGACACTAGGCACTTGGATATAGGAACGAGTTGCAATTGAAAACTCAATTCAAAATTGCATTTGTAGCTTCGTCGCAGCATCAGTGATAGGAAAAACGAATTAGATTTTAAGTAAAGTATAATTGTTCCTAACAATCTGCACCGACATTTATATTATCGCGATCTCTTGAACTGGAAGTATCTAAGAGCACACTCTAGAAATGTAAGCTATGGCAACCAATAAAATCGTACAATGTATGTTGGAAATGTTGAGTATGAATCTTAAAAAATAATTAACATTAATGGTAGTCGTGCACGACCTATAAGTTCACGAAGACACGTGAATAAACCAAAATAATGCAGTGCACATTCAACTGATCGTATTCTATCTATTTTGATACCAAATGATATTAAAATACATATGATATATTAACGCACAAAAATACGATCAATAAATTTTTAAACGTTTTGAAATTATATACAAATTACACCATATAATAAATAAAAACATTTTCTAAATAGATAATATATATCCTCATTAAAGACGTAGATTTTACATAATGAGTATGATCCGAGCGCGGGAGAGAGGGAGTTTTATTTGAATTTTATTACCAAATTCAAATAATATTCTTAAAAAAAACATAAAAAATAATACTGAACAGTGAATTCAAACAAACACCACCTAGAATCCGATTATAGGCATTAAATCATATCAAGGTATTTATCCATTTAAAACACTTAACTACCGATATAAAATTAAGTAGGTGTTTAACAAATGCATAATATAAAAATACTTTATATTTAAATTTACATTAATTGTTTTAAAATAAATTCAAAGAAAAAACACTAGCGACGTGATTCGAACTAAGACTTCCGTCCTTACGAAAGAAAAAGAAACTAGGACTTCCGCCGCGTTTTTATTCGAGTGTTTACTGTTGCGCCAATGACTCACTGGCCAAAGTAACGAAATAAAAATATACTTACTAACTCTGTTGCTTGCTACGTTCCTTTTGTTCGGTCTAGCGTAAATTATACGCGAAAGGCATGGAACCGTTTGGGCATACTCAACCTAGCACCCGATAATTCGAAATTGTAAATATTTTCCTGTTAAAAAATTTGAATCACCAATAGAAGTTTTCACTTAAATAGATATTAATTGAAATTTTACATGCAAAATTGACATGCTACACTAGTCCCAATTTGTCATGTATCTGTATAATTGTAGATATTTTTGACTTAAATTATTTATGTAGGACCCTAATCATATAGACCCTAATCACGGGAAATTTATATTATTAAGATATTTTATTTTAAATGTTAAGTTTTTTGCAACTAAGTACTCAATATTTTTTTATAATATTCAGGTTTTTCGCAATTGGAACATCATAAAATAAAATATACAGCACGTCACATGCATATAGGACGTACTGCAAAATTTTTTTCATGATGTTGTAATGTTATATTTGAGTTATAGATATGATGGTGTAAGATGTTTCCTGAAAGAGGTCTAGCATAATATAAATGTATAGTTTAATCAAAATAAAAAAAGAATATATATAAGTAAAAGCATTGAAAACGAAATATTGAAGAAAAACAATTTTAACCTTTAACTATTGACGTGATATTTTTTTACATAAGTTCTGACGTGGGGGCCTGAGCAGCTCATGCCTTTAATCGTTGATGTAAACGATAAATGAAGATTTTAAGGTTCAAATAATTACTGACTATCTAAAATAAGTATATTTAAATAAAACAAGTGTATTTTTAAAATTAATTTTTATTTTTAAGTGACATATTTATATTAAATATGTCACTTAAAAATAACTACTTACTTAATTTTTAAGTAACATTTTTTTGGCAAAATTTACTTGAGATCAGAAAACAGTCTGTATTTCTTAAAAAACTTAACAAAGTTAATAACATTATTTGTACTTTTAATCTTCAATAATATCTCTAATAAACTATATATAATAAACCGTAGCTATAACATAAAAACAATAAAATTGCAAGGCACACAATCTTACAAACTAGGCACAATCTGGGCAAACTTTCTTAGCGCACTGAAGGCATACGTGTTTTTTACACAAATAACATGTATGTGTGGACTTTATTTGAAGCTTCAGTGGACATGTGTGACACCTTCTTCTTATCTTAAGTCCTTCTTCTTCAACTTCTGGAAGTTCTGGATGTCCAGAAGAAGGCATTTCATGTCCCAACACTCGTGTCAAACTCAAGCGTAGTTCACGAGGCAGTTTTTCATTATGTACTCTGCGTTTTAAGTGTGGCAACACCAAATGACGGGCCAACTCTTTTGTGAAAATACCTGTTTCTGTCATTTTTTTTGGTGTATAACGTACAAGATATGGCTATTGACAGAGCTGCAATCTAAAATACGATAAAATATTATCATCGGCCAACGTCGTGTCGTGCGGCTACATGTATATATAACACACTTTTTATTTATTTCTTCCACTCCTCCTTTGGTTGTATTATAGAAGTGGATTATTTCCGGCTTTCCAGTAGATTCATCAGTACCTTCAGCATGGTGCATAGATGCTAAAAGAATGACTGCCTTATTTTTTTTGGGGCATACGAAACAAGTGTATTTTGACCGGCAAAACCATAAAATGTAGAATTGACTTCTCTTTTTTTTTGACGGTAGGAATTCTTTCGGTATCTCACTTTTTTTTTTCAACGTGCCAACACATGTTAAACCCTTTTTCTTCAAATCATCGACAATTTCAAGTGAATTGAACCAGTTATCACAAGTAATATTTCTGTTACTCCCGTATAATGGCTTTGCGAGACGAATAACTGATTGCGTTGGTACCAGGAACTTTTTTTCATCATCTGTCAAACCTGCACCATCTGATCCACGTCCTTTATATATATATAACATTTATATAAATAACCGTTTTTTGCGTCACATAAGCATATTAGCTTCAATCCGTATTTTGCTAGTTTCATTGGCATGTAAATCATTAGGTGTGTACGTCCGCGAAAAGGGACTAACATTTCGTCAACTGTGGCATACTCGCTGACGTTATAAGCCTTTTGACAATTTTCCACAAATTGAGTAAACATTTTTGAAATTGCTGCTATTTTGTCAGTCTTCCGTCGTTCTTCGCGATCAACAGGGTTGTCAAATCGAATGCAGTGCAAGATATTGAAGAATCTAATTTTTGACATAACACACCTGAATATCTCTCGACCCGTCTGTGGTGAATATGTAATCCACGTTTTCGTGATTTGATTTGAATACGGCCGTGTAAAAGAGTAGACCAATAAATGCATGAAGTTCAATGATATCTAAATTTTTTAATTCTAGGCGATCGCCTTTTGAAAATTTGGCTCTGTATTGATTTATCTTTTCATTAGTCCACATGAGTATCTCTTGTAACATGTCATTGTCCATAAACTTATTCCATATTGAATAGGGGTCTTTTGAATCATTTACTGTTAAGTTTGAAGAGTTGGTCCGTCTTATAATGTTGTGTTGAGGCGTCCTGACTGCTCTTGATGGAGGTTGCCGTGACCATTTGTATCGGTTTTTGCCGTAGTAACACCGTAATGACGATAGTGGAAGTTCGTCTTCGGAAAAATCTTGTTCGGATTCCTCTTCAGGTTCTGAGTCACTCTGAGAATCTTTATTATGCCCTTGTTGCTCTGAAACAAATGTACCACCGAGGTCTTCTGTCTCTGAACCGCTAGACTCTTCATAATTCACCCAAGATAAGAGAACTGATTCAAAATCCGGTTGTCTGGTCGCAACCGACTTCGTAATTCTAGAATGACGGGTATTATCTTTGTCATTAATAGTCCGTTTTCGCCCCGATGATGTACTTGGTTTCATTTTATATTACTTGTCCAACTATTTAAAGAAAAAATTAATATTAGTAACATAAGTGATTTTAAAAAAAGTTCCGTAAATACTGACGATGGGTCACAGAGTCCCTAAAAAAACTTCGAAATGAATTTACTTACCAAAATTGCGAGTGCCGACACGTAAACTACCACTCACAGCCGCGGCGTTACTAAACTCGAAGCTACAGGAAGCCGCGTGTGCGCCGGGTGCGGGGGTTGCTAGGCCGGAGCGGCCCCCAAGTCAGTAGTTAAAGGTTAATAATTTTTTTATCGTTGAAATTTAAAAGTCCTACTATATATTTTAATCTACGTCAATTATAAGAGATAATCATTCGAGTCTGATATCATTATATCGATCACATTAAATATATAAAAGTACTGCACTATAATTAAGAAAAAGAAGAACCAGTAAATTATCCTGTGAAAGGAAATGTGACCTTAAACTGACTCAGAAATAATTACATAACCTTCAAATGTATAATAATATTAGTAAATCTGAAAAACTTAAACGGGCAAAATGTAACAGCTGTAAATCGACAAATTGCCACGACTTGTCACTAAGCACGCACATCCCGATTCGCAACTTTTAATAACAAGGGTACAAGTAAAGCCTAACTGTGTACAACGCTGACTGAAAAATTTAATCCCTGAAAAGGGGAGGGGTATTAATATCGGAATATATATATATATATATATATATATATATATATATATATATATATATATGTATATACATATATATATATATATATATATATATATATATATATATATGTATATACATATATATATATATATATATATATATATATATATATATATATATATATATATATGCACATATACTGAATTAAACACTATTACCTTTATTAGTTTTCTGCATATGAATCTATGATGCAGAATACGGTCATTAGATTCATATTTACTTCTTTTTAAGGTTCCGTAGGCATATTAAGAACCAATATAATTTCGCCACCCTCCGTATTTTAACAATTATTAATAAATATAACCAGAATATTTTTTAATTTCATTTTAAAATATTTCTTTTAAGTACTTTAATTAAAATCCTGGTTTAATAGAAATACTTAACAGAAAAGTTATGAAAAAATTATTGTGTTAATGGTCATTAATAGCGCGTTTTGCCTAGTGTATTTCCCTCGGACTTAAAAATATCGTGAATTTCTTTACTATATTTTCCAGAAAATTTTTGATTACTTCTAAGTAAGGTTGTTCATGTTAATTTTGATTACAGTAGATTCGGAAATTTTAGGTGAAAGTACATACTTTGTGAATATTTTATTATGTATGCAACGTATAATTCAGAAAAAAAATTGATTTGAAAATTTAGTATATAACTTTTCGTTTCGATCAATACCTAATATAATTTATGAAATTAATAAAAAATAATGTCACTTTATTTATGTTCTTTCATAAATTCTCTGTAAATATTTCTTGGCATCAACTACTTAAATATATTAGTATTAATAATTAGTTAACTGTGCTAAATTTCAAAGTTCTACATAAAACTGTTCTTAGAAACAAAATGAGGACATTTTCATTACCATTTCCTATATTATTTTTGATAAACATTTTGAAAAATATTTTTGGAATCCTTATTATTGTTTCTTCCAATTTATACCCTAAGCGATAGATGAAGTTTAAAAAATATTTCTTTATTTGACCTCTCTAAAATTTCACGTAAATATTTTTCCGTATTGACTTTTAAAATTATATTGAAATACGTCCTTGTCAATATTTTTCATCAATATATAAAGTTTAAGTTTTCTAACTAAAACCAAGGGACCGACTAAAACCAAGGGACAGATGGAGGGTTCCGTAAGTACTATAAGGGATATCCAATACCATAAGGGATCTGTTTTATTTTTGTTTTGAAGTACCGTTCCGAAAAAAAACAATGTTTTTAAGTCACCTAACTTATAATAGAACCATTAAAGGAGTGCATTCATATAATTATTTAAATCCTTAACGAATGATTAAATAATAAATTAGACAAAGACAGGATATGAAAATTATGGAAGTATCCTCATTTTTAAACTAATTAAGGAAATGTTGATTAATATCTCTTCTGAAATAACACAAATTGCTTTTATTATTAATTTATATAGATAACATTTTAATGAATGCGAAATGTACTTTACAAAAGATTTTAATTATTACGTGGTATGTTGTACTGTCGCTCAGAAAACAGTTGAAATGGTAACTTATTGAAGTTGCTAGTGACGAATTTAAATTTAAATTAGAAGTAATTTTAACCATAATCAAGTAAACTCTAAACAAAAGGGATTAAATCACCCTATAGTGCGTCATACACCAAAATCAAGTTTAATTACAACATTCTCATTTATTAAAGTTATTATATTAATACAAGATTTCTGTTCAAACAATTGTACTAAGGAGCAAAATGAAGCAAATATTATTATATTCGCTACGATATTTGCAAATACTGTATCTATCGATCGTGTTTTTATTTTAAATAATACGTTTTTAAGACATTATGATAGAAATGAAAGATTTAGAATATTTCATAAATTGTAGCTGCAAATCCTGTCATCATAGAAAAAATTATACTTAAAATTATACTTTCATTATTAAAGTTAATACATGGTTTGCGTTTCCATTTTGGAGACAGAGGTTTATCTTCCATTACAGCATTTTCCCCTCATAACTTTGACTTTGGAGGTTTTTCAGGTTGTGGGTTGCAGGGGGTAGTTATTTGAGGGAAATATTTTTGTCGACATTTTCTTCTTCAACTGATGTCCCAGAAGATATACATAATAAAATAATTTACTATTTTATTTGCACCTTTCAAAATGTTTATGTAAATATTTTTAAAGCTTAATTGTGATACGAGAATGATGTTATAAAGGTACCGTAATTTTTTTTTGATTGTGATACGGAAACTTACAAATGTGTTATTTTCTGTAACCTTCGTATTTTCTTAATGAAGAAATAATTTTCTATTCACGTTGGAATCTTATCTTTATTTCGTTTATTTTACCATGCCATAATCTACTGTGAATGTTGCAGAGAAATTTTATTTTCATTATAATAGTCGCCATTAGATTGTCACGCCTGATATTTTTCAATGCGGATAATCGCTTTACAAAACAAAGCTCTTTTGTAAAAGTTCGTAGTAAATATTAGACAAGTTAAATTATGTCTGAATTAGTGTATAAAGAACTGAATGAACGGTTGAATTAATAATAATAATAATAACATTTAAATGTTATTTTGTAACTTAGATAAAGACCAAGCAATGCTGATGAAATTTGATAAGACTAAGAAATACGGGTGAGCAACGTATTATTGATAAGCAAATATTCTGAAAAACATTATTTTTAGTCAGAAAAACTTTTTTACAATTTTTGTCTCTGTCTGTTTGTTAATTTTAGCGGTTGTCCCACAAAGTCTACTGGATGAATTTTTATGAAGCTTATATTAAACATATTTTAAAATAAGAGAAAAACAATCCTAATGAAACGCTAACGAAGTCGTAGGCACAGCTAGTATGAAAATAAGAATGTATTCTACAGATATGAAAATCATTAATATTCAGTGGTTTTCGTAATTTTATGAGACTTTCCAATAAATTGCTTTTGTGCCTAAACTATAGTAAGCTAATTTACTCAAAACTGATTACGCATGTGTTACAGCAGTTTTAGCACCTAGTTCTTGAGTGAAAATTTTATTCGGTTAGTTTTTATTTTTTATAGCGTTGTTAAATAATACAAATGGCACTTACATTTTCATTCACTTCCTTGTATCAACGTATCATCAACACTTTACAATGTTTACAATACAGTTTAACGTGGCCCACGTTAAGCCGTCCTAATGATAAATTCAACATATTGGCGACCTGACTAAATATTGATCATTTGTTTTACAAAGCCGCATTATCTTATAAAGAATTGAATTTAATAATATTTTCTTAGGTTAATAAGGCCTTGATACATAATAAGGTTTACTAGAAGTAACTTTTTTAAGCGGTTTTTTATTTGAATTTGCCATGCCAAATTTTCAGGACTTTATATCCAACTAATAACTCTAATCGTTATAAATCCAGCACATTCAAATTCCGCTATCATCAACGTTGCTTTGGAGAATGGCTACCTTTATGAATTAAGCGGCATTGCAGCTTACTTCGAATTTTGTAACGAACATTTCCTTCTCAAAGTCAAGTTGAATGGCTATCAACTCCTTCTTTTGCTTTCCCGGGATTAAATTTGTCAGTCAGCGCATTGATACCAGTTTACTTTACTTGCAACCCTGTTCTTGAGGTAAGTTACCATTCGCGATGTGAGTATTTTAGTGATAAAATAGGGCAATTCGCCGAATTACGGCTGTTATACTGTGTCTGTTTCATCTGTCAGACATGCTAATATTGTCACAGTTTTGAAGGTTATGCAATTATTTGTGACCCAGTTTAAGGCATATATTGCTTTACAGCATCATTCATAGGCTCTTATTTTTGTGTGTATATATTTATATATATATATATATATATATATATATATATATATACATATATATATATATATATATATATATATATATATATATATATACATATAGTTTATGTATATATTCGTGTTTATGTACGTATGTATTCGAATATGTATTTATTGTAAAATAAATATACTTACTTTAAAAAAAGACGGCAGCGCTAAATCACACCAGTTTACTTAATACTGACATCCTAGAATATATCTTACAACTAGTTGGATGGCAATTTCTAAATGAACTGGTGTTGACCTGTTCGAGCCTTACGTGGATATAATATTATTTTAAAACTTTAATTATCATTACGCCAATGCGTTGACTGAAAAATCTAATCCCGGAGGAGTAGGGGAGGGAGTTGATAGCCAATCAACTTGGCTTTGAAAAGGAAATGACTTACAATAGCATTGTAAAACATTAATTAATGAATGCTTTACAATGATATATTAAGTCATTTCAATCAATAAAACCAGAGAGAGAATCAATAAAAAAACAATGTATTAAATGTGATCAATGTCATGATATGTGATAACACATATTTATATAGTAAGAGTTTTAGTTTCAGTGATATTTAAAATAATTTAAAATCGTAATAATATTTATTTTCTTTAATAATATTTTGTATGTTTTTACACGTATATATTCTTTTGATATATTATTAGATGTGATGTGATTATTAGATGTGATTTTGATATATATGTAGATATGATATATATTAGATTAACCCATCTATTTACCTTGTACTAGAACTCGAAGACTGAAGACATTGTATCCGAAAATATTTGGAATATCTGGAGATAAAATCAGTACCAAATTTTGTATATATGCATGTCATAAGACGAAGTGACTAAGTATGAATATTTATGGCTTTACTCTCACAGAACACTGGCCCCATAAAAAGTATATTTGTTCATTTGTTACTAAATCGAGCTTAAACAGAGATATTTTTGCAAAGATTCATAGAAGCATAACTAGTAATTTAAATTAAGATATATATATATATATATATATATATATATATATATATATATATATATCTGGGATATAAAATAATTAAATTTCGATATTTTTTGTTTACAACATATTTAGCAGTCCGATATGACAGTAGATGACGCAACATTTATACTAAATATATTGCCCATACGTCTAAAGAGAGATAAATTGAAAATTAGGCAGGCAAAGCCCCTGATATAAGGTAGTAGAGATTATTTTTAGTTCATCATTTTCTTTTCTGTTATTTTTTTAGATCTCTATATTTTTAGAAAAAGTGTGAGTTTTCCTCGATTTAAAGCTGCCAAAGGGTCCATCTTCTTAAGATCGAAATCAATTTTCCAATAACAAAGCTAACATATCAGCAATGTACCTTAGTATCTTAAAATAACTATGCTATAAAGCTATTGAATATACGTTCAAATAAATACACGTGATACATTCATCTCTTACCACATAATTTCTATGAATATTTCACCAAATTCAGAAAAATTATCATGGAAAGTATAGCTCTATAATGTTAAAAAATTCGGTACAAAACGTTTGCATAGTCCAAGGAATAATTAAAGTTATTCATCTTCCACGCTATGCTAATGAAATGCTAAAACATTAAGTTAAGTTTAAATAAAGGTCAGGGGCCGATATATAGCGGTGAAGTTATCCTCGTAGCATTGACTGCACATACTCATTCGCAGAGGATGCTTGTTTATAACAAGTCACTTTGGTGTCAGATAAATATATCTGATTTAAACATTTGATTTTATTTAGTGGCCAATCGTATCCATAAAAAAAACATTATACATAATTCAATTGGAGCATGCGGAATAAGGAGTGTGATATGATTGAGTTTTCCTATTTTTAAACATACTCGTATATTGGTTCAAATACGTTGCTATGACATTTTCTTGTTTAAATTTTTAATATAATCAGTGAAAATAATTTTAGTTTCTATTCTAAATTAAATGAAAATAATTTTTAAGAGTAATGCAATATCCACGGCACAGGATATAGACTAGTACGCCGTGTTGAATATACATTGCCTTTATTCCAAAAGTTATAGTCTTAATAATAAATACCAGAGACGCTTTGAGGCTACTATTAATAGCGATATACTGAAGATGAAAGTGGAAATTGATAGCTTCAATATTAAAGCTGAGATGTCAACAGAGTTTGATGAAACTATCAACAAAGTATTAACTATGTCAAACAAAAGAAAATTTTATAAGTTTTAGTAATATACATTCGTGGAGGTGGGCATTGATTCGTTGAAATAATACAGAAATGAAATAATTTTTAATGACTAGTCAACTAGTTATAAAAACGGATTCTGCTTTCCAACGACAAATAGAATATATAATAAAATAGTACATACAGTGCCCAAAAGACAAGAAATGTAAATAGAATGACGTCCTGGTCCTACAGTGCCAGTATCATTCCCTAGAACTTCTTACAATTTGTAACAATGATTGCAGCACATGCGTGTTCTTAATAAGAGACCAGCTAGCAATCGGGTAATTTTTTCAATGGCTGTATAACTTCAATAATAGCGCACGGCACAATTTACCATATAGGATGTACAAGTGGAATCCTGCACTCGCCAGATCTTGCTATTTAATTTCCATGTTTTTCCGCCCTTGGCCTATTTTTAGGAAACAAAGAATATTTGGCTTATTTTTAGCAAACAAACAAACACAGCATTGTTAACAAACAAAAGTGAAAATATAAAAAAGTAGCATTAAAGAATCCCTCGATTTTCATTTAGCAGACTTTTCAGCAGCTGCTCATAAACTTGTAAACCAACTGAAGCGAAAGTGCTTGAATAATATGGCACTGTTGACAAAAATATCTTTCTTTTATAAAAAATATTTTTACTTGTATTTTCTTTACGTCAATTATATGAATGCAAATCTTTTCAACGAATAAATTAGTAATGTGGGTGTATATTGAGTTTATTTGCAATACCGTGGTCAATATTGTATACGCAATGAATATAACTAGTTAACGTAATTCATATAATTATAATATCCAGTGTTTAGTTACTTTTTATACGTTACATTGTTTATTGATGTTGATCAGGTTATATTTTATATTTTGGAAACAGGGATATCATTCATATTATATCCTACAAGAACAAACATTCCGTGGATGAGCTCATTTCCGCTTCGTGTCTCAATTTCTGGCTGAGTGATGAATTAATTTTTTAATTGTTCTTTTGATTGTATTGCAAATCATGGCTACATAACAGAACCCTTTTCAACGCCCAATTTTGTGACTGTCACATTTAACTACTACTTGAATAACTCATACTATCGATTATTCTTTCCAGTGTGAATTTCAACTCGATACCGCTATAAGTTCTTGAGAAAAAGGTCCTGACCAATCGATAGCCCAAAAACGAAGTGATTCTGCGAGGGTTCCACGAAGTGAGCCTAAGAGAGTTCTGTTTTTCCTTTTAAGGTACAGAACTAATTATAAAATATTAATTTAATTTTAATATTTTATTTTTATGAAAAATGTTATCACAGAAATATTTCTTAACAATCTATTGGAAACATATTGTAATTTCATAATACCGTTAGCCGACAAAACGCGAAACTGCCTGAATTAAGTCAGAAAGAGCCATTAAGATGCAGAGTTGTCCAATTGGCACGTTGTGACATTTAGCTGCCATCAGAACGTTTTAACTTCCATCAAAACGCGCCATTCGATATTTCACATCAAAATGTTATTGCTAGTATTATATGAAAATAAGCTGATATTTTTCGAGAAATATAAATTATTATTACGGGTAAAACTTGCATAGGTATGTACATTTAAATTTATGTAAGAATCCTATTAAACTATTTACAAATATTAATATTGTTTCTGACCACGTAAATTAATTACCTATCCCATTATTCACAAGTGTACAATTATAGTGAATTTCTTCAAACTAATCTTCTGCTAATATTCAAATATAAAATTGTCTAAACAAAATTATCTAATCCGTTAATTAAATTTTCCACCCATAGTTAAAAGTAAATATCTAAATTAAGATGGCAATTAAATTAATAAGCTAAAACCTAATTATTCAACTTGTCTCCAACCTCGAATTTCCCAAATAATTTTTCAATCATTCTTTGACGGAGAATTCGTTTTAACAGAATTTTTGACAAAATGTACAAACTTCACTCATATATTGTATGAAATTACAAAAACTTCATACGTAATTTAAATTGATTACCTCACGTTAAAACGTCAGTTCAAAATTTCAGGGTATGTAGTAGCTGTTATATTATCGGCTATATTCAGATGGGAGCAATGCTGCATTGTGTTGTTATAACGAGCTCGCGTCAGTTTATCGTCTTCTTTCGTAAATAATTTTAAAACTAATTTTGATAGTTATGTGCTTTTTAAATAGAAGTATTATATTTTGTCAGTGAAATATATTTTGGCAGTGAAGAAAACTTCATTTGTGGATTAAAATTAACATTTTATTAGTTTTTTTTTGTGCATTTTCGTCGTGAAAGTAAACAATAACCAATATCAAATGTTGCTGTTTAATATGTGATTAAGGTACGATTTTTAAATTTTTCTTTTAGTGAAAAAATAATATAATTGGGAATGGTAGATCGAAGCCAATTTTTAAATTATACTTTCGTAATAAATCTACTGTTTGGCATTTTCACAGTAATTTTTATAATTATTATTGGTGACTAATCAGAAGTTGCATTTTACATAAAATATTTTGCTAGCCTTGTTATTTATTCAAAACTTATTCAAAACTGAATATAGTAAATAGAATATAGGTGGTTTTGATAATCTGGCTAATTTGACAAATTGCGGTAAAAAATATGCTAATTCTGAAAAACATTTATCCTACACAATAAAACTGCAAAATTTTAACTATTCGCGTATAGAAATTTGTATCAAAAAACACCTAGCTATTGTGAATGAAGAAAATAATGACATAAAAATACAAATACTTTATAAAAAGGGCAACTATTGTTTTTTTAGATAAGCAAGAATGAGCTTTTCATGGGCACGATTAAGGTCATAAAAAAAGTTCGAAAAATCCGGATAATTATGTCGAGAGTTAATTGTATTTGAATGAGAGAATTCAATTATTGAGACATATTTTGAATCTATTATACTTTCAATTTTGTTTTCAGCGGCGGACATTCGCGCACGTTTCTTTTTTTTATGTCCATCCTTTCGCAGCTTGCCCTGCCCAAAAATCACTGCACGCCGCTGATATATATATATATAAATATATATATATATATACATATATATAAATATAAATATATATATATATATGTATATATATATATATATATATATATATATATATATATATGTATATATATACATAAGTATATACAACAAGTAAAAGAAGAAAATCGATCGGTGTTAGAAAAATAATTATTCAAATTATTTAATAAATTTTACAAGAAGATCCCGACAGAGTTTGTAGAGTTAGGAAACTTATTAATATAATTTTAATATTTGTGTTCGTCGGGTTTATATATATTTTATTCCAATTGAAAATTTTAACTACATAGTAACATATTTTAGATTTTTTCAAAATCAACGTGGTTGTCCTTAAAATTTTATATACTCTTATAACATAATTTCTCGGTCCGTGAAATTATATTTTTTTATTCCAAAAGTAGAGGAGACATTTATTTATAAAGTCAGTTTCAAGGTTCTTTCCTTATAAGTATATTTTTAGAATCTGTGCCAACCTTCACAAATCAAAAATCTAAAATATATAAGGAATTTTTTTCATTTTGCGTGCTATTTTTTATTGGTTTGTTTTTTTGTGTATTATATAATTACTGGTAGAAATTTTAGATCTTGTTTTATATTGGAATTTACATTTCTTATGCCGAAGTGTTTAAATAGTAGTTTTTTTCATTAAGGAGTTTTAAGCATTATAAGTAAAAAGTACAAAGCAAATTAAAAAAAAATAAAATAAAAAAAGTTATGTGGTCAGTTACAAACACGATGTAAATAGTTTCGTGTTCTTGTAATCAAACATAGAATAAAAAAAATCCCAAAATGAAAAACCTTGGCCGATGTACAATTGAATAGAGTTGATACACATGCAGTTGGAAACATAGGTGAACGTTCGTTTATTAATTCATAATAAGACACTTTAATAACTAACTTGGAAAGTGTAATTTTAAGAAAGTTGTGATAGAGTCAATATCGAAAATTGAGTGCGAGCAGAAGTAACTTTACATACTTACGTACATGTTATAACGCATACATTTAAAATTTTCACAGTGTTTCTATTAAAAGGTTTACGAAAAGTAATATTATTCACCACGGAAATATTTCGTTTTTTAAATATTTTCAATTCAATCCTGAGTCCATTCATAGCTTAAAACAAAATCACAAAAATTCTAATAAAAAGGTTAATAGTAACTGAACTATATTCGGAATGTAATACATTCTATTGGTCTTATGTGGTATATCCTTTTTATATCATCACTTTTCTTGGCGTGTTCATGTCTTTACGTTTATGTTTTTAATTTAGGCGTCTTACTTTTCAGTTTTTCGAAGTTAATTTTATTTTTGTAACAGGTTTTAAAATTAGAGAGTGATCTTAGCAAAATTATGAAATTGGAACGAAATAAATGTTGAGTATAAAAAAAAGTTATTGAAAAACAAAAACGATGGTACAAAAATATAGAAATAAACATTTTATTTTGTCTTTATGTATTTTTTAATATATTGAGTTATGCGTGATTGAAAAGGAATGCAAAAAGTTATTATTACTAAACAAAAGCAAATTGTCCATAAAAGTGAGAAGAGAAACAAATTTTATTAACGCTGGCCACAATTATTTCGAATTAATTTCAAATGAAATACTACAAATATTTAAACTTTACATTTGACCAAGTTTCATTTAATGTGATGGTTATAAAGTGGATATTTTACGCATCTTTATAAATATTTTTCTCAGTATATTAAATTGTTGTCTAGTTTTTATTCGCACCAAAATAATTCATTGATTCAAAATAATTCATTGATTTATTGATGTTCCCCACAGGTCTGAAGAAAACAGAAATTATGGAAGGCCAAATATTACAGATGCCTAGATCTTCAAAAAATGTTAATCGCACTTCGAAAAGGCCCTCGTAATCCTGAAATGAATCCATAATTTTATTAAGTATATATTATATGTAGGTTTTTCCAATACATTTTCTGTAAGGTACCACTTATTTGAACAATTTTGAAATAAATAATTCTCGTAAAATTTTTTAATTTAAATAAACAGTGTCACAATTAAATGAAACTACGTGATGTAGTATTATTTGTACATTTTTTAAATTTCTTTAACCACGACCTAGGTTTCGTTATATTACAACATATTCAGGTGGGATATTGGCAAAGATCTTTAAGCAATTATTGAATAGGCATCTTTCAGCAACAAAACTTCTCTCACCACTCTCAAGCTTATGCTTTAATTCTCGGTTTAAATGATTTCAAAACAATACTTTAATATTATTTTTCATTGTAGCCTGACGACAGGAGCCCTGGACCTGGTTATCAATTAAAATATGTAAACTTATAACATGATCAAAAATCTTAAACTTTTCTTTAAACAAATATTTTTATATAATTATCTAAAAACAAAATAATATGATTGCCATATATGGTAGTAGCACAACTGGAAACTAAAGCTAATAAATATAATTTTAAATTCTTTTACTAATTTTATAATTATTTAGATACAATTACTTAATTTTGAAAATGAAATTAAAGTAAAAACAAATACCAAAAATTATCTTCTATGTTTACACTATCAACGGAAATTTAATAATACCTATGCTTTTAGCTGCTTTACTCCCATATATGTACATATCAACCATATTATTTTATTTATAGATAATTGTGCAAATGTGACTGTTTGAATAAATAAATAATTTATGAATTCATGTCAGTAACCCAATTAGTAATAACATTTTTTTTTCGAATTCTCAGCGATCTTTTACTTTAACATATTAAGGCATCAAATATAATAAGTGATGTTAAACGTCCGACTAAAAGTATGTTCATGACTAAGGTATGAAGAAAACTGTAGATAAAATAGCTTTATTTGTTGAATAATTTAATGTTATTTGATGGTCGGTCTAGACAGGAAACGTAATTCTACCTTTTATTCGTCACGTTTACGAAATTGAATCCCTTCAGTGACAAGAAGATTGCTCTACGTGACATCGTTACGTGTACATAAGTAAAGGAGCGCACATATGATTCCTGCATTGAAAGCTGTTTACTTAAGTTAATATGGAATATTTATTCCTTAAAGAAATCGAATGTATTGTTTTTATGGATGATTTCGTAACTCTGATTTTCGAAGTAAACATAGAATTTGTGTGTGATTGCGTGATTGTGTGCGTATGTGTGTGCGTGTGTATGCGTGCGTGTGTATGTGTGTGAACTTGTGCGTGTATGCAAGTTATAGTGTTCGTGCGTAAGAGAGCGCGTGCGCCTTTTTATGTGCGTGAGCGTATGTGCGTTTGTGTATGCGTGCATATCTTTTTATGTATCCGCGAGCACATGCACATACACATATGCTTGAGCATGCGTTTGAACATACTGTTATACCCCACGCTGTATAGAGATATGCTTAGCAAAGTGCTGTTTCATCTAAGTACTCCATGCATATTCGTTTTCCTACATTTCACAAACATTTATCCAAATATAATACGGGTTCCAGGTAGAAAATGCAACTTTGAATCAGTCAGTCAATCCTCATTCCGCGTAGTGTGTAGACAGTTAACAATTTCATAAAAATCATTATTTTTATTAAAGCATTATTCTAAATGTTATATTTATATCCTAATTTAAATTGATTATAAATTTAAATTCAATTAAATTCTTTTTACAAATATATATTCTCCGAAATCCGTAACATTTTTGGTGGCAGCGACAATGATCTATTGAATCCATGTACTACTCCGATAATATTACAAAAATATTAAGTAAAATCGTGTGAAGTGAGATAAGTTCTTACAAACGCAAAATCAAAATTCTCTCCATACGACCATTCAACTCAGCTAGGCGCAAGGAAATTCCAATCACTAAATCTCTTAACGACTGACTCCTGCCAACATGAGCATCAGCACCATCGTCTTCCCAATCTTCTCTCTATTGTGCTATAAACGGCACAGCGTATCAGTTCACCTATGCGAAGACTGACCAGCACCGAGAAAAGATCCCGAATTCCTGCAGGTCCAGCTTAAAGAACCACAAATATCTACAAGTTGTATGACTCTTCAGTAAGTGATTTTTATCTAAATCCTACAAGTGCGTGGACAATATATATTTTTTTAGTTCCTAATTTACAAATACATATCTGTACGTTGCTTATTATTTATATTATTTTTTATTTTACAATTAAATTAAAAATTGTAGACCTCAATCATCATTACGTGTTCAGGAAACAAAGCAAGCCAGTTTTAATAATATTTATGGTAACGTAATACTGTAAACAACACACTACCGGTCACGACGACAATCTCTATCTCTTTTGTTACTGAAGTACGCGACAACCCTTTGCGAGAGCTTGATTCCAGGTACGCAATTCAAATGTCTAAAGCTGAAATTACAACTGTCGCAAGAGAAGTCGTCTTAAACATACTAACAAAATTTATCAGAAAATATGATGGAAACTGCTATAAGTTGGATTGATTCTTAAACAATTTCCGAAACTCGACAAATCTCGCGTCGCCCGCGCAAGAAGATGTATTACTAACATCTATTTTAAGCCAATTGATCGAGCAGAAAGGGTCTGTTCAATAAAGGAGTTCGAAAGTTGAACGCAATCAGAATATTTTCTAAAATGACAATTCTGAGAAAGAAAATATTATACGGCTTTTCTCTCCGTTTTTCAAGAATGTTAACAGAATTGTAACGAAATAGTTAACCAATATGCTCTGAATTGGGC
Source organism: Druceiella hillmani (assembly GCA_039881145.1). Classification (NCBI taxonomy): domain Eukaryota; kingdom Metazoa; phylum Arthropoda; class Insecta; order Lepidoptera; family Hepialidae; genus Druceiella; species Druceiella hillmani. Next base: position 8,777,976 of record JAYKKI010000059.1, read on the forward strand.
CATATCTTTTAAAACTTCTCACGGAAGTGAATATATCTATCCCAACAAAAAGAAAAGCTGAACTGACAGGCCGTGTCGCAGCCATGTAAGACTTGGCCCTGCACACATTTGGCACTGGTATTAACCCAAAAAAAATTACAATAGTAAGGTGTATAGATCATGACACGTTAAATTACGCAGTAAATTTACTTCCCCAGATATAAAATTCTCCAGACAATCTACAAAAAAATTCCCATTTTCGTTTCACATTTATTCCAAACAGGAACGAGAACAGTCCTATCGTCAGTCATGGCCAAAAGATTATCATTTCAAACCTAGCGTTCACGTTACGACAATAAATTCATATTCCTCAAATACGAAAGCCTTTAACGGAAAACCAAGCACGTGTCCACAAACATGCTGATATTGCAAACCAGCTGACCATAATATTGACAACTGCAATAAAAGAGAATATAATAATAGATACTTAGGAGATCCGAGAAATTCCAATGATCAATACGATAATCGTAATGACACAAGAATAAATTCCAAACAGCACGAAATTCATAATTTCGAGTTTGTTGAATTTAAGCTGGTAAGGGTTGATGAAATTAATAATAATAAACCTAATTTAAACTCAGAATTTCCTAAAATGCATCGCGTGGGAAAGGGTATAAATAATCTCGTCTCAAAATCACTAACTAACGAAGAGGAAATATGGGACTGTCCGGGTAATGTGGGACTGCCCATATTCGTAGTAATGATGATTCCTCTTATAATAACAAATCACTAATAACAAACAAGGTAACCAGTCCTAAATTTATAGCAGTGATTCAGTCCTTTTTAAAAAGTTGTTGACTAATAAATAGGGTAACCAGTTCTAGATTCTTCTTGTACTAAAAAACCATTAAGCAACAAACATGATAACCAAGAAATTCATAGCAATGATGATCTTTCTAAAAATCGAGCTGTTAATAAAAAACATTCAAACAGCGATTCAACCATATACAATGTACATACAAACCCTGAGTAAATATACTTTCCTTATATTGTTTTAACAACTTTTGTCTCTTTCAAACTCCTGTCCTTTTTAGTGAATACGGAAGCCTTAACAAGCTTAATAAAAAAATCGTCCATTGCCAGAATGCCTGATAACTAACCACATAATCTAATTTTAAGTTATACTCTTACCAAATGATGCGCTAATGTCTTAAAATTTTATATTTATTTCATAAAACTCTTTCACGTACCATTTCCATATCAGAGATGTAATTGACTTTTTTAAAGATGGAATAATTGGCAAAGAATAATTAACAAAAATGACCAGCAAAATTGATTATAGAACAAATATTTTACTTTTAGATTACTGTGAATTTAAAATTAAATATATCGAACTAATTTACAAAATCTCTCCGAGAACCGAAAGATTAATCGAATACTCTGTGCAAAACCCAGACTTACAGGAAGATGTTATACTAGACCACTCTCAATTGAACATTTACTCATAGCCAACTGCATCGTGAAAGTAAAGGATAACTCTAGAATAAATATTTCCATACTAAACTTGTATGAATCGATAATATATATATACATATATATATATATATATATATATATATATATATATATATATATATATATATATATATATATATATATATATATATATTCTAATGTAAAGTTAAAACTTTCTTCCTTATAAAAGCATGAAAATGACCATGTGATTTAAAATACATCTTCAAAACAAATCAAAATAAAATTAATAACAATACCCATAAGCGCACTCAACCTGTATTTGATCTCCTCTGTTTGACACATGTAAATCACGAAGAAGTAGATTCCCTGTACGGTGTGCTGGAAATATTCCAATATTTTTCAACTTCCTAATGATTACTTGGCCCCCACTAATGCTATTCAACATGAACTTAAGACTACTTCTTCTAATTCAGTTCAAACAAAATCTTATGGGTTTCTTGAATACCATAGGAAAGAAGCAAAAACTCAAATAACAAGAATGCTAAGTGAAGTTATTGTAAAGCCCTCGACGTCTGCGTGGTTCTCTGAAATTTGGGTAGTAACAAAGAAATTTAATGTATCCGGCCAGAGAAAGTGGCAAGCTATCGACTATCAAAAACTTAATAAAGTAATCTTAGGAGATTCTTATTCAATTCCTGATATTTCGGAGATTATCGATCAACTAGGTAGTAACAAATATTTCGGCACCCTTGACTTTCTCTACTTCTGAAGAACACTATGAATTCAACCGTATGCCTTTTGGACTAAAAAATGCAAAATCAACGTTTCAACGATTAATAAATTTAGCTAAATCTGGTATGCAGGGCATCCGATGCTTCGCTTATCTCAACGATATAGTAGTACATTCATTCGACCTTCTTTTGCATATCAAAAACCAGTCATGTTCTTTTCAAAGAGCACGAAATTTTAAACTGAATTTGCAACCTAAGAAGTGTGTCTTCCTGAGAAAGTAAGTTTTCTATCTAGGTCATCTAATTACTGGGAAGGAGTGAAACTTTACCCGAAAAACTCAGCTAATAAAAAGTTTTCCTATCTTATAATCGCTGAGACATCAAATTTTTTCTAGAATTAGTGTCATATAATACGAGATTTAGTCCTGACTTCTCCAAAATCACCAAACCCCTTACTTCCCTCTTAATTTTTTTTTCCTTTCGCCTGTACCGTATCCCAATGAAAAACCCTTATCACATCTGTAATGATAAAAATCTTCGAAAATTTACCATTCACGCGTGATGGTAAATTTCAAAGTGCTGTATTATTTTAGTATTCCATGCGTATTCAATTTCCTTTATTTCAAAAACGTCTATCTAGACATAATGCAAGTCTCAGATAGAAATGTACCTTTGAATCAATCAGTCCTCATCCCGCGTCGTTTGTAGACAGTTACCAATTTCTAAAGAATGATCGTATTTTACTAAAGTGTTGTTCTAAATATTCTGTTTTTGTGCTAGTTAAAATAAACAAAAAAATTTAATTTCATTATTTTTTAAAAACATACATCCTCCAAACCCCATACATCCCTCCGACCTCCGAAGCACATACTGTATATATATGCGCGTACGCTGGACCGTGCGACTGCGGCAATGCGGGTGCTTGCGCATACACATGAGGATGAGCTTGTGCGCATGTGTGTGTGCGTCTTATAAAATTTTATGAAATCTAGTAAAATATTTAGCGTACAGTTACAGTTACAGTTACAAATTATAGCATGTCCTTATTTAAAAATGGCAAATTATGTTGGGGCGTTCTACCATTTATGTCTTCTCTACACTCATATAAAAATATTTTTACATTCATATAAACCTTTCTTATACAAGTTTATATAAGTTTGAACTATGTACACAATACGGGCCTTTAAAATCAAAGTTGAGGAAAAAAATTTTCACACGAACTTTTCACAACATTCGTGTATATTCTTGCAATTCCATTTTTTCTCATGCTCTTACCTTATTTAAATGAATTGGGAAGAAATATTATTATTATTCAAATCCCCCGACAAAGAGGAAAAAGGGGCAATAAAATTTGATTGTTATGAAAACATGTATACCTCGATTGAATCAAAGTACTCGGATTTTTCAGGGAATAATAATTCAGGGGAGAAATAATAATAATATTGGGAAAGTGATAACCGAACAATTTTGCAATGAAAGTGCTCGTAAATTAAACCGTTCAAAAATATTATTATAATTGGGTATTTGACTAATTTTTTTTTTATTTCATTTATCATAATTTCAAGGTACAAGCTTATGAAGAGTGAAATTTTTTTTTAATAATCTTAAAAATTGATATAGTTATAAAAGTTTAAATTTAACCTTTAGATAAGGACGTTAATACAGTGTTGTGAGGTCATTTTTAATATTGCACAGTATATTCTACAAAAAGAAAAGAGACAGGGATATACCCAACTCTATCTGTATCTTCAAATTTAGAAGCCTATAACTGGCTTATTTTTCAGAAAATTTTTGAATTTTATTTCAAGACTGGTTTTGATTAACTCATATTTTACAATATTGTATGAAAAATATAAAAAATTAAAATGAGTCAACTACCGTATTATGTTCAATAATTATTTTGTTAACATATTTGGATGTTAAATAGTGAATAATAATAATAACAGTAATGTTTTTTTTAATAAATTCACTCATTTACATGTCAAAATTGTAATTAATTTAAATATAAACTCCATAGTATTAATGTAATGATGGAATATTTTATTAAAAACCAAAGGTCGAAATTTGTTATTTGAAGGTGCAGTGAATTATCATTTAATTAACGGCCCGTGTGTTCTTTTGAAACGGGAGAAAGCAAAACACTGCTTTGAACGAAATTAAAAGTAATTATAACGTCATTTTTGGAATCGCTTATAATATTCTGCATTATTAAGAAAAGGTAATATTTATGAAAGACATAAATTTAAATGTTTTATTTTTTATGTACTATGCAAGAACTAGAAAAATTCACGTTTCAATATTTTAACTTTTATATATTAAAAAAACTTATTATATATTAAATTATTAAAATTTCATCAATGTAATATTGACAACCAAATAACTTTATTTCCTCGTAGCTGTATTTTTGTTTTGAAATTACGGCTATGTGTATTTTTTTCTATTTATATAATACATGTTACTCGCAAGATCAAGCGAATTAACGATACCACATTCAATAACATTTATTAAAGTCGTGTAGATCTAAGAGGGCATAAAAATCTGAGATGCATAACATAAGTCTAATATTTTCCATCGCTTAAACTTATTATATATTAAATTATTAAAATTTCATCAATATAATATTGACAACCAAATAACTTTTATTTCCTCGCAGCTGTATTTTTGTTTTGAAATTACGGCTATGTGTATTTTTTTCTATTTATATAATACATGTTACTCGCAAGATCAAGCGAATTAACGATACCACATTCAATAACATTATTTAAAGTCGTGTAGATCTAAGAGGGCATAAAAATCTGAGATGCATAGCATCAAACATTCTTCGATGCTGTTTTACTTACGAGCTGATATTTACAAAATAAATGGGTTTAACAAATCTGGCATTCATCAATTGCCAATAATTTGGTATCATTGAACTCAACTGGGCAATTCTTTTGCGTGATGACCATAATAATAACTACTAGGCTTTACTAATCTCTGTAACTTACGTGCATATATTTGGGCTAAAAATGTACAATGTTTGAGTTGTTACTTATTGTTCGTTATAGTTAGACTATACGAAAGCTTTCTAATAAATACTGATTATATTCACACGCAATAATAATTTTATCGGAAATCTCTAAAAAAAGAAAAGGATAATAAATACTGACTCACTTACCAAAGAGAGTCTTGTGAAGGCCACGTTAGCTAACACGAGTATTGGATATTGGCTTCCACTTATCGAAAAACTTAACTTATCCTTATAACACTAGTCATGATGGATAATGTTTACGAAAATTGGTTGGTCATTAAAACTTTTATACGCATATGTGAGATAATGTCTTTATATATTAAAAATTAATGATTTCATAGAACTAAAATATATCGACTAACCCCAAAATAAGACTTTCTTACATCTAAATCCAATAATAAATAATATCGTGTTTGAAAAAAATTAACCTCTTTTAGGTTTTTGCTTCCATCTTTCAAATACGAAAATATCCGCATACAATTTTGCAAAAAGGCAAAATTCATTATGTAAAAACAGACCTCAAAAATAATTTGTCTATTTTTTTATTAAAAATTTCAATATTCTTTTTTTGTTTTAATTTACTTCATTTTAGGTTTGCAGCAAATTGTCCGTTTTTCAACGATTTCTGAAATGCATTTGTTTTTGTTTATTGTTTTACAAGCAAAACAATAAATAAATATATGCAAGGCGATGGGTGAAGGTATATTACCCCATAAGCCAAGCAATGATTTTATAAATTCAAAGAAGGAAATTTTGCTCTCTTTTGAAATCCTCGCTAAGAGTGAAATCCAACTTTGAGCATATTAAATTTAAAATAATAAAAAACATGTTGAACCAGATATGAAGCTAAATTCGTTATCTAACAGAGCTACTCTCATACTACAATACAAAATAACTTCATGTCTTGGGAAAGAAACGAAAATAATCAGTCTAATTGCCACATTATCTAACGCACTTTTAACTTAAAAAGAGTGTCTACGTGTGCATGGAGCTATTTAGTTCCTATAAAGTCAATGACTAGCTTAAGTAATTTATTATATGAGACCAGACATAGGTGACATTTGTTAGTTTTTTGTGTAAAGGCAGGAGGAGCTGACCAACAACCAACATAAAAATATGACATTAGTCAAAAGGCTCTTTTGAGTATCTGATTCAGTTATTTATTGGAAACTCCTTTCAATAACAATATAATAATAAATCTGCAAATCATGTCTGTAAAAAAATTAACAAAATCGCTGCTAAATTTCATCTAAATTAAAGTATATATTCCATACAACAATTGTGAAAAATACTTTCAATTGGTGGGCTTTTCATCATACCACGGAGTTTTCATTCTATAAGTGATTTGCTATGTTCTGACTTGAATGAATTTTGTCTCCTCTCCGCCGTACTTTCTCGATCTCCTCCTCTAATCATAATTTGTTTCGCTCGCCGTATAACTCATTTATCTGATAAACATTTAAAAACGCAAGTCGTCTTAACGCTACACTTGTTCAATTCGTCACTGAGAAACTAAAATAATTCTACAAGGAAGGAATTTTGAAGGTGTCTATACAATTGTAGATTCATTTTATTAATACATATGTAAAATATGAAGTACCTGTACGAAACAAAATACGGGGTTATAAGTCACGAATATAATCTGGCTTAACTTTCAGAGAATTGCATTTCAGAAATCTTTAAAAAAACGGACAATTTGTTGCAAATCTAAAATGAAGTAAATTAACACAAAAAAAAACATTGAAATTTTTAGAGCAAAAAAATGGGCAAATTGTTTTTGAGACCTATTTTTACATAATAAATTCTGCCTTTTTGCAAAATTGTGTGCAGATATTTTTCGTCCTTGAAAGATTGAAGACCTAAAAGATATTATTATTTGTTATTTGATTTAGTCGTAAGAATATTTTATTTTGGGGTTGGTCGATATATTTTAGTTCTATGAAATCTTGAATTTTGAATATATTTGGCGTTAATTTTGTAGAAATTCATTATTCACAATTAGATGAAACTACGTGATGTAGTATTATTTCTACTTTCTTTAATTTCTTTACCACGACCTAGGTTTCGTTGTATTACAACATCTTCAGGTGGGATATTAGCAAAGATTAACTCTTAGGAAAAACCAACAGCATTTATATGTTTCAAACACAATAGCGGAAGCCTGGTTTGTGCGGATTTTTCCATTGCTTATGTTAGTGAGTTTATTGCAGGGACGCAGTGTAGATTTTATTATATTTCCGAGAGTTATACAATGTACCAGTATTTTAGTGATGGTAATAAATTCAATTGTTGTTATTATGTGAGGTTATACAATGCAAACTTTACGGTGTATGTAATAAAATTAAATGGAAATTATTATCGGTAATATATTAAAGATATCAAAGTTAATATATTAAATGAACAACTAAATATAAACCATTCTTAATATCTTCTAGATATAATATAAATATACACCATTGATACTACAGTACCCTGGAAATTGTTTCAGCACAAGTACACATATAAATATAATTATATATAATATATAAAAAAAAAAAAAGAAATTAAAAGAAATAAAAAAATAAATATATGAATACACAAAACCGGAGATATGTAGAATTAGTGTATTACCTTGTCCTTACTTTCAAATACCCTTGCTTTTGTATAAATATATTAACGATAATAAGTTCTATTTAATTTTATTACATACACCGTAAAGTTTGCATGGTATAACCTCACATAATAACAACAATTGAATTTATTACCCTCACTAAAATACTGGTACATTGTATAACTCTCGGAATTATGATAAAACCTACACTGCGCCCCTGCAATAAACTAACTAACATAAGCAATGAAAAAATCCGCACAAACCAGGCTTCCGCTATTGTCTTTGAAACATAAATGCTGTTGGTTGTTCCTAAGAGTTAATCTTTGCTAATATCCCACCTGAAGATGTAATACAACGAAACCTACGTCGTTGTCAAGAAATTAAAGAAAGTAGAAATAATACTACATCACGTAGTTTCATTTAATTGTTCTATGAACAAATTATTATTGCGTGTGAATATAATCAGTATTTATTAGAATGCCTTCGAATAGTCTAAATATATAACAAACAATAAGCAACAACTCAAACATTGTACATTCTTAGCCCAAATATATGCACGTAAGTAACAGAAATTAGTAAAGCCTGGTAGTTATTATTATGATCATCACGCAAAAGAATTGCACAATTGAGTTCAATGACACCAAATTATCGGCAGTGGATGAATGCCAGATTTGCTAAACCCATTTATACTGTAAATATCAGCTCTTAAATAAAAAAACATCTAAGAATGTCTTTATGTTTTGCATCTCAGATTTTTATTCCTTCTTAGATCTACACGACGTTAATAAATCTTAATGAATGTGGTATTGTTAATTCGCTTGATCTTGCAAGTAATATGTATTAAATAACTAGAAAACAATACACATAGGCTGTTAGCGACCAAGTCAATACGTTCAATTCTCTCAACCAATAGTGTAAGGTTTCTGACTGGCATGTAACTAACAAAGAAAGTGCCCATATTGAGCCTAGTCATGCCGAAATATAAAACTTACAAAGAATTATTCTTTATCCTCCTGTTCATCATTTTCTTTTATTTGTCGTATAATGAAGATAAGAGGTAGGTTTTGACAAGTTAGTTATGTGCAATTTGAAAACTAAAAGACAGCTACGAGGAAATAAAAGTTTTTTGGTTGTCAATATTATATTGAGGAAATTTGTATGATTTAATATATAAGTTTAAGCGATGGAAAATATTAGACTAATTGAATATTGGAACGTGAATTTTTCTAATTCTTGCATATTACATAAAAAATAAAACATTTAAATTTATTTCTTTTCATAAATATTACTTTAATTTAATAATGCAATATATTATTAACGATTCCAAAAATATGGTTATAATTATTTTTAATTTCATGTAAGCCAGTAATTTTATTAAAAAAAGCATTACTATTGTTAGTATTATTTACTATTTAACATCCAAATATGTTAACAAAATAGTTATTGAACTTAATTGTAACAACATTTTTAAACAGTTTAATTTATGAGCACTTTCATTGCAAAATTGTTCGGTTACCACATTCCCAATATTATTATTTCCCTGAAAAATCCGAGTACTTTGATTCAATCGAGGTATTCATGTTTTTATTACAATCCAGTTTTATTGCCCCGTTTTTCCTCTTTGTTGAGAGATTCGAATAATAAAAATATTTCTTCCCGATTCATTTCAACAAGGTAAGAGCATGAGAAAAAAGGAATTGAAAGTATACACGAATGTTGTGAAAAGTTCGCGTGAAATATTCCGAGCACACTTCGTACAGGGAATCTAGTTTTTCCTGATTTAAATGTGTGACACCGAGAAGATCTAACACATGTTGAGTGCGGTTATTGGTAATGTTTTTAATTTTATTTTGATTTGTATTTAATATATATTATAAATCACATGGTCTTTTTCATACTTTTATAAAGAAGCATATTTTTACTAAAATACATCTCTTTTTTATATTCTTTATGATAATTAAATATCTGTCAAATATTGAAATGCTACCCTACAAATTACTTGATACAACAAAACTTAAATAGGACCATCAACATATTTGCAACACAATATAAGGTCATGAAAATTACTAAATTGAAAATGTTTTCTTTTAATTACAAATAACACCAAGAGAAGAATTGACAAAACGAATTCAAGCCAACTTAAACATATTGGTTAAAAAATTGTCTTTAATATGTAACATATTTTTACTAAAATTTGAAAAAATGTTTATATGATCCGCCAAGAACAGCAGATACAAAGAAGAGAAGAACATTTAATACTCGTATAATTTATCAGCATTTTGAGTACCAAAGACCTGAGGGTAGAATCTTACTACGAACTCTAATCCATGAGTAATTCCAGCAACACAGGTTATTTCTACTTGTAAAATATGAAAATAAGAAAAAAGTGTGGAATAAAGAATTATATACCGCCACGGGGTTTCATTGAGGTGACTTTCTCCATAAGATCAAGAACTATCTAATTGTCAATATACTAGATATCCACTGGAAATACAATCAGTAAAAAATGTGGTTAGAGATATGTCACATCCATGATTATTGACTGAATAATGATAACTTTATGGTACTCATCACAAAACTAACCTCTGCGATTTATTGTAACTTACTTTCCAAAATGAAATGAAATGACACAAAATTAGAAACATTGAATCGACATTTTGAAGATTTTATAATAACTTATGAAAGATTTATACGATCTAAACATTTTCAAGAAAATGTTTACAAACTACACTCATCGTTTATAAAAAAACTGTCAAAATTTAGACTCCAATATCCACTCTATCAATTGTTGCTGCAAACAAAAGTTTGAAATTTAAAATTCCGGGTAATATAAATGTGTGTTATTATTCGAATTAAAATATAGTGAGATTATATGACAACTATTGAAAGGCGATTCTCAAACCCGCGTAGATATTGGTAACGACAAGATCGCATAGTTTTAGGAAAGATAAACAAAATCATTTCGCTGGGTTTAAAAATGTTATTAATTTGTACAAAAAATATTTATTGGATAGAAATACATACTCAAACATGTATGATTATTTAATCTATCAATAATACAAACTCAAATCTCTAATCACGTAAACATAAAAAAATAGTGCATAAGTACATAAAATAAATAAAATTATTTTCTTATCGAATATTCGAAACTTGTTTAATACAAGTATGTTTATATCTAAATTAGTACAGATTTTAAATGATTTTCCAATGAACAATCGAGTAAATATTGGTTGTTTTTAACTCGTTTAAAAGTGAAGATAAGGAACAAAACAATAAAGCGTGTTCTTTTGAAGAAAATATTTAAATTCAACATATATTTGTAAGTATGTTTTACCGCAACACAATTTGATCGGGAATACGTCGAATATTCTTTTCAACTTCATTGCAATTCACGTCTCCTAGTAGTGGTATATGAAGTGGAGGAAAGGATCATTTTGCTTTGTGCTTGCTTTCACGACTCGTGAAATTTACAATTTGCATTTACTTAAGTTTGTGGTACCACAAGGCAAACCAAGAAGGAGTTTACCTTTCATTGTACATTAAATATAGTTAAGTTTTGGTTTTTTAATACTAAGACCTTTTCTATGTTCGATAAAGGCAAATTCTATATACCGCGGTATTGTGGTAATTATATTGTTAACACTTGATGAAATGCTCACGTCTTGAAGAATACTCATTGATCTAATTATAAACAATTATCAGTGCAGATAATGAGCGCCAGGAATGCTTGATTTATTTTAGTTTAAAAAAGCTTACTCTGTATTTCGCAAATGTAGAGGTGGGATTATCTTTCAAACTGATTTAATTTTTTCCATTTAATTTGAGTTAGAAGTAGTTAATACTCGTACAGTACAAAACTCTTTAAGAGTCTATTTATATGAGTCACAATTTTCATTAAGATAATTTTCCACCCTTTTGCATTATCAAACTGAAGAAGAAAACTGGCAAATTTACGATTTAAGATAAATGGCAGTAAATATTTTTATTAAATTTGAAATGAGATCGATTCAAGTTTTAAGCGAGATCTGTGAAGTAATTTACAACTTTATTTAAACAATAACTATAACTCCGGTAGCTTATAATTTCATCAAGATATTGATTGTTTATGGATATTCAATGATAAGTTTTTGTCTCTCGTATTTTTGTTACATAGAAAAAGGCAAAATTAAAAATTTTTAAAAAACCCATGACGGATGTAGTCGTTGTAATTAAAAAACGATTAAATAATTTTTGGAGAACCGAACCCGACCCGACTAAAAGAAAGTAAGAACGTATTAATATAATTATAAACACAAGAAAATCCGTCGGAGCTGCCAGTCCCTGCCAATACCTAAAATTTTGCACTTTTATCAGTTTGTGACTGATTAACATTCTCTTAAGTGTACAAATAGCGTTTCTTTTCTTTTACTATTTAATAGGTATTGAGCACGGAAATGGCAATGGCAGACCCAATGGATTTTATTTGGTTTCTAATTATGTTATTAGGTTTTTATTTTCTTTTAGTAAGAGGGGTTTAAAAAAAATTAATTGTTTTTCAATTACAATGAATTCGACATGAGTTTTTTCAAAATATTTTTATATATTTATTTTATACTGTTTGGATTAAAATGTTTACATCTGTAATGGGCTTAATTGAAATTTTAATTTTGCTTTTTATAAATAGTCTTAATAAAGGGCAAGCTTATTTGGCTCTTAGTATAGTACCATCTTTAGACGGCGTAGTAATAACTAATTGAAGTCAAAGAAAATTCTTTAAAAGTCCACACAATAGCAAAATACTGGAAAAATTGGAGGACTTGAGAGACATGTTACGTGAACATGATGAACTGAAAGGCCACAAAGTAGTTAATATGGAAGCAGAAAACTGTATCTAAATTTGTCAAACAATTTTGGAGATAAATGGGAACATTCACTTGCAACAAAATATTTCAGCACTTCCTGATGTGCTAACACCATAACACCTATATCTTAACTATTGCCGATTAGTTCCAAATATTCTTCAGAAAACCGTATCTGAATCGGTAAAATCATTTGGGAGATAGGTGGGACTATTTGTTTGAAACAAAATGTTTATTACGGCGCCTCCTGCAGGTGTAAATTACATCGCAAGTAGCGTTGCGTATTTCGATCAGGTGTGGATACAAAATATAATATATTTTATATTTAAACGGGGTCGGCTAACGCGACTGGGTTGCCGGTAGTGGATGGCCGATTATAAACTCGAATATGAGTAGCTGTTACTTACTAGCGACAAGAAAATATATATGATGATCTGCAGATAAGCAGATAGTGTAAGCATATTCTTGACCAGTACATTGTGGATTTATCTATAAATACATCTAGTGCTATATTCTTATAGTTTCGAGTTTGTGATGGAATATACATCAATAAATAATAATATGCCATGATGTAAAAAAAAATTACTCATTCCAACAAGAAAAATAAATAATTGACAACTTTATTTTCACATGAAAAGAAAAGCACGATAGAGCACTGAAAATTTAAGTCAAAATCAATAAAAAACTGCATATGCAATTAACGCATCATTAATGTTTGAGACGAGGAAAAATTCATAATATTTTGAATAAAGTAACATGATTGTAATTCCTTTAACATTTTATTTACGTACTGCAAGGGAAAAGAAAGTACTACCAGAGGCAAAATAGATGTGAATTATTTTGTTCAAAGAACATTTTAAACATTCTTTAATAGTTTTATTATCATTGATAATTTCTTTCACAACTTTTGTATTATAAACGAAAGAAGTCATTTCGATACGCAAGCTAAATTGAAATACTTGGGGAGAGAGTCAGTCGACCTTCCGGCTATATGGTGAAAATATTTTTTTCTGATCGCAAAAGAACACTTGCATAAAATTTAACATTGTACAATTTATTTTCTTATTTTGACATCAAATACAATGGATACAATGTTAAGATAAAAATTTCCAACAAAGTTTGATTTAACAATGCGTTTTGGTAATCATAAGAAATTGCTAATTAGTATGTTTAATCTGCACTCAACATGTTCGTATTAGTTGTGAGATTAAAGATTCTGTTTATAACCCACTCTCCTGAAGTAGCCAGCCCATAACCTTTCTTTCTGAATGTTATTTATACTGTTGCTTATTACAGATATATCTTTTGTCAATTCTATGGTATGTAAGTTGTCTGTCATATTTACTTCCAGTTGCAAGTGCCAAACAATTTCTAATTGATGCGGACTCTCTTACTATACATACCAACCGGTATTGCATAGTTCTAATGTAGTTACATAAGTATGGTTTTAATATGCAGTTGTCGAAAATCAAGAAACGATAGCTGGACAAAAAATTATTCTGCCTAGTGTATTTCTGGCCTCCTTATAATCATTCAAAGCAGATTCCATTGTCAAGTAGCACACGGTTTCAATAAAGATTTCATTAGATTGTCTCAAGCTATTTGTCTGTTATAAATATATGAATGTCTCAATGCAAAGTAGATTGGTTTTTAGTAAGTCGGTCTAAAATATTATGTACATTTATTTAATATTTAGGTTTCTGTTTTTAAGTACGTTACGAGTACCGTCATAAAATAAGAGGACTATATCATCTGCAAATCTTACCAAACTAAATTTAAAGTAATGTTCAAGTATGTTATTGGCATAAAATAGAAAGAGTATTGACTCCAGAGTACTTCCTTGTGATATATTATAGATGGTAATGTCAGTGTGACTAAGTGTGTTGTTAAAGATTACTGTCATTCCCTATCAATAATATAGTAGGTAAACCATTTTTGATTATGTATGTTAATATAAAATTTCTTTAAAGAAATCTTTGACATACTGAGTCAAAACTGTGGAGGACAAGAAAAGAAGTACAAGAGGAAGTGAAGAAGTACGGCTGAATATCTGTCGTTTGTGTTAACATGCGGTCATGAAATTAGCGATCGCGACATTCGATCTATATTTTCTTCCCTAAATCCATATCAGTCTCCAGAAATTTTTAGGACAGTTTACCTATTTTTCATAGAGAAACCAATATCCGAATAGTGAAGATAAGAAGACGAAGAACCAAAAAGAAAAGAAACTAAATTTTTGTGAGTCCTTAATTTACTTCAGTATCAAACCCCATCATAAACATATGTGTGCGTATCTGTGTGAGTACGTGCGCATGTCGTGCGTGTATGCTGTGTATGTATGAGTGTGTGCGTGCCCGAGAGTGCGCTCGCATGCACGCCTTTTTGTTTGTGTATGTCACTAAAATTGTGAATTTCGTGCTCTTATTTTGGCAACCCACATGCTTGGTTGGCAGTGGAATAAATTGTTATTATTTGGGCCAATGTGGATTATAATGCGGTTATAAGCTGCACATATATTACTTGTACGTGTGATCAGATATCTTTTGAGGGGGACATGTAATACTACATTTCAGGAATTGATTGTTTAAAATAGAATAGAAAAGTTTTTTAGAACTAAATTGAATTCTTTTGTATTCACAACATCTCAGTTTCTTATATCCGCGGGAAGTTCACGTAAAATATATTATTATTATTTGGCTATTTTTGGATAAATTGGTGAATTTTTGTAAAATAAATTTAATTTCTCCCTAATTAAAGGATGAAAAAGGGAATTAACATTAGATATATGCATAATGTTAATTTTAGTTCAAAAGACGTAGTTACGTTGATATTATTTTCATACTTCTGAATTTACCCCATAGCCATCAATTACATTTTTAGTATGTTTCACTTTGTAATTCGCTATTGCTAAGATATAATTTTTTTTATTATTTTCCGGTAATTCAATTTCACCATATAAAATTTTTCTTGTTAATGTGAATGGAAAATATTAAGGATGCATATACTACTAAACTTAGAGGAAAATTTTAAAGAAATCCACAAAAATTCTCAACTGAAAAATCACTGTCCTGTTTCTCATTCTGACTCATTCTCAAAAATTTATTTGAACGAAACAAATTTACATTTTTCTGCAGAAGCCCGCTTGAATCGTGGGTTTGGTTACATAATCACTTGTTTGAATACATGGTACATTCTTTGTTACACCTTTTCACATACATACAGATGTAATATAAACGTGTCCTTTGTCGATATAGACGATTTTGTGCATCAAACTAAGTAGAAAATCACAAAACTACTGACAATCCTCATCCCTTTCCTAAACTACTAAAATTATATTTCTAGTAAAAATGTAATTTTAGTTAAATATTTGTTGACAGATACACACTTCTACTTTTTTGGCCCAAGCTTATTGTCAATAAAATGTACAATATGTACCATAGAACTTGTATATTATCAACACCTGTGGTTCGCGGTAATATTTAGGTATATAATTACGCTCAAACAGTGAACTACATTGCATTTCACATAACACACAAACTAGTTTTCCCATTATTTAAAAACACTAACACACAAACTAATTTTCCAATTATTTAAAAAATGGTTTCGATCTATTACAATTCTTCACAATAAAAAAACCATACGTGAATTTAAATTTTGTTGCAAAAAATTCCAAGGAAACAGAAAACTACACACTGAGAAACAGTAAAAATGACTTATATTACACGATTTTTTACATCAAAATTATTTTTTTTTAGAATCAAAGACATTATTTCACTATTGACAAAAATCTTCATATTTAAAGATAATTATTTATTGTTTAGTTCATATTGCTACAAAAGTCTATTTTTTTGTTTTAATTAACTATAATTTGTAGTTATCAAGATATATATATATATATATATATATATATATATATTAATATATATATATATATATATGTGTGTGTGTGTATACAAGAAACTATGGAATTTACTTTTATTTACGTAATTTTTTTAATTTTATGATAAATAAGTAACTGGAATTTTAGATCATAATTTATTAAAAAATTTCATCTGCAACTTTGCTTATAACGTATTAAAATTATAATATCTGTGTCAATATTTTATGACAAATAAGAAGTGAATTTTTGGATAGTTCATCTTTATGTTATATTCTAACACAAAGAGAATAAATGACAAAGGTAATTATTAATTTATTTCTTCATTTTAAATAAAATCACAATTTATCTAAATAAAAATCACATGTTTATTTGCACGTTATAAATTATTTCCATATTCTAAAATAGTATTATCTAAATATAAATCAAATGTGCCGTTAAATGCCTCAAGGCCGTAAATCTATAAATATTATTCAGGATCTCATTAAAATATCACAAACAGCCTAACGTGAATTTAAAACATGTCCTATGGAATGTTATTTAGTAAATTTTAAACGTAAATGTAAAACATTTTCGCATAAGTTATCACGAACCAAAATACAACCTAAATACTTCTATTAAAGGAAGTGGCATAACATTTTCTTATTCAATTTCTAATGTAAAAATTATATCTTCCATCTTAATGTGAAGCTTTGTAACTCTTAACATTGACCTAAATGTTAAATGAATATTTCATTACAATTTTTTTTTTGACATATTGAAAGTTACCTGTCTGGCACAAATTGCAATGAAAAAATAAATATTTTTACAACGATAAAAAATATTGCGAAATCTTCAAACCCAACCTAACATATTAAATCTGAAGAAAAATAAAAAAAATGCAGAAAAAATTAGAAAGTCTAATACGAGGTATAATTTATTAGAGGAAGCCGAATCATTTAGTAGCAAGTCTAAGGAATAAGGCTAACGAGAGAACTCACAGATACTCTTGTCTGAACTCGTAAAACGTCTGTTTATTCCTGAAATTAAGAAACAAGTTTAACTTCATTAACTTTGACATGGCAAAATAAAGTTGCCGTACGAGTTTGCCAAGTAAAGTAAAACATATTCAGATAGATCGAAATTGTTCACGAATTTGTTTTCAAGTTTTGCGTATTTACATGTTGTATCAGTTTAATAACAAAAATAATAGCTTTGGTACAAAATAGAGTTAAAAATTCCGGAGGAATATTTCTACGATTCATAACTACGATTCTTAAAAATTTAAGGGAGCGTAAGACAGGCGACGGGGTGAAGTATCCGTCTCTTAATTTAAAGATATACCACTCTAAATTAAAGAGATACTTACTAGATATACCATTCACTCCGATCTCAGCTTTGAATCCATTTAGTAGCATACTGCCATAAAAGTAATAGACAGGCTAATAGAGATAGGAAATACACGTGATACGAAAATAGGATATTATGAACATAAATGTATAGTGTGGTCGATTCGCCGTTGCGCGACGGCTTGAAGATTAATTCACTCGAGGGCGGGCGGAAAAGTCTTAATTATTTAGTTAGTAAATCTATTTTAACGTGGTGAGCGCCGCAAGTAAGGCGTGTAATAAACATTGTTTTATGTATTTTTTTAATTCACTATTACATGAAAGTATTAAGTTAATTATTATTCACTATTACATAAAAGTATTAAGTTGCTTATAAAATCTCATTTATTTCGTAAATTGGGTTGAATTTTCTATGCAATTTCTATCACATGAAGTCACTATACAAAATTTAGTATAATGTAAATATTTAATCACTTTACTGTTAGCTGGACTCCTTCAAAACGTTTATAAGGTTAATTCCATAAATACGAAGCGAAAGATACGAAGTCAGGCTTAATAGTTTTACTTCGGCAAAAAATTCTAAATCCTCTGTAGTAGTTTTGGTAATTATAGAGTAAGTATAGGATATTTTCATATCTCTGTTTATAAAGCAACGAATTCACTAATCACTATAGCTCAATTAACACAAAAGCGATTTGTATTATATCAGCCAATAAAGCTCAATTACAAACAAAGTATTATTTTTAAAACATTTTTATTGTCAGTATCACCAACATTCAAATTCATATATTAAATTTTAAAATTAACTTTATGAATACTATTACCAAAAACTTATGCGCAGGCATCAGTTATTTTTTGCTATAATTTTTTTGTGATAATCTACAATCGGTACTTCAAAATCCTTTCAATTCATCTCATATGATTTCTCTTATGTCAAATGGAGCAGGGAAAAATAAACAATCGTATGTAGGTTTACTAAGAATAAAAAGCTTAAATGAGGGTCCTAGGGGAAATCACGGCGAACTTATCGGCCAATATAAAACAATTCGTGAACTTAAATATGATATGAAACCTCTGCTTGCCTGGAGTTTTTTATTATGTTCATACAATTGCAAGTTTACCCATTCTATAATATAGGAGTCTCCATCGTTTTATTTCATTTCATTTGTTCTCTTAGGAGTATATGGCTTACATTTCACAATTTCTCTATAAACGTTTATAATTAGTTATTTATAAATTTATAATCACAAAAATAAAATCGCACTGCGTATTAAACCAGCAATAAATTTTGAAATAAAAGCTTATGGTAATGATACTTTAACGTCTTAATTTTGATGGAAAAATATGGAATTAATTTTTATTTTATGTACGTCTTTCTAAATTTGTCTATGGAAACTATGTACGCGAATAGAAATACATATTTCAGACAATAAATATGGATAACTAGAAACTTTGGTTTTTGTAAATTTCTCGAATACTCGAAATTTTCGATGTAAGTAATTTTCGATGTTTCAATGTTTCGAAATTTTCGATGTAAGTAGAATGAACTCTCCAAAAATATTGGATGAATGTATAATACGTAGGTATTCTGATTTACGTAGAGTTTCACGCCATGTTACGATATTGTACACTGGTATAATTAGATTCAATTTAGGTAAATTTAAAAATACTTTACATTCAATGACAAAAAAATTACAAAATAATTTTTTTTTTAAATTCCTATTTTATGTTTCGAATTCGATGAGCTTCATTTCGGACTTCAATATAAATGTGAAAATATACATTAGCGTAGCTCTTCATGAATAGCAATTGGCCCACGCCCTTGAAAGTTAAAAACAAAAAAGGGAAGTATAAGAAATAAGAATAAGGGAAAATCCAAAAATATGAGAAAAATTGGGAAATTCAAGAAAATCTTATATTATTTATTTATTAATCAATCGTTGATGCAACATCTCTAAATGCAAGATAAATCTCTTTCAGTCAACCACAACCAAAGAATTGAAGTATAGTGGTAGAATGTAAACGATTATAATATTGTAATTAAAAAAAAAAACCTTTTGATATAACATATATAAATTTAAAATAAAAGGACCAAAATTTAACATATGGGAGGAAAAAATGTTGCGTGCAGTCAAAACAGGGGTAATATTTTCAGACGACTTTTGGGAAAGTGGATACGAACGGTGAATTTCTGATTGACAAATTCACAAAACCTTCTTACCTCGGTACCAAATTCGTGAAATTAATTGCCCATAGCCTAAGTTCACGTCCCGTAAATTTAAGCATGCTTCTCATTCCTAAATATTGTGCGTCGTATTATAAATATTAATTTACTATTTACGGCATTAAGTTATGAAATTATTATAAATGTCGTGATTCAAATAATTTCATAACTTAATGCCGTAAATAGTAAATTAATATTTATAATACGACGCACAATATTTAAGAATGAGAAGCATGCTTAAATTTACGGGACGTGAACTTAGGCCATTGGCAATTAATTTTACGAATTTGGTACCGAGGTAAGAAGGTTTTGTGAATTTGTAAAATATTGTTATACAAAGTAATGAATTAATATTAAAATTGCGCCGATTACAAATCGCTACCCATTTGAGCAAAGGCATGAACTCGGAAATTTGATCTTATATTTAATTTTATTTTTTTAAAGTTACTGATTCCATCTTAGTCAAAAATTGTTGCGACTTGTTTTGTAAAATCACGTTCATAATAATAACATATTTTTAAACATACTTGTATCGCCCAGCATTGCTTGAACAAAATAGTAATACGTTTAGTTCTTAGGGGACAAAATTTACTTATTACTTTAAAAGTGGCGGTAGAGCCAGAGGTAAAAAAATTTAATAAATTAATAAAGAGAACTTTCAGAACACTACAACTTTTTTTTGAAAATGGCCTAAACTATATTCCAAAATATAGCTATCTCCATACCGCGTCATTTCATTTTGATTAATAGTTCTTTGAGAAATGGTTTTAGTTCATTCATTAACAAAAATACCGCTCATTAAAAAATAATACGATTTTTTCTTATGTGGTATAGATAAGTTCTCCATCTAATGTGATACACTAGATGTGAAGTAACGTCGTACAGCAAATGTACTTTATTGATCCAATTCTGCACATGACTTACACTAAACATAATCCTCATCATCATGTAACATTCAAACAAATATTATGATAAGGACGATAGCAGAAATAATATTAGACCCATTTTTTACCATTTTTAAGAAAATGCTATATTACACACAGTCATCATCACTAGCTATATTTTCTTTATTCTTTCCTTTCGTTCTTTTCTTTTTTTTCTGCATCACATCCTTTTAGTTGTAGAGATGAATCAGCAATTGCATCATTATTTGTAATTTTTCACCTATTCATAGTTTCTTCAGTCTCAGTTTCTATATTATCTATTTGTGATGATGGAATAGCTATCACTTCATCATTAAACATCTTGATCTGAAATATACCTGGCTTTTTCGTTCTATTCTCCTCTGTACGGTTGACGTAGAAATTTTTAAAATGTTTTCTATGTTAAATGTCGCTGTTACCACTGGCTTGTCAACTGCTAGGCTATTATCCATTGAGGTGAACTATTCTAGCTGAACTATTAAGTGATTAACAGTAGTTTCTTTATGTTGTTTAGTAAGTCTCGATTGTGCCAATGCTTTTGGGTACAGATCATTTTTGTTTGAAGGACATATGCATTGACAGTCTTTGCCAAATTAAACGCAGTATGTCGAATTTGGTTAGCTGTGACTCCAAAACCTAATTTCTGCAATGTAATCATACAATAATACAGTTTTACCTCTAAATCAGCAGTTAAAGTAAATCGCTGCTAACTATTTGTCTCCTTTTCTCACATTGTCCTTTAATATACTCCATGTACTCCTGTCGCCTTACTGGCTACATACAGTGATTTGTGTTGATTCTCTTCTAAATCCAAGGCACCTGCCTTGGATTTAAACAAGGTCCTTGGAGAAACACCATCTGTTTTTTATATGTCTGCCCAACGAAAGAGGCATAATTCCTGTAAAAAAATACTAAAAATAGATAGTTACAGGTAATGCCGTGCCAAAAAAACAAATAAAAAGTATTATTAAGGATGTACATTTAACTGTATAAACACAAAAATACCACGAAATTGTCGTTAATAAAAATCTGCCAACAAAACATCTCACTCCTTTAGTATATCCATATACACCAAAGGAGGAGCGAGATATGAGATGGTCTCGCTCCGATTAATTTACAACTTTCTGCGGAGATATGGAGAAAACTATAGATTATAGGTGAGTAGAAGACGGAGACCAGTATTCCTATTGAACAGCTACGACTCTTTCAATATAAATATGAAAAAAAGTATTGAAATATTAGTTCTTATCCAAAATTCAAGAAATGCAAAACCAATTGAAGCAAATAGGTGTAGAAATATGGGATAAGTTTGTCATAACAAACATTTTAAAGTCGTTGCCAGATAAATACAAATATTTGGTATCTGCATGGGAGTTATCGTCAGCCTATTGATGATTTAGTGGCCAGACCATTAGTGGAAGAATAAACTGTTAAGGAGAAGAGTGTGGTATTCCGACAGACATCATCCTCATCCGCTTTTGTGGTGAACGGTATGAAAAATGTTAAGTATTTTAAATGTAATAAACCTGGACATTTTCAAAATGAGTGTAAGAATAAAAATAATAATTAAAGAAACATTCATAGCAGCAATAAAAAATATTTTTACTGTGGCAAAGTAGGACATTATAAAGCGCAGAGTAAGTTTAGGAAGAACGGTAAATATAATAAAAGTAATGCCTTTGTGGTGTCAAATTCATCAGAACAAATATCAACGATCGAATTGGCCAGTGGACTCTATGGATATTACAAATGAATAGATACTCGAATTTTTCAGGGAAATAATAATATTGGAAAAGTTTTAACCATATAATTTTGCGATGAAAGTGTTCTTAAATTAAACCGGATTAGAACATTTCTAATTATTATATATATATATATATATATATATATATATATACATATAATTAGAAATGTTCACTTCTATCGTATGGTCATAAGCACATACCACATTCCTGTTCTTAGCTATAAAACAGTTTAGTCAGAATTTAAAAAAAAAATAGCGTTACTAAAAGTTTACCTAAAATTGAATGGAAAACTAAAGCGATGATTCTCAATCTTACATTCTTTGTATTTACTAAACAATATGTTTATGTTATAAATACATGCTAATGAACATCGAACCCTTAAATTGATTCTCAAATTTTGATAGGTACATCATGAGGGACTCTCAAAACTTAATAGTTTTTATTTCATTAAAACTGGGTAAACATTTCTTTCGATTAAATAATATTTTCTAAATCCTATTTCTTAGTCCCTTTCTGTTTGCGTGTTGATGATCCACAGTCTGAAGAAGATTTTATTTCAAATATGGAACCTCAAAACAGATCCATAAACAATACCGCATACGTCCTTGAGAGACCTTGTTTATCCATCCCTGCATCTATACAAAGGAATATAATCTTCCTCTACGGAGCATATTGTGAGCGGTCGTGTCTGCCGAGTTCCTTCACATGTTATACCGAAATACATACACTGCGTATGAGCGTTGTAAATGTGACTAAATAAACTGATTACAAAATGTATGTCCCTATTTTAACGATCTATTTGACGAATAAATACCAATGACTGACTTGGGCTAAATATGAACTATATACAGGATTGTTTCATTTTTAAGAAAATGTTTAGTTATTTGAGAATAATTACTAGGAAATAACATTCAATGTCTTCTTTCACGACGTTAGTAATACAAAACAACTTAACGGCTTGTATCACCAACGATGTATATTTTTTACCTTATTTAAATTTTTCCATTATGCTATTCTGAATGTATAAAAAAACTAAATATATTATTCCTTTTTTGTCTATATTGGGAAATGTGTTTTTATTTCAACAGGATGTTATATAGGTTTATATGGCAGTTTATATGGCAAACTTGTATAATACCAACATATTTATTTATCTGATTTTCAAGCACTTGTTCGCATGAATTATATATATTGACGCATTCACAAATTTTCCAGAATTTGTATATTAGAAAATAAAACAAAATGAAAAAATAAAGGTAATAAAGATTGACGACCATTACAATGTTATCAGTATAATATATATCGTTGCAGACCCGTGAAATGGAAATTAATTTTTTCACTGTGATATTTGCATCGTAAGCCGGCGTAAAACTGCACTTCCATTACATTCATTCTTGTAAGGTAAAAATCATATAACAATAAAGCATTTGTTTCATTTATTCGACCAAGTTTTTGTTTTAATATCTTTTTGCAACCATTCGTTGTTGTAAAACCGGTCCTGAAGGGAAATTTTAATTAGGTAAATAGAACTTCTCTTCAATATCGATTTAATTTTATTTGATATTGATATACGGGTAAAAAAAATTTATATACAAATAACTTACCGTAATGTTGTTTATTTAGGTCTTTAAAATATATATAAATATAATTTTTTAGCCGGTGTGGTGATGCAATATGCAAATGTGATCAAACTTATTACATTTAAAATAACGGTAAAATATTTTGAATTTGTGACATATATCTCATGAAACTCATCCGCTATAAAAAAATGATCAAGCTCTGTTGAACTTACAGTATAATGATTTTTTTGATTTTGAATTTAAAATTAAAAAAATAATTCAAAACCATGTTTATTTATCTAATTTATCCATGCGCATCTCCCGAAACTATATATTTTGATAGCAGCCCAATAACTTGAGCGTAAAAAATGAATGATTAACAAATAATTAAATTATATCCCTTCACTGCCAATTAGAATCTACGAATGGCCTGGAACACACAACCACTGTTCAAAATTTTTGTAAATTTTTAAACTTAACTTGTAACTGGCTGCTTTTTATTTCGAATTATTTCATTCTTACTATTATGAAGTTAACATTATATATTTCACTAAGTTCATTTTTAGTTATAAGATGATAACATTACAATATGAAATTTTGCACGTAGGTCAGTTAAACAAAAAACAAAGACTTACTAAAGTAAAACAGAATTCTTACTGTAAAATATACACTTCGGGGGCAGATATAGTAATAATTATAGATTTCTTTACTGTAAAAATAGTGTCAAGGTAGACTATATGCCAAATGGAATCGAATTACTACAAACATGATTGATAAAACTTTCGTAGATAGAATTTATTGCCGAATTGAAAACATTTGATTGAAAACAGTGTTACTGTTTTCAAAAAATCGTTCTGACACCATATACCCATGTCATTGGAATCTACACTAAAATAAAGGCTTTAATAATATACAATGGCTGAATAAAACATTTTTCAAAACATGCGTTGGTTTTCGAAATATTCAGTAAAACGTATTTTTCATACTTTTGCTCTTAATTTACCTTCACACCGACTCCTTGTTGGGCGAGACGGTCTCAGTTGCGAACTACCCCTCAAAAAGTCCCCACGGGCTTTTTGAGGGGTAGTTCGCAGCGCGTAGCACGAAATATCGTAAAAACTCGCTAGATTTCTTTATCGGCGAGATATTAAAGCAATTAAGTCGTTTGAAGACGGTCAACTCAAAAATAATACATAGTTTCTCAGATGCATTTGCCTTTGGGTTTACGTTCTGAAATTTAGCGTTTACTTTTATTCAGTTATTGTATCAATATATATGTGTATATATATATATATATATATATATATATATATGTATATGTATGTATATATAACACAATAAGGAAAAAACAATCTACAGATGAAATTTTATTCAAAAAAGTTGTTGCAACATTTGATACCGACCCCAAAACAATAATTCTACGAACATTGACGAACATTTCTATGGCGACAAATAATTTAAAAATGATTTTTGTTGTAATCACCGACATATATATGTATATAACCGACCTCTTCATTTACCGACCAAATTTTCACGTCAAGACCTTCAGACTTGAAATTCAGAATGAATATGGTAAATATAAGTTAGAATAAACAATCATTCTGATTAAATGTATTTTCAGGAAAATAGTACCTCTCATGGGTTTACGGTGTGTCGAAAAAAATATTTTGTGTTTTCAGGAAATAAAACCTTTAAAGTTTGAATTTAAAATAAATAGAAGTTGAAATAATTGAAAATACTGAAGGGATAATTTTAATTGTAAAACTGATCACCAGGTTGTAAGAAAAATATTTTTGTTATTTATATTAATTGTAATTTCCGTTGGAATAGAAGAAAAATTTTGATGCACATTTTTTCTTATTTGTTGTATTTAATATAAGCAATTTTTGCTTACATTAAAATTAATAATCAGCCAGGACGTAAACAAATTTAAAACTAATCATATATTAATTTAATGTTACACCATATTCAGCTAAACGAGGAGGCAATGGCTATATATTGCATAAAATGAAACACACTTTCGTTTTGTTTTTTAAATGACATAAAAAAGTGTTATGTGTTACATAAACCTATACTCAAAGAAAATTTGATTGTGATATAACTGATATTTACAAATAACATGGTAATTTGATTTTCTTTATAGAATTGAATTAATTTCAAGTATTCATTGATTATTGAAATGACATTCACTTGGTTAATTAATATATTTTAATTCTGTTTTGATTTATTATAAAACTTGAATATTTATTTTGTATAAAATAAGTGAACATTTGTTATTTTGGATAAATAATTAAAAAATTAAAATAAACATACATACAAGTAAGTTACAGATCAACTTATTAGTTGATCTTTACCAGTACCCATTTTGTTGGTATCACTGCAGTGAGAATAAAAATTAGCTAATACGATATATTTATTGACATTGATTTAATTAATGGAATTGACTCCCTGTTTACAAAAAAAAATATTTATTAGTACTATCAAATATATTTTAATTTGATTTATTAAATGCTGACGCTGATTTTTCTAAGCGCATTGGGGGTTAGTTTCATTAATGAAATATTAATTTCATTTATTAAATTGCGCTGCTTCAATTAAAATAGATTTAATTTATTAAAGTGCGTTGCTTATTCTTTTAAGCGTGCTATCGTTCATTTCAAACAGTACATACTTATAAGATGAATTGAAATATGCCGCTGATTTTTGTAGCGATATATTTTAATTTTATCTGTTGTATGTTAATTTGATTAATTGAATTGAGTCGTTTTTTTAAGTCTTCAAGGTGATCTCAATTTATGTTAATTGATTTTTTTTTCTAAATAATTGTAAAGGAATTAGAGCTTAGGCTAATTTTAAATACAGCATTAAATGTTAATCAATTATTGAGATGATAATTACTTGGCTTGATCAACAAATATTAATGTTGTGTTCATGTTTTAGCTTTTGATAATTTTGTCATAAGAAATTAAACTTCGTTTTACAAGAAAATGCCTAAAAAAAGAAAAATAAATCGTTCTCAAAAGTTGCAAAAAAAGGTTAATTTAGCAAAAATTCATATTAGAACAAATAATCAATTGTAATTAAAATGTTTTTGAACATTATGTTTAAAAACATTATAATTTCAGTTTATTATTTGTTCACAGACTCTCATGACTGATATTCATGTCAGAGTTCCATGCAAGATAAAGAGCCGAAATTATTTTTTTATATTACTTTACGCTCATTTTAAGCTCTTGTATTCTTCTAACGTTCAAAATCAGGTCATTTTTATTTTATGTCTGGTCAAATATATATTTTCGTTTTATGGAACTTTTCGCCAAAATTTTGATAACGATATTATTTGCACGAGAAGTGGCGGGGTGTTCATGGTTTAGGTTTCCTGGGGACCTGCCGTGTAAAATAATACGGACGCATCCACATTAATGACATATAACCACTCACTGGCTCATTCAGTAACAATTTTCATAAATATAATTAAAAGAAAGGCCGAACTTGAACATGAAAGATTTTTTAAAACCGAGCATTTTTACTTTTTGTTGACATTTGTTCTTTAAACGTAAAATTTTAGGGCTACAACTCGGATGAAGTCGCTAATAACTAATATATATATATCTATACACTTAGTTTTTTTTATATTTATGTATATATATATATATATATATATATTTGTTATTTTTGTGCAATTTTCCGTTTTAATAGATTTAAGAAAAACCATAACCTAATTTTGGTTATATTATTCTGCTATGAATTTGAATTTAAATTTAAACTAAACTTCTAATTGATTATTAGGCGGAATACAATTAGAAACTTTAATTTCACTTAATACACATAGTTGTGTGATAGACCTCATTAGGTAAAAAGGTTCCTAAAAAAGAGGTTTTTAAAATGTGCCTTTTTAACAACAAAATCCAATAAAATATTTCTTTCTAATATTATAGTCATAATTAAACTGTAGTTTTTATATATTACGCAATTCCCTGATTTTGCAAAAAGTGTGAATATTTGATTTCTTATTTCAAAAACTAGGAATATTTTATGTTTAATATATTTAAGAATATTAGCCTCATATTACAGATTTTTGGTAAACTTTATGTAAATTTAGAAAATAGGGGTCGCAAAGTTGGAGCGGGGCTTAGGGATATTTTTCTTGACGTTCTTGATTATACCTTTAGAACTATCTCACACAAAATCTTGAAAAATATAGTTTTGAAATTCCTTTAATTTGCTTTTTCAACTGATATCCCACATCATACACAAAATAAAAAAATTGAGTGTTTTATTTGGCTCTACTAAAATTTCTAAGTGAAGTTTATTGGGTGTTAAAGATTTATATATAAGGATTAATATGATTTATCATTACGCCAAATTTGAAGTTTCTAAGTCAAAAAAAGTTGAGAATGGTAGCTACGTCAGACGGATAGGTGGGATTACACGTGAGGACGAATCACATGAAGTTTCCATATTTCCTCCTTTTGAATTGTGGAACAGTAAAAGTAGGATAGCAAAATAATTTTTAAATAAATTATGGAAAAATTAGATAATGTATTATTTCACCATTTATCATTAATTTAAAATCATCACAAGAAAATATTGTAAAGAGGGCGAAATTAGCAATAAAATTGGCTTATATACACACACACACACACATATATATATATATATATATATATATGCTTATATATGTATATATATATATATATATATATATATATATATATGAATATGTATATGTGTATATGTATATATATATATATAAGACATGTGTACTTAATAAACGAATTCATAATGGTTTCCGTTACATAATACTTGCTTAATTTAACAAAAGGATACATAAGTTATAAAACAATTAGAAAATAATTACGGAGACTAATTTATATTATGAATGAAACCATGCCCATATAACAAAGTAATTCAGCATATATTAATATATAAATTCACTATTAATATATTCGGTATATTAGCAGTAAATTACGAAAAATTAATAAAATTTCTATTTGTTTTTCTATTAGTTTCTAACATACATTTAATGAAACCTCTACTTTTTCAAACAATTTCTGGAAGTTTGTAGAAATTTCTCGTTTATCTCTTGCATATTATATAAAAAACGCAAAGTTCCACTTTCTTTGTTCAGTTAGTCACTGAGTTTCAACGGGTAAGAAATTACGGTTTCAATAAGTAAGTAAATGTATACAAAAACCGCAAAAACCGTTTTTTTAAGCAAAGGTAAGTGAAAGAAGACTTGACGAGTTTTCAAGTTATTTTTAATTGAAGTACAAACGAGTGTCCCTATTTTAGAATAATTAGTTTGAAATATTAAAGCAGAGTGTAGATGTAGTCTGATCTAATTGGGAGTAAGTTTGGAAACTAAGTTAGAACTTTGTTAAATTAAGTTAATATCAACTTCGTTTAACTTGTAATAATGAGATTGTAATGAAAAGCTGATAAAGTAATCTGAAACGCTTAAATCATGTCAATATAAATTAGAATGAAAAATTTGAAAAAAATTAATATTAATTAGACAATATTATTTAACATTATTTTAAAATCTCGACGAAGTATTGCGGATTTATTTATAATTAGTTAAGTAAATGAATATAAGCGGAATACGTTTTAATTATTGCCATTTAGTAAAATTTTCTAAACTTTAACCAATAATTATAATTTAATAATAACTGAATTTTGCGAGTATTTTTGTCCCATACAATTTTTTATGCTTGTTTTCACAAATTAATTTATTAATTTTCTTTGTTTTATTAGGTTTCTTTGTTTTATAACATAAAATCATTTTTATCTACACTTTATATTATTCGCAATTTATAAGATTTATCTAATTGGAAAAGATTGCCAAGAAAATCATGAAATTTTATTTAAATTAAAAACGTGGTTAATAAATTATAGATATTCTCAAATTTATGGTATTTAGTTCGAAATAAGAAAGAAACACAAATATGATCACACCGATTAATACATTAAATATATATTGAAAGATAATATTGCAAACTACGTTTAATATAATGCGAGGAACAAATGGATAAAAGGCCAAGTGAGGCTTATTACATTCATGTTAGCAGAAGCTTTAATAATAAATTAACTTATCTGAAAAAAAAATAATTCAAGCATAGATAGTTATGAAAGGGTTCATGGAAATAATAGAGATGATTGTTATGAAAATTATGTTTTCCAAAATAGTATATATTTCCGGACAAGTTATGAAACCACAAAAAACAACCCAACAAGACAGGTTGATTGTTATGAAAATTATGAGATGATTGTTATGAAAATTATGTTTTTCAAAACATAATATACTTCTGGACATGTTGTGAAACCACAATAAACAACTCAACAAGACAGGTTCATTGACCAAAATCTTTATTACCAGCCGATAAATTATTACACCGATCACGAATACTGCCTCACATCTGCACCGTTCTCCTCTTTCTTGAATTTAAAGTCTTTCCTTCTAATTTTTAAAGACTCAATAAAAAAAAACATACTGTAAATTTCGATGTAATATCTCGGTAAAAATAAAATTTTTCATAACAAAAATCTTCTCCTTAATTTTTCGCACTTAACCTTTTATAATGTAATAAAAAACGGAGGTATGGAGGGCTTTATGAAAAAAAAATTACAGGTAACTTTCTTATTATAGAAATTCAGCCACGGGGAGAAGGTACAATTTCTTAAGTTTATTGCACGGATAATATTAGAGAAACGCAAATTCTTTAAGATATTCGAAAATGTTTTAAAAATCATTGAAAGAGCAAATTTATAAATTATTTTTCCTTATTCCATAACATATTAAAGGAAAATCATTAAGTTACCAAGAAAACTGTCAAGTACTGTGAGTAAAACTCGTATTACGATGTTTCCGTATACCGTTAGGTAAATATAATTGACACTTTTTACGATTTGCTTTTGACGACACAAACATTACTTAATACTGAAGCAAGTAATATATAAACATAAAGTGTGTAATTGTAAAGATTAATTTTTTCGATCAAATTACGGTGGCACTCAAAATATATATTAAATACAATTAAGTTACAGGACAGATGGCGGAGTATCATAATGACTCTCAAGTATATACGTATTATTAACCATAATTAACTTAAGTAGTAATCGTAGCTACCTTAAGTTTTTCCATTGCTATATAACTATTAAAACAAAAGCCTTCGTTTACTAAGCATTGTGATTTACATACGTAAATAGCGGAAGTATTAATAGCTTCAAAAATATTTGTAGGCTTTACATTTTTTCCACAAAAATATGGTAACATTGCTGAATACAGATCTCATCTCAAATAGTCAAAGGTACATTATTATGGTAATCTTCATATATTTTAACTTCACTTCCAATAAATGAAAATAGTGCACAGAATCAAATAATTTTTTTGGTAATTTCAAATAACGATTTCAGACATGAGGTTAGATCCTGAATGCATAATCATTGTTCTCATCATAAGCACTGAAATTATCTGCATAAAGCCATATATTATCCAACTATGAACCAATAGACACAAAGGCCTTATCTACGATGAATTTTCTACAACGTGGTGAATAAGCGTAAAAGTCTTACGCATACTCATCTTACACATATTAATTCTTGTATCATCTTATTTTCCCAATCTAACTCAATAAAAATTATTAATAGGTATCCCACCTATTATACACTTATGACAAAACATTAAACCAAATGCATGTAAGTGCCACAAAGACAAAAAGACAAATCAAAATGTATATGTATATTTGAAGTGCACCTAAACAATACATATTGAAGTGCACCTAAACAATATAAAAATAAGTGTTTCTATATTATGAATAGGAACATTGGCTATTTGTATTGTTTTTGATTAGTAAGAATGAATCAAGAACTACTAACCTACTAAATTGAAAAGTACGAATGAGCACAGATGGTCCCCTTAATAAAATATTTGCTTATATGGTATTTTGGCAATGATTCATCCGTTTTCATATTTTGCGTAGTGCTAAAGTACCTTACGTAGTCAGATACTGTCAAAAAATTCAACGTTTTTATTTATGGTAGTTAGGTAAAATAGTTAAATACCTAAGTCTTAATTAATCTTACCCCCAAAATCCATCCCTCTAAAGTTCTTTGTATGTCAGTTACTGATGGCCGACATGAATATATCAGGACATGTATCATATGCTCAGTTTAGTATTTAAAAATGTAAGTAATAATTTCGACAGGGAAATTGCTCTACTACGAGTATATATCTTTTCTCTGAGATAAATTTCTTGTTGCCATTTTATTCATTCATTACAAAAATCCAATAATAAATCCTACTGCATAAAATTATATAAATATTGTCCAAAAGCTTCCTTGGAAAACACCCTATTTCATGTCTTTAGTGGTACTCATTTCAAAAGAAATATAAAAAAAATCCTTTGATAAACTAATTATGTAGTATTCGATACTTCGAAGTAATTGCACGACTAATCTGATTATTTAAAATATAATTAAAAGGCCGTAGTAATTTCATTGTGCAAATATAGCCTAATAAATGAAATCAAACAATGAAATGGTAACTGTTTTTAATTAAGAATTATAAGTTAATTTTATTAAAATATACGTTTATTCTTCTCATCATCTTTCGTGCTCAAATAAAACTTTAATAATAAATGTAGTCAAACTAAAACAAGTGCCCAAAATTATTTCACAAATTCACCTAATTAATTTCATTATTTTTTTTTGCTTTGGCGGTACGTAACCTCTATTATTTGAGTTTTTCGGTAACTCAACCATTTTTCAAATGAAGGAAAGATAATACATTTTTGCTGCCTACCCGACACTTTTCGAGAGAAATCCAGGAAATTAAAATTTTAGTTTAAATATTTATAAAAATACTTTTTTGGTTTCTAGTTTTAGCATAAGGTTAATTCTTTTACAGGTACAGTCATTATAATATTGGCGACTATAAAATATTCTCGTATTAATTTGTTGGAAACTATCTATTTTGAAAAATATATATTTATGAAAAAGATAAAAAAAACAAATTTTCTTTACCGCTTTTCCGCGTGTGCATTTATGATTTAAAACAAAATATTAGGTTACAAAAATTATCATCATAATATAAATAATAATACAATTTTACTAACAAATACCTGTAGCTCACAAACAATCGATTGGTCACAAACAAGCCAACAGGGAAGTAAGATAGAGACGTGTCACGTACGCCACAAGTTAAGGTGCAATGAAGCGTTACATATTTTAATCAAATATAAGGACTTATGACCTTCATAAAAATTTAATAAACGATTATATTTACGATATGGCATACTTGGAAATTTGGAATAATCTGCTACCCGGAAAGCATCCCAAATGTAATATAAATTTTAAATAAGTAATTTTTCACAGAGGTCAAATTTGATTTCAATACCGACAAATTTGATGATTCTTGAGATGGTACAGTAAATTAAGCTTTTAAGTTTAATATCAGCCTAAATCAGTTTCGTGTCTCATTTGCGGTCTGATTTAGAAAGCATTCTTTGACTAACATTCTTTAATTAAATAATTTGGGACTAATTGGATTAATTAAGGAACTTATTTTAACAACTCATTTATCGTTTGAAGCAGGTTCTCCTTAAGCATTTTTCATGATGATTGTTATTATAAAATATTTTATGAATTTGAAAACGAATATTGAATATAAAACATACTTAAGAAAGAAATATTTAGGCAAATATTTATTTAATGAAAGGCATATTTAATCAAATGTGATAAGAAAATATTGTTAAAGTTACAGAAACTGACCAATTTACGCAATTTGTAGGACAAGTTAGTTAGGTCATGGTGTGAATAGTTCGGAGCGGGCAATAGAGCATAGAAATACATATTTTTAGAATATAAGGGAAAAATAGAAAATGGAATAAAATAGAAAATGGCTAATTTATGTAGCTGAAGAAAAAAAAGATGAAGAAAAGGTAAGATTTTCAGAATTCACAGCGCTACAAAGTTTTACATTTCACATACAACATTTATTCAGTTCATATTTCAAATGTTGAAGTCAGCAATAAATCCATTCCTTTAGGCATAATTATGTTTTATATTGGGAAACAATTAACTCAATTTAATAAAAATAAATTCAAATACGTTAAAAATAATTCAGCTTTTATAAAGTTATGCGCAGGTACTAAGACGGCCAATTTATTTACTAAAGTTCTTATTTCGACAAATATATATCAATGGAGAACTATAAGTATCAGAGTAAAAGCGAATGTAGAATGCTTGCTAAGTAGATTTTAATATTTATTGTTCAATTGAATATTTTGAAAGTTGTTATAGGTATTCAAAGATATTTAATTTACCATGACGCAGGAAATAATCCAAAATATACATTGGAATTCGGAAATAAGAGGAGACTTTTTGTACATCTTTGTGAGTAAAAAATATGTTTAATACCTTACTACTTATTTTCGAATAGTTGTCATGAAATTTTAAAATAATTTTTATGAAAGTTAAGTATTTTCACCGAATATTTATTCGCCCTTTCTAAAATTAAAATTTAGATATTTTATATTAACTTCAAAATATGTAGGTTAGAATGATGAATGAAAATTTTATGTGATACTGATATTCAATTAAATAGTGTACGTATATGTTTATATATATATATATATATATATATATATATTTTTTTTTTTTGTATATATTTTACTATAAGGTATAAATGGGCCAAAGTGCAGCCAGTTGCCAACAGTTAGCGCCGAAGCTTTAAGTGAATTACATAAAAGATAATGGATTTAAATGGATATCAAATATGGATCTATTACTTTATGAATTTCGTCTGCGTCACGATGCAAAGACTGCCACAAATAATAAATGTCATGCGATGGGCGAGTCTTCAGAAAGTTTAGGAATGAAGACTACGATATTGAGGACGAACCCCGTATCGGACATCATGTTGAATTGGATGTTAAACGATTACAACGCTTAATTGAAGAGGATCCTCGACTGAGGACTTGTCAGTTGGCAGATGAGCTATGCTGCTGTCAGGACAGCATAGAAACACATTTGCATAAATTGGGTTAAATTTCAAAAAATCGTGTGTGGATACCTCACGAGTAACATTACCTTCAATGCAGAGTTGATACGTGTGAACAGTTATTAGCATTGAAACATAACTTCGATTGGCTAAATCAGTTCGTGACTGGCGATGAGAAGTGGGTTACATAGGTAAACCATACACGCAAATGTCAATGATTGTGTGTCGGAGAAATAGGAATTTCAGTATCCAAACCTGAAATAAGTCCCAAAACGGTGATGCTCAGCTGCTGGTGGATTGTCAGGGGCCTTATTCATTCGGAGTTTCTTCCAGAGGAATCTACAATTAATGTAGATATTTACTGTGATCCATTGGACCGATCAGCTAACAAAATGAGTGGTCAACAGGATCGAGTTCATATTCTACATAATAATGCTAGACCACATGTAAATAATCGTACTCGTGATAAATTGGAGGTGCTCGGCTGAGTTCTACTCACTCATCCACCATATTTTCTATTTGCCGAACATTGCGCCCTCTATTTTCATTTATTTAGGGCTCTAAGTAACCATTTATATGAAACAAAAATCGACGTTTAAGAAGATCTCCAGAACGACCTTGCACAGTTTTTTGAAGCGAAGCTACCGGAATTTTACAAGAAAGGCATATTGTTACTGCCAACTATGGCGACAAGTTATAGTGCATACTTAAATTAAATTAATATTAAATCAAATTTTTAATAAAAATTGTTGACGGCAACTCGGTGTTAAAAACTTACAGCGACTTCATATGTACATAATGGAGAAGCGAAACTTATTTTTGTACACCTTTATGAGATATCACACATCATTTTATGCATAAAATATGCCACATTTTCAAAAAAAGTGTCGCTAAAAAGTAATTCGCTTTGATTTTATTATTAAATTTGATTTATTATTTTATTTCTATTCCAGAGGGAAACTTCATGTTAATTCACAAACTTACTCGTAATTATGTAAGTTTAAAAACGAATAATAATAACGGTGGTAATCTTTTTTGGAATACCATTTTTTCATCCCAGTATAAACAAACGGTATAAATTGTACAGGACCTTTAGCTTTACGCAAGTATACTTAATGCCCCTAGCTGTACAAATTAATTACCCCGATGAACCGCACAGGTTAGAGAAACCAATATAATACCAGCTCAGAGAAACTTGCTATTGGGTAGACGTTGAAAGTATTGACTTGAAATAAGCCTGTAGTTAATAAATTATAGCTATGGCTTCGAAACCTGTATAAGATTCCATTTCATTTTTACCAGAGCTTGATATACGTACGGGTAAAATAAGTACGAATTGCTAAAAATAGCAACTAATAAATATATCATCGAAATGTCATCTGCTTAGTTGTTAATAAAAGGGTATGTAATAAAATTGACAATAAATTTAACTGAATTTGAACACAGAAAGCTTCCAAAGTCACAAAGCCGTCAAAATATTTTTATACTTACTCGTTCGAGTTTCCCCACAAAATAAAAGCGAAACACAAGAAGTCTTGTTTCACTGACGGCGTCAATATTCAAAATATAAATATTATGTAAATATTTTAAACAGCGTACAATGAGAAGTTACATTTCACTGGCGGCGTATAAGTTCGAAATATAAATATTGAAAGAGCTTTTAACCTCCATCAAAGTTGTTGCTGAAACGCGTAACTTATACGTTACGCGAAAATAAGATATGCTTGCGATTGAGGTTACTGTAGCAATATTTACATTTACACTTTTATTTATACCTAAAACCTTGCTCTCAAAATAGTGCCACTTCTATAGCAATATTTTCTATAATATTATGTTATAGATAGATACTCGAAACCTCACTTAATTAATCTTATTATAAGAGGAAGTAGATATAAATTAAAGCTAAACATGGATGACATGATGCATTTTTGCATCGATCTGTAAAAATAAACCGCATATTACGATAAAACAAAAAATGGTATCAAAGGAAGGATTAAAATGTTAGTAATAATCTTTAATTTAAAATAAACTAATACGCTGTGTATTTGTAATTATATTCAATGTCAATTTTATTAAAATAATGTTGAAAATGCAGGGTGTGATTTCACCCGCATAACTAATTATAACCTTCACTTTTTATTTGATTTATTGAAGTATTTTTGTAACAAGAACTTAGTTATTTATCAAAAATCAAATGAAAAGTGAATGATCATTTTTAGTTTATTCTAATGATTAATACTGAAAAATCGGTTTTATTAAATCAAACTTCATTGCAAAGTCTAAAACGCTGACCGTTGTTAACAAAATATTTTGTTTCTGCTTATTCAATTCTTTTCAAATATTTATGAGATCTTTTAGAATTTAGCGAACGTCTTGTAAATCATGTTAGGGTTTCCTTAATAATCAATAGGTATAATTTGTGTGTGATTAGACAGCCCATAACCGCAGCCACTTTTTGACGTGCCACTTTTTAGTGGGAAAAAGAATTTTCGAGCATTGAGGTTAGTTAAGCGGCAAACGCACACCATTCACTCCAGTGGTTCGTTTATGTGCCGTTGTCTCCTAATTTTTAAAACTAATTTAAACTTCAGGAGACAACAGTCAATTTTAGTACGGAGAATTTTTTGTCAATAGCTTTATCGAGTCAGTTGGGTGGAGGTGGGTATCTGTGTAAATAATTTTAAATATATGTTTTATTCAAATATTTATAGTAACAACTTAGATATATATAAACTCTCAAAATAGTAATAGTAGTTGACTGCATTATATTAATATTTACTTTATAACTTGCACCGAATTCAGAAAATTCAAGATTATAATAAGTAATAATGAATAACTTAGTTAACAAAGTTTTAGTTTTAAAGATTGGGCAACAAATTTTATTTAGTAACACAATTATAAACAACGCTCTTAGCTAGACGTATTTTTAGAAACAGATTATGTTGAACGTAGCACTACTGCTCCTAATTAAGGTGGGATAACCTACGAATAAAAACTACTTTACTAAAAACCTTTATTAGTCAGAATGAAAGGATATTGCCTTAATTGTTTTACAACTTGGCGTATTTCAAATGACTGGGAAAACTAATTTAGGGAAATCTATTAAATTACATAGGTTCAGGTACCGTAATGAATTACCCTATCAATATATATGGATCGTTTACCACTGAGAAGCAAATTTGAGCTTAGGTTGGAATATTCCTAAATTTGAGAAAAAAAAACTCTTATGTGTCTTAATCTAATCACGAGTTATTTATCATAAACACGAGAAAAGTACCGCTGTCGACCTCCAGCTCGATCAATGACTTCCTTCCTTCGAGCAATGACTGATAATACTAGGGTAGGAGTTACACATAAGTTATTCCTCATCAGTCAAAAATAATTAATTCAATTTTGATATTAAAGTTGTTAACCGTTAAGATGTGCCATTGTCGAATTTCAGACTGCACCACTAGTTCATATCAGATCCTTTTCATCACCTCGTGATTTATACTCATCAGTGTAAATTAATCTATCACATTTTATATGCCCTTGTTCGGGAGAACCGCACTTAATCTCTAAACTTTATCAGCACGTGCAATATTCCATTACCCGCAAAATCATTTCTTATTGCTATATAAAGTTAATCGAATTTTTATATATCCGTTAACCGAATTTTTATGTATCCGTTATCCGTTTGAAGAGTACAGGTAAAGAGTTCTTGGATTCCCTTGATCAGATTCTTATAAACTTGCTGGAATATAAATTTGGAGATATTTTTACAATGAAACTGAATAAACGCCACTACAGACTTCACTAACAGTTCCTATCATGTCTGTTTCATTAATACGTGTATTACTAGTCAACAATTTCTCATAAATAAATTAATGCAAATAAAATGTGTATACTCTTTACCTTCTAACGGTACTATTGTTAATCTCTAAATTAAAATAGCAATTTTCTATCATCTAGGGCATCATCGCTCATTGTTTGGCTCGCCTATTTTATAAATCGGTTTTTCGGGAAAAAATGAAAAATTGAGATCCTGAACATCAAATTGGAAACGTACTGCAAAACTAAATGTTATTAATGTATATTAATAAAACAGACTTCTTTCTCTTTCAAGACGATAACAAAAGTACGAAAATAAATCTGGAATTATAAGGTATGTTTCTTACATACCTTTAAAATGTCCAATAAACTAATTAGGAATTTCATCAGTGCTTAAGTTAAAAAAGCATTCAAATAATTATACTTAGAGTGATAAAATATTTAATTATCTTAGAAGCTAATCAACATAATAATCAATACCTATATTTTTTAAAAGTAAGTGTACAATGTGAATGCCGCTAAAACTCAGAAATGAGTCCCGGTACCCAGTCCCGGAAGCTGGTTTACATTTCCAACGAACGAGAATGGGCACCGTGAAAAGCAGAGAAACCGAAGAACAACGAAATGAAGAATCAAGAATTGCGACACAATCTTATAATAAAAGACCAAATAAAAAAAATGTAATTAAAAAAATAATTTCATAATTTAGAAAATTTCATAACCTTTTCGAAAATGTGTGGTTGTAAATAGGTTCTATTAAAGTAATTTTTGCAATTAGTTGATGAGTAAATTTTGGCGGTTCAAATGTCGCGAAATTCATTTGTTCACAATCTGCGTCGATTTGCTAATTAGCGAACGCACTATAGAGGGTTTAAATATTTTTACACATATATATATATATATATATATATATATATATATATATATATATATATATATATATATATATATATATTCACGACAAAAACACGTTTGTACAAAATAATGAAATGGTAAGGTGATTACAGTATTTTGATAGTCTATTTCTAAAATTACGTAATATGTTATTAATAATGTATTGAGAAACATATACACTTATTATTATAAACAAATCTTTGTTTCGAGAGTTAGCAGTTTTTAACCATTTTTTAATTTTTTAGTGCATAGTCATAAGTCAGTATGTGATACAAAGAAGTAAACAAAAGAAAAAAAATTAACGCTGCTTTTTGAAAAATTCTAAGGGAAACTTCAAGTTATTATTTTAGGTAAACACGTTTCGCAGCCACTTTATGTAGTGTCATCCAATCGGCGTTCCCTAGATTTTTTTTATTTTATCAAAATTTCGATAGAATTAAGACGCTAATGTTAGTAATAGAAGTAACTTCCGTTTTCTCCAAAGTAAGATTGGCAGTAATTTGCAGTCAACAAAATTTTAAGGACAAAATTTAATTTCGCATTCTTTGCGAAGAAACGAAACTCCATGTTTCACGGTATAATATATTCTCATAATGTTTGCAACTATCTTTTCATTCTTTTCAAAATTTAGACCGCCATTTTTAGTCATGTTACCTTTTTCGCAATTTAAATGTTTCATATTCAAATTGTGACATTTATCCTTGTTTCGTTATTTTTATGTTCTGAGAACGAACTGTACGTATGCAGGAATGATTAAAAATATTCTTTCATTCAATCTGTAATTATATTTATAGACACTTTAGTCATTTCTAGTCATATTCACATTGTTTTTTAAACGCATTTAGATTTTGCCTCTTTGTTTTCGTTATTCTTTTTTTTGCTGTCAAAAAGATTTCTATAAAAAATGTTTTGCCATGATAAAATTAGTGTCTCGGTATAAGAATCGTAGCGCTATAAAAAGAAAACAATGTTACAATGTTAGAGACATTTCGAAACAAATGATTTGGACAATAATAATTAATGAGCGGGTTACGAAAAAGACGCTCCCTTCCCTTCCAGCACGACACGTGAATACCACGAGCCTACCTGCCACATTTATTTTCTCTGCGGTTCTCTCCGGACCACTGGAACTCCACTGGAGTTCCACTGGAACTTTGTAAACGTTTCCGTGTGCGATATAAATATGCGATATGTATGTCCCGTAAAGAGTATACCAACGAAATTTTGGTGATAGTGGGGGTTATTGTATATACGAAACAATCAATTTTATTATCTTAGGCCTCATAGTTTTACAGATGTCATTTTTTAAAATTTTTGTTACTGGACATGAACAATTTTTCTTTTGTTACGTATTTTGTTTTACTATTTTTGTTTTTTTTATTGTTATGAACTTTTAAGAGAATATTCGTCTCCCTATCTAAAATATTTTTCATTTGTTATATTATAACATGTCATTTTTTCAATAACAAAACATGAAAAGTGATTTTGAACAATGCTAGTGTGAAAAAAATGTACGGCAATCTTATGGAACTTTATATTGAAAACATCTACGATTCACACAGATTCCAAAACGGTGACATTTTTACAATTAATTCTGTATAAATTTGAAAAATACCTGCTTTATTGAAATTACTTCTTCCCATCAGATTTGTTTCGCTATCTCTTTCCCACTCGTGTGGTCTTTTTATTATTCTCAGCAGCCAAGCAAACCCCTCTCTTTCTCCTTCCCTCAACAACTTTCCTTTTTTAGTGACTTGCTTATCGCTCGAAGCTAACAACGTGTTTTTTGCTGTTTTATCCCTATCACTGTTTTTATTTATTGATCTACGCTTGAATTGGACCTTGTTTGTGTTTGTGATTCAGATATACTATGACCGACTGCATTGCAAAATGCCTCAGATCACAGAGTTTTTCTTCGTGTAAAAAAACATCTGGAAACATATGGGTAAAATTTCTGGAAATATAGTTCCTGAAGGAAAACCTAGAAATATTGATGCGCTTCAAGTGCTATATATATATATATATATATATATATATATATATATATATATATATATAAATAACAAAAAGGACATTCGCAAATCCATTAAGGTGTTTACCCTTAGGTGGTTACCCTTAAAAAATATTCAATTTGTCGTATATTTAGCATACATGTATTCCTTGAAAAGAAGAATCTGAGTTTTTGGAATTTTTAAAAAAAATGATAAACTTCAAACATAAGAAGTAATTTTTAGCGTAGTCCTTTCCAAACGTGTTTTTTTTCTCAAAAACAATCATTCCAATTTGATGGGATCATTTCAAAATAAAAACTTCGAGCTTCGTTACTTTAAAAAGAGGTGTTGTTCAAAAAATTTATATTAATAATTTTATTATTGAAATATAAGTAATTAATTTGCTGCAGACACGTGGGTAGTTTTTCGTATATATCAAATGATGATCTCTGAAAATAATCACCGCAACTTTTGTAGTCACTGAGCGGAAAGGAGAAAGTATAGTTGCTGAGTCGCGGATTTTTTGTGTTCTAATATGGAAATCGCAAAGGAACGATTGAAATTAATATATTCTCAACATGTTCGCAGTATTTTAACCCTTGCTCTTAATTAAAACTTTCAGGGTAATTGATAATTAGGAATGTTGTAAGTCCAGATAAATAAAATAACATAAAATTGGCAGTTAACAGTACAATGAATAATAATATATAAAGTTAAAGAGACATCAAGACAATATAAATAGGTTATAAAGTTAACGGTTCATGGTAGATTAAACAATACTATCCAAGATTAAACATTTATATGATATAAGTGTATGATAAAATTAAGTAGTTACAAATATAATTATTCCAAGTTATAAAGTAAAGAATTACAGATACCTTGTTTGTAATTCTTACACAGTTATAACATTTAAATCAATGTTATTTTCATGATGTTACTCCTTTACAATTTTAAACTTAGTACCTATATATTTGCATCGTTAATGATATTGACCATTTTAATGACACCCACTGCACTCTGATTATAATTAATATTTAAACACATGGTATTTTATTACATTCATTAAAATCCTTTAACCATTGTTTTAAACAAACTACTTCTTTGATGACTGCATAAGCTGCCATGAATTTTAGTGGTAGTTCAAAGGTATATACAGAAAAACCTTAGGTAAACAGTTGCTTTTGTTATTTTCGAACTCGTCTGGATGTTTTTCTTAATGTCATGCTTGGGGATGATGGGGTCTCCATTCTTATATTCTTTAGCAATAAAATTTCATTTGATGGAGACTCACTTTCAAATGTATCATTTAGATTCGATGAAACGATACGCACAAATGGTGCTAAGGTACACAAATGGTGCGCACACAATGATACGCTAGTATGTGATACAGAAAATCCTACATTTCTCATGTTTTACGTTCCACCTTCTTCTTGTATTTTTTAGTCGGTATCATGGCACGGTGTATAAACGTTATTTCCATAAACCTTATGTGTATATAGTTTATTCCAAAAAATACTGATATAAATGAAAAATGAAA
This sequence comes from Druceiella hillmani, assembly GCA_039881145.1. Lineage (NCBI taxonomy): Eukaryota > Metazoa > Arthropoda > Insecta > Lepidoptera > Hepialidae > Druceiella > Druceiella hillmani. The sequence goes on from JAYKKI010000059.1 coordinate 8,821,490, forward strand.
ATAACGTACTAACATCATAATAACATACATACTATCATACAAATTTTGAAGTTAATTTAAAAGAAAATTGAAAATAACAGAAAATTACATTCCTTGCTACGAGACTGTATATTCCGAGAAAAATCGTGTTATAAGTGCAATAAGGCTATTTCGAAATAAAGTCATTATATGGATAATATTTTGTTGTGGTTTTGGTTTTATCCTGTTACCTCACTTTTATAAATTTTATTTGGCAATTCTTTTATGCATTAATCCTATTTTCATCGCATTGGCTGTACTCATTTTTTTTGAGAGCGCATATGAATTATGATTTCACAGCCAAAAACCTTTAGATTACTAATATCTAGTTTTTGTCCCGACCACACTTTGGAGTTTCATACGCCGATACATGTATTAGGGCTTTATGTGATCACAGGTACGTACGTCTTTTTATGGCTTTCTGCATAAGGACCCAGGTCTGGCTGGGTTTCCAGTCTAGAACTGGGCTGGACTGGTATTTTGGTTGGCTTTAAGACATTGCCTTCATAACAATAAGTTTGTCATATGTATTAACTGTATACATTAAAGTAAATAAAGAAATGAAAAAGTAAGTGTAAGTAAATACTTAGACGTAAATTAAAATGCCAATATTTTATATCAAGGACATATCTGATAAAGTTTTTGTATTTACGACAAAAGAAAGTTATTAAAATAGGTTATGTTTTGTGTTTTCTAAGCAAATTCCAATTGTCATTTATACAAGTTTAAAAAATTGTACATGTTAAGTTACTGATAAACGTATTAAGGTACCGTTTTAAATTTAGAGAGATACTTAAATCTGAGTTTGAGGTGAAAAATATTCTTGCAAGTCCGAAGATTATGAAAGATGTAGTAGATGGATATGATCATTTTAATTATATTTATTTTAATAATATTGACCATAGATGTAACAATCAAACGAGTAAAGAAAGTTTGACCCCTCAGTATCGGACATTCGAAAATAGGAGAAATACAGGTTTAATTGTTTGATTGATTGATCCTTTCTGTTGTGTTTTTGGCTGGTTCAATTGTTTTTTATAGAAATATGGACTTTTCTTTCAACCCTTTAAAGGTTAAACTTTGATAATCAATAAAATAAATATTTGATAATTTGCTTAGTACATTTTTATATCATTTTACAGGTTAAAAGACATATTTGATTATTATTTTCCCATACCAATTTTAAGACCGCTTTTTGACCCTTAGAAGTATAATTGAAAAAATATTGTTTTTGTAAATATTTAATATTGAAGTATATTGATCCTCCAAATTTTATGCTTCTACCTTCAGTATTTCATTTTTAAATCCCAAGAATTCACCCCCTTTCAGACCAGTAAAGATTAAACTGCAACAACTAGTGAAATACGTATTTGATAATTTCCGCAGTAGATTTATGATCCACGTTTTCGCATGTTAACAGGAGTGTAATACTTTTCTTGGTAAAATTACATTACAGAAGGAACTCTTTTTAAATTTTTAACTTTGATAGTTTCGTCTTTATTTCTAAAACGATAAAAAACATATCTGTTTATGTCTGTAAATTGATAAATATCTTTATTTTTATAGTAAAGTAATTATAAAATTTTCAAAGTAAATTTTAATTGGCATTAATAGTATTTTATGCTTAATATTTCACAATGGTGTGCAGTGCCTTGTAAGCAATTACACATAGCTTGATCTGAACATTTATCATGCATACATAATGTATTTATGAATATTTAAACACATTTAAATTGTATTATTCAAGCTAAAGCCATACTTACATATTTTTTTCGCACACAGAAAGTGAACGTTTCCGGTTGCTGGAATTTTAAATAAAATGTACAAATTTCACACCCATATTATACGAAATTACAAATATTTTTCGAATGATAAATGGTCTATAAGAAACTAAAACTGATAATTTTGTTTCAAAACATTAATTCATAGTCTCCAGGTATGCAATAGCTTGTTAGATTATGGGCTATATTCAGATTGAAACAATGCCGTAATTATGATATTTGCATATAAACAACGAATCATTTTGCATATAAACCACAGTCCAACTCAGGCCAAGGCAGCCATGGACATGTCTCAAGACGAGTGTATCCGGAGAGCAGTTGCTTGATTGGTGACCTATCCTGTGGTCTATCATTCATCCGCGACACATTTAACATGACTATGACCACACTGCCATGAGTGTAATGTCTAAGAAGAAGAATTTATTTATTCTTCAGTCATATATAAATATGTATTTTTTTAAATTGCTTCTAAAAACTATGTGACCAGATTGTTATAAGAAAACATATTCATTTATAAAAATAACATTTTATTACAATGAATAAAATAATACGACTTAGGTTACGAAAACTTTCTAACTTACACTTTGTCTGCGGTTGTAATAACGAGGTTAAAATCGACAGAATTAAATTAGAGATATTTATCTAATATTCAAACATTAGCACAACCGCATTTGTTCCAAGTTTTTCTCGTTTTTGTGTCGCGCTAATCGTGTTTAAGGCTTTTACTGAAGTTTAAAAGCGTTTTTCCAATATTTACATTTTCGAGTTGCTATACTAAACTTCTTCGACTGAAAACGAATCTCTTTTCATTATTTTAAAGATCTGAACTCAGTTTAAAATTTATGTTGTGAGCAAAACTGTAATTAATTAGGTTCCATGACTGTTAACATATTTTAAAAGGCTGGCGGTAATAGGAAACAGATGTGTCCGCATTTAAATTAATCGTGGACAGTTTATATTATCAGCAGCAGCCGACTGAGATTTAGTTTGTATTTTTGTGTTAGTTTGTATGGAAAAGTTAAATTATTGTAAATGTACCTATTTCTTTTGTTATCTGTCTCTGACACTTAAAAAGTCTCCTAAAAAAAGATGTAATTTTTTTCGCATTAATTCAAATGTTACACTGTTTTTGAATGATTTGATGGAATATAATTGAATTTATAAATTACATTTATTAAATAAAGCCGAACATATTGACGTGTTTTTTTGTACCGAAGTTTTAAAATCAACTTATATAAGTGAATAAATGGAGATTTGTCTCTTTATTTTAAGCAATAATCACATGAAGTTACTTGACTATTGTATAGTTAAAAAGTGATTTGTAAAACAACTCGGAGAGTGAACTCATAGTTAGTGTGGAGAGTAAAATATTCAAAAATACCTCAAGGTAGTAAGTGATTCACACTGGCGACCAAAAAAGCCATCAAAGCCTGAAAGGATAAAATTGTCTTAATTAGGAGGGTGATTCTTTCCTATATGGGACATTCTGATCAAAAACGTAAGAGTGACAAAAATTGCAACTGAAATATATAGTAAATCTATACGGCTATCTTGGTCTAAGATCTGCAGGACATTTTAATAATAAATTAGAACAGAAAAGCCCTTGTTATCGAAGAAAATAATCATCTGTTAGAATAATAAACATTACAGTTGTTTATACATTGTAATGTTACCTTGTTATTTCAAGATGGATATTTTTTATTACTGTTTTTACCATATCATCTCGTCAGTTCATTTGCCTGTGAAAATATCTTTGAACGGTCAAGCGTCCCGTTGAGGTAAATCTTTTTTATTTTCACACATTTATGCACTGCTAAGGTATTTTTTACAAATATTTCTCTCATGGAGTATATTTTCATATTTACCACCTTATATGTGTTTGCATATTTAAATTCAATTAATTTGTTGGTATGGTCATTTTAACCAGCATCGTTTTTACTATTAATTTACTTTTATAACACTTGTAATGTTTCATAAATTATTCTATAGCTTAAATTTACTATAGACCAACAATAAAATGACTCATAATTGCAATATTGAATGCCGAATATTTTATTTGTTCGCTAGGTACTAGATACAAAAATGATACTAAAAATGTTACGCTAATTTTTATGCCTTTTTATGTAATACTTGTTAAGGAGAAGGGTAAAGAAAATTTATGTAAACAAATACCAGGGTATTAAAGCACAATTTTTAAATACAGAATTCACTACAATTTATATTCTGGTAATTTATCAGTACATTATTTTTAACGATCTCAACGGTGCTTAAACAGAATCTCATCAGATTAAAAATGTTATCGTTTTTTTGGATTCAGCGTTACACCGTAATTAGAGTGGAACGTTGCTTCAAGGGGGCTAACAGATTGGGGAGACATTTTCTAGCATTGCTGTCTATGTATATCTTACATGACATAGGACATTTAAAAACAATGCGATTTTTGTATTTAGCACTTAACAGTGTTTTAAGGATTAAATCCACTTACCAATAAAACATTTTAAAATAATAATTAAGAATTAAAATGAGGCTTACGTCAACAACCTAAATATTTAGTAACTCATATTTTAGTCACTGTTGCTAATAATCAAATTCTCGTATGCGTTATACACTATTTATCGCCCTGAAATAATGATTTAGGGAACCGTATCGCAACACATCGCACTGCAAACATTCCAGTGGCCCATTTTCATAAAGTTTGAATGGATCATTGCCTACTACCAGCCAATCGCAATGCAGCGCACTTGCGGATCGTTAAATCAATCGTGTTTTTGGGCTTGATGCGGTGAATTGTGTTACGGCCGGCATTAGGTTGCAATGGATTGATGCATTTAACATTTTAAAGTAATGACAATATTTTTATTTTTAAAAAAATGTATGAAATGAATATGAAAACAAATTATTTGGTAACTACCAAATAATTTTTTTGCACATAAAAGATTGAGCTTTTAATTTCCGGAACAGAAAACACGGAATTAAAATTTCAAAATTCATATTCGGTACCGAACGCTACAAATACGCCAATTAAACATTTTTACTTTTGTATTACATATCACGTATTTAGAATACAACTTCTGAAGATGTTGTTGTACGTTTAAATTAATTTAATTTAAACGTACATTGTAATACTTTGGCCAACAAGAGAAAGAAAACTAATTGTTAGGAGAATTTACGCACTAAAATTTTCCTCGTGTACAGACATTGTTACATAAAATTAACATTTAAAAATCTAAAATGTTAAGGCACGTGTCAGAGTTCTGTAACAAGCTTACAGCTAATAATATGTTTAATTCAATTAAAGTAACGTAATGAAAATTGTGACAAACAACACGTTTTATTATTTTGTCATTTCAATGGTAAAAAACTATTTTTCAATTAATTGCCGTCTCAGTAAAATTGGGCGAATTAAAATTAAACGAATCTTAATGCGATTGAAATTAATTTTCGTCGATATAATTTAGTAATTGTAAACATTGCTTTACAATTAGAAATTGCGTTGTAATGAAAAAGTCGAACAGATATTTGGAACACAATTTATGTGCTAGTAGGATCAATATTTAGGCATGTGCTTTATTGTGTCTGTTTATATGACATCATTTCCATAGAGAGACATAAGACTGATGGAGAACCACGATATCCGGCAATATTGCGTTTAAGGTGGTCTGTAACTAGTATAAATCTCAAATACGCTCACTTGTTACTAAAATATTGGCCTTATTTCTTTTTACTCTATGTTATTATCTATGTTTAATTATAGAAATTACCAAAATTTTTCACATGTTTATATTTTTGATCATTATAATAATAATTTATTTACCTGCTAAATAATCAAAACATTTGGAATAAATCTTTACTTAGATGGCAGCAAAAATATAAGGTAATGATCTTCGAAATCGTTGGTTTAAAACAGATAAATATTTTTTTTCAAATTTCCACACTTTCCATTGATTTACATATTTCTGAGCTTATTTTGACTTATTATTTGAAACGAATTTTTTATTAGTTTTCGAATCAATTATATTCGTATTTAAATACTATTTACTTTAATATTAAAGGTATGGATCCTAATTGATGCCAGTAATAATTAAATAAAACCACTTTAATATACAGGCAGGAAAGTCTTCCTAATAATGTCGTTATGGAATCTTAAAAATTACGTCCATTGGGACTTAAGTTAAATTAGTTTGTAGTAAAAAATATGTAATTGTTCGAAATATTATAGTATCTACCCTTTATGCATCATTTTTTATCTCTATCAGGTTTCAAAATATTTTAACGATAAAGACGAAAGTTCGGCTCGAAAAAGATTCACATTTACAAAATGATTAGATCCTTAAAAAACAATTTAAATTTTGTGCTTACATTAAAACTAACGATTATTACTATAATATTGATAAAAAATATGTGCTTTGCACTTTATTTATATTAAGGTTAAGGAAAAAAGTATAAAAAAAGTAAAATAAGCGTTTCATTATTTAACTTACTTCAACCTTCGAACTCGATAGAATAATTTGAATATAATTGTATCGGTAATGGCCGGTAAAATTACAAGAAAACCGTCCAGCTGTATAAAAATTGCATACTGGTTATATTATATAAATATTTAAATACAATTTTTTTCAACAATTTTAGTGAAAATTCTAGACATACGTGATGGATTTGAGCTTGACTCAACTTTTTTATAACATTTTTAGAGTATTGAATGAACTTGCAACAAAACTTTTAGTATTTATATTGATACGCTCAAAAAGCCATACGTGAGCCTTTTTAATTTAGTACCCACCTATACATGCCAATATTAAAATTCCAGTTCTATTTTTAACCGTATTTGATTAGACTATTTGACAGAAAATTATGTATCGAAATTCATTTGATAATTAAATACATTTTGTTAATTTATCCAGACTTCTCTCGTTGTAGGTATTTTTCGGCCGCCTTTACCTTATGATCTGAAAAATTACGGAAAATTGTATTCTTAGAATTTTTATCATTTAGCTATATAATTTTTTGAGCGAGTTGACATGTAACCACATCAAACTAATAAGTTCTTGACAAATATTCAAAAATACCAGCATAATAAGCCCTTACTACTTTACTTATAAAGAACTGGTACTATTAGGGGATCATGTGGGAAAAAAGAAATTTGTTAAATAAGAAAGCAAAATAACAAATATTATGACGATTCTGTGTTTACTTGAACATATTTTAACATTTCAACACATATAGTGCTTTTGTTAAATTATTTCCATACATTAATATGACATTTTACCAGAAAAATACGGAACATTTTGAAATTTTTAATCATTGCTACGATTTTTTGAGAAACTTTGGATGAACTTCTAAGACTGTTTTATCTTTATAATTTTATCTCTACCTAAATCATCTCCAGAACATTATTGTATGGTAAAATAATTTGTAAATATTAATTAAATAGCTATTAATTTTTTAAAATTTGTACCACATTCTCTTTTTATTTCTATCACACACGATATATAAAATTTAAAAACACTATTACTATTTATGTCTTCCGTAAAATTGTTATTTAAATATTAATCGAATGAATCATCATGCCTCTTTCTAAATTTTTAGTAAAAATGATAGTGTAGCAGACGAAATGATACATGAGTGATCTCACAGACGTACCAGTTTTTTTTGAGTATAAAAAAGGAAATATATAAAAAAGAATATAACCTATTCAGGTGGTTTTTTTATGAATAATGAAAGATATTATTTCAAACACATCTGTAAGTCATAGGTGATCAAATTACAAAGTAACGTAAGTGTAGACATTTCGTTAATTAACGAATTAATTTATTTTTAACTATCTTAGGAAACGATTTTATTTTCATTATTACAACTATTTTGAAAATGTTAATTATGAATAAAATGACATTTTATATATTGAAATCCCTTTTGAATCTCCCATGTGCCATAAGCTGAAGCAACTATACATTTTCTCCATACAAGGTGAGGGAAATTAACATTTAATGTGGAAAGCATTTTTATTACTTTATCAAAGCATCACTCATAAAATCCATTGCGTCAGAATAGGGACTATGAGTGGTTCTTCAAATGAGTAATATATAAAAGAGAATTTATATTAAGTTTTCAATTCCACCGAGATAAAGGTTGTGATATTTACGTCAGATATTGAAATGCCACGTCGAATTTCACGGTATTTGTGTAGTTATTCATATTAAAAAAAGAAATTAGAAAAGCTTGCGTAAAATGTTCTTAAGGTGAATATATTTAGAAAAAATTTACAAACTCAAAAGTTTTATAAGAACATACATTTCATTGATATCCGTGAGGATTAATATTCAACGCAATTTTGTTTAATTGTGAAATATTTCTGTAGTTTTCGACATGCGTTCATATTTGAGTTTATTACTAACCACTTTATAAATACACAGATCATATGATGTCTGTCTCCTAATATTTTTACTTATTGTAATTATCATTTTCTATCTTATTAACTTTCAAAACTGAGATTTTGTTCTTTGAGATTGTGATATTTGAAGAAATATTAAAATAATATGTTTAGCTTTTAAGTTTCAACTTGGTAAGTTTTTTTTGTTTCCCGACTATATATTTTGTTAAAATTATGCTTACTTTTTAGTAGAATATTATCACGAAACCTTTGTTTTACAACTCTGTGTTACAAGTGTCTCATTACATCGACAGAGGACATTAAAGGTTACTCGCAATGGTTCGAGTAAATATGTATGTTATACTCAAAACGGTACAAAAGTGAACCTAAATCGAAGCATCGTGGATATATTTTTATTTCTAAACCTTAACCTTAATTTTTATCAGCAAAACAACTTATTTTTTTAATTGTTTGTGTTTAAACTACATTTTGGTTTAAAGAAATTATTTGGATAATGGAAATATTTTAACTTATTCCATTGTAGTTTACAAATCTAAATTTGTCATTAGTTTTTTTATACTCTACGAAGTAAATAACAATAAATATATCAAGATCAAAGTGAAAATTAAATACATCCACTGAGCACTAAGGCATGCAGCAAAACTGAGGTGTTTTAATGAGTAGAATGATATATTTCATTTCCCATTCTATCATCAATTAAAATAGCAACAAACTATTGTATCAAGTAAATATGTTGACACTGAAAGTTATTAAACTTTTATTTTATAAAATAATAAACATGTAATTATCAAGTTGGCTAATATGTAATAAGTGCCCGCGATTCTAAATATAATGTATTGCTTGACTTACTATTAACGAATCAATATCAAAAATGTACATAGAAAACATGGATGTTAAAATCTATGTTTGGTACTGCTTGTTTATTAATTTCATGATTTTATTTAATTTTAAACCTTTTTGTGTAATAATTATATACGGTTAATTTATTAAGGGTATTCTTAACGGTTTAGTTATATAATGCGAGTGCGGTTTAATCGAGTACTTTGGAAAATTATTTTCATGTAGCTATAATGGTTAAGTTTGTTTAATTCAAAAAATGCTTATTTTTGAAGTAAAACTTCTTTATGCACGCTTGACTTGGAGAGTAAGCTGGTGAATGCGTGACGAGAGCGTTACGAAAAGTATGAACGGGCGAGGCGAACGGAAGTTGAGAGGGAGATATAAGTTAGTGAAGACAGAAAGAGAGAGAGTTACGTTTCGTATATCACTGTAGGGACAAGAGAGAGAGGTGCGAGCACACATTTTCTTTCTTTCTCTCATAGCCAGTTATGTTTCGTATATCTAAGACACAGTGAAAGCCTATTGTCTGTATCACACTGTAGGAGCAAGAGAGAGCAGTGCGCGCGCACATTTTCATTCTCTCTTCCTCTCATAGCCAGTGCATGAGTCAAACATAAGCTCTCAATTCCGTCCCTGAAGCTATTCTAAGACTATGGTTCAAGCGATTCCTAAGTAATTATGATGTTATGAATCCGAGGCGTAGTAACCGATTGGTTTTGATATATCCAAATTAAAAGCACTAATTGAAGGAAATCCCCGACATTTAATGTGCCTGGCTACTCAGTTTAAATGCCTTCATGGTACAATAGGCACATTTACTTGAGTTGAGCAAGTCTACAAATATTCCATTTTTATTCCCATTGAACTGAGACAGAATCAAATAAATTGTCATGTAGATATAGGCAGCAGCTTTTGTCATTTCCAGGTACGCTGAATCACTTATTATGACCATAAAACATGAATTACACCTGTAAACTCAGTGGTTGGGTCAAAAGAAAATGGGAAAATGTTATAGAGTTAATATATTTTAAGGTACTACTGAACCTCAGAATTTCAATTACGTAATTAAAATACTGAACGCAAAAAATATAATCATTCACGTAATTTTTTTCGCGTTGTCGGTGGCATTTCCGCGACATGGTTGTAGGAATACTTGTGACAGTTTTGAATCCTATGTTTTATCGAGTTAATGCGTTTCTCATAAAACATATTGGTGTGAGTTTTTGAAGATCTATAAAATGCAAAATATATGGGTACCGTGTGTCTGTCACTGCAATGAATTAGTGTTATTATGAAAGGGATGAACTTGCAAGATTTGAAGATTAATTTATTTCAAGTTAACGATTTTTTCACAAGAATATAATTGTAGGAATTTTTAATAAATAAAGAAATAAAAATAACGCTGTTTTGAACCCTATCAAAGCAAATCTTTTGGCATCACAATAGGTTATCACTTTGTATATTAAAATATGAGAGTAGTTGCTCGAGTATTGGGGATGTCCAGGATCATGCTGAAAAAACAATGAAGTCATTTTGCAGAAGGAAAAATAAACAAGGACAAAAGTTGTTACAAATAAAAATAATAAAATGTTAAATTTAAGTTAAGCCCATACATTTTTATGTATTTTGTTTGGAAACGAAACTTTATAAGCCAATATGAAATTGTTCGATTTTGAAATGCTTCAAAATCTGATGCGAAACTATAGTGTTTCAACCAAATTATTCGATTTAAGAAAAGCTACTACCAACATTTCTATTTTTCAAAACCTTGGCCTACATTGAACTTGGAAGAAAAATAAAATTCTAGAGAATATGTATTTCAAGGTTTCGATAAACTCTTGGAATAATCTTGGGTTTGAACAAAAGCTGTTCAGAACCCAAGGTTATTGTTGAAATTTGAGCGAAAAACTCCTGCGGTGTTACTAAAAATTTAGAGAAATCGACATGTAAAGAACCTCATGTGGAACCTTAGAAACTCAACTAAATTTTAAGAAAGAAATATGCTGCCTAAACAAAATTAAGCCCAGCCATTTCGGAAACTTGAAAAAAAAATCGACATGTGGAGAAATTGATTTGTGACTATAGTTTAATAAATTACTGAAAATATGAAGTTTTAGGAATATACACCTTAAAATTTTAAGCCAATGTACTATAAAAAAACGCGCCAGGGGCTAAATGGTACGAAGATGTTCAAAAATGTCATGCAGATATATCATTCGGAGTCAGAATTTCCCGCCCTTGTATAGGCTCATGTGCTTTTAAAATCGACGCTAAAACGGCTGGAAATCAAAGAACTTGACGGCTTGAAAATAAAGAAGACGACACCATGTAGCGGTGGCTTATTAGTGGATATAAGAGAATGGGCACCCAAATTTCTAAACGAAGTGTCTCCTAATTAAGCTTAAGAGTAAATCATTACTTCCCATCTCCAATTTAATTTTGTACTAGTTGTATCCATAACTACGTACGTATTGATCATTACAAAAAAGTATCCATTCACGATAAAAAAATATATAACAACTAATAAAGAGCTCAATGCTGAACCTACTACTACCGACAATGTACGTCTAGGTGAAAAACTTAATTGCGCGATTTATATTAAAAGTAGCACCATCTATTGACGTACATAGGTACACTATGGTTTTATGTAAATATTTCGCCTTGTACAGACTTACAATTCTATTACGTGTCCGAAAGATGTAGTAACAGTACTTTGGTTTCAGAGCCTATTTTCTTTAAGTTTCTCTTTTACTTTTTCTAAGCTTTCAACATTATTTACGTTCAGTGTTTATACATTGTAATAAGTGGACTGAGTCTCTAGTTTTAAATAACTAAATATAGAAGCAATAAGCACCGAATTCATATTTCTTTTTATAATTTTTGCCATAAAATGCGACTATTATCATTTAAGTATGAGTATAAAGTAGAAAAAGCAATGATTAAAAATTACATAATATATTATCGTAAGAAACTGCCGAAAAATTTAATTGTATTTATATAAATAAAAATTGAAGACCCGAAATTAACATCAACCAGGTTTGTAATCTTCAAAACAATTTGTACTCTTGTTTGTACTCTTCAAAACAATTTTTTGACATTATAATAAATTATCACCTCATATGCTAAAATATACGAATAGTTGCTGGAGAGACCGAAGAAGAAGAAAAACGTGTTATTCACAAATAATAAAACAATATATTATTTGATGGCGAACTGTAAATGTTGCAGAAAAAATTCAAAACTTTAAAAACAATTTCTATCCAGGGTAAACTATCTAAAATACAAATAATTTATTTAATTGTATACATGAAAAATTTAATATGCCAAAGTATATATAAAATGTATATGTAAATTATTAAATAACTAATAATAAAAACATTATTTACAAACCTGAAAAACATTACTTAGCAATTTTCAGCAAACAAAAGTCGGACGACGCCATCGGGAGAATAAAGAAATTGTGCATCACTTCTCAAAATATGGGCTATTATTTTAATATAGCTATTCTTACCATGTGCGGATGGGAATTATCATAAAGAAAAAAAAAACTTTTTCGTATTGTGGACGCTACTGGCAAAATTTAAGTCCCAAATTTCGAAGGTAACTGTAGAATACAATTGCGGTAACAGTTGTGCTATTAGGAAGTCTTTCCTAATATACGATTCCATGACTATCTCGGCACAATACACCGCATTTTTTGCAATAGGGTTCATTTTTGGCAACGGTCTGCCTATTTTCTTTTTACCTAATCACGAAATAAATATTGAATGCTTATGTCCACGCAAAAATTGATATGATCCTGACTCAAAATATTTGGTATAAAAATAGTATATTTGTAGACTTGCCCATGCCATTTCTGACCTGCGACGTCAAGTGCACGAACAGTTTTCAACAAGTCCTAAGAGCGCAAACTCCGGCTTAATTCTTTGAAAATTCGCTAAACGAGAATCTCTGAGATCAGCGAAGAGCATTGCTCGGGTTTGGTTTCTGACCGTTTACAATAAGCCAATTTAAAGTCTTATAGAAACAGGGATGAACACGCAAACCACTTGTTGTAATGCACTCGCTAAAGCATGTTTCTATTTTCGTGACGCAGCCTGTATTTAAACTGTTAATTACCAAGGATTGTCTTCATTGCAGAACTTAATGGTACACAAATATAAATATAGGTTAAGTATAAATGCGTATGTGTAAAATTTAAATGCAGCCAAATCCCATGTTTTCCTGAGTGTAAAATAACAATTTTAATTGCACATCCCTAATAATGATTTGAGTTAATACACAAAATAATTTACCAACAATTCAAAATTGAGACTGAACTCTTGTTTTGTTCCATACTAATAACAGACAACTACGTGAAATTTATTTCGGGAATTATTACGGGAAATTTTATTCATGTAATGGGTATTCTTACTCAGAACAGTATTTCCGGAAATTTAGGTCAATTTACAATTCGACCAGTCGCTTTTACCGCTTGGAGTTATTGTATACATACATGCTATACTATACCTACACTCTAGAGATATTCATGTACGTGCAAGAATATGACCATCACGATCCTTTTAAAGTTACATACTTTTGTATGTAACAAAGGGAATTTATGAAATATCACTCATTTATCAGTCCACCCGTCCCTCAGAACCGCTTCTTTCAGAAACGGTTTGACGTAAAAACAGCACAGCAATTTGGGACAATAATTCATCTTATTAATTCATATATTTTAAGCTCTAGTTGATTTTTTAAAAATATTAATATGACAATAATAGAAACGGTAAACCAAGTTCTCCAATTTCATTTTATTTTATATAACATATGAAGTATCGTTTAAAATGGCCTGTTCTAAGGAATACAAAAACTATTTTTTTTATGCTGTCAAAGTGCAGTATTACTATTTTTATGTCTTATAATGATTATAATTGTAGCTCATTAAATCGCTGTGAGGAAAAAGTTATGGCGATATGATTCACTTCTTTTGTACAGGTTAATGCTGACGATCGCTTTACCTACTTTCACTCTCAGCATCCAAGCTCACTTTATCCACTTGCCCTGTCAGCATCCACGAGACAATGCATAACAGACGCTCACCAGGAGCGTCAGTAGTATTCGAGCATCCTAAGTAGATGGTCGAGACTACCTAACGGTTAGTAAATATTTTATAAATGAAATTAATTATTTGAAGTCTAATAAATAATAGTGTGAATTAAGCAAATATCTTTACTTTAAAACCCAAACGTCATATTTCGTATAACAAATGGTGGCGGTGGAAATGGGATAGAAAAATTCATTCGCAACTTCCAAGTTCATCTTCTTATACAGCACTAGTGGCTCAAAAAAGTGTGAATTGTGAAAACTATCCGTATCCAAAGTATACATATCACGCTAGCTATAACACCACATAGTCTCGACGTCACTATATCCTGCAATACTCCAAGAAAACAATACTATCCTGTATCTTTGACTTGAAAATATAGAATCATCATCACTCAATGTTCACAACGCCCTAAATGCGGGCGTATCAACAACAACCAGCACCCAGTCTGCACAACGCCCTGACGTCGTAACAACGATTATCACAGCTCGTATCTACTCGCAGCGTCGAGAAGCAACGTCAGCAACGCATCGCCTTATCGCATCCATATGAACGAAATGTTGTTTACAATGAGTATATATATATATATATATACATATATATATATATATATATATATATATATATATATATATATATATATATAATGCTTATTCGATGGAACCCGCGAAAAATTCAATCTCTTCATTAACAATTGTAGAAACGCAGCTAACGCATGACAGAAATAAATTGTTTGTAAATACATATTAAGTCCTTTTGGAGAGCCGGACTGCTCCAGTGCCGAATTTGACGATGCCAGAAGACTTTTGAAACCCAGTTCGGGTAAAAACACTACACTCATATCCTTTCTGACTTTTCGTGGTAAAGAAATAATCATATCTAGCTAAACTTTTGACAGAAAATAATATATACATATAGATGAAAAAGAAAGGCGAATTCCACCATTGTTTGTTTAGAAATCAAGAAACCCTGAATGAAGCCATAAACTTTGCAAGTTCTGAAGACAAAATAATGAGTAACACAACGAAAAACACACACAATCTACGTTATAACCACCCGCATTCACAAAACAACAGAGGAAGACAAAATTTTTCTAGAAAATCATCGACTAATTTTCGACACACAATTGAAATTTGAGTAACACATTCTGTAGATATTGCAAAACTCCCGGGAATTATAATATTAAAATATTAAAATACCGAAAATACCCGACCTTCCACATCCGGTTATTAATCAAATCAAAATAATGGAGTTGATTTTGTCAATAAACACCCAAAAATCGAAGAATAATGTGACGAGGTGGACGGTTATGATCATTTAAACTGTTAGCTGCCTCGTCTAAGAAACGTGCGAGACACACGCCAAAAAAAATTTACATGGCCTCTAATCCCAATACTACATTATCTGATTTAATCAATTCAAAGTCTTCCATATGCAAGGTATCTAGCTTAATTAATTCAAAGCCTTCTACATGCAAGGTATCTAGTTTAACCAATTCAAAGCTGCTATATGCAAGAAATCTAGCTTAATAAATTCAAAACCTAAAACATGCAAAGTATCTAGTTCAACCAATTCAAAACCTACTAAATGCACCATATCAAATTCAAATATATCAAAGTTGTATTATTGGGTCATACGTTATCTGAGACATCTGGTCAATTCCAAATTCATTGTATACCCGTATCGTTATTTACTCGTTATATACTCACACGACCTGAAATCTCACATTAACAACATACCCAGTGTTTTTCCAAAATTAAGAGATCACAACTTAAAACAATCCGACAAGTTTGAATTTCAACCCAACAAGTATGAATTTCTGAGACGCGAAGTCGCGTATGTTGACCATCCCATAATAGAAAAAGAAGTCAAACCGAATCCCGACAAAATTAAAGCCATCGCAGCTTTTCCGATTTCCATTTCCTAAAAAGGAATCAAACCTTTCCTGGATCTAATTTCTAACCACAGAATATTTACTCCCGAAGTTTCTAAAATAGCTAAACTTTTAATCAAACTTCTGAAAAAGGATACCTCATTTAAATGGGAAAACCAACAACAACTAGTCTTTGACAATTTGAAACATAAACTTACTTCAGCGTCTATGCTTGGTTATTTCGATTATACAAAGCCGTTTATTTTCACTTATAACGCATCTAACGATGCCGTGGGCACCGTATTTTTACAAGGTACAATAGAAAAAGAAAAATTCGTAGCCTATATGTCACTCACATTAAATAAAAAAGAATGTGGCCTGAACACAATAGAGAAAGAGGTGCTTGCAATCCTATTCGGATGTAAAACTTTCTGTACCTGTTTATTTGGACGAATATTTCAAGTTGTTACCAATCACGAGTACCCTAGATGGCTATTCAATTACAAAGATCCCAGCTCCCAACTGTAGCATTGGCGTCTAAATCAGGGGAATATGACTACGAGATCGTCTACCGAAAACGAACGAAACCGACCTATTCTACCAAAACGTTCAGCGTTCACTCTGAAGATCTCAATCTAGATTTGATACATTAGATATTCCATTACCTCTTGAAATCCCTGAAGATCATAATACATAGAACATGCAACTCCCAATCGACACGAATGTGAATCCTCAAGCTTCACCCAGAACCGATTAGACGGAAAATAACGACAATTATTCAAAATTCGTGAAATTCCATCAAGGTACAAGGACCAATAATTAACACTTGCAGCAACGATTATAATGAAAACCTTATGAAAATTCACTGGAAATATATTTTTCTCCCAACTTCAATGAATCTCGATGACTCTGTCTCGTGTAGCCAAAATTCTAAACAATATCGAAAACTGAGATGAACTAATCGAATGTGCAAAGCCCCAATTGCAAGAAAGAACTAATAACAAAAGTGAAAAGTGAATTACCTAAACATGCGAAACGAAACTAAAATTTAGACATTTGGAAACCACTTATAAATAAAAATCCCGATCAAAAATACTTTCAATATATAATATAATACAAGCTGTATTAACAAATAAATTTATGAAACAAATATAATAGGAGCAGGTATACTTAACCTTTCAAATAAAGTTATACAGCATATTGTCAAACAACAAAACTCATACCAAAATTAACATAAGTACTTTAACATAAGTTCACCAATCAGTATGTCTGAATTTAGTTTATTAAATAACTCTTACTGTGGCTCAAGTCACATAAAGAAAAATTTACATAATGCGGGATGCATGCTATTTCATGGCAAAATATTGACCTTGATCAGTTTACCACAATCTCAAAATCTACAACACTCTTTTAAGCAATATCGATAAAATTATCGAAGAATTTCAATTCAATCGAAGAACTTCATTCAATATTATTAATAATCACACATGTATAGTGATAAGTATGATTAGTCTTTAGTTACATTGGGTTTCGACACCTCAGTCCCTGAACTTATTTTAAACGAGCACCAAGAAATAACCCAGATGTAAACAATAATGGAAAACCAGTAGAAGACATCCCGATAACTCATTTTAGAAACGTCGCGTCAATTCTATAAATCTTACATAAACTTCGAAAACTATCTCGATGTTTATACATCGGGGGGGAGGGGGGGTGGGGGGATAATACACCTTTTCTTTTTATAGGTTAATACTGACGACCGCCTTACTTGCACTCTCAGTATCCAAGCTCACCTTGTCCACTTGTCCTATCAGCACTCAAGAAGCAATGAACAACAGACGCTCACCAGGAGCGTCAGTAGTACCCGGGCATCCCATCTAGATGGTCGAGACTCCCTGGCGGTTAATAAATATTTTGTAATGGAAATTAATTAATTAAAGTTAAAAAAATATTTTTTTTAAAAAACCAAATATCGTCTCCCATATAACAGTACACTAGGTTATTTTTTGCAATATTTTGTTAGGGAAAAATGCAAGTCAATTAATTAAACACAAAATGAAATAATTATAACTACTCTATTTTGCGCATCACCACCCATAACTTGATACATTATACTGGCAACAGATACCTTAAAATTGGGGGCCTGTCAAATCCTAAGTACCATATTATGGTATTATATATGCGTTGTGAGTAGTCCAGTCAAACAATTGCTATAATATTGACATATTGCATTTGTGCCTTCTTGATCTATGTCGATCAAAATATACCAAAAGTAAGTTGCTGATTGTATATGTCTCCACTGTGAACGTGTTGTTATTACCCATACACTTTTTAGTATATTGTAAAGATGTAAATCGGCGATTGCATTATCTTGATATACCTGGATCCAAACCGTCCTTTATATGTTTTACGCATCTTGAAAATTCTTGATGATGTGATTTTAATACAGGAATTTCCTATAATATAGGATTATTCACGTCTGACCTAGTCAAAGTCACCTTTGTCTATTTAGATACTTGTCACATATATATATATATATATATATATATATATATATATATATATATATATATATATAATATATATATATATATATATATATAAATATATATATATATACATATATATATATATATATATATATATATATATATATATATATATATATATATATACATATTATGAATGTGCAATAAACACAACTGAAATTAGCTTTAATAGATTTGGGCACTTATGCAAATTGTATCATAATTAACAAGTGGCTAAGATACCATTACCTATAATAACGGCCTTAGAATTTTCTACGTTTTTTTATAATCCGTTTTGGTATATTCAGATTTTTTTATAGAACGTCATTTTTGTGATCAAAGTCCAGTTCTCGAGCAAACAAATTATTTTGAAGACAGTCACTCACGGTTGCTATTGTTTTCCGCACACTTCATATTTTACTTTCTATTCTTGCATTAATCTCATCAATTCGTCGTTTTACTAAGTTTATGCTAAGTGTTAATCAGGGATTTTCTGCGCCGTTCATTTAAACTAGCGTTTTTTGAGGAATCAACTAAAATCTTTTTTTATTCCGACTGGTCTGAAATTGCATTATCTAATGGTTTTCATCGCTTATAGCACCTACTATCTTGAAGTTCAATACTGTTATAATTTTAACAGTCTTAGCAATGTAGCACAAGTATTTGTGAAAAAGTTTCTAATTAAATCATATCACATATTACGAATATCAGTTAATTCATCTCAAATTTTGCCTTTTAAATGTTTTTGGCAAACTCGAATAGATTCAAGTACATACAATTTTATAGTTTACTGGAAATAAATCACACTAGCTGTGAAACATTTAAGGACCCTGTAAGTTGTATAATATTTTGCCCATCATGCGCCAGTTCTTTGCCAGCAGTGATGTAATGAAGAACGTGCAACAGTGATGTAATGAAGAACACGCAACACAACTGGGAAAAACAAAGGATCTAACGCCGACAGAGCAAAAATTTCGTGCTCCCCAAAACCGTTTCATCCTATAAACAACTTTATGTAAGTGCCTACATTACATAAAATCATTATTCAGCTATCTACAAGGCACATATACTTATACGCCTATTGTTCATTAGCCGGTATTCGAACAGTGCCTCATATATCAAGTGGTAACTTTGTTTACATTTCTCTATTCTGTACATTCTCCAGTAGAACACAATATATTTTTAATGGTTTTGTTTATAAAAAAAAACAAACTGTTTTGCTAAAAAACAATAAACGATAATAAATATCCAAAAGAGCGTTTTCTACAAAAGCAACTCGACTTTTGGAGATTTTTCACCTCAACATGTTTGACGAAAAGTCCGAATCGGCACAAAATGCAGTTATTTTTGTATTTTTTCACATCAAAATAAAACAAATGAAATCAAGTCCAACGTACAGTAATAATAATTAATCCAGTAATAAAGCAAGATCGAATAGATAAAAGAGATAATAATTTACAAAACAAAACTCTAATCTCAATACCTTATCTAGTAGCCATGATGTCAAATCAATGACAAACTTATGACAAACTGTTGAATCCAACAACCGTTTTTTATATTATATTTATAGATATTTTAAGTAATTTACATCACTTTAAAATCCATTTTTTATAACTATATGTTGATCATACAAAGTTGTACATATTATTTCTACGGAAGATGAGAATAGAGGAAGCGGTAATATCAGTAAAGATTTCAGAAAATTGAAAAAGTAGGCGTGTAAAGATGCTATATTGTTAAAACTTTACAAATCTTGTCTTTTCACTACGGTTAGTAGGACTCAGGCCATATTGGCCGTGATCAGATAAGAAAGAGTTTGCTGCTTCAAATTTGCTGCCACAAAAGTATAGAATGACCTTCTTCCGCTCTCGAAAAGATTGATCGGTAAGTGGCTTTTGTTCCAGCGAACTATGCAGAAAGAATAGACAAAAAACATCAGTAGTTGAAAATGATTCAAATTCATTTAAAATTTGTTACTCTCTAAATTTTCTTTCACTTGTGTTATATCTGCTACTTTGGTGATGTGTTATACTTCAACTGCGTATGGATGCGCTTGCATACTCATATCTGGTGTGTATGAGTCTGTCAGCGCGTGTATCTGGGTTTGAGTGCGTACGTTCTCAAATGTGCAAAATTGAATAGAGATACTCAAAAGTAGTCTCATCGATATGTCTTTTAATTTTCTTCCATAGTGAGAGGCAATTCAGATAACTTGGTTATTACAAAATCTGAGGATAAACTTTCGCATTGCAGCTACGTAACTGTCATACATATACAAAATTTAATTATAGTACTCGATAGTGAAAGAATCAAAGAATTCGTTACGTCGAGTGGGGACTGTGAGGCATTGCACGCGGAGGAGGGAGGTGCGCTGTATTTGAGGTTCTTTCGCCGCGTTACATAATTTCCCTTTAATATAAATTCGGACTGGGAGAAGCTACGCTTTTTCATTTTAATTGACAGCTCTCATCAATAATTATCAATAGCATGTATAAAAGATTAGTGTGGTATTGTTATGGTAAATATTTATGGCGGTAAAGTTAAAAATTAAGAAAACCTAGTAAAATGTTGACCTATACTCGTAAAAAAGCGAAATCTAAATACAAAAATTGCATACGTTCGGAGAGAGCTTCTTAAGAGCAATCCAGTGAAACAGAAAAAAACATACGATATAATGAAACGATGCCGGGAACGCAAAGATCATTTAACATAAAACACACGGCCCTGTCCCCAAGACAGCAGCATCCGGATATTTTCTTTTCACTCCAAAGATTAGAAGTTAATACTACAATATTAATACATGTGGTACAAGGCAATTCCTACATACTTTATTTCGATAATTACAGGGCACCTTCAAATGAAAATAACTTGGGATTTGAGTGACTGAAAATTCAGACAACCTTAATGATTATATTTTGCTATAAAGTCTAAGAATCGAGAACATTTTCTGAAGACAAGAAAATATCTTATTATTTTTTATCATGAGTCTAAGGTCTAAATCAAAATTAAATTTATTACAAAAATTTTATTTTATAATAACTCCACGATCTATTTCGAAAAACATTAAGATATAAGTTATATGCCAGGAAACTTTGAAATATCATAATTATTCTTGGATCGTTCCCTATATTATGCTTAAAAAAATAATTTTTTAAATTTACTTACGCAATGTTTAAAAACAATGAGAAATTTTATGTATGTTATTACATAA
Organism: Druceiella hillmani; assembly: GCA_039881145.1. Classification (NCBI taxonomy): domain Eukaryota; kingdom Metazoa; phylum Arthropoda; class Insecta; order Lepidoptera; family Hepialidae; genus Druceiella; species Druceiella hillmani. The sequence goes on from JAYKKI010000059.1 coordinate 8,843,218, forward strand.
AATTTCTCATTGTTTTTAAACATTGCGTAAGTAAATTTAAAAAATTATTTTTTTTCGTACACGGACGCGTTTCTTAGAAATTCAAAAGCATTCTTTTTGTTTAATGTTTAATACCAGATTGATGCAAATTATTTAACCAGAACTTAAAAATATACAAAAGAAATTAAAAAAAACAATACGTTATTATCTGGTGTCGTATAGGCAACGCAAAAAACTTTGTGTCAGTAAAATAACAAATAATTCTGATCTTTCTATCATTCGAACTCTGATCTTTTAGAGGGCTAATAAAATTGCGGTGCTCAATTCCTCCTTCACTCAAAATCTTTGCTAGGGTCTTCTGGAGTCTAAATATTTATCAAATGGTTACCACGATATCGTGCTAAAGCAAAGTAGGTAAATATATTAGCGAATATTTTTTAATTTTTATTAAGAAAATTAGTTTCTATGAAATTGTAATGGTACAAAAATATTTGTAATTGGCATTTAACAAAAACATATAGTTATGTGTACACAAGGCTACAATTTGGAAAAAACTAGAAGAAATTATAGAAAAAAAATTATTTTATGTTTAAATGAAAAACAGGATTTATTTAAATATAACACCAAATGGTACGAAGTTTCAAAGGGAAACAAGGTTTTCAAAACAAGTTACCGTTCATAATAATCAAAATGGTTTAGTTACTAAAATTATGTCGTGTGGATTCAAGCATTTAAGAATACCAGAGATTTGAAGCTACTGATGACTTTTTAAGTTTAATAAGTATACAGGTTCTACAGGTTATATTAATGTTTAAAATTAATGTAATTTTAAATTTATGCGCCTTTTAAAAAAAAACACTCATTACATTTTTATTTACTTTTTTTGTAATTGTAAAACAGAAAATGAATAAATAGAAAACAGAACAGCAAATATAGTGAGTATACCTTTTGTTTAATTTCATACATTTTAGAGTTAAATAGTTATTTGATATTAAGGACGCGTAAAAGTGTAAACAAAACAAAATTATGGAGATATTTTCTTACTGTGAATTTTTTTGATAAATTATTGTAAAAATGAATCATAGTTTTCAAATATTGAAAAAAATCTTTCGAAATTGTATTATTTTCTTAAAATGCCGTGATAAGATTAAAAAATATTTATTGACGTATTTAAATAATTTAAGATTCTCAATCCTTCGTATATTGCAAATTTTCCTCCCCTCATAATAAATGTGTTTATCATAGAAAAATGACAGGAAAAATGAAAAGAAAATTTTTTTCTGAAATGATACTTTCACTATATTTGAATTTATAAATTGCATTTGGTAAATTTATTCAATGTTTTGAAGATAAAGGGTGTGAATCTTAAATTGTTTGAATACGTCAATTCATATTTTTTAATAACACCAATTATAGGTTTTTGTTATGTCAGATAAGGCTTTAAAATGAAATAGTGTATATTGGTTCACGCTCCCTTGTGTGTATATATACATATATATATATATATATATATATATATATATATATATATATATATATATATATATATATATACATATATATATATATATATATATATATATAGCGTTGATTCGTGGTCTCGACCACACGCCCCTTGAATTGTAAATTGACACCGTAGTTATCTGTAAACATAAAATACAAGTCTAGTTATTATCTTTTTTTTATAATTTTTCCTGCAGCTGTTTCGGAGATGAAACATGTTATTTTCAATATTTTCAGCAATATCTCTAAAATATTTTACACAACACTCGGACGAAAGTAGTTTGAAATTCTTACATCATAATGGATATAGTATCCATTTATTTCTTTCAAATTCCTTTTTTTTTATTAGGTACGTGGCTATTTTCAATATTTTACGCCACATAAGTAATTGAAAGAGTAATCGATTTTGTGGTAAATTGGTTTAAAGATATTTCTCCTTTTTCGTATATTTAACGTTATTAAAAATTACAGCTTTGCTATTTACGTATCCAATGTTCGTTTTTTTAAATGGTTGCAATACTTCGTTTTTTTTATTAATTACAATTAAATTACTAATTTTGTATGTTCAACAATTTTAGTGTTGGTGTTCTTTGGTCGGGTGCAGATTTTTTTCGTTTTGTTACTTGTACCTTATCTAGTACACATACTTTCAAGGGTTGCTTGGTAATACTTCTCTTAGTATTACCTTTGTGATTACTGATGACTCGCAGTTGGAGATGGTCTCCATAATCTAAACAACGAAAAATGTTTATCGAGTTACCGCTAATTTTAGAGCAAGACTGTAAGGCATGAGGCATTTTGCACTTTCGAGTCTCAGGCCTATACTTATTTATAAATTGTTTCCTTACTTGATAAAATTTCTTATATAGTATTTCAGATAATATTTGAAGTAAAAACTTCTTTTGGCGCCTTGTGTGGTTTTCGCGAGGGGAAAAACTTATGGGTTTGCTTAACCGACGTGATAATGTTAACAATATATCTGAGCTATGAGTACGACATGTTACGCTTGGCCAAGAGGGAAAGGATATATATATATATATATATATATATATATATATATATATATATATATATACTGCTCTGGCATCAGACTGATGCATGCGTAGCGACATGTCTACATGTTTATACACATATACACCAACACAATATATATACACGACTGAACTATGTGCGCGTTGGACGCTTTTTAGAAGTTCGCGTCACCAACATGTTGTATAGCAATAAGTGTGACGTGTTATGTAACATTAGAGCTGTGTATATCTATACAAGTAAAGTTAAATTTACTACGTAGAAAGTTCAAAATGTGTATATAATTTATAATATGCAATATACAAGTTGTGATTTAGTAAGATCATTGCGCAGTATAACAGTGAGTACTAAATATGTTAATATGTTTATATAGAAAAAGGAATAATAAAAACAAAGCATTTATTTTCAAATATTTCCAATAGTTGCGCTTAAACATTTTATATTTTAAAATATAGAAATTCTCCAGATTAACAAAGACTTGCAATATCTCAAGCAAATATGAAAAAGAAAGCTCTCTATGAGATATTTATATTCATATGTATCGTTATTAAATATTATTGTTTAATGTTTGCGTAAAGAGGTTTATAATATTAAAAAGTTTAGTATGTACATATGATACTTTTTACAATTCTGATAATATTTATATAACGGTTACATTTCATTTTATAAAAAATAATTTTATTAATAGTTTCTTTACTAAATATTTCAATTCGTTTAATGAAATATTGTTTAAATTATAAAATTAAGCTTAATTTACATATTAATTTGATTTATTTTTTGGACAAAAAAATAATAGTATAGTTATATGATTTTCATAAAAGTACAGTAATATTAACACCCGAATAATAAATGGCATGGATTTTTTGTTAATTGAATATTTATTTCCACATTAATTTTACAGAAAAATCAAGAACTGAAAAATTATAAATAAGTACTCCTTAATCACTTTTTAGATATTATGTGTCGTAGCTAACAATTTAAGATATAATAAAAAAAAGGATTTAATTTATGGACTTTAATCCAATACTAACCCGAAACTAAGAAAATTATTTATACAAGGTTATCAGAAAAAATCAAAAACTTACATCGAAATATACATATTTGTACATTTTATGACTAAACATTGAGCAAAAGCACTTTCAGAACCTTTTTTATTATCTACCACAAATATAGCATAACTTCCTTTGAGGTATTGTAATAAAAAAAAATTAAACCGATAATTTCCCGACGATGCGTTGTCATAAAATGTTGTCGATAACAGATGGAAAGTAATGGTGAATAAAGCGCAAATAAAAGAAAAATGATTTAAAGAAGTTTTCTTGTGCGTTTTTTTTCATTCCACTTATTCCTTTTTGATATGTTCCTAAATTCCCTTTTAACAAAACTCATAACACAGGCTACGTATAACATGAGACACTAGGCATCACACCACGAACAAAGCTTCATGTTGAAGAACTAATTACTTCTTTAGTATTTACGATTGGCAAAAGAAAGCATGTATTCTAAATTAGGAAAAGATGTACAAAAAATGGGTTCCGTAACATGGTTTATTTGGCCAAAATGTTCAAACATTTTCTTAACCGTGTTTACAAACTACCGCCGCTCGAAAACGTATACTTACCAGCCGTAAACTTACTAATACACGCATATGGACCCACCTGTTGGTGTGCAATAACTTCAAAGCCCATTCACTGTATCTTGAGCTCTTATATTGTAACTAAAATGAAAATATTTGTTTTATATGTATTGATAACCAGTTTCATTCATTCCGTAAATAAAAATTACATCGATACAACAACAATGAATATTAGTATTATTCCATTTTTCATTAGCCTTTTATCCATTGACCATGCCAACTAACTAGACTTATTTTTGTCTTCCATATGCGTCTTTATCGAGGCAGCAATAATTCGTGAATACTAGTTAATGTCTATTATTTTCCTTTTGACGTTTTCTTTTCCTTTTGACATACACTTTGACGCGTAAACTTCTCTGCCCTTTCCAAAAAATCGCGAGTAGTCTAGAAGCAAACAACTCAGAATATATTTAATAATAATAATTTAATTACATATTAACGATAAATAAGGTAATTAATTTCCAGCAATTTTAGGGTCAGCCTATTATAAACTAACTTATCCTTGAATAAAACTGCGTCCTTTTAATAAATCGTAACTATCTCAATAAACTGCTATTGTAGGGGCAACAAACACGACTTTTGTCGCTTTCAATCATATATACTGTCTTAAAGCCACCTCTCGACTATTTTAAATAACACAGCATCACATACGATTGTTAACGGTTCCATACGAAATATTATTGTACTTTAATAATTAGCCTTAAATAATAAAACCTGTAATAAAATATTAATATGCCTTTGCACATTCTTCTATTGCATGTTCGAACGTGCAGTTAAAAAATGATGAACCTTTGAACTTATTGTTCTACATATAAAACAAAGTGGCTAAAGATTTACTTTCTAACTAGCTTTACTCTCTTTAGAAAGTACTATTAAGTTAGAGTAAATATCATTCACGTAATAACACCTATTATAAAAATTTAAAAAAGTATTCCATTATAAACTTTGAATAAGTGCCGAAACGTCATATTACCACATCTTCTCTTTAGTCGGTCTATTGCGATAGCCTATATATCTATCTCGAAGCCAACAGAATCCAACAGTAAAATCTTTATTGAAATCGTTTCAGGTAATCTTAGGTGTAAAAAAATAAACAGGCTCACAGTGCATATGTTTCAAAACTAATATGTTTGTGTTCTATTACTTTTGTTATGTTACACTAAATATTTTTATCGAAACTATTTGTAATATACAAACGGATAAATTCTGTAGTTTTAATATTTTAGCTAATGTAGTTCAAACTTTTGTTTGTTTGTCCTTTTTTCACGTTCTGTTGGAACAACAGGAAATGACATAGGATTATATTTATCACGGAAAAGTTATTATTTAAAATTGAAAAATGGCACAAAACGAAAGAGGAGGCAATGTTAAAAAGGAGCAACAGGTCGACGTGATTTTTTGAATTGTTACAAACACAATATAAAGAAGCAACAAAATTCTTCAGTATTATCCGTAATTTATATTCCTACCGCTAATGTTATAAATGCACAATTGTAGTTCGTTTTTTCTTCTTTCACATCACAGTTAAACTACATATCAATGTGATTTTGATATACCGGGACATCATATAGACTATTTTTTATGCCAAAATATCTTATTCTAATTAATATCACGCTCCCCAATATTGTTATGAATAAAAAATGCGTTTATTTTTCCTTCTTTCACATTGCAACAGAGCTGCCAACTGTATTCTTACTGTTTTCTTGAATATCATGAGGCAAAATATGTGATAAAATAGATAATAACAATTAATTATTGAACATATTAACTTGCTGAAAGAAAGAATATAAACAATGACGGGCATTTTTATATCAGCTTGGCGTACGTGATTTAAAGGTCCATTGTGCTACGAGAGAAGACTCATTATTAAATAATCATTATTTTCTTTCTTTGAAAGGAGAATATTGAAACATTTCGTATTTGTTTACTATCTCAAGGCTTAATTATTATCTAAGATAAGAATTACGTTTTCAGATATTAAATACCTCCCAGCGATTATTCCTTATTAAAGATTTTTAATTCGCCTTTCTCTTTGCTATCGATTTAAAAAAGTAAAAATTTTAAAAAACTTATCGACTTTGTTATTTTGATCCGCGCCTAATTTTTTTTTATTATAAACAAAAACAATAACTATGGGCTAAAGACTTTTAACTAAAAGTGGAAGAATTAACCAACTGGTGACACAATTTAAAATATTTTTATAACTCTTGCTATGAGCACTCATAAAAACTGCTGTATAAAATAGTATAACTCACGAATACCACGTATTTTTTACTTATGAAACACATACGAATTTATTTTTGAATTAAGGCATTTCAGGTAAACAATAAATCGATTTTCTCAATCTGATAATTTTTCAGTTCCACAAATGTAGAACGTACACCGATATTTAATTTCTTTTATCTTGTGGGACAACATGAAGCGAATAGAAGGTGAAAAACGCCCATAAATTTGAGTATTGAAGTTCAGTAAAATTTGAGGTTCATTGTAAAAACGGATTATGATGTAAAACAAGAGTTCAGAAATAAGATTTTTAATTTGTAGTAGCAAATATTTTTATGCTCTAATAAAAGTCACAAAGCATACTCCTCTGTTCATAATATTCAACGTAAAATTCTCATACTCTTTGACTTTAAAAGCTCGTTGAACTTTGTAGACCTTGAGAGTTTATTAGGCCGCTGTAAACCTAACAAAACGTAACTTTCAATCCTCATAAATTCAGTCATACCTATTTGGCCGTACATATGACGTGGAAATACACGATATTTAAAAAACTTCTCTTTTTTATTGAAACTGGTTAAATCTTCCATTATCACTATATTTGAATTAGTAAAAAATTTTTATAAACTTTTATTTTCTATATAAAATGATCAAATATAGTGAGGTTTAAAATTAAGAAATCACCAAAATAATTAAATAATTTTTCTAATCGGATCGGATCTAGATTAACAAGGATCTATTGAAAATCATCCTTTTTACTCTTAGAATCCAACTCGACTCATATTCCTTCGTCGATCTGTACTCGGTAGTAATATATGATATGCATGTAAGTATATGGTTAATTGATGCCAGTCGCATGTGAAGTATATTATATACAGCATGGAAACCATATATTTTAAATAAGAAAATATTTTATGTAAGAATAGTTGGAACGTAATTCCGCTCGTTATACTCGCATATATATCATATATTACTACCAATTACTAAATGATGATGAAATATGCGCCACGTTGGAGCCGATAAGTTAATAAATTGACGAAAAGCGTCAATGCAAAATGCGAACTATATCCCAAGTTGACTCAAATTTACCCCATTGCTGACAAAGTGAAAAGGAAATTGAAGACAAAGATGGCGTCACAAGATACACCCTACAACCCTCTGCCAATCAACGGTTTGTGCATTCAATAACCCAGCCTAGGAAAGAATTCACTTGATAAAATGTAAATCGCAATTGAGCCAATATTTTGCTCTTGAAAATATTTCTGCTGAATATAAGTAAATTTAGAGACGTTAACATGTCTGTGAGTTCTAGGACTACACCTTCATACAAATAGGAATAAGTGATCCAGAATATGAGGCAGTTTATTGAAATAAGTAATATTTTGAATAGAAGTCGTGCAAATAATGCAAAGAATAAAACTTACAAATTCATTGCTCTTGGCATATTTAAAATAATGCAGAGATCTAATACTTATTATCCATATATTCTTTTTATATCAAAGTTTTCTCACTCACACTTTTAACATTAGATGAAAATAAGAATAAATATGTAGAAAAGGAAAACTGGCATTTTGTGATCAATTTGAAGTATACTTGGTTATAAAGAAAGTCAAAAATTATTTTAGATACATGGCTTTTCCTGTAAGCACATGTGTGTTAGGAATAGGAGAAAACCTCATTGCAAATTTCTAGGGCATCTAAGGTCATATATTAAACCAGTCAAATGATAAGCTATATTTTTGATCGATTCTGTGATTGAAGTATTGGTTCTAAAGTGAATTATGTGTTCTACCACGAGCTTATGGAAATATGTTCTTTTATTTTTAATCCAGAAGAAAATCGCTATAAGTTCCAAGCGATATATCTTTATTAACTATCTAACATCCTTTTAACCTCTTGTTTGTTATATTATAGACGGAGAAACGGATAAAAAGATCGTCGATTTTTTTTCATTAAATTCTGCCTCAAAATGGATTTAAACATATTAAAAATTTTTCTTAAGAAATTTCGTTGTAATTTTTCGTTATGTGCAAAAAACATAAGGATTAAGCAAGAACTTTGTAAATAAAAATAAATATTTGTGATATTGTATTTTTTTTTCAATATGATTAAAAAAAATTATATTTTGCGAGCGTTAATTTTGTAAAAGAATTGTTTATAAAAATTATTTCTTAACTATAGGATTACATTGTATGTGTTCTATATCATTAATCACAATCCTATTAAATATAAAAAAAAAAGAAAAAAAAAAATATATATATATATATATATTTATTTTTTTTTTTTTTATGAAATATTTTAAAGTTTGGTATTTTCAATACGAAATTAATACGTACAACGTAAAAATAGAAGAATACTATATATAAATATGTGAATTTGTATTGGGAATCTGAATCGTGTCGTACACTGTCGCCGGAAAATTTTATTTTGTTAATAACTGATTACAGTGTGTGTATGGGTATATTTAAGTATTCGTACGTACGAAATATTCCATTTTTTACGATTATTTTCGCCTGTCGATACTGCAGCGAAGTTTGAAGTAAGTTTTGTTAAATTGTTGCTCATACTAAACTACTAATGTCATCATAACTACTTTCATTAAAATTCTATTCTAATAAAAAATGACAAGAAAAAGTTAGTTTTAAAAGAATGTACCGAGAAAAGATCGTAAACCGCTGAGTATTTCATATATAAGTATATTCAAATATAGCCACACATACATTGTGATTAGAGATCAATGACTAACTATAACAACTATCTCCTAAACTATATTGCATACATTACCATAAGCTAAACAATATTGAACTTCATCAAAGTCCTTCCAGTATTTTTCTTAATATAAGTGTAAAAATTCAGAGAGACAAAAATATTAAAACTGATTCGCTTTTAATATATAGTTTATTCAATAGTACATTAAATAAGTTTTTTAAACATCTCAAAAATTTAAAAAAAAATTAAATTTTACTTAACTTCTCTATTTAAAAATTACACTGATTTCAATCGCTATGCATTAAATGTCTCCATAAACAATCAATTAAAATAAAACTGTTTACTAACGAGTTTATCCCATCTAGACTAGGAAAGACATGATGGTATTAAAATGAGCTGTATGCTTTCCAAGTTTGTTACGATTGTACCAACTATTTACATATTGTTATTGGAATGTTATTTGAGTAAATTTGAGCTTCTTTACAATTTTTTTTATTCCACGTGAAGTTTATTCTGTTATAACTATCTAAACAAATACGTCTATTAGAATGTAAATGCTGTTTCAACATTACCGTATGGTAAGAATCATGTTTACTGTGTAATTTTACTGACACTTATATAATAGAATATACATAGTACAAATTATCGGAATGAAAAGAAATATGGATTAAACACCACATACCGTTGTTATCTAATGTCAAAACCAAAGTTTAGGTAAAGACAGTCCTATCAAAAGAAACTTTATATAAAAATTTTCAAACACTTAAAGGTACACTTACTTTTGTATAGAATTATTACGAATTTATTTTTAAAAATAATAATATTTGAGTACATTACACGAAAAATATAACAATGCGGCAAAGATCTTGTAGAACTTTGCTAGAGAAGTTTAAATGTGTGATTTAAGGGTTTAGCTTTTAAATTTACTGATTGCTGCAACTATCACAATATCAAACTTGGCCATGATGAATAGTTTTCATATATATATTTATTTAAAACCAGATTTACATAAAAAGAAAATCTAGTGGTTATAGGCATAGATCGTATCATAATGACAAATTGATAAAGAGGCATGAATGTAACCTAACCTAACCTTACCTAACCTAACCTAGCCTAGCCTAGCCTAGCCTAGCATAACCCAACCCAACCCAACCCAATCCAAGCCAACCCAACCCAACCCAACACAAACCAAGTCAACCCAACCCAACCCAACCCAACCCAACCCAAACCAAACCAAACCAACCCAACCCAACCCAACCCAACCCAACCCAACCCAACCCAACCCAACCCAACCCAACCCAACCCAACCCAACCCAAACCAACCCAACCCAACCCAAACCAAACCAATCGAACCGAACCGAACCGAACCGAACCGAACCGAACCGAACCGAACCGAACCGAACCGAACCGAACCGAACCGAACCGAACCGAACCGAACCGAACCGAACCGAACCGAACCGAACCGAACCGAACCGAACCGAACCGAACCGAACCGAACCGAACCGAACCGAACCGAACCGAACCGAACCGAACCGAACCGAACCGAACCGAACCGAACCGAACCGAACCGAACCGAACCGAACCGAACCGAACCGAACCGAACCGAACCGAACCGAACCGAACCGAACCGAACCGAACCGAACCGAACCGAACCGAACCGAACCGAACCGAACCGAACCGAACCGAACCGAACCGAACCGAACCGAACCGAACCGAACCGAACCGAACCGAACCGAACCGAACCGAACCCAACCGAACCCAACCGAACCCAACCGAACCCAACCCAACCCAACCCAACCCAAACCAACCCAACCCAACCAAACCCAAACCAACCCAACCCAACCCAACCCAACCCAACCCAACCCAACCTAACCTAACCTAATTTAATTTTTTCTGGTTCAAATTCGATAGTCCTTGTTATTTTCTTTTTTCTTGTGCTCTTTAGCATATTGGATTTTAATAATTGTCAGACGCATTATCCACTAAAAGTCTAATTTTTTTGAGACTACACCTTAAATTTTGTGGAAGGCAAATTCTATAGTTCTTTATATTTCTTATTTTTAAGCTGTAATATTAATGAGTTTGACCTTAGTTAATGAAATAAACGCCTTTTAGTAGTATAATTGAAGGTATGTATCGTAGAAAATCCGACATGAGCCATAATAACACAAGATCGAGCCCGTTGCAATTATAATACCATTGAGAATGTCTAGCCTTTATGTGTACATATAACATATGTGACATACATAGAAGGCTGTGTCTTATTGGTCTCAACATACTCCATTTATAATCTCAAAATAAGCCTTGACAGGTGCTATTTCATGTACCAATTTATTTATGTCAAATTGACTCCAATTATGGTGACCGTTTTTCTGATATTTTCACAGTTATCAATACTATATGTAATATTATCGTGCAAAGTTGCCTGTTAATCAACATCAGAACTCTCCCTATCATCACTTCCCAAAAAACGTAAGTTTCACGGAACACTAAGATCGGTCTCTTTGAACACGTTTCTTATATACTTTAACGTATTCAGAAAGAAATTAAAGCCATATGAGAAAAGAACGAGTTTCAAAAACACGAAAGTACTTAGCAAAACTATAATTCTAAATAGTTAATAACAGGTTAATTTAAAGTTCGAAAAGTTTCACACGTTTTTCTTCTTTTCTAGATTTTGTTACGTCACAGAACCTCGTTTTTTTCTATTTTGTCAACAGTGTGTCTATAAATTATAATAATTTGTATCCCAAGAACCATAGACTTTTTGCACAACCTGAATTGGTATAAGATTATAAATAAGTACATTGACACTTTCATTTCAAGCGTCACATTTTATTTTCAAACTATTTCTGGTGATGTTTTACTTCCTCGAGATAATATTCCTTATTCAATATAACCTTATTTGAGTGCTTAATAATTAATAATAGAGTTGCACTTTATTTGTAACTCAAAGATTCCCTAAAATCTACCCGTTAGGTAAAGACGACTCTTCACAGAAATTCTTTAAAAACAGCTAAAAAGAATTATTTTTAACCTGCATTATTCTCTGTTTATCTGTTACAAATTTTGTAATCAATATTCTTCCTAAACTAGAAATTTGAGGCTTATCATACATATTTATATCCGTTGATAATATATTATTACAATTGAGTGAGAATCTGATGGTGGAGATGGAAAGTGGGCAAAGGATTTTAGGGTTATAACGGCGAACTGTAAACTCATCGATTATAAGTTTTTTTACTTGGTTTTATTTGGTTACAATTTATACTCTTTTGCTTTTTAGTACGTTTAAAACAAAATCTTTTTTGGAAAAAAATTCTTTTAAATATTTATTACAAAATAGCCACCTTATTACTCGTGCTAAGTATTTTGCTCAATTCGATATAATTTAGACGCATTATCACTCTTCACTTATTCTGCTATTCGATCCATGACTTCAGAATAAAAATCGTGAAATACTTGGGTGTTCCGTAGTTCACTAACTATTCAACGTTACGTTTCGTACTAGTTGTGTTTGTTTTCGATCATTTTTGCGTTTTGCTGCCCGTCATCTTATTTTTTTATTCTACACAATCTAGCTAAACGCATTGGTATCTAATTGAATGTTAGGCAAGGATTTCTTTGTTTAGAATGAATAAATAAGTCATAATCTTATTGTAAAGACAGTAGTAGATTTATTTATTTAAAAAATATTTTCATTAATGGAATAAAGTGTTCAAATGCAGAAGTCAGTCTTGTTTTCGGTTTTCGCAGCCCAAATATAAAATATAATTTCTTATAGATATAACATAATATAGTTTTGCATATTGATTAATTTTGGTTGGAAGCATAGTAAATTTCCCGAAGATATGGAAGTAAAAGAAACTTTTATTTTTTTCTCCGCGCACCTGTCCATTGGTAGAACTCAGAAAAAACTTTTTTCTATTAATCGATTGGTCTATTATTGAAAACATTCTTTTTAAATCTAATCGAAACGTCCAATGTAATTTCTGGTATATCAATTAAAGGACGTATTATCTTTTTACTTTTTAACTACATAAAGAGGGTTATCATTTGGTAACCCATTCTACGTAGTTAAAAATTCCAGTCATATTTCGGGTTTTTTAGTGTTGAAGAAAATACTAGCTTGACGAATGAGCAGTGTCAATTTATTCACCAATCGTTTTCACGTCTATTTCCAGAGCTCTATTAATATTTACTTTACGAGATTGGTGGAAACTCATTTTGTCTTTACTTAACTCATTATCGTTCTCATGATGCGTATTTTGGTGGCAAATATTTGAAATAGTTTGTAGTATGTCATTTCATTGTTATAGATATTTCAAAGTCCACATTTGGTATTTATGCCTGAAATTACAGTAAGTATTATATTAACATCTTTTTATTTTCTATTCGATACAGAGATTCTACTTCCTCAGAAACCATACAATGTAGAAACTTGAAAGCTAGTATGACAATACATCTTATTATTCCACATATTTAACATCACTAACTTTTTTAAATATTCGCATAACAGTTAAAAAAAATAAGTCAAGATCTTAAATTTCCCGTGGACTATCATTTGAAGAAGATTATTACGAGGAATATACAAAATATTTCATTCACAATTTTAAATTGTATATTTAAATAGGCATTCTAAAAAATACGTAAGAACGTAAAATTCCCCATCCTTATTTCTGAAACTATTGAACCAATAATCAGGAAAAAAAACATAGTAGATAATATCTGACTGGAAGACAACACTGATTTTTCTATTTCTTATAATTTTTTCAAATGTGTACCTTGTTTTTATGCTCACGAAAATTATATTCTATTAAAAAAAAATATATTGAAAATTAGCGTTGGAAAATTGTTCGTAAATATTTTAATAGATGTTATGTACATTCAAATATTTGTAAGCGATGAAATATGTATTGAACCCTCATAGTACGAGTTTTACTCGTACTTGATGATTGATCCTCCATTCCGTGTTCCATATCTATCAATTTTATAGTGAAGTCTTTACTTATAATTGTAAATTTAAAGTATTCAGTTTAGCTAGTCTAAAATAGACCAAACAACTGATAACTCGAATTAATTAGCAGGGTTCCGTTTGTGCAATCCAGATTCTAAATCAAGATATTAAAAATATTATAGGATTATTTTCTTGTAGCAACAAAACTTTAACTCAGTAACTACCAAACTTAAAATATCAGGAACTTACTACTTCATTTTATTCTATTATATATTTAATTTCAACACCATATTATATATTTAATTTCAACACCATATCGGATGGGATCGGAAAATATTTTCTACTTCATTTTATTCTACTATATTTAATTTCAACACCATATCGGATGGGATCGGAAAATATTTTCTAACATAAATAGCCGTTTAAATTTTAACCGACTCCAAATCAGATCTTTTATTCAGTACACTGCTTTAAGTAAATTGAATCACGTGGACCAAAATAGGGCGTGAACGAAGAAAGTGGAACGCGAAGTAAAGCTTATTACCTTATCCTTGTCCGTAATTTTCCACTATATCGGTAATATGATCGGATTCATATTGCTCAAACTCGTATAGAAGGGTAATCGCCAGCGCGCCTCCCAGATGGTTTTTTGTCATGTTGAGGTATTCAGGCATCTTATGAACGCGACACATTCAATATCATTCGGGTAGAAGTATTAACTCGTATGTATTTCATATATTACATTACTGAATAAAAGTTTTGAAGGACGGTTTGAGTTTTGACAACTATCTCGTGCTCAAAGTTGTCTAATATAACTCAATCTAATGATATTTCACTAACTGACGTACTGTAAATGATATTTTATATTTTATTTAATAATAGCTGCGATGTCCTTTGATTACACTCTGAACTGAGTGTAAATCCATTCTTTTTATTTCCCAATGACACCCTGCTTTCTACGAAATAACGTTTTGTATGATCCTATGTAATATCTTTTGGGTTGGTCGGAAAGTAAAGAGCAGTTTTTAGAGTTTTTATTTTCTGTGAAAGTAATATAACTATAGAGAGTGCAACAATATAAAGTGTTGGTGGTAAACTATATAAATATGTGTCAACTTCTCCGGTTTGTTCAATATTTACTAGAACTTGGCAGCGACAAGAGCGCATATACGTCATTGTCTTTTGTACGAGTTTCATTAAGAACACTTAGCAGCTATCACTGCTGGAAGTATACGTAATGCAGAAGGTGAAGATGCGGTCTCTGATGGATGGACTTTAAGACGTTGGTTTCAGAGGTTCAGAAATGCAAATTTTGATATAAAAGATTGTCGCCCTATCGGAAGACCAGTTACTTGCATCGATTGAATAACGTTTGTAAGCTAGGGTTATAGTTACCACATACCCTGACCAGCACTCAGTTACACCAACATCTTTTTCTGAGATGCGCTTAACGTTGGCTTGATCTATTAGTAACTGGAGATGAAAAGTGGATTTAATAAGCAAACCATACGCGAAAGCGGCGTCAATAGTTGAGTTCACATGAAAAATTTATATCGACTCCTAAAACTAAACTTCACTCGTTCAAATTTTTTTATCCGTTTGGTGGAATACAAAAGAAACTTTGTATTGGAAGAAAATACCACAGACTCAAGAATATACTGCTATCAACGTGACCGACTTCGCACAGCAATATGAAACAAACCTAAACAGCACTCAAAAATATATTTCTTCACGATAACGCCCGAACCTACTGAGCTTAAGTCATACCACAAATTACTAGATTTTCATTGGGAGATTTTACCACGTCAACCATATTTCGTTGACTTAGCCAAAAGATTCGTATTTATTTCAGTCTTTAAATAACTATATTTAAAATAAAAAGTTTGATGATTAAAGAGAGTTGTTAGATTCCTTAATAAGTTTTTTGATTCACAACTCCGAATTTTTACGCAGAAAAAATCCATGCTTTACCTACAAGTTGGCAATGGGTTTTAAATAACAATGACTCTTATTATGAGTAGGTGTAACTAACAATGAACTATAATTGAAAAAAAATTGTTTTGCTATTATAACGCTCAACACTTTCCTACCAACCCAATAATAGTCTTTTTATCTACCATAAAATATTTAAGCTATAAAATGATTTAATTTTGTTAATAGAATTTTTACACGTAATTATTATTAACTGTGGAAATGAGTGAGGGTGAAATGTAAGAGGAAATTAGAAGTAATTAATTAGGTTGAACAACGTGTAATAGTTATCGTTATCCGTATACTTTTAATCAGTGTAATTTATTACAAAAATTTTTGTTTAGTTTATGAAGGACTAGTTTGACCCTGTGATATGTTATAAGATGGTCAGCTATTATCTCTAAACCAGTAGAACCTGCGGAGTTGTGATAATTTCCATTTTGATTTTGTTTTATATGCTACAGGTATAAATACTTTTCAGATGTTTAAAAATGGCAGTTAATACGATAGGGGTAGGAACAAGTAGCTGTAACAAAAATTGCTACTTTAAAGTTTAAGATTTCGTAATCGGATCTCTGTATCGAAAACATGTTTATGACATACTTCCAATATTTTGAAATATTTATTCAGCGATAAATTACACATTGGAGTACGCGAATAAAACAAATTTACCATAATTTACTTGTATGGAAGTTACGGATGTTAAAAGTTCCTAGTTTGATTATGGAACCCTAAAAATAAAGCAAACGATAAAATTTAAAAGAATGTGATTAAGACAATTAAATGAAACTACGTGTTATTTATTACTATTTCTACTTTCTTTTGGTATTTTTTCTATTTTCTTTAAGTTCTTTGTAACGACCTAGGTTTCGTTGTATTACAACATGTTCAGGTGAAATACTTGTATATCGTATAACTCTCGGAAATATAATAAAACCTACACCGCTCTCCTACAATAAACTCACTAACATAAGCAGTGGAAAAACCCACACAAACCCGGCTTCTGCCATTGCTTTTGAAGCATATAAATGCTGTTGGATGTTCGTAACAGTTAATCATTGCTAATAGCCCACCTGAAGATATTGTAATACAACAAAACCTAGGTCGTGGTAAAAAACTTAAGAAGTAGAAATAATACTACATCACGTAGTTTCATTCAATTGTCCAAAAAGGAATTTCTACAAAATTAACGCCAAATATACTCAACAAAATGTGACTAAGCCTTATTAAAGTAATCTGAAAAAGAACGACTACACGGGTAATACTTAATCGGAAGTTGCTGTAATAGAGTACCAAGACATCTAAAACATATCAAACTCTAGAAACAGCACTACGTACCGGAGTTGCTCATCATTCATACCACATTTTATGGGTTAATCCAAAATAAAATGTTAAACCTTAATGGGATATCACATGTATTTTGCATCATCAACTATGCTAATAGTGATGTAATATCAATCGACGATCTATGATCAATATTAATATATTTAAAATTTGTGAATATATTAATGTCGATCGTATTTTTCGAGTTCGGTAATATTTTATTGACATAATTATGATTACGTGGAGATGATAAGGGGTTTAGTATATTTATTGATTTCTTGATTTTATTATGTATTGGCTTTGTATATTAGGTTATTTATTACTTTGGTAACTCATTTTTACCAAATAGTTGACTTATTTTTGCTGTACGGTGAATCAAATTAAGGGTATAAATGAGTAGTTCATATCTCTCTGTTTTTACAAACTCTTTGGTAGGTGAGGATGACGAGACAGATATTGACTAGTCCGTGTTCTGCTGCTGCAACACATATAAATGCTATCAAATCTTTTATTTTTTGTCACTTTATGACGAAAATTCTATATCAGTAGCAACCCCAATAGCAAAAAATGCTGCGTTATAAAATTAGCAAACTTGTAAATAACTTTTGCTAGATGGTAGGCATCATTACACCATTTCGCAATATTTCATAATTTGCAACGTTCTCCATACATTTTTTTCCAAACATCAATTGAAATACGCGTCAGTACTGTCAGTACTAAGAGAAAAATTACACATTTAATAATAGATGAAGAAGAAAAGGCAGATTGAAAATATTGTAAGATAGTTTTTGAAATGTTTGGAAGTGGTTTATAATATTTGTCAATTTATACTTGTCACATTAGCCACTAATATGATAAACAAGGAAGATGTATCAATTTAAACACCAAATTATTTTCAAGTATTTTACGTAATAACTGAAGGGAAGCTATTATCAGCGGAGGAAAAGTGAAATAGTTTTGAAATTTGAGGGTTCATGCTGTCTTTTTCAATAAAAGATTCTATTGTTTTTATTTATTAGTTTATACAATCAAAGATACAACTCAAGATTTCAGTGCTATAGGTATATCGAATATCAAAGGTAGCGTCATATAACAAAAGTTTAAGAAAAAAATCAGTTTTAAGCAACAATTTATATAAGTTTTCTGTTTCTTTAGGAAGTCTAACTAATTACCATAATTGAAAATAATAGATTCGGTATGGTTTAGACTTGACAGTTTTTGGGCTTTATGTAATTTCACTATATTTTAAGTGATATTATTACAATTACAATTCCTTTAATTTAAAGTAAGTGAAACCCATTAAAATAAATGTACGTTTTTAGTTAAAGATATCATACTGAATTTTTAACAAGTAAAAATACTACAGATCTAAAATATACTTATTGCATGAAGAGCGAATTAGTACTGACATCTTTGATTCTTCATATTTTAGAAAGCCTTTCGTAAAATTATTGTTTTTTTACGGTTCATGTCTCATATTAAGTTTCAAGAGATACAAATTAATTTTAATATGAAACATACTATTGTAATAGACCTGATTAATTGTTTTTAAATTTAATTAAAACGTCATAGTCCACCATGTAAATGGTAGTAATACTACTGATTATATTTATATAAAATTAACCCAAAAGAAAATTAAGGTTACAGTAAAATTGATGAAATCGAGTCAGCCAGTGTCCAGAAAATAATTTCTTTTTGGAATGATAGAATATTTCTATTAAATTATTTAATTTTTAGTGGAAGAGGCATTTAATAACATATTTATAAGTTAAGATAAAAGTTATGAAAAAAAGAAAGAAAAAGAGGGGAGTCATGATTGAGAAAAAATGAGCAATTAGGAAAAAGATATAAAAAAAATTATCAAAATAAAGGAAGATAGGTAAAGAAAGGCAAATAAACTATTTGTGATACTTTCAAAATATTTTAATTAAATAAAGAATTTAAAAAACAATTTGAACGATATTTAATTCTTCTTCATTGTCTACTGAAAATTAATAAGCAAATAATTACCAAAATAGCATTTTTTTTCACAGTAATTACCAAAATAGCATTTGCCGACATTGTAATTAGACTCGCTTTAAATAGATTAGATATTTTAAGGATTTCTATGTAATTCACTCTTAAGTACATTAATATGACGTAATTTTAGTATAAATTGAACTTTTCTATCATGTCTTCAAATCGTAACTTTGGAAATTAAATATCGTCCTTATTGATAGTGCCTCCTTTTTTAACAGATTATTCAATTATTCGAACTACAGGATGTGTTTGTAACGGACAACAAATCTCCCGGTTGTCATTAGAAGTACATTCTATAGATTGATTGAACCGTCCGAAAAGGAACAATTTGAAATTGCATCTTGATATTCATCAAAACTTATTAACACTGGTTCATTCTAATTCCCTTCGCGTCTCATATATCCTCTACTATAATTAAACTAACTTAATCTCGTAACCTTTTTGCACAACTACGCTCTAAAAGTGAATAACATCTCACAAATATAACTATGTATGCAGGCAAATATATGTATATTTATTTATTTACTGCTAGAACTCAAACCGTTGTGCTAATTTTCATAATTGCACGATTAACAGTTCTTTTACCCTATAAATATCAGATTGCATCCAAACTTTGTTTAGAACAAAACGAAAACCTTTATGTATGTTTATAAAAAATTAATACAAAACTTCATACTGGATAAGTAATATAATCGACAATATTATTTAAATGATAAATACAGTTTTTGTGATAAAAACAGCAATGTGTTTCTGAATAGTATTATTTTTATTAGGAAGAAATTAGTTTGGATAACTTTAGGGTCTGTCATCATTCGAAGTTTTTTTTTCAGTTAATTTATTTGTTGACTTTTGATGAGTTTATATATCTGACGAACTTGTTGCTATAGGAACGATCTTTTTCGGTAAACAATAAAATGTGATTTGATAAAAATGAATGTTTAATAAAATCAAAAATTAAAAAACAATTTAAAATTCATCTAATTTTAATACGTCAGGTGGGGCTTTGTATCGGAATTGCGAAGAAAGAACAAGGGAAAGGGATATGAAGGACTTATAATTACCATAATTACCGCAACCACCTTTTTCCTTTTAGTATGCGCATTTTCAATTTTTTTATGATAGCCACATATCCTTTTTTTATACAATTTTCATTACTACGCATTGATCATTCGATAGTAGAGTCGATGAAACAAATTTTACTCGCAAATATGTGAGATTTTCTTCAATTCACATAATTATATACGAGTATTCCATTGCATCATGCTTTCCATTTTATTTTATATGTCATCATTTTGAATTTGTACATTTAAATTTTTCCAAATTTTAATAGATATCTTGCGATATTAGAGAAAAAACAATTAATTGTCTGAATTTCGATATTATAAAGATTATAATGGAATATCAACCCTAAATGCTTGTACCTATCCAGACTTTTTCAAATTAAAAATGAGGTGGAAGAGATATAATTGCACATCATTTACATGCTTAATATTCTACAAATACAGATTTAAAATTAAAAATTAAATATAAAATTACTTACCTTTCCCAAAAAATATCACTCAAAGGAATGACAGAAAAACAACTTGGTTTCCTCCTTATATGTATGTATGGGAGGTACATTACACAGATATTTTATTAGCGTTCTTACATATATATATATATATATATATATATATATATATGTAGATGTATATGTAGATGTATATGTATATGTATATGTATATGTAGATGTATATGTATATGTATATGTATATGTATATGTATATGTATATGTATATGTATATGTATATGTATATGTATATGTATATGTATATGTATATGTATATGTATATGTATATGTATATGTATATGTATATGTATATGTATATGTATATGTATATGTATATGTATATGTATATGTATATGTATATGTATATGTATATGTATATGTATATGTATATGTATATGTATATGTATATGTATATGTATATGTATATGTATATGTATATGTATATGTATATGTATATGTATATGTATATGTATATGTATATGTATATGTATATGTATATGTATATGTATATGTATATGTATATGTATATGTATATGTATATGTATATGTATATGTATATGTATATGTATATGTATATGTATATGTACATGTACATGTACATGTATAAGTATATGTATATGTATATGTATATGTATATGTATATGTATATGTATATGTATATGTATATGTATATGTATATGTATATGTATATGTATATGTATATGTATATGTGTATGTGTATGTGTATGCGTATGCGTATGCGTATGCGTATGCGTATGCGTATGCGTATGCGTATGCGTATGCGTATGCGTATGCGTATGCGTATGCGTATGCGTATGCGTATGCGTATGCGTATGCGTATGCGTATGCGTATGCGTATGCGTATGCGTATGCGTATGCGTATGCGTATGCGTATGCGTATGCGTATGCGTATGCGTATGCGTATGCGTATGCGTATGCGTATGCGTATGCGTATGCGTATGCGTATGCGTATGCGTATGCGTATGCGTATGCGTATGCGTATGCGTATGCGTATGCGTATGCGTATGCGTATGCGTATGCGTATGCGTATGCGTATGCGTATGCGTATGCGTATGCGTATGCGTATGCGTATGCGTATGCGTATGCGTATGCGTATGTATATGTATATGTATATGTATATGTATATGTATATGTATATGTATATGTATATGTATATGTATATGTATATGTATATGTATATGTATATATATATATATATATATATATATATATACATATATATACATATACATATATATATATAAACTCGCTATAGTGTATGCACAGGAATTATATAGATATATCGTTTTTTAATAAATATGTCTATTAGATTAACGAATCACATTCCATGAATAATTTTTTTCGTGGATCACCAATCTTGATAATTAAATATGCCAAAGTGACTTCAGAAAATTGCCATGTGAACATTTTTAATACTGATTGATTTAACAATGTCTTATGATTTTGCCTACTTATGAACAAAATTAAATACTTCAGTAAGTGATGTCCGTGTCATTTTGAATGTAATATTTATTCACTCACCTACAAAGTTACGAATATTATGTACATTAATGGAGATAAATTTGCGATCTAATCAACGTAGCGCAAGTAATGCCTGCAGTAAATCAATCATAAATTTTCTCAAGCTAATAATTTGTCACTTCCAGGAATTCTTCATGGAAACTTCATGGAATGTAGCCTGAGATCTTGTTTCTTTCATCTTGTAGGAAGTCAATGTGGGGCGAATAAACGGTTAACACGCGCCGACGATTTGAGCCGCTATTTCGAGTCCAAATTCGATTAATATTTTTGGAGATAGAGGACTAAAAAATTATGAAGATATGTGTGTTGAAGAAAATATAAGTAATCCTATAATGCTTTTAAAATTTTCGACAGTATAACACACAAGAAAAAATAGCTTTTTGGAAAAATACGCTGCAACCATTATTTTAAAGTTTTTGGATTTCAATATTTTCTATATTAACTTTGATTTTTTGGAAAATAAAAGGAGGATTTAAAAAATACAAATTTTTATTATAAAATACACACTTTAAAATGCTTTTTTTTTTAAACTAATGTTTCTGAAAAACTAAGGTTAAGCTCAATGCATTAAAATCAACTAGAAACAAAAGACCTTTCCTTTTTTCTATGTCGATTCCCAATTGTGTATGGAGAAGGTGATAAAAAAAAAATAGATACATGAATCTAAAAGCAAAAAGAACAAGTTTCTAAAGGGTTCGTACTTAATTTAATTCGAACATTTTTTGAGGATTTTTGAAACGCTTTATGCCAAAATCCGAAAAATTCGTTTCAAAAATTAAGAACTTTACATTTTTTTTTAATTAACCCTTTAAATAAACTACCATTCAAAATGTCAGTTTATTCAAATTGTCAACCAAATAAAGTAGTTTATGTAGAGCTTTGAAATGATCTTTAAAATTTATTCATTTCATGAAATAATTTTGATCATTTGGTGAAAACCGCATTATATAGGATAATTGATACAAAATTTAAAAATTACCTTTCGCTACAGATGTGACGCATATATTTTTGCCGTTCAGTCATTGGTAATAAGATGTGATACGCATGCGAGTATATCTTTAATTTAAATCAAGAAGTCAATCAATAATATTGTTGGAAAAAAATTATCTGAAATCGGTTACATGTGAAACATAGTAGCAAGGAAATCTATATTTTGTATATAGCAACTATTAGGCATATAGATATAAGAACGTATTTGCGCTCGACTGATGTTGAATAAGTTGCGCCCGCTAGAATCCGCAAGATGATGAAGAGCATCGAAGCAAAGGCGAACGATATCTGAAATTGACTCAAACCGACCGTATTTCCGATAAAGAATTGAAGACAAGAACGGCGTAACAAGATCCACCCCGCCACCCCCGCCCTTCAACAGGTTACAGGTTCAATAAGACCGACCAAAGTAATATTTCGCCCGACGTAACGTGAATCGCGATTGAGCCAATATTTTATTTTCTAAGCGATTTTAACTGACGGAATGTAAGTTTGTAGAGGTATTAATGAGTTCTCGAATTATATGTCTATATAAGTGGGGTAAGGCGGTTCAGAATATCGTAGAGGTTATTAAAATTACTCATTTTGAGGGATGGTCGCCGTAGGGCCATGCGGTAAGATATATGTTTATTCTTGTTGGTAATGAATTTTTTTTCACATGGCAGAGTCGAAGTCTTTTTTTATTAGATTGATTCTGTGATTGAAAGATTCATCCTAAAGTGCATTACATATATTATTACGAGCTCGTAAATACACGTATCTTTATAGGAAAAATTAGCTGCAAAATACACACAATTTTGGTTTATTATCTACACCCGTGTTATTATACAAAACCATTCTCCACCGCTCAGCATTTTGTCAATTTCAATGTTCTTTTTATGTTTTTAATCATAAATTAAGACGTCATAAATTGTTTCAACGGGTGTGCTAATGTATGTATTTTTGTGATTTTTAAATGTCGTTACTTTTCTTTTATATATTTTCTCTAAATTTTACTCTCCAATTAATTGTATGATGATTTGAGTCAGAAATTTGTATAGTACACTTTATACTTATTAATTATAAAATAATAAAATTAATTAGAAATTAATTTATTTGTGACTAGTATGAGAATAGACGCGTATTGCGCGGTTTTCTATTGTTACGGTCTCATTTTACAAAAATATCTATAAAAATGCCTCCTAGTGTTATAGCAAAATCCAAGGCATCTTTTAAGACTACTGCTTGATTGTGTCTGAGAATAATGCAAACACATTAAACATATTTTTTAAGATAATCTTTTTTATTAATTTTGAATTGTCTAGATGGCTACGTAAGATAACTATATCGAGAAAATAATAGTTAACAAATATAAAGTTATCTTTCTCACATTTTCACTATGTCAGCAAGGGTAATGTTTGTACCGTATCATAAAGATCGAACTGAAGTAAATTTCTTGAATTTAATCGCAAGTACAAATTCCTTTTTTTACATATTAGCTACCATAGACTCATTTATATAATTACGTTTAACCGGACGAAAAGGTACAATAATTTACCTAAACGACAAATAACCTATATATCTACCTAACAAATAACCTATATTATTTGTAAATATCAAAACACTTAACTAACTACTTAATCTCCCAATTTAATAGAGATAAGTTGAATAGTTGAGACGTAAAAGTGAAATAAACAATAAAACAAATAAACAAAGGAACTCAAGTTTACATTGATTATATTAGTTAGAGAAAGTTAGCACGACATAGAAATGATCTCCACATATCTCCCTGTACTGGAAACAATTCTTATGAACTGAAAACTGAACCTTAATTAAATTACCTTTACAGTGACATATTGAAATGACTTGAATAGTACTGCTTCTGCCTCTTGAATAGCAATGCTTCTGCCTAATTATCTATCCCAAAATTAGAAAATGTTTGATATGAGCCTTGCTTGTAAATGCATTAGACTCCAACAGCAACTACGTGACTTCAAAAATGGCAAGTACTTGTAAGTATAGCTTTAAGTTCGGATAAGTCGATAGTGATCACAGTGAGAAAATGGCACGTACAGATTAGGATGGGTTTGGGATAGTTAATTTGTAAGTTAGGTTTTTTGCAATATTTATTGTTATATGATGTTCTTTACCATTTTATAAGGTGGCACCAAACTAACCACGTTACAGGGTGAACCCGTCACGTAAAAATGTCTGTGGTGAAAACAGTTCTGCCGCAATTTGCTCTTGCATATTAAAGACTGTCCCTGCCACTTCTTTATTGTCATCGTAAAGCACACTAAGAGGAGCAACTGCCATCTTTTGAGTCAATCAGGCCTAGACAGTTAAAAATATTTTAATAAAACTTCGATTTAGTTCCGAAGGGCACATTTTCATTAAACTTAAATAAATTTAGACAGGTTATTAACATTTAGGTACTTTTTTAAACTAAAGAAATACGTAATTAAATTTGGCGTTTTTATGCAGTGACTTTTAGTATCTAATCATTTACCAGTATTCTAAACTTGGTAAATCCGACTACCTTAATTGAGGATCTACGCGGACAAACTGGTAATAAAAGCAATTTAATAAAATTAGCTTTTTCTTAATAACTTCCTTCACGTAAACTTCTCTGTTTACCTGCTTATAAAAAATAATTGTAAATATATTATATTTTCAAATTATTGTTTGGATTTTAGTTCTCTTTCTAGTCTTAATGAATTTTATTTTATGCTGGTAAACAACTAATAAACGAAAACAGTTGTCAATATCACATCGAGATAAAAAAGATACATCTATTATCCTATGATGTGAATACGAAGTTATATCAAATATCATTATATATAGGTACACTGAATCTCATAAAAATCTGTCTATTATTTTTCGCAACATACGTATGACAACAGACACACAGATAGACAAACATTTTAAAATAGAACCAATCAGTTTCTTCTAGCCTATTGATTAGTTACCCGAATAGAATCTTTTCGAAAATATTTTAACTTGAAAACGTTTCTAAAAAATCTTCCACGCTAAGGTCCCGCTAGAATTAGCGATGAAACGTTTGTGATGTTCGTTTTATATTTTATATCTCGTGACTAAAGGATTGTAGTACAATATGGTGTATACATGTTAAAAATAGACCACTATACATTATCTGACAGTGTATTTACGTCGTCGTGCGTTTATGTTATTGAGCGGAAGGGGGTCGAAAAGTGCCTCAAAATCCACTCTGCGACCAAAGAATTAGTCATAATTCTGCAACAGAAAGGGTTATTTGCCCTCCTGCAAATATTGAGGTCTTCTGAAAAGTAAAGTAAGCACAAAAAAAATAAGTGACCGAGTGAAAAGTTGCACTGGGTTCATGAAGGAAGTTTTCACGCAAAAAAATACGGTATTGTATAAATACTATCCACACAAATTGTTTAAAATATCTTTCCATGTTTGAGAGGGACGACATGTACTTACTTCATTTCTTAAGTTACATTGTATAAATTATTATAAACTATATAATATTGAACTGTATTTAAATTTCGCAAGGATTTTTCGAGACATATGTATACAAATAGGCACGTAGATAGATCAAATTTTAAAACTTTTTGGTTTCAATTCAGTTTATTGAAAATTTCATGAATTAATCTGAAAAAAAAATCTTTAAAATATGAATATTTTTTATATTTTATTATGTCTATAAATTTTATTAATTCGTAAAATGTTACATACATTCCTAAAATGTTTCTATATAAAAAGGTCATGAAAATAAAATAATAAGTTTAAAAATAATAAGTTTACCTAACATAAGTTAAAGAAAGTGAGAAGGTATAAAATAGGGTTGCAAACTTCCTTGGATAACGTATTTCCAAGATTGTAACAGCCGGATTTACATTGAAACAGACTAAAGGAATGTTTGAGTAATTTTAAAACTCTTGCAAATTTTATTATTTTTCGTAAAATTTCTTCCGTCTACTCAGTTACATCATAAATTGAATAGATAATGGGATCTAAATGCAATTTTTGACATCATATAAGCAGTCGATATTATATTCACTACGTAACTTTACTGTTAATTATATAGTAATATTACATACTACCGTTGAATAAAAAGAAATGTAATTGAAACAATAGATATGAGACATGATATTTAAATTTCTTGAAATATAATTTTATTAAAAAGAAATTCTAAAATACTTTATATAAATATTTTTTACAACAGTTTTAACATTGTTTTATAGAATAATATTATTTTGACATATTCTATTAAAACATAATAATATGGCCAAGTTTTTGCAGAGCTTTGGTAAAGAAATTTAAAGGTAACATTTTAGTTATTTTATGGATTTCGTCATATAGCAAAGCGATAAAGATAACGTCAATTTATATCGTCCAAGTTCTTTGACCCTGGCACAGATTCGATAATGCTAATCTTTTATGTAGTTTTTAACTTTTTTGTTTACTGTTTCTTTTTTCTTGTTCGATTTTGCAATTTGGACTTCAGCAACAGTCGCATAAAACATTCGTGGCTTCTAATTTTTTTAACACCTAACGTCAAATTCTGTGGAAAGCAAATCCCGTTTTAAATCCATTTAAATCATTTGTCAATGACAATGACCAGTTTTTGCGCCCTAATATTATTAGTGTCAAAATTAAATATATAAATGTTTAAATAAGAATCATCATCATAAACAGTGCAACCTATGTGCTTTGTTATATAACAAAACAGTAAACGCGATATTCGTGAGTTTCTTTATGATACTGTGTATCTAGCTTTTATGTATATGCTATGCAACAGAGAATATTTTTAAAGATACATCAACAGGCCCCATTTATAGTCTCGAGCTTAGTCTATCAGATTCCATTTTATAAACCAAGTTATGATGGATAAGTAATAGTCACCTCTCTAATATTTTTATTGTCATCGCGATAATTCCACATAACGATTTCTTGAAAACTGACTTGCATTTTTTTCACCCCGTCGGATATTGTCGAAAAAGTCGAAAATTTATATTGGGAGATACTCGCGTGAAAAAGAAACGATTTTATGCATGAATTAATATATCAGATATAATAATTTTAGGAATTCTGTACGACCATCTTGACAGTTATATAGTCAGTGTGAAATGGGTCCCGAGAATACTTGCGCCATTGCAAAAGTAACGATTCGAGGCGTATAAGGAGTTTCTGAAACAGTTAGCTGACGAACCCACACCGATTTTGGAAAGTTTATGCCAGGAGATAAAACTTTCGTTCCTAATTTTGAGTCTGAGTTCAATCAAGGGTCGATGCAATGACACGAAAAGGCATTCCACCCCCTAAGAAATTTAACGATCCGGAATCGGCTGGAAAATTGGTGGCAACCGTTTTTTGGGATTATAAAGGGAGTTTATGAATCAATTATAAAGAAAAAATACCACTATCCCTGGAGAATACTGAACTACCATATAAAATAAAGAAAAGGATGCTATTAAGAAAAAAAAAAGCGGAAAACTTCCTGGGTTGCTTTTGCAACACAATACGCCGGTTCACAAAAGCAAAGTTGCGATGGATGCTGTTCACAGTAGAGCCTCAATTAAGCTCCCAGTGATTTTTACTTGTTCCCGAACCGAAAAAAGAGTACCGAGGAAGAAAATTTAAGGACGACAGTGAGGTGAAAGATGCAATTTCAGTTCATTTCCAGGGTAAAGACGAAAAGTATTTTTTGATGGTCTAGAAAAATTAATTTCAAAATCTAATAAATGTATTAAGCTTAAAAGAGATTACACTGATAACAAAAAAGGTTTCATTATTTTATTTAACTTGCAAATCTTCTGTTCCGCGGACTTTTGAACCTTACCTCGTATGTGAATAGGTGACGCTCAGAGCGGCGAGGCGGCATAATAAGTGAAGAAAAAATGGTTATAAATTTATATACCATATAAAAAGGATTATCTCACAAGGGTTTCAAGTTTATAGAAAAATTATAGCCATCATCCTATATTATACAGTATTACATAAAATCACGAAACTTTAACGCCTTCAAAAACTCCATTAAATATATTCACACAGTGAAAAATAAATTTATTATTTATACATATTTTAAAAGAAATACTACGTATTCTCAAGGGTTTAAATTTTTAAATGTACCTAAAAATGTAGTAACTCTCGTTTTACTCACACTTACTGTGTTGTTCGTTCAAAAGTTTGAAAGAATTCTAAAAGTTTCGAGTTCAGGAGGGATGAACACAACAAAAGCTTAGAAATATTTTCGCGGAATTTAATTGTGGCTCACCGCGCACTTCGGTCGAATTCTACGGGTGCCTTCTGGTTATAATGATTAAAAAGACTGTAATAATTTAAGGTTTTAATTACATTTCAGTTCCTTTACATAACAGAATTGTATTCGCGATGGGTATTATGAAAATCTATTTTCAATGTATTTCAAAGTTTCGATATCTTATTCAAATCTATGACAAAGGATTTGTTTACACGTCGTATTCATAAATTTGTTAAAATTTATAGAAAACAGAGTACAATAATTACAAATTATTATTAATGAATATATTCTTATATTTAGCTATTGTAGCTCACATTAATATCTAACGTTTTAATTAACGGAACGTATGTATAATATATTTGAAATTCAGAATTATTATTCAATTATGTACTAATCTAATTTAATGTAGCTAGATGATACATATAGCAAACTTATTGTTACGAGAGGAATCTCTTAGAGTCAAACAGAATACTAATCCTGCTCCGCTCGGCGTGTGGCCGGGAATCGAACCCGAGACCATGCGGTGCACCACACTGCCAAAGGCCCTATACCTTGTAACATACATATGACATACTGCGGCGAAGTAATTTTACAAAGAAAATGGATGCATTGCTATTTAATGACTAATTTGGAAGAGGGATAATAAAGGTATACTTAAGAACAGGGGGAAACACTTGACCTCTCAACTTACGGAGCTTATTTTCTCAACATGTTCGCGTAACGTGTAAGCGGTAATAGAGACGGGGTTAAATTGTCATTTACATGAGGTTGGTTGAAAGAAAGTATTACTAAATTTACAAAATCCAATAATCGATCATTTTAATGCATGCATCATTTTTATCATAATTCGTGTACACTTATAGTATTAATTCGTACAGCCTCAGCCAAAGATAAATACATTTCTAGATATCATAAGCAAAATGGTTTGCCATTTCACTAAATATTTAACATTTATAATGATTCGTAGATTCTAACAATATCAGTTGAAATGCAGAATTTAATATTAATATTAGTTATTTTATTAAATTTTTCAAACCTAATTATTTTTCTAATTTGATTTTATGTTCGATCAGCCTAGATACAATCAGCTTAGATACGAAAGACCAAAATAACCTAGATACAATATTGAATATAAGAAACTGAAGAATAATTTTACTGCATAAATCAGTTTTGTCATAATTCGTGAAAATTCGTAATATGCATTGGCGACCAACAAAAGACATGTACGACAATAGATATCAAGTTAACAAGCAATACCACTTCAGTTTCGTTCCCTTTTTTATCCTTTTTATCAATTACAATTTTAAGCAATTTTAATTAAAATGATTAATTAGTAAGAAAAATATATAAGATTTCAGAGCACGTGAAGTTCCTCTTGAATAATATTTTTTAATGGTCAAAAAATATAATACTCAGCAAATATAATAGTTTAAAACTCAGTTAAATAACTGAATAAGTAATTTTTACATGATGTGGGATAGCTATAGATAATTTTTTATTACTAAATTTTATAATATATTAACTAAACTAAAATTATACAAAACTGAAGATAGTTATTGTTTTCATAAATAAACAATTGCGGTACATTTTCTATAGATATATATCGAAATTCAAAAATATAAATTTTTAACCTTTTTAGTATGTTTTTGTAGTATTATTTCTACTTTCTTTAAGTTCTTTACCACGACCTAGGTTTCGTTGTATTACACCATCTTCAGGTTGGTTATAATACAATGAAACCTACATGAAAACAATATCATAGAATTGAATGCAAGAAGTAGTCTTCAGATTCTACATTTACAGATATGGCAATTAAACATTTAAAAACGTCATATATTTAAATTAACTTTTACAAAACAAATATTTTTATCAGATGTTCTCTGTAAATTCGTTGGCATTAAGCATCTTAACTTCCGAAATTTTCCGAAAAGTCTCTAACGAAAGTACACACGCACACACACACGCACGCACGCACCCATCGTGCAATTTACTTAATTTGCAGATTAAATTTCACATGTTGTATTAAAAAGAATAAAATGTAAGGTACACAATAGTACAAACTGTAATTATAGAGGCGGTACCTCGTCAAGTTCAGATAAGTTCATGGCTCAATGAAAACTTATCAAATTTAAAAAATAGAAGAAAAAAAAGTTATTGTATGTGGAAAACTATGTCTATTTTAAAATAGGTCGTCTCTCAGTTTAATCGGGAAATATTTCGAAGTTGTTTTGGAATGAAATATTTTCCATCAGTCTAATTTTGTCCACGAACTTTTTGACCCCTGAAATTTGTGTAACATGGGATATGATAATTATATTGAAACATAATTATATATATATATATACACACACACACATATATATATATATATATATATATATATATATATACATATAAACTTTTTCAATTTTAAGCCCATTCTCGTATCCTTATCGCATTTTCAGGCGCTTCATCCCATGATATCCGCATATGTTTTGCATATGGCTAATTCCTTATTCATATAAAATGCAATATTCATAATTCAATGAAACTACGTGATGTAGTATTATTTCTACTTTCTTTAAGTTCTTTACCACAACCTAGGTTTCGTTGTTCGTGGTACAAGTACAACATTTTCAGGTGGGCTATTAGCAACGATAATAGCCTTTGCTAATCTATTATCGTTGCTATGTTGCTACCCACCTGAGGATGTTACAATATAACGAAACCTAGGTCGTGGTAAAGAACTTAAAGAAAGTAGAAATAATACTACATCACGTAGTTTCATTGAATTGTGAATAATAAATTTCTACAAAATTAACACCAAATGTATTCAATAAAATGCAATGTTTATGTACTAATTCATGAAACATTTCATTTTTAACTAAAATTGTAACAGCAATTATATTTAGACTATTGTTAATAGTTCCATTTCCTTCTGTTTTGTAAGCTTTAACCTACTTTATCTATATAGAATTTAAAATAAAAATTCTTCGATGTTTTATAAGACAGTTTTTCAATCAACGATCTGGTGGAATTTCAAAATCCTTGAACTCTTTTGTGATTTGTATAACATATATTTTCATTTATTTTCAATTAATTTTATTTTTTCTCACCAAAGCAACTATCTTCAGAGCATTATTCTGATGTTCATCGATAGCGATTCTATATTTACTACTGTGGATTTCCTTATTATTAATTTTCTTTTCGGTATCTGTATATACAATATTCGTAATAAATTTTAAGTAACTAGTTCTCAAATTCATTCCTACTAATTATTTCAGCAAACAAATTTTTTTAAAGACGAGCATTGTAACTAATTGATGTTTTAGGCTTTAATAAACATTCAACGAGTAATTAATTATAAATCTGAATTATGTTATCAACAATTACCCTATTTTGAAACCTTTCCCAAACTTAATTTCGATCTAATTTAATTTTAATCACTAAACATTCTGTTATTCCAAATACGAATTTATATATTGATGTTTGTAATAATATGTCAGTTAATAAAAACGTCATAAAACAATCCCAGTGAAATATGTCGACTTAGTTATGGGTTCTCTGAATATAGTGACTTAGTGATGGGTTCTATTACTTATAAATTTAATAATATTTATGCTTTCCCATTACCGATACTAAGCAATTTCTTTACGTATTTATTTCTTTGTTTAACCCTGTGACTTAATCTCTGAGCCCTGTGACTTAATCTCATATGCTACACGGCAATTTCTACGATACAATAACTTTGTTGAAAAACTCTTTGTAGCTGTCCTTCCTTAAAATGCGTGCAGCACCAACTAGTCAACTGTATAATATTTGGATAATAGCTCAGCAAATTTTCTGTCTTGCATGTAATTTCTGCCTTCCGTCGTGAGCCTCTTTGCAATGTGTTAAAGTTTGTCATATTTTCAAGCAAAAGGTTTGAATCATTGATAAAGATGGGTTAGTTTGGTTAATTCATAAAAGTTATTAATACATATGTATATATATATATATATATATATATATGTGTGTGTGTGTGTATATATATATATATATATATATATAACTAAGAATAAATGGATTTTTGTGGACACTCTAACTGCTTCAAATATCAGTCGACTATAAACCTAGTGGAAAGTTGAAATTTGAAGCTTTCAGTAGTAGATACAGGACACAGAAAAGTAATAAAGCTGATGGAAAGATTAAACAATTATGCCTTATACCTATGATAAAAAGGCTAATCGTGTTGAACTAGATTTTAACCACTGATTCGTCTAATTTGAAATTTGTTCACTGGTAAACATTGATAAAATTTCAATAAGTCAAACTTACGAGTATATCGCGGATTGTAATAAGGTAAGTAAAATAGACAATATTTAATATGTGGATACGACCACTTAAACGAAAAGACAGTCAGTACTTGTTATCATACATACTTTAAATAGTGAAATAAACAATTTTGCCAAGAAAAAAAAATCCACCAATTAAAGAGCATTTCTATATAACAAACCTGCACACCATGTACAATGTTTATGTTACTGACTTTTGCTCGGCGCGTGGTCGCGGTCGTATCAACCAAAAATAGTTCAAATTACATGTTTATAATTCAAAACTATCCTCGAATAAATAAATATAAACACGCTTATTACTTTCATAAGGGACTCGTATCGTATTATGACTATTATAAGACACAGACATAAGATTTAATTTATTATTTACCTCTAGGCAAACTGGCCGAACATGCAATTTACAGTAAAGTGAACAAATATTTGGGTATCTTCCAACAATTGCAGACTTGATATAAGATAACAAACATAATTTAATTACTAATATTTTAAACCTTAAATAATATTGGATTTTAATGACAAAATGTCTACGTGATCTTTATCTATTTTTACGGTTTATTCGAAAAACATGTGTATATCTGATGTTCTTTATCTTGTGATGCCATTGAGATTCCATGATACAATTTCACGTTATATATTTATACATCAAGGTTATTTATATATTTTTTAAACATTTTTAAAAACTGTCCCTTTTTGAGAATTACAAATTTGAAAATTTAACTGCAAATTTTCAAATTATTTTTAAATGGTACCTTATGGCATAACATATTAACACCCCATTGAAGAGCTTTCGAGTGAGATTATTCCCAGGTCTGTATTGTTACTTCCCGTCAACATGGCAGTTAAAGGTGCATAACCTGTAACTTTTTGATATCAAGTTTAATATTTAAAAGTAAATAACTTCAACACAATTGTGCTACATAACTGAAATTTATTCATAAGTCTGTAGTATATTACTGCACACCAAAAATCATGAAAATCTGACGTATCAAGCCTGAATAATTGTGTTAATTTGACACAGAATGAGCCTATATAAAAAAATAGAAATAGAAGTACGTAAGTATAATTTTATATTTATAATCGGAGCACGTTTTAAAAATTAAGACAATCACTCTGTTGTTTTAGTTTTGTTTATCAAAATTTGATAATTTTATATTAATTCCATAAAATAAATTCCTTGCTATTAAAACAAATTAAGAAAAAGAGAAAAATATAATATTTTCTCTATATCAAATAATTATACAACAAACGATATTAAACTTTTAAAGGAAGACTTTTTAAAATCAGATTGAATAGATGGGCGTATTTATTTTGTGCTGTACCTCACGAAACAATTTTTATTGTCGAATAAGCACAAATATACATTGCATTTGTTGCGCTATACTTTACGGTAGATGAGCAGCCCTACATTCTGTATTCCTGACCCACGAGGTCGTCATAAATTGTTTGATAGTTGTAATTGCGTTTTGATATGGATAGGGGCGAAAAAATACCTAAAACTTCCTGAAGGACAAAAACACAGTTGTGGTTCATTGTATCTTCAATCGTCGGTCCTCTGCTTATTCTCCATACTGTTAATTAATGTATCAGCTAAAACCATTTGAAATCAGAGAAAACTCTTTGCTTTAGTTCTCACACTTTCAAAATCTATCTTGTCTTGACCCAGTCCTAAACTCATTTTACATTTATGAGTCCTTAACTCATTTCTGGATACTTTCCTTTAAATGGAAAGATCTGTCTGTCTGTGGATTAAAAGCCCGATATTTTCCTTATTAACCATCATATGTTTTTATTGCATTCAACATTGGATTTTCTAGCTAGTGGCCGTCTTTATCAACGACATATATGTTATTCCTCAGTTGAAAAAAGCGATCTCTCCATATTTTGTTGGTGATTGCATTTATCACTACACCAATAGATGTGAAACGATGATACGGCCCATGAGTAGTAGAAATCGAAAATGTTTTCAAATTCCTTGGTTGTTTATATTCAAAATATTTCCTATTTCGCGTACGCAGTACAAGTTGAGACATTTAGCCAATTGCTCAAAGAAGTCATTATTAAATTAGGAATTAAAATATTCTCCAGGTATCTTCACCTTATGGTAGATAACGAGACGGGCACACATTTTTCTTCTTTACGTAATCCGTCCGTGTTAAGATTTTAGGTCTTTTATTTTTTGCGTGTTTGTTTATATATTTGAAAGTCTAGGTCTATTTAAGCGATGATACAAATTACCTACATTGAATAATCATATCTAATTAATTAAAATTTGCACGTAGAAAAAAAATACTTACAATTTAAAAAAATAAAATTAACTCAGGTCACCCAATCTAGCAATAAAATGATATCCAGTTCACATTCTGGTAACTTACTAACATACTGCACGGAACACAAACATTTTTTTTCTATAAAGATTAGTAGACGCATAATTTATCTGATCTATTCTGGTGCGACGACAACAAATTATTAGATACGTAGATTGTTTTAACAACAGCTCACTTATAGTTAGTACCGTGTAAAAAGGAATATTATTATTATTTTATCCTGTTGATTCCGTTTTATTTCAAGGGGAAAAATAAAAGCAGTAAAACATATTTTTAATACTTTTAGGAATTTTTGCACTGGCATATTAATAAATTTTACGCAAATACTATTTATATTTCATTCTTAAGCAAGATATTACCACAAGCATGTTCAAATGACCATTTTTATATTATGATTAATAGAATATTAAATTAAATAGATATATTAAATTAATAGAATATTAAATTAATAGAATATTAAATTAAATAGATATGTTACATTTTAGTTAAAATAGGATGTAGAGTAACAAAAAAAAACAAACATGTTGTATAATATAACATTATAATATTAAAAACAAAAATTTAAATGTAAATTTATTACAAGTTATTATGAATTGATAATTCGAAATAAAACTTAATATTGGAATTATAAATACAAAGATAGCTTCTCAGATTAATTTTAAATAAATACTTTTTAATAAATATATTACTTATTAATTGCTAACCCTTGGTATTAAAAAAATCTACGATAATTTTATTAAATATTCGATGATATTTTCGTTGACCGTGAGAATTGTCGTTGTGTTTGACTTGTAAAGATGCGTATGTATTTATCGATAACTTGGTGACTTTTGTATATTGACTTACTCTAGGCTGTTATTCACCAGCTCCAAAGTTTTATCAATATAACTGAAGGTAAGGGCGAATCTCTTCCTAATGATAAGGGACGCTTGGCGGTCATCAGTTTTAAACTTCACTGCAAGCCACGTATGTTTGAAACCATTCATGTCAAGACATGAACGGAAGATGAGAGCTGATGGAGGCGCACATTATTGTTATGCCTTGTAAGCGTGTATATGACATTGGTTCATTGTGTATAACAGTCGTCCGTTGCCTGAACTTTTCTTGGTGGTAATGAAGTAATT
Organism: Druceiella hillmani; assembly: GCA_039881145.1. Taxonomy (NCBI): domain Eukaryota; kingdom Metazoa; phylum Arthropoda; class Insecta; order Lepidoptera; family Hepialidae; genus Druceiella; species Druceiella hillmani. The sequence continues at coordinate 8,880,632 of JAYKKI010000059.1, forward strand.
TCGACGTTAGGGTAACATGGACTATGCAGAATTGATTATACAGTAATACTCCAGAGATATGTAATAGTTGGAAAAGGAGGACTTAAAATAAATTTAATTTTGAAAGAAATAAATTAAATAGGATAAGCGCGAGTATTATAACCACGTTTTAATTATAATTATGTTAGAAAGCCCTTGTAGAGTTTAATATGAAAGCTACATTAACATTTAAAACTTTATTAAATCTATAATTAATCCTCTTTTAAAACTAAGAATTTTCGTAAATATAAAGATAATTATTTACATAAAAGAAGTCAGAGCCAAATTTTGTCGTTGGTTATCTTATAAGATATGTGATGTTAAGATGGCCATTTGACTGAAGATAATAATATTGATAGTGTTTTGCTTTTTATTTAATCAAACTGAGCTGCTGTAATGTCAGAAGATACTAGACCCATGAAATAAGCACCTAATATCACTTGCGATTCCTTGTTTAATTATAGTTTTTCTCTAATATATGGCAACGACGAAAGGTGATCTGCTTAACATTCAAGAAAAGTTTCAAAAGAGAAAGACATTTATTTGAATGTTTTTGTTGGGAATGGAATGTCGACTGCTCAGATGTTTCAAAATATTAATCACCGATCATAAGAAGGAAATTTAATGATAGAACTCTGACTTAAAAGTCAATCCTCGTGGATTTTTGATGCACCAGCTGAAGTTCGAATCCTTGATTTAAAGTGACGTGTCCTGTATTGAACTTAAAATTTCGCTCGTCCTTTTTGTATAGATCATTCGTTTGTATAAATGACAATAAAATGTGAAGAGTTACATCCTGACCCCAGTCCATTCGTATTTTGTCAATTGATAAGCCATTTGGAATAGAATTAAAAAATTCATGAACATATATTTGGTTAATAAAATCTTAATAATATCCGAATTGGCGTAATTTAATACTACTTTCATGGGAGTGCAAGTAGAATGATATTATGTGAGATAAAACTAATTTAGGCAAACTAGGTGTTTCAATATTAAATTACAATTAGCAGAAATGAAATTATATTAATTAGGGCAATGAATACGATACCTTTGCTATATTGGAAGTACATTGGGGAATGGAAAAGTTAAAAATATGAAATGACAATGGTTTTATATAATGGTTTTCAAAAAAATAGCAAAGCGCGTACATAATAAATTCGAAAAATTAAATTTTTCAATAAAAGAAAATATTTTGTGAAATGATGATTGCAACCTTATTGGCAACAATTTCCATCAAAAACTTCAATAATACAAGGTAATAAATCATAACATTGTATTAGTAACCACATTTTCAAAATTCAACCCATACATTAAAAATTATTATAAAATTTAATAGAATTTTGAATTTGAAACTGGCCCAAAAATTATTCTCAAAATATTAACGTTATTTTAACATACAACCCTTAGTTTTCCATATGAAAATTGCAATAACATTACTAGGAAAACGATAAATTGGATCTTGACCATAATTTATACTTTGTTGCATTCATCTATTATAAATGCTCAGGTTACATAAAAAAAAGTTAAAATAGTTTACATCGTCACAACCTTATAGAAGAACATGTGTAGGAAATTAATCGTACCACTTTTGAAAAAGGAAAGAACACGATATCAGAAATTCTGAAAATTAAAGAGGCTTATTCATATGATGAATACATGTAACGAGACAGTTATTTAATTTAGCTCGGGAAAGATTGAAGAATATTTTATACTTGCAAAGAATATCCTTGCTCAAAAATATTATGGCTACTTATTCCAAATGTAATATTCTAGAGCGGAGAAAAATGGAAGGAATACATTTTTATTTTGTATTATTTTTATTAAAGAAAAGTATTATTGTAATCGGCTAATAAAATATAGAAAATTTTAATATGACTCAATTATCTACTGTTACACTGATACAATTATACACTGATACAATTATCTTCGCATTCAAAGAATATTTTAATAAAATAGCACAATGAAAGAAATCACTAATAAATTCGGTCACTGATAAATTCAATTGCTTGAATAAGATGCAGCATTGCTTGAATAAGAACGTTTCCAGTACAAAATCACATATCCACTCGGTTAAAATGCCTGTTGTGTATATTTACTCACTGCCCTAATAAAAAAATTACGCTAATTTTTCAACATTATTAATATTTAAATATAATTATAGTAATTTTAGGTCCCCTTGATATAAATAACCAGCAGGCAGATCAACCTAGTAAGACTAACGAATCATTTAACATAAGTTTTCTCGACATTATTAATATGTAAAGATTGATATTTTATTTACTTCCTTTGAGAGTATACTGGAAACTGAAACCGCTCCAAAATGAATCTAATCTAGGTTTATTATAGGCAGTCTGCTTTTTACTGACCTATTAAGTGATTGGGAACCGAGGGAGAATTATATCTCCACTAACGTCAGTCAAAAGCAGAACTTACCTATCGTAGTTTTTCGAAATTTCACTCCAACCATTAATGAGTAATACTGTAATGTAATTTAATGTGTACAGTAATTTATTATTTGTTGATATTTTACATTATTTATTGGTTTATATGTATTAATAGAAAACCTGAAAAAAAAATAATACGGAAAAATTATTAAAATAATTTTTGCCTATGAGTTTGCCGTTGTTAGTCAATATATCCCTTTATCCTTCTATCCCCTGCCACCTCACTCCTAATTCCCTCTCTCCATTTAACTTTATCCATTACTTACACGTTTGTACCTTCATTGCGGCTTTCATATTTCGTTACGGTGTTATTTGACAACATACGAATCTGTCACTGGGAGAAAAAAGGTTTATTTAAAAGTATGTACCATGATAGTGGTTATTATTGCATCTCTTTCCGGCTTAATACACTTTATTATACCTTCAAGAATCAGAAAGTTTTCTGCTGCCAACACCCACTTGTCGTAGTTTTCCTTTCCACCTTACTTAGACATATTAACTATATAATTAGCCGCCATTGTTTGACCCGGCCTGCGACGCCGGAATAATCACGTTTCAAAAAAGTTCAATATGCGGAAACTTATTGAAAAATATCGATGATATATTGTACTGCAATTATTAATTTCACTTAATATCTTTTTCAAATTCTCACTGGGGTCTCTGGGCCATATAACCTATTGATAGAATTAATTATAACGCACCTTTTTAGTTTTCTCTACTGACTGACATTTATTAAAACCATAGCTAATATAAACATCATAGACTTAGAGTACACGGTTAAACTAATTGTCCACAGATATTGCTACTAGTATATTAACTTATTTTGATATAAAATCAATAATTTAAAATAATATTCGTTTTGTACTACGATAATACATAACCAAAATTTCGTAAAGACTGTTGGTTGGATAATTGAATAATGACTTCATTACCACTTGAATTTTTATAGAATAGAATTAAATTAAATTACTTAATTGTGAATGTAGTCAATGTCTTCACATTTATAACTGGTTTACTCTTTTAACTCCTTATAGTTTATCGAAGCGGTAACATTAACTTAACGAACAGCATCACGTAACGATCCATAATATTTCTGATCTTGCACATGTATTACTTCGATAGATATTTAAGATATATTTTTAATGTACCAAATATATACGCTTGTCAATGTCACTAACAAGTTAGACGAGTAATACAGTAATTTTAACAGCATTTTCATGCTCATTAAGCTAAGACGACATCTTACCGGTCTCTCGTAAATGTACTTGAAACTCCAACCTATCAGTATTCCCATTAAGCAATTGTGCTACGTAATAATACGTACTTAACATAACATATCATCGTCGTGTTGATAATGACTTAAAGGATGATACGACCTAAATGTATCGAGCCAGACGCACGTTCACCAAAGTTATATAAGATATACTAAAGACGAAAATCGACATGCGTATTTCATTTCTACCTTTATGACAAGTTTAATAAACGTTAATAAACGTCCATGTAGAAACATGGACGTTTATTAACCTTCTTTGAATATAAGGTTAATAAACGTCCATGTAGAAACATGGACGTTTATTAACCTTCTTTGAATATAAAGGTAATAGTTTAAAAAAATGCTTCAATGAAACAGTTTCATTCTGATGAATTGGCCGAAACAACATCACTGAACTAATTTCTATAAACTTACAAAAATATTTTTTTATATAATTTTAAAAAGGTACGTGTGTTTAATATAGTTTTGTACCAAGAAATAAACGGTATATTTAGTATTTGAACAACATAGACGATTAGAGTATATGGACATCAAATGTCCAATAATAAAAGAAACAAAAATCAAGAGAACTTTGAAGACTGATCCTCTTACAATCACAGATCTGATATTTATTCATCAGTGCCTGTTTACTTCTGATTATAAGAATATTTATCTGTAACAGATTCTTGATGTATTTTGAAATGGATTTCTTCAGAAATATAATATCGAATAGATATTACTTTATTTAATTTATATCAGAAAACTCGTAGTTTACTTTCCTATCACATATATATTGCGACTTATTTTAAGTTTCGTCTGGATGGTGTGCTATATTATAAATAATTATTGAAATATTTTTATTCGGTATGAGAGTTTAAAGTGAGTCGCGTTTTAATTCTAGGGCTGTGAAATTAGAGCTTTTAGTTCGTTTATCACATCCGAAAGAAAGTCAACTTTCCTCTCACTTTTTCCTGGTTTGAAACTGGCAATCTTAACTCTTAAAAACTGGCGTCTTTTTAAAGGTGATAGCAAGCAAAAACCATTGTCACTTGGCTATATTAATAATTTTATTCATAACAAATTATAATTACATTACATCAATATGTTTTGAATCAGAGAATCAGTAATGTATATTACATATGTGATAGAGTAATTTACTTCACCGTTTAATATTGAATAGAAGTTGGGTTTGTTAAGTTGGTGAAAGACAAAAAGGTTTCTACTTCCTTTTATAGAAAAAAAAATATATTTATTTAAAAATAACCGGCATAAAAAGAAATTGTAATTACTAAGTATGACACTCAATATACAAAAATAATTTAAACCCTTTAATATAAGGATGTCTACACAGCCACATTTAACCTATTAAACTAAGTTTCAATAAGAGTTTAAATGTGCTTAAACAGGACTACAGCTCCCGGAGTATTCCGGTCTATATTTACAAAGTTTTCGGAAATTTTCGATTGGAAATGTTTTATTTGTTTTCCGATAACTCAAATATTTATTTATGATAAACGCAGAAACATATATGATCCAGGTGGGTTAGGAATAAAAATTGAGTTTAACATTTTATGTTATAAAATGAGACATCCAACAAACACACGATATGAAATCCAACAGTAAACATTTCTCGTTCTGTTGCAAAACAAATTGTAATCTGGAAAAATTAAACTCTTTATTTAGCACTTTTGTATCGAAGTACCTATCAAATTTTTCATACGTAAATAAAACTCGTAGTGCAGTGAGGCTTATTAATTAGCTGTGGTGAAAATTATTTTAAACTTAAGCTGTAGTAAAAATTAATTAAAACTTAAGAACTGATTCTTAAATCTTCTAGACCTGCAGATAAAGTTAAGTTAGTTAGTCAGAGTTTTAAAGTAACGAAACGAAAATAAATAATTTGTGCACTCATTTTCTTTTGTAATTCTTAAGCGGTAAGTAAATATAACAGCAAAAATAGAAATTGTTTCCGTTTTGTGATCATTTTGAAATAAGTGAACAAAAAGAAATGATCTATTTTGAAGCAATTATAAAAGGTTTAATTTAGAAATTTTCTGAGAAAACATATTTAAAAATGCGCAAAACCTATTTTTGTAACTTGGTTAATATTTCCTGCGTCTTTTTTTAACTTATTATTCGACCCATTTATAATGAAAACTAAATTCCAAAGTACGTTGTATAAAATAATTTTCTTAACTTATATAAGGGCAAGGTTGCAAGCGTAAACAAATTAAAAACTGCCGAACACTATTAAGTGCAAAACACCAAACAGAATTAAATTTGATGAAAATTTAAAGAACAAAATAATATTCACAACTAACTAATATCGGTTTACGTAAACTTTTTTGCAAGTGTTAAAATTTTTTCATTTTCATTTTCAACTTTCAATATTTAATATATGTATCCAACTGATACATCCCACAGCGCATACGATACATCTTGCAATAAATTTCCGCTACAGTAACTCTTATCAAATTTGTCGTTCAGGAAGCAAGCCACAAGAAGTCACAAGAGAAGTTCTAACACAAACAGAGCTGTTTAGCAAAAAAACTTTTTTATGATCATTATTAAACAACCTTTTTTCTGCAAAGACAAAACATGTAAGATATATGAACCTATACGGGGAAAGGGAAACTATGTGTGCAAAGAGAAATTTATAAATACAGCAAATGATCAGTTGTTTCAAAATTATTGTTGTTCATTAAATCTTCAATCGGTTATCATGGTATATGGATCCTCTATTTTATGCGAAATATTACAGCAACATACTTGTAATTTAATATTCTAACGTTAGACGTTAACTCATTTGATTAAATACCAGCTTTTGCTTCCTACTTTAAAAGTGACCATGGATTTATTTTTACACTTTTTTTTTATTTTCATCATATTTTTAAAGTTTATTATTATATTATATATTGTATGGTATGTTTTACGTTTGAATGTATATTTTAGTGAGTAAAAGCTGTCTATATTATATATTTTTCGCAGAGGAGTAAAATATACTGGTCCCCTGAATTTGCCATTTTATACGACCGTCCCGTAGTTGCCCGTGCGGAAAAATATTCTGACCTCAAAAGGATTTTAATCACTCAAAATCTCTGGGATTTATTTTTGTGGAAGAAATTATACTTACACGGCAATGGCAAAGACTTCAAATTAAATGTTACTTCGGTGGCGACATACGTCGAATGTGCTTCGGCAAAGGTGGCCACCAATCAACGTTCTTAGCAGTTTATCGCGACTAATAGCGATAGTTACCGATGGTGCACAGACTACAAGGGGATGGAGTGTGCGTTTTGGGTCAGGAAAGAGTAGACTGGTGCGTGGTTAATTTTTAGATAATGTAATAGGATTTATAAATTACATTATCTCGTTTATATTATAATGTATAAATTATTCCATTCATAATCCCAAAACCTGCAGAAAATTATTTTATTTATCCGTCTTTTGCTTGATCATCAAAAATGGAAGTATAGCAAAATTGCCAAGACACATTTATTTGGCTTTTAGTCATATTTTAAATTTTACAATCAAGTTCAACGTTTTATGTGGTATTTAAATATATCATTATTTCACGCTAATAAATACATATGAAACAAAAATAGCTATTAAAAAGTGAAAGTGAGCAAAATTCTAACAAGATATCTTCATACTTCGATCATGTTTCCGGTAATTTTCCTCACATTTCAATTAACATTATAGGGGAACATAATATTATGGTTGTATTATATATCCTGTTCTCGATACCGTACAAAAGTTTTACTAATTCTGACTTAGCTTTATGTTAGATATGAAAAATTCTTACAATCCGATCAGAAAAAAAGACGAAGTGTTTAAGAAAATCACTATAATTAATTAATAGAAATTTGTTCCGATTTATATTGAGTAATAATTTGGTTAAGATATCAAATTATAACCCGTATGTATCCTCTATATATCGGAGATTTGGCTGGAAATATGAAAGGTAGCTAATGTATTTTTGGATCTCGTAACAAAAATTGTTTCGACTCCTGCAATGCACTCCGGTATACATCACAATATTTTCATATCTTGTATAAAAAGAAGAAATATTAAATTAGAGGTAAACAATTAAAAAGTTTTAAGCAATTAATTTAAAGTATTTTTGGATCCCGTAACAACGAATTATATCCATTTCCACCAGGCAATCCGGTAGAGATCGGAACAAGCCTTATAATTTTCTTAGTACTGCTAAAACAAAACATATTATAAAAATATGCACCTAGATAACTTCACTCGATTTAGAATATTATTGCGCGAATCCGACTTGCATTTGACTGCTTTCATTGTTATGTTCAGAGTGATACTTTTTATGATGAAATATGCAAGCAAAATTAATAGACAAGGTGTAATTAGAATGGCCAAAACTGTGGAGTACACTACTTAAAATGAGAACGCCAAAATATCTCGTATATCTTCTGAGATCATTTTATGAAGAAGGAATACATCAGTAGGGATAGATGAAATATTAGCAGATGATTTTCATCCTAGTGCTGGTGTTAGTCAAAGGTGTACAATTCTCCACTGCTGTTCAACGTTTACACCGACCTCATAATGAGTATTCCTCTCGAGAAGTGGACGGATGGCGTCAGCATTGGTGGTTACAAAATATCGAATTGTTGACCCTACCTTATTTGCTTCTAATGCACGACACATTCGGACTTATTTCACAAGATGGAGCGTATAAGCGTCGAGTTTGGTTTAAAGATCAATCGCAACAAAACAAAAATGATAATTGTTGACCGTGCCAACAACAAATCGCCGGAGTCACTCAAATAGCAAACTGCGAAGTAGTCCATTAATACGTATTCCTTGGAGCGTTGATCTTTAATAACAACGGATGCGTAGATGAGGTGAGGAGACGTATGGCGACGACCAGATGTGCTAAGGATAAATTTAAAAACAAATGGAGGTACCAAAAGATTAGAAAGGCTACTAAGACTCAGCTCGTTGAAATTCTGGTGTTCCCCATATTTCCCGACACCGCAGAGATATGTACGCAACAAATACAATAGCGTATCGGCGTATCGTAGACTGATTTTTGCACGAATGTCTCTATACTTCAATAAATCGGTATCAAATAACGTCAGAGCGTATTACTGTCCAAAGAAGGTATGGTCCAAAGTAGGAATACTGTCCAAAGTAGGAAAGGAGCTCGGAGCGTATTACTGTCCAGGGAAGAGTAGAAGGCACTAAACCACGTGGAGGATCGTCTATGTGCGGGATACACCAGATAAAGACTGCTTTAGGGGGTCCCCTGTACGTGTGCAACAGGACAACGACAAATAGGGAAAATGGAAAGGTATCGTGAAGCGAGTAACAACGGCCACCCATAACAATACTACACGCTGACTACAACTGCTCTGTCAAGAGCGAAACGACAATTTTTTTTGGAACAATTTTTTAATTCAGATATCAAAAATCCAAAACCTATTAACCCGTTATAACTTTAGCATATAGGATATAACTAACTTCTCTTTGATATAATTTATTTCGCCTTTGTGAACTAAGCGACGTCACAATTTACATGAAATCTCATTAAAACCATTTCCTTCCCAAAGCAGAGTAGAATGCCACCCGCGAGATTGAATTAGTCAGTCAACCTAAAGTCTGACTTAGACTTCACTTGTTAACTTAGTAACAAGATGAATTACGACTCAAGATCCTCCTCGGTTTAGCAGCATGTCGCATGATAAAGATAAATTTTGGTTTATAAATTAAACATTTCTGTTCGAAACATTGCAATTTTGTGCTATCGAATATTTTGATCTGTCGATCATAACCTTTCTCATCAGAAAGTGACATCACCGATTGAAACACAAATAAAAAACAAGGGATATTAATAATTATTTGACTCATGAAACCACAATGTCATAAATATTCTTTTTTTTTGTTAGAATATATATTTTTAAAAACAAAACCTGAAATTTTAAAACGGTGCTACTTCAAAAGTTTCCGAGTAGCTTTTTTGGTATATAAACAAATAAATAGCCTAAGTATTGAAATTATAAACACTAATTTCAATTTGTTAATTTCGTTTGATTCCTGTTTTTTTCCCAAAAAAATAATGAATACCCCTCAAATCATATTTCAAGATCGCTAGGTCCACAAAAATAATTTTAGTCCACATTAAGCTAAAGTTATTTATAACAGACATAACTCAGGTGGGCGTTGAGCATCGCAACTCTTGAAGTAAGACTTTTAAGATACTTTTAGACTTTCTCAATTTTTCACTTCTTTGAAACATTTTACTTTAACTACAATTTTATTTTATGCTATATTTTCCGACACAATGAAAATAATAGGCAAAAGTTAGTATACATTAAATGCATATGTTAAATATGATTAAATGAGATTCTAGGAAATACTTATAATATCCAAATCTTTATTTATCAGATAGCATCTAAGCAAAAAAGAGAGAAACTTTGAGTAAAAATCCAGTTAATAATCTTCGTAATATTATTACCATCATATTAATTTAGATAATGTTATAACTGGAGGATGAGGGGTAAACTTTAATCATATTGATTTATAAGTAAAGGATATTTGATATAGATAATCTTATCTCTCTTAATGATCTTGCGATTGCGCAGTAATGAATAATTTTAGCTTTTATGCGACATTAATGTTAAATTCCGCATTGAAATTATTAAAAGCTATCAATCTCGCTTTTTGTTAATGTATTCTCTATCAAATAAATATATTCGTGAATGGCCTCAGTTCATAAAATAAAGATATTTTTATTGGACATTTATCAACTGATTTTACATAATATAAAAAAATATAAGTACTAAAAGGGGTTGGTTTTTGTTTAGAAACTCTAGGTATGGAATGATATCATTGAAAGAATCACATTAACCATAATCATAGGTCTGCTAGTTGATCTCTTTTTTTTTCAATAAATGAACAATGTTCATATATTCAACAAAATCCTTGGTAAGTATGCCGATAAGCTGTTATTTTTTGTCGTATGCATGTATTTGGTATATTTTTCTTAACTGTTGAATGACCCATTGAGTTATTCAAAAAATAGTTTTTAAATGACTCGTAAACAAAACATAGTACAGCAACATAGTGCAAGGTTATATTTCCATGTATATTTCTGTATATAACAAAATAGTGCAAGGTTATATTTTCATGTATATTCCATGGATATTTCTGAGGCGCGATGGATGATGGACCATCACATCATCTATTTGATTAGCGTGCTATTTTATAGTTACAGACGAACATTTATTCCTTAATTATGAAATGATCTCTTTATTTTTTCCTTCTTTTAATACTTGAAAAATTATTAAATTAAACATATTTTCATCTTACAAATATTGAAAGGGGTTATCAGTAAACACTTTCATAACAACATTATTCAAGTCGTGTAGCGATAATAACTTCTGGACGTTATTTTCAAGTATTTTAAAAGGTTTATTTACGTTTTTTATTTTATCAGTTTTTATTTTAATAAGGTAATATTTTACAACGTTCATATAGTCTTAACATTATTGCAAATATCGTCTCACATTCTGTTTTTAAATAAGTTATTTTCTGAAACCAAGTTCTGTGACATTACAAATAAAGAAAATATTTAATTAATCAGTTGAAGAATTTGTATTTGATATACTTATTTTTTGAAATGGACATTTATTGTTGAGATGAGATGTACCCACCATGATCTGTCTGGAGTTATCAAGTAACAAAAGTAGGAGATATGACTGACGAAACCCGGTTCTCGTGAATGTGGTTTGGCAGTATCATATGTCCACTGTCTCGTCGCTTGAATATCTGTATACACATACACACATACCCACATACATCGACACATATATGTATATTTTTTATCATCTTACAGTGACCTCAAAGCTCAACACCCTTTTTGCAGTCACTTTGATAATATGTTTGACTATGAAGCCAGAAAAATTAATAATTTCATATACTGCGACTTTCACAAAGCAATATATTAAAAGTTAGGGGAATATTAATTGATATATTGAATAGTTTTACATATAAAAACTACAAACTTGCTCCTAAAATATTTATTACATTCTATTTTACAGATATAAGAACGCAATATTAAAATCGTATTTAAAATTTTGATTGTAGCTTCTCTGATTACAGTACAGATTGATAAATGCGTATTAAAAATTGAGAAAGGAAACTGAGGAAAAAGTACTTTACCATAATTTTTTTATGAATATTTGGTAATATGATAGTGATATCCAATTAAGCGTCGCAAAATTTGGTTTCTAAATTTATCAGAGATTTGGTAAGAAAAATATTTCAAAGTAAATACATGGAAAATGGAAGAAAATGCAGATTATTTCTCAAATCTAAGGAAAGTGATAACATGGAGATCAACACAATGTACCTTTATTGTAGGATGTTATGGAAATATATTTTAAATCTATTTTTGAGATCTCGAAAAGGATAGACGTTATAGATTTAAAATTATTTCTTCATTTTAATCTACAGAATTCACCTAAATTTTTTGGTTACTTACAAAAAAAATCGTTCTACACTTTTAACGCTGCTCAACTTTATCTAACAAAATTAATATCGAAGAAAGTTAACCCTCTTTCTTTGTTACATTGTTATGTGTATTATATGCATTTATTATAGTTCTGGCGGACTTGCATGTACAGACTTTGGATGCGAGGCTTCAAGATTAGTGAGTTCTATTCAAGGCGCAGATATCCTAACAAAATATTGTTTAATGGCAGTGTAATACTTAATTACTTTATGAGTAATTCACACTTAAAGAAGACCGTAGCAACCGTGTTAAAATCGGACTGAATAAATGAAAAGTCATTCATAAATAGCTCAATATTCTCGTGTGTTCATATACTTGATGAAGATTACGATTTATGTGAAATTAAGCCCATAACGTACATATGCAAGTGATCCTGTCAATCACGTAAAATGTAGTAAGCGCATTTATAATATTGTGGTTATATAACATGAGTTTTTGTAAACTACTAAATTCCAACTCTTTATGCTACACGAAAACCTATGTCAATTTTTTAACGTGTAATTTTACTCAATAAATAAATATTAAGGAAAAATATTTAAACTTCAGGTTTCTTTGTGACAAGAAAATTATCTGTTTTCATGAAATCACATTTCCTTAGACAATTATAATTACTTAATATACAAGAAATATTTATGATTTTTAAAAAATATTTGTGATTATCGCATTTGGTAGGCCTCTTTTAAGTTTCCAGTAGTAATCAGCTAATACTTATATACTCCAATTCCATTGACAACGCTTCTCTATTAATTAAATATCTTAATAAAATCTCTCGGAATGTTTGTCATTTACAGCATCTAGGTTTTTAGGAAAGAAATTCAACTGCGTCTCCAGGATATGTATTTTCAAGGACGTGTTACACTCCAATGTTTTGTATGAGATTTAAGGTATTTAATTAAATCTGCAATTTTCCATTTTATGGTTTCCTAAAAAAATGTTAATGAAATTAACAAAATCTTTCCAAGCGAATTTTGTAATGATCATTCTCACTTTGTGTCGATAAGTGTGGTTTTTTACAAATAGTTGATTCGTAAATTGGGTCACTCTCTGCATATGCGTTATCATCTCGACTAGGAAACGATTCTTGACTTCTTGTTGGAATTAGAGACTTTGGCACTGATAATTCGGCACTGTGTGGGATTGATCTGGGGGCCCATTACAAGTCTGGGTACCTAACTATGTGTTTGGACTTGGTTGCTATGTGTTTTATATGAGTGAAACAAAATAAAAACTATTACATGATATTTTGTTTGTATCCAAATTATTGGTATCGCAAATGGCAAGTGTATACAGATTATTGGTATTGCAAATGGCAAATGTATAGATCCTTTAGCTCAAACAAATATAAGTTTCTCACGTGATACACAACAGGTGTATGTAAACCAGGTTTGATTATTATGGCGTGCAGAAAAACCAAATTAATCTAAATAAAAATTGTTCATTAATGTTGAGAATTTTCGACGCTTAGATACAAAAGTTACGTACGTATGTATGTAAAATGACGTAACAAAAACTTTCTGAATTATTTAGTTATTTTTGTGACATATTAATAGCCTTCATGATATTGGATATATTTGGCGTTAATTTTGTAGAAATTCAATATTTACAATTCAATGAAACTACGTGACGTAGTATTATTTCTACTTTCTTTAAGTTCTTTACCGTGACCTAGGTTTCGTTGTATTACAACATCTTCAGGTGGGCTATTAGCAAAGATTAACTCTCACGAACATCCAACAGCATTTATATATTTGAAAAACAATGACGGAAACCGGGTTTGTATGGGTTTTCCCACTACTTATGTTGGTGAGTTTATTGTAGGGGAGCGGTGGAGGTTTTATTATATTTCCGAGATTTATACAATATACAAGCATTTTAGTGAGGGTAATAAATTAAATTGATGTTATTCTTTGAGGTTATAAAAGGCAAATGGTCCTGTGTATGTAATAAAATTAAATGGAAGTTATTCTCAGTAATATATTTATACAACAGCAACGGTATCTAAAAGTTATAAAAGGGTTTTACCACCAATTCTACACATCTTCCGTTTTCTTTATTAATTAATTCATTTATTTATTTATTTTTTTATGTATATTTATATTTAGATGTGTAGTTGGACTGACACAATTTGAAGAGTACTGCAGTACGAATGTTGTCTAACTATATTTTGTATAGAAGATATTAAGTATGGGTGATGATATTATATTTAGTTGTTCATTTAATATATTAAGCTTGGTGTATGTATGTCTGTTTATTTCTAATGTTAATATATTAAATGAACAACTAAATATAATATCATCATATATACGTAATATCTTCTAGACAAAATATAGTTAGACAACATTCGTACTACAGTACTCTTCAAATTGTTTCAGCCCAACTACAAATCTAAATATAAATATATATAAAAAATAATTAAATAAACAAATTAATAAAGAAAACGGGAGATATGTAGAAATAGTGGTATAATCCTTTTATAACTTTTATATATATTTGATATTGTATAAATATATTAATGAGAATAAGTTCCGTTTTCATTTTATTACATACACCGGAGTATTTGCATTGTATAACCTCATAGAATAACATAAATTCAATTTATTACCCTCACTAAAATAATTGTATATTGTATAACTCTCGGAAATATAATAAAACCTACACCGCTACCTAAACCTACAACCCTACAATAAACTCACTAACATAAGTAGTGGGAAAACCCGGCTTCCGCCATTGTTTTTGAAACATATGAATGCTGTTTGATGTTCGTAACAGTTAATCTTTGCTAATAGCCCACCTGAAGATGTTGTAATATGAAACCCAGATCGTTTGTAAAGACTTAAAAAAGTAGAAAAAATACTATATCACGTAGTTTCATTTAATCGTCACCTTTTATGATGTTAATAAATTTAATTTAGTCTAATATGATAGCTATCCAGTTGTGATAGATATTAAGTTATTCAAAGAAAATCACGTAAATGAGGTAAAAATGAATATTGGCTGTCACAAAAAATTTCAGGGTGACTTAAACGAAATAATTTTTTTTGTTATGAGGGTACAAACAAAAAACATCACAAAATTAGTTTGACAAAAACAATATTTATCAGGCCTCGCTAATGTTAACATTTATCTCCATCTCGGTCTGATTTACCCGAAATACGAGCAGCAATAAAGAGCTTACATACATATTGTTGCTTTGCTCCTTTTCGTGATTAACTTTTGTGGTTGGTGAGTTAGTATCGATATATCTTTTGCAGGATACTTATATAAAGGTTAAGGGTTGTTCTTAATTGATGTTATTATTTTATCTCTAAGTAAATATACATATAAGATATTTTGTTTGTTTTCGATGAGTAATTTTAGATATTAACGCAAGTAATTGAGTAAGACGCAAGGGCTCCTAATAACCGTGTTATCTCAGTTACGCCGTGAATAAACGTCATATTTTTAGTAAATTATTAAGTAACGCTAGTGTATTTAAACAGTTTGATTGAAATTAAATCAAAATCTCCACACGACCAGTTTACATAGTAACTCTACGGTATTTTAATACTATCGTAATTCCAACTGCGTCATTTTTTCAAATATTTTATAATGCACTAAATTAATGTGACATAAAATATTTTATTTCGAAATATACCTTTCTGGATACTTAGGCTGTTAATGATTATAATCACTTTTATATATATATATATATATATATATATATATATATATATATATATATATATATATATTAGCAAACTGTAAAATAAAAACAATAGAAGATTTCTGAAGTTATTCTTCTTTAGAAGCGTTATGAAAAAGTGATAAGAGTGAAATTTTATCGACAGGATGAAGTTGCTCACTAAACATATAACTCCGTGCATGTAGCGACTGATATTATATTCATGATAGTTATTTACTTATTTGTAAATACATAACACGTGTTATATACTCATATAAATCTAAGTTATGTCTGTGCTTTTAAATAATATTTATTAGTGATTGAAACTTATTAGTGGTTCATATAACAAAATATGTTTATTTATTACGAATATTCGTGAAAGAAACCGCGCTTATAAACTTTTTAAATTGCACTTTAATTTTAGTTCTCTAAGTGAATTTAAGTTTTAGTATTTATTTATTTTTTTATGAGGAAACCAAACTTAACCCTTTACTTTATTTTTAAACTCATTCATAGACGTGCAAGAAAAAATATACAAACAAAGAAATAGTAAAAAATTACTAAATTTTCTTAATAAATTCTATCACTTATTCTTCATGCGCCCAGTATCACTTTTGCCAATATTTTAGTCGTAGGAATACCCAAAGTGTATTTATTAAACGTGCAGATATGGTTTATCTACCATAGTCACATAGTGATCAGATAAATCGGTTAGAGACGCATTTTCCAAAGCCTGTCTTCTAAATAAAATTAAATATGTGTTTTCTTTTTGACTATAGTTTTTCTAACTTTCTTTATTTCTTAAATGTGATTACTATACATTTATACTTCTCACTTACCTTAATAATTAATTTCTGAAATTCATATTAATTTTTTTTTATTTATGTATACTTATTACCCTATTAATTAAAAATTATTATAGAAAAAAATTATTTTGAATAGTAAACATGAATGAAGAC
This sequence comes from Druceiella hillmani, assembly GCA_039881145.1. NCBI lineage: Eukaryota > Metazoa > Arthropoda > Insecta > Lepidoptera > Hepialidae > Druceiella > Druceiella hillmani. Next base: position 8,897,508 of record JAYKKI010000059.1, read on the forward strand.
TTATTTATTGAGGTGTAAATTTATGTATAAATTTATCTAATTCAGTTATTAGTTATAATCCTGATTTTTATACTGATATATTTATATAATAAAAAATTAAAGATATACGTTGTTAAAAATTGTATTCTCAAAAATATTTCTAATTTACAACACGTTCCTTCCACATATTGTAAAACTCTCTTCGTAAACTGTATTTTCATAGAAGTGGGAAAATCCTAATGCGTCAAATATCTACAAAAATCGAAGAGCCACATAAATATGTACCTATTGTCTTACATTATCTATTGTCTTCGCTAGTTTTTTTATTCATTAGGGCAGTAAAATGGATTTAAGTATCCTAGAACTGGACCAAGTAGGGTGGCTCCACCACGATATTTTAAAATAATTTAACCGATAACATAATTTTATTTTAAACACAGACGTTTTTTGTAAATCTAACAAAATTTGGAAACATACTTCTATCTTAGCAATCAAACAGTTCATACCATTTTAATAAACATCATATATTCTAAATCTGTGCCACACAATTAATTTTTCATGACCGTCTTAACAAAATAAGTCGCTGGGGTTTAACAGTCCAATAATAATAAGAGATTTTTATTTCACCGATACGCCTCATAACATGGCTCTAAGAGCCGAATAATTATGAAAATACATAGAAATATTCATGTGACGCAAAGTTATACATTGTGAAAGCAGCAAAAACAACATAAACATTTTAAGGACATAAAGTGTATAAAAATCGTTAATCTGAAAGCCTTCTATAAACGAAGATATATCAATACACTAGGAAAATTAGCAGCCGAAATCCGAGAAGCGTGAGAAAAACCATGCAGATATAATCCCTCCAGAGCCAACGGATGGTCCTCATCACTAACATTGACCTTAACTCATCTACAGCGAATACAGTCAACACAGGCGCAGCCAAAAAGGTCAATATCGCAATAACAGAGATAAGCGAACAAATCTCTTATCCTTTTCCTATTTAATAATCTTCCACATTACCCTTGAAATCATTCGTATTTTAATATGACTCTTTAAAACGCCCTGCAAAACAGGTAAATTAGTTATCCAAATACCAGATATTTAATATTAATTAAATTAAAAAACAAAGAACAGTACTTAAAACGAAATTCATAAAATTGATCAGTTATATTAATAATGGAGAATACCATAATAATCATAAAGAAATAAAATTACGTTTAAAAATATAGGTAATATACTAAATCAATTTGAAGAAATCCAAAAAAATGTAGACGATTTGACTAACAAAACTTCTAAAAACTTTGATGAATATGAAAAATTGTATTATGCACAAATCAATTATGTTCAGGTTATAATAGATAAAATGAACCCAACGTTATCCACATTAGCATAACATATCGCAACCTCAAATGAAATACGTAATTCAAATACTATCCGATCACACCCCATAAAATTGTCAAAATTTGAACTTGTATTATTTAACTGTTTTAATGAAAGGTAGAATAGATTTTTATACAAATTTTAAACGATTAATTCATGACCAACCGTGTCTCTCTGAATTAGAAAACTTCCAATATTAAAATATTATATTGATACGTTTCATGTGTCCTATTGTTATAGCTTCACGCATACCTTCAATAAATTGTCTTTTGTATGATTTACCTAGATTTCCAATTTTTTCGAACAATGTATTGCCAAACATTGCGCAAATTTATGATCCAATCGGTCTGATAAATCCGATAATAGATTGTGCCAAAATGCTTATGCAAAAGTTGTGGCAATGCAACGCTGGATGGGATGATTTATTACCTGAAGACATACGCACCTCTTGGACGATGATTCAACAACTATTACCTATGTTTATTGAGTAGATGGGAGATGCGATAGAAATTCGGTTTTACTACAGTAAATACGTAAATCTGACTCGTTTATATGGCATGCTATGGTAGGCATCGAAATTTAACTAAAATAGGCTAAATATATATTTACCTAGAAAGATGTCTAGGCAATAAGCTACAATGAAATTACAGAGCCAGAATAAAATGATTGTATTTATTAGAAACAAATATCAATATTGCCCAACATCTTTCTCTCCGCTTAGAAATTCCACTTAGTCAAGGAATAAGATAACCCTACTTATGTATAGATGTAGATGCTCAACTGAATAATAAATGAAGGTTATGAAAACATTCAAAAATATACTTTTCAGATGGAATCCTTGAAAGAAAATAATATTCTCTAAGAGATTCCGTCTTATATATATTTCGAGAAAGATGACTTGTGTATGTACTTAAGATGATCATATATATATGCTGTGGAAATTATTGTAAGTGATATATTATTATTCTTTCATTTTATAAATCTTAATTTACCTTTGGATATTACTTTTGAATATATTTTAGTTTTTTACAGCCCTTCTTAAAATATACCTCTTAAGGGAAAATAACCCTTGATTTGTCAACTGTGAGATCTTATAAGCTGAAATAATACACATTTTATTCCGGAAAAAAATTACACTATCTGAAATTATAAGCGAATTTGCAACAACGATATTTTTATTTTTTCAGGGTAGGTTTTTTATTTTTTCAAATTACGGGATATAGTATTATTTTAACTTTCTTTAAGTTCTTTACCACAACATATGTTTCGCTGTATTACATCTTCAGGTGGGCTATTAGCAAAGATCTTTAATCATTCTTTACTAATAACCCACCTGAAAATGTTGTAATACAACGAAACCTAGGTCGTGGTAAAGAACTTAAAGAAAGTAGAAATAATACTACACCACGTAGTTTTATTTGTGTTTAATTGTGGATTATCTGTTGTGTTTACTTAAAAACAAAATACGTTAAACTACTACTTTAAAGGAAAGCTGAAAAAAGTAAACGGTTTAGCAAAAATTTTAAAAAATGCATAAAGAATATCTTCCCTTTACTTCCGAGTCTCAATTATTCATATCTAAAAAGTGTTGTAAGTGTATAATGAAATTGAAAAAAGGAAAATCTTCCAAAATTAATTACACACTAATTGGGAAAAAAATTATATTTTGAACCGAAAATACAATTTAAATATTAATGTTTCCGAAAAATATTTATGGATAACATTGTAAAATATGAAACTGTGGAAAATAATGTGAATTTCACATCTGCCAGTGGTCATTGGACCACTGACAGATGTGAAATTTCTAATTTTTTTTTTCATATTTATGTACTGAAATATTTTTATTTGAACGTCATGAAAAAAAAAACAATAATCAGATAGTCAAATCATTTTTAAATAATGTTAAGTTGCAAATAATTTTGAAATTTGCAACTTTACAACAAACAATAAACAAATAATTTTCAAATAATGTTAAGTTGCTTTGTCCGATATTTTCTCATGTATGATCATGTACACCGATATATAAACGAGTAAAGTTATAAGCATTAATTAAAAAGAAACAATACTGATACACAGAAAGAAAGAAAAGTGAAGAGAGTGAGAAAGGGAAGAGTTAAGTCGCAAAAGAGCCGACAAGACGCTAATCTGACCGAATGGAACGTCGCATTCAGCGTTGCATTGCCCAGCGAGCGTTGCATTGACATTCTACCAGAACATTCTAAAACACATCATCGGCATCAGAACGTTTTAACTACCATCCAAACGCACCATTAGACGTTTCACATCAAAATATTTCAATCTTTTCGGTTTCACCGGCTACAAACAAACTTTCCCAATTCGATGTAATTGGGAATAACCTTATAAACAAAGTTTCCCAATTCGATGTATGCATTTTATAAATTAATTAATGTTCGAAATTAATATTGTGTCGCAAAATTTCAACTGATTACTTGTGTTTCTATTATTTTTAATTTTTTTTAAAAGTTTCATTCACATTTTAATTATTTAATAATTATTACACTCTTAAATATAATATGCTAATAGAATATTTTAGATCTATAAGTTTACGTGATCATTAACCGCCACTAATAGGCACATCCCTTATGTTTCGATACCTGAATTTGTCTACTGTGTTCGGAATAATTATAAAATATTTATATTGTGTCAAGTTTACGACACCATCGTTATAAACTACAATTGGTATATAAGTAATAATTATTGGGATATTGCAAGGTTATCATAATAACCTTCGAAACTTCTCTTTAAACACAGTTTATCAATACAAGGGAGATTAATTGCAAATTAAATAAAACATTAAATATTTTTATGAAAGAAGATTTCAACGTTGACTTTTTATTGTAAAAATATTTATCCGTAAAAAATAAATAAAATTGTTGTATAGTAATATTTGTAATAAAATAATAATTCGAGTCATGTGCTGTTTATTCACACGTCACAAAGAGGAAAGCCAACCATCTATATTGCTTGTTTCTAAATTGTACCACAATATAATAAATGCAAACAATCACGTGTTTATTTATTACAATTTACCACATATCATGTACATTTAATTTGATGAGCGAATTTCATGACAAAAACGTCACCAAATTGGTTAATGGAGACCCGCGGTAAAAAAAAAGCACGACCCTAAATCGCTCCAATCTTTTCTTTGCTGGATATATACAAATGTTGATAGATTTCGTTGTGAATATTTTTCTAATTGCCTTACTTTCATATTTTATCTTTTTTCTAATTGTCTTTTCAAATTATATTTTAATTTATTTTAAAAATTCGTTCTAATATCATTATTAAAAAGTGCAGTCATAATTATATGAATTCGAAACGACTTATTCAACATTAAAGAGTATAAAGAATACAATTTAAAAAAGAACCTTAAAACTAAATTCCCAGAAATATGCTGTAGATATTGTGTATAGCGTGTTTTGTAATATTTATTATTGTTTATTTAATCTATCAAAAATTATGATTATGTTACATATCGCAGAGGTTAGTTTTAATTTTTATTGATATTTCTAACATCAGCCACATACGAGTTTTAAAACAAAGGTTTACACTGAATTATTTAAAAGCCTGAGTTGTTTATTAGACAGTAATGCAAAAATAATGACTGAGCGTCATTGACCGCCAATTTTAATGGCCAATATTTAATTATCTCTCCTGTTTTCATTGATTTAAATTTCAGTAAACTGGCTGAACTTAACAGAGTAAAGTAAGTTTCATGGAGGATTAACTAATTAGATAAGACATTGTATTCTACCGTGGTAATGTATTACATTTGTAAACAAATTTTGTTATGAAAATTTATAAACAAGTAGTTTTGTACACGTAATAATCATATTTCCTGAAAAACACTATACTTACAATATTTTGAATTTGAAAAGTATGTACTTATGTCATTTACATAAACCTTGACATATATTCTCATAAATTTCAATTGAAAATATTGTTTGAGGATTTCATTAGTATCGGCTAGGGTTTTCATAGCTGTCGCGCATTAACTTTACTGAATTTTAATTTTTCGACTTGTAGCAAGAAGTTAAATATTAAATGTCATATTTATTTTATTTATTTATTTATACACATATTTATCGTTACATTCCAAATGACATGTTCGTAATAATAAGAAGTTAATGGTTTAACAAAGTTTAAACTTTTAGATTGAACATGAACACAAATTACATTAAAACTAAAAAAGATATCGACGACATAATTCGATAAATTTACTTTCACACATCATAAATAAATGACACTCTGGTGCGACTGTGATCAGGTGGTTGAGCCGTTGTACATCGCGAGAAACTGGAGAGTTCCTATATAGTTCGATTCTAGATGGTGGTGTAATAAACAAGTAATGATTGCGTGAACGCAGGAAATAGTCAGGTACCAAGAATGAAAATTTAGGCCATAACATGGGGTATAGAATTTTTTCTTTTAATAGCTGGAAAATAAATTTAATTAGTGGAACAACTCTTCTGAACTCAGAGAATGGAAACCTAGTATACCCAAGCAACAATAGGAAGGAAATAGACGGAGGAAATAACCATACTGTCTCATATAGAGATATCAACGGAACGTCTCTTGGACACGTTCAATCATGAAGCTGTACTTGGCTTTGTATGGGTTCCAAATAATGCAGCCGGATTCTGATCGGCTCTGCACCAATGAAGTGGACAGCAGACGAATTGATAATGTGGAATTAAAATCTTTCGAATTATGTAACACGTATCCAAGTTCCGAAAATGACTTTTTTGCTACATCCACCATGTGCCCAGGAAATGTCAATGTGAATCAAATCTGATTCTCAAGTTAACGATCTCATACAGAGGGATTCTGCTAACCCTGTATTCGTATTTGATAGAAGCGTGTGCTCGGCTGTAGCTCACTATTGAATATTTGCTTGAGTTAATCTGTAAGCTGCTTGCTCCACTCCACTCAATGATGGCGCTGATGTCACGCTGCAATAGTCCGCAATTTGCTTCATGCTTGAATAACAATCAAGGCGCAGTTTTCACCGCGCGAATAATATCGTTTACCAGAACCATGAAAAGTAGAGACCCGAGATTCGAATCTTGGCTTACTCCTGCATAGTATGAAGTAAATTTCAGTAAAGTTGCTCAGTGATACATATCGTTTTTTATATATTTAAGATGGGAAGAAAAAAATCTTAAAAGTGGAACGAAGAACCTTGCATCGCCAAGGCGACTTAATAAAATTTTGTTATCTACACGATCAAACGCTTTCTAGTAATCAAAATATGCAACATCTACTTGAGATCCAAGGTCAACATAATAGGCAACATTGTCAAGGAAATATAAAAGGTTCGCGATCACCGAACTCCTTACTGTTTATCACAAATTTTACCTCCGTAGCTCGAGTATATGTTGCGATGTAGAACAAAGTCAAATAATTTAACCGGTGTAGAGAGTATAGCGATCGGTCTGAAATGCAACGCGGGTAGCTCTTTGGGCGCTTACATATGATCAAAACGAGTTGCTTTTTAAATTCAATTCTACATTGTAAATGTAATCGTGACTAAGATTCTTAATATCGCGTTTGACACTAGCTCGAAGCGATTTGAATATCTCGTGGTCACTAGCGGATCGATGTTGTTTCCAACCTTGATGAAAATAATATTTACATTTAATGTCAGCAATTAACTGTCAATTAAACCAAACTGGATACTGTACCTTAGAAGTTTTTTGGGTCTTAAACCCATTCCTATTCCACATGAGTTGATACAAGGGTAGACTCGGTTATAGAAAAAATAAACAGCGGAATTCACATCGTCAATAAAGTACAAATCGCTCCAGTCGATCTCAGATAAGAGACGATAAATTGGGACATAGTCTCTCTTCAAAAAGTTTCAATTCGTGCTGGTATCAATATTAGAAGACGGTTAGAATTGATTGGAGGTATTGCAGTATGGATACTCACGAGAAGAGCAGGATTATGTGAGTCCTCGCACACAAATGGCTGGCAGCAGGAGTGATGCTCCACGGTCGCACCACCGTCACTCGATAGCACCTCATCTAGCATTCTTCCACTCGTATTCCTTATTTTATTACAATTTACAAATGAGCAATATGGTAACATATATTCATATAAATATAGCGATTTATGGTGATAACAATACGTATTAAAATTACTAAATACAAGTATATTTGAATTAAGGCGTTTACAGTCATTAGTAATATACATAAATTATAATTCATAATAAACACTGGACGTCGATGGAGGTACAAACAACGTTATTAGTGGTTAAAACTGCACGTTGTATGTACATTACACAAATATAAACACTATGGTGACCAACAGTACCTTCGCCCACAAATACTTGCGATCGATCTCGTACTAGCAGAGGTGCTCTAATACGAAGAGCTCACGTGCGGCCAGCAAAAGCGCGTAGCCCAGTCGCATCTCAGCATTGTGTAACGCCCGTTCAGAATTTCGTCATCGTGTACGGACTCGTCCAGCCATATCTTGCTCACTGCAATTCCCTAATCTTTCCAGTAAACGCCGTCTCAAAGACGGCGTTTACTTTGATAATATAATTGCAGTGTTCCCTTAAACGGTGCGATGTCCGGCAGTTCTAGTTTAGCGAGCGGTCTTCGATCACCCCTCGGAAATGTCCATTCGTTTATAGAGGTCCGCAACACCGCAACACGAATGATGGGTACATAAAAGTTTCAAATTTGTCTTCCGGTACACCGAGTTTAAATGAAATACAATCTCCTCTCGAGTTCAACTTCATATGTTCTAAAATATACTATATATCTCGCACAGCAGTAAGTTCTATAACAGACAGATATTAAATTTGTTAGTAACCAAATTTTCTTTGCATACGTAGGACGGACATGGTATTTCTTGATCATGACCCGCTACACTTTTATTTCAACTCCAAAATTCACATGATGTATACATTTGGCGGATTTATTGCTACAAGGACAATTTCTTCCAATCTCGATTAAATTTAAACTTTTTTAATGCGGGTGACTATAAAAGATACTAATAAAAAACAAAATTAATTATGGTATTAACAACAAACAAAAATATGACAAATGAGAAATAAAAACATTAACTGAATATAAAGCAAAATAAAAAAAATATTATTTAAAAATTTAGATATTATTGGAAACAAGGAAAGGGAAATAAAATTAAATTAGGAAGGGTAGAACTAAGTGAAGGACGGGACTTTTTCAGCCCGTCTTTGAACACATTTTTAAAGGGTGAGTTCCTGTTATCGAGTTTCAGCTGATTTCAGAGTCTTATAACTTGGACAGCGAAAGACTTTTCATAAAAGATTATTATTTGTTTAGGAAAAAGGAGACTAAGCTGGTTTTTAAGGCGTAGTCCTATATATATGCAGACAAGTAATTAAATCTGCTTTTAAGATAAGATGGATAACTAGGGTTGTTCAAAATTTAGATTGTACAGATTGTGGACCTCCGTCCATTTAAATTGCTCTCTGAATTCAGATATATGATCATATTTTTTTAACCCAGAACAAAACGGATGCATACATTTTGAAGGCGTTCAAATTTTTTAATGCGATATTCCGCAAGGTCTGGATAGAATATATCTCCGTAATCAAGTAGTGACAATAAGAGTGTTTGACAGAGCTGAGCTTTAGTTTGAACGTCTAGAAAATGTTAATGTTGCATGCTGGAGTGCATTTTGCTGAAGATATGACGACTCATTTACTTGAGGTCGACCACTAAGATTCTTATAGGAGATGATATATAAAATAGTATAAGTAAATACGGTCAGTTTACAAAACAGTTTTATAAAGTATCGAAACCTCGTAATTTGCTTTAGTTTTGACGTCTAGAGACGCCTGGACTGCATTCTGCTTAAGACATGGCGACATGACTCATTTATTTGAGGTTGCCAATTAAGATTTTTACAGGAAATGATATATAAAATAATATAAATATATACGGTCAGTTTACAAAATAGATTTATTAAGTATCGAAACTCCATAATCTTTTATAATAACACCCCTATTTCCCTTCACGCTCCATAAGAGATATAATTCTTTATTTTTAATTTTCTGTTTTAATTTGTGTGTGTCTCAATTTTATCGTTTTTATTTTGGTCACTGGTTTCAAAGTGATCAAGGAGTTATTGGCATATTAATGTATCGAATTATGTTCGAATGGTGTGACTTACTGTCCTCGTGGTACAGAATAGTGAGGTGTTGATGTTGAAAATACTCGCGCTCTAGATAAAATATTTCAATCCACATATATTTCATAAAAAATAATAAAAAATATTGGCGTAGATATTTTTGAGGGGGAAATGAGTTAACAGATTCTATAAAAATGCTATCTGTTATGTGGGGTATTAAGCGAAAGAGAAAGTAATAAGTATTTCAAAGCCATTTTTAATTTTTTTTTGTAAGGTGATTCTAGAGATATTTTTAGAGGTCCACAAAACACGTTTTCTCCATTTGGAAATCGCTAAACTAAAAAGTATGGAAAAGAGCATTATAAGAAAATTACCGAAAGTACGCCATAAAACTATTGATTATTAACCTCGTTGTCTTTTAGAAATTCGTAACATTTCTACGCCCATTAAAGATATACCGGAAATCATATACTAGCAAAAAATTATATTTATATTTGCGGAAAAATTAATAGAAATATTATAAATCTTTGTGCTTAAATGTATCTAAATACATACCGTGTCCTTTAGCACGAGTCCTGCTCTCAATTAACAAGTTTAATTTTATGTGACTCATTGTTCTAGGAACTTTTAAATTTCATATTCTAACAATACCATGATATTTTTACTGAGAACGATCTAGTTAAATTCGATTCAATCTAAGTTAAATTTGTTAATATGAAGTTTTATTTACGTATATATTTAACAAAGGAAAATGCTCCACTAAATAAATTATTCTACGTGGATAGAGCGTGTAACACGTTGGCCATTAATCATTTTGGCACTGACGCGACCTTTGCGCTCTACGGATTTTCTTTCAAATATATTGTGACCTTCTTTGCACCTGACAGTTATCGTGAAGTATGTTGCAAAAAAGTACCTTTATTTCATAAAAGTCTGTTGGAAATTAAAAATATCTAAAATTTTGGAATTTATTTTGATAAGAGGATTTAAAATGCCTCTAAAAAATATATGAAACATATTCACGTGTCGCTTCCTTATATTTTTGTTATAATTTATTTATTTCCTTTTCATTGCAACATCTGACAACGTACGTAAGGTAGATTTATTACTATAAGAGCAATCTCTTCTTATCAACCGTAAAGGAGGGATGCAAATAATTAACTCCAAGAGGCTGCATAAGATTATCATTATCGTCGTGTTAAATTCTGGCAGCATTCATATTAAATTAAATAAAAAATAAAAACTACATAAAAAATAAAGTTTTGAAGAAATTTTTAAATTTGACAATAAGAAAAAAGGAAATTTGTCGTGAAGAAATTTATTCACAAGGAATGCCATTAAGACAGTGGGAATAGCCTATTTTTAGCAAGACAATGAATAAATTCATTGTAAAGAATATAATTAACGGATGATGAAAGCTATTCTAAAGCATCGGCCATCAGATTCATTTGAAAAATATTTGTTACATGTTTTGCTCTAATTTATTTTTAAGATTTTCATGAACCCTTTTCTGAATTCTAACTTCTTTTTAACGAATGTCAAAATGTATATATTCGGAGAAAGTATCAAATAAAATTTGGCACTAAAAGCTAATGAAAGCAAATTAAGATAATTCGATCATTTAAAGTTTATTTGTAATGAAAGTTAACTAAGCTTATTTTGGAATTAATGGATGGAAATAAAAGCAAAGAAGTCTAAAAAGAGAAGTTGCATTAGATTGAGAAAAATTTTGGTGAAATAATTACGTCATCATGGAATTGTATGACGTTTTATCTTGGCAAGAAATGATCTGAACATACCTTAGTAATAGTAGTAGTAGTAGTGTTTTACTTCGGTATTTATAGATATTTCGATATTTACAAAAGTTTCTTTATATCTGTTGCTATCAATGATAATAGTTTAAATCTGGCAGTTTCCTTTTAACTTACTGTCAAATTTGCATAAAATTTTAACTCTCCAGTCTTAGTTTTTTTAAAGTATCTCTCAACCTAAAGGTCGTCTATATTAGTATACATTTATATATTTTTATTGAAATAATAGTCAAGCCGAAGCATATTTGATACATGCAACATAGTTTACATTAACTGTCAATATGGGACTTCGTATGATTGGTATTTTCTAATTTATTATTCCTTTTAAATATGTGATAAAAAATATGAATTTTGTGTTTTTTTTGCGGATATAAATTCAGGTTTCTCTTTGTTTAATTCCAATTAGTGTAATTGACCATAAAAATTTCGTTGCAAATGGTCATCGTTACCAATTTTTTTTAATATTTCTAAACTTTTGTTATTTATATATATATATATATATATATACATAAATATATATATATATATATATATATATATATATATATATATATATATATATATATATATATATATATATATAGTTTGGAACAGTGAGTTTGCTTGCAAGGAAAAGAAAGGCTATGGTAGGGACGACAAGACAAATATTCTTGGAGAACTAAATAAAAATTACAAATGGCTGAATAGTTTAAAATGGACAGAGTTGTAGAAATCAGGTGTAAAAAAAAACCTGTGCGCTGCAGTAAGTAGCCGTAAGCTGACATTTTGCGATGATATGTCATTACATATTTATATTCACGCCCATGGTTATGTTCACACATCTAGTTATGTTCATGCTTCTAAATTTAATGGATAATCTCTTTAATTATGGAATTAATTCTTTTTTGATCTAAATATTTTAACTGATATTTATTTCCAGGAAGCACAGGATATGTATGAAAAAATTTTCGAAGATAGTAGTTCAGGCCTGAAAGTAGAACAGATAAAGACACTCACTTTCGCAAATATAATTTTATTTATAATACGCTTACTCTCCCCACATTGTGTATCATATTTCATATTTTAAAAGACAACACTTATTTAACATTTTTACACCCAAAAACAATCTATCACTGTTCATTTTTACACACACTTCATTGCATAAAAAAATTGTTCAAACCTAGAATTTATAGTATCGTGTAAAATAATTATATACATAGTTTCTTGATTCCCCAGTTCATGCGTGTATATCTTTATTAGAGTTTTTATTCTCTATTTTCCACTTTTAATTATAACAGAGGAAATGGCAATAATTCTGGAGAAAAATTACCTTAAAATATACTTTTCTAATTATTATCATGATTGAAAATGTTTATATGTCTCGTGTATTGGTAATTATGGAATTGTGTATTCGTAATATTATGAGGTTCTCGTCAATACATAAAAACAACATTTTAATTGTTCTACAAACAATCCAAAAATAATATGTGTTTAAATAAGTATCCCGTAATTTTCAAATTGATAAAACAATTTACTAATTTTTCTAATTCGTTTTAAAAGTGTTTATTGTTAATTACACTATTTGCAATTAAACAATGAGAAACGTGAATTTATATCCGCAAAGAAAAACATGAAATACCTGCATTTGTCGGAGCTGAAAGCATAATGCGATATAAAATTAAATCCAGTGTTGTTTAAGAAGTTTATTATAAAAAAGTTCACGCAAACTCAGGGCACACTAGTATATCAATTATATGCGAAATCTTGTTTGAGGATACCTGATGGAATTTGTTGTTTTATCTGTGAAATCAAGTTTCACGATACCGGTAGTTGTTTTACCGGATGGGAGTTATTGTAGTTTAACGATACCGAATGGGAGTAGCTTTACCGCATAAGAGTTCTTATATATGCGAAATCTAGTTGAAGGATACAGGATAGCTGTTTATGTTTTAGTTTTATGTATTTGTCCTTTGCAGAACATTTTATTTATTGGCAGTGTTAAGTTTGTAATAAGTATTTTTAAGAAGAAAATAAAAAGGAAATTAATTACAATTTGTTCCTTTATACAATGGAGAAAGTAACTATCGGATGAGTTTAATTTTATGTTCTATATGTTTATAACTATATAATTACGCCAATAATCGCAAAGAGTGCTTAACTAATATATATCAAGTATGGGTAGGAAATAATCGATTTGAGATTATGAAAAAAGAGTTAGCGTGGAGCTGGGAAACATTTAAAAATGGTGTAATGGTCACAAATTTGGAATAGTATCATAGAGTAAATAACGTGAAAGGACAATGTATATCAGAGAATAGATATAAATAGTTCATTATTGCTGCTTAGTTTTCCTCGGCAGAAAATGGTGTTAAGATATTGCAGTAATATTTCTTCTGTATCACAACAAGATGCATGCGGTACCAATATACTGTGATATTCATACGGCGATGTTTATTAAGTATTTTTCTGTGGAAAATATATGTTATTACAGAAAAAAAACATCATGTATTTTGAAGTATTCGTAACATTCAAATATTCAGAAATTTCTTTTCAATTCATATTCCCGTACTTTTCAAATACACTTATTCGTCTTTACGTTAAATGAAGGTTATTCAGTTATTAAAACTGAGCACCGTGAAAAAAAACTTCGACTACTACTTTCTGAAGTGAGTGTAGGTATTTTTAGTATGAAAATTCACTTCGTTTACATATTGTTTAAGCCTCTTTGGTGGCTCATGATATATAAAAACTACATGAAATGTGAATTGAAATTTTCATTTCACGACAAAGAGCGAAACTAATTACTACAACGCTTTAAACTCAAATGTGTCGCATAGATCAACAAACACAAGTTAACTAATAAAATAATAATGATTGTGACCGACATGTTGGGCTGTACTTCAAAGGGAAGAACTTGCGTTAATGCGCGAACGAATTGCTTCTATGTCACTTAAATAGAATTCTTAGAAATATAAAACAATCGAACTGTAATTGCTAGGAGGTCGTACTGAAACCGTCTGTGAATTTATTGACATGATTTATATATTATTAGAAAGCGAGATTATATATATTATTCATGGAGAGTCTTGGTACTTGACTGGTGTGATATAACATTGATTTTTCCTTGCATTGTAACTATTATTATTTTATGATGTTATATTATTAATTTTTTTATTCAGTCTCCTGTGCCTGGGTAACAGTTGCAATTCTTTGTTACTATTTTAATAGAGATATTTGTGGTACTGAGACTTATGGCTCGTATGATATTCCCATACGTGAGATTATATTTTAAAAAGTTGGCTAAAGTAATTGTTGAAATGAATAATCGAAGCAATGCCATCGTATTTACAGTTTTAATAGAGCAGCAATAACCAAAACTTAGAATGGCTATTTCAAGTGTATCCATTATTCCCAATAACTGTTTCGTAACGATTTTTAGTTTTAAGACAATATAGAGTTCATCGAAATAATATACGATTTGCTTAGAAAGTTAATAAATTGTTCACCTAACCTGTTAAGGGTTAGTAAAAAAATGCACTTACGACAGTTCCGACTAAATAATTTTGCTAAGTGTGTACACATAGCGAAAATATTTAGTATTTTTATTAAAATATTTTCAGGTAAATTTCTGGCAATACTGTTGCTTACCTAAATTTGATTTAGTAGTTCCGGTGGTAGGCGGAACGAGAGTATATTTTGTTGTTGCATTCAACAACATCCTTAGAAAAGCCTTATATACTATTCTGAAAGAGAAACTATTTTTGGAATTATTGCTTTCAGTTCATACCCCACATGAAATATAATTTAAAAAAATTGATTATATGAATAACTTAAATGTTAGCTGTTAAAAATAAAGAGTAATATAATTTAAACTTTCGACTTATGAATAGTTTAAGTATTAGCTATTAAAACAAAGAGAAACATAATTTAAATATTAGAAATATGAATAATTTAACTGTTAGCCATAAAAACAAAAGTAATATAATTGAGACATTTTATGAAATTTCAATTTTTTATATTAAAAAATTTCCAAGAATAATAGCATGGGTTTCGTTAAAATTATACCTCAATAAATATGTGAAGTAAAATTCTGGAAAAAGTAGTCCCGTAATACAAACAACTTGCTCTTTCCTCACACAATGTATGAAATGGAAAAAAAGGTCACTTCATCCATTTCTTCTAAAATTTCTGCCTAAATATTTTCGAGTGGTAAATGCTGAAATGTATGTGGAATAGAATACTTTTGCTGCATTCCAAGTTTCTATATTAAAATATTTGGTTTCTACGTTCCAAGTTTCTATATGGCAAGTGGACGGACACGTGGGTGATATTGTAAAGGATCCATATTTTTTTTATGTGCCATGGCTTAACAGTGAATGTACCCGTAATTAAATTGATAATATTGAAACGCACTTTAATACGTTTATATTTATTATGTACTTGACTTATTTGATTTTCCTTTGGCAATCAGTTCCATATTATTAGGTAAATTAATTAAAAAATTGCCCATAGATGAAATGAAAAAGAAAAAAATATTGAGACAAGTGTTTCGTTTTTGCCTTCTAGATGGTAAACCTAATTAAAATTCACTAAAATTGTTACTTTAAAAGGTTGACTGAGACCGATGTAACCCCGAATTACCAATTTTTTATTTAATGGTTTTCATTTTTTGTATCTAAGCTACTTCCAGCGTTCGTTTAATTTATATTTTGAGGTACTTAAACCTTCACACTGTATTTACTGTATCGTCTCGTCGCTCCCTTGGTGTACTAGTCTAGTCACTTATTTGTTAACAGTCTAGTCACGTATATCGTCTAGTCACTTATTTGTTAACAGTAATAAAGGTGGCGCAAATATGCTAGCGTGTTTATGTGGGTAGTAACACTATTCTAGATGAATGTGTATAAAATATATTAGAAATCCTTTTTTTCCTATGGCTTTGTTATAATTTTATCCATTATTTATATGGAGAATACGTAGTTTATGCAGATTGAAAAATCAATAAAATTTTTTTCCTGTTGTAATTAGTGTTCAGTTTTGCATATTTTGATTTTCTGTATAGTTCTCCTTTTATTCTTGTTTATGTCGACATGACGTGCATATTTCATTTATATATTTTTTGTATTTGGAATCTCACGTAATATTGAGAGACAAAACATATATTATATATTCAAGCACGCATGTGTGTGTGTGTCACACACACACACACACACACACACACACATATATATATATATATATATATACATATATATATATATATATATATATATATATATATATGTGTGTGTGTATATATGTATATATAGCCTTAACAGAAACTAAATAAATTTAACTTAATTTGTGTTCACTTCCTATTTAAAATTTGTTTATGAATTTTTCACATATAATAAGCTCAAATCTGATAAAATTCTTCAAAAAAAAGAAGAATTTATAGAAAGAAAAGACTTTAAATACAGCAACAAATATAACCAGTAAATGTATATTTCCATTTTTTTACCACGGAGCGACATGACTACTTTAAATTACCATGGAAAATACCAGCCAGGCTTTATAAATTATATAAATAAATTAAAGCTTTTTAGGTTTATAATTTATGTTTAAAAAAATAAATCATATTTTAAATTAATTTGCGGTACGCGGTTAAACGGGGGGGATTATAATCATGCACCAAGTGTTTTGTAATTGATTTGTTTAAATTGTAGATTTTCTCAATATTTTCTTTTACTTAAGAAAATTATTTAATCTCAGAAACTGAGATTTAAAATTATTGCTACAGTATTCCAGCAAAATTTGGATAAATTTCTATTGACTCTGTTTTTACATAATTTTGACTTAGAAATTCCAGAATATCTTTATGCATGTTTTCAACAATATCCCTAAAAATACTTTATATAGGACTCTGGAAATAATTATTTTCGAAATTCTTCTGAAATACTTTCAAAAGATTAAATTTTCTTTTGTAAAATGATTTGTAATGCAAATATTTTTGAGTGTTAGCTATAAAAAACGAGGTGTCGAAAGTACACCCCGAAAACTATCTTGCGTCAAATTACATCATTGGTCAATTTAAAAAAAAATTAATCATAATAATGTATAAAATTCTTGAAAACACTGTTAAAAATAAGGTGTAATATGATTTAACACTTTATAAAATTTCAAGTTCCTGTGTCAAAACGTTACCAAGAATAATAGTGTGGACGTCGTTGAAAGGACACCCCGAGAACTATCATGACATATATAATGTCAAAATCTGAAAAAAATCATATAACAAAAATATTATTGGTCAATTTAAAATAAAATTAATAATTAAAATGTACAATTTTTTTTAATACACTGGTTGAAAATTGTAATAATTCAAAAAGATGATATTTAATTTTTATTTTTTTGTAATTATTGCATGAGAATAATTTATTTTAGATATCAATTAAATTTGTTAAACTTGATTTCATCACCACCTGTGTGAGGAATGACATTTGCGACTTGACGTTTTGTCAAACGATTAATAGTTCCAATGTTCTTTCTTTTCTTCTGTATGGCTTTCTAATGTTTAAGTGCCAACAACATTGTATTGAATTTTATTGAAATATGGAATCATTTTTGTAAGGCGTAAAACATTCTCGAAGGATTTTCTATTGCATTCCTTTTTTAAATAATAAAATTGTCCTTTGTTTTTACCCGGTCTTTTAGCAAACTTTTCCATTCAGTCTTTTCGGAACCTTCTACAAGTATACATCGTTAATTACTTTTTCTGTTGCTTTCGAGTTCTCAACGGGCATGGATAATAACTATATATCCTAACCGCAAAGTTATTTTTAAATATTGAAGTGCAAGAATCTTTAATTGTATATCCAAGCAGTAAAGTCCTGTAATCAGTTACTTTTAAACTATTGAAGTACGGGGATTTTTTATTATATATCCTAGCAGTAAGTTCTGTGAGCAGTTACTTTAAACCCGTAAAATGCTAGGGTAATTATTGTATGCCGTAGTTGCAAAATATCAGTTTCTTTGAACTCTTAGACAGCGTGAACAATCTACACATCTTGGCCGCATGGTCTTGGCAAAACTTTAATTTTATATCGGACTGTGCTATGAAACATTAATCTATATCCTAATTTAAAGTATAAGAAGATTAATGAGTTGTGTGTTATAAAAATAAAGAATGAAACTAGCCCTGATTTTTTATTCGGAAGACACATTTAAAAGGTTTTCTTCAATTTAAATCACATCGTGAATTATCCTGCGGATCAACGACGATCGATCTTCGTATCGGGACTACTCGACGATCAGCTTTGAGTCGAGATTCTACATCATCATCTTCGGGACTCATGTGGTGGAGCAGCAAAGGATTTCGACAACCATTTTTTAGCTTTAATGTCGGTGAATGCCAATTTTTCATATAGATGGCGAATTTTAGTTTGTCGTAAAACAATAAAGAATTGAGATTCATTATTTCATTAAACCTAATTCCATTTTAAAAATATTAATTTGATTTTAAAAATGAATTATAATTTGTTAAAATATTTTCACTTCATAATTCATTTAATTTGATAATATAATTCACTATTCCATTACGATATTCTGTCAGATTTGAAATTTTTTGAATTTTTATTCTTCCTTATGGCGTTCTGCTATTTACACACGATTCACCATAACATCATTTTATGGTCCTTCGAGGCGCACGCATATCAGCCCAGATATTTACAATAATTACTGATTTTGAATTACTTGATTATTCGGACCTCGAACATCATTTTATGGTTCCTCGGTAGCCGGATATATATATATATATATATATATATATATATATATATATATATGTTTCGGGCCAGCATTATTTAAATATTAATATCTAACCTATTTTGTTTTCATATTTGGTTGTATGCGAATATAGCACAATACATTATTACTCGGTAGAATATTTCTTCAATTGAGGTAGATATACGTAAATTGACATAAGCATATATAATAGTTATTGCGATATTGGAAATTCGTAGAATTATTTAACAAATTTTAGAGATCTTTTAAGAATTTTATTTTGCAAATTTAATTAAATACATTTCAATTAAATTTTCACTTAGTTTTATAACACGTTTCTTTCTTGAGATGGATTAGGAATTTTTAATGTTGACCGCAAAAAAAGAACGTTTGTTCGCGCGTATTACGCATTTGCATAGTAAGTTGCTAGAGATAAAGAGCTTTGATTCGAGGAGCAATGAAACGTTCATTCAGCAATCGGAAATGTTGGACGAAATGCGTAATGAATTTGCAACCTTTATGGATAGCATAGTTGACTGCGAACTAACAACGAATCCGAATAGTGAAGCTAATTATTGCGCGTTAGATGCTTATGATGATATATATTTACGGGTGAAGCATACGCGAAATACGATATTGCAAACTATTAAGCCGAACCCTCGACTAAATTAGCAAATGATAGTGATATGAAATGCGTAATTAAATTACCGCCGATTGAATGGAAAAATGCTTTCGATGGAAAAATGGCAAATTAGCCCAAATTTTATGAGTCATTCAAATCGAATATTCACGAGAATAATAGATTAACCGATTCACAACGCATACAATTTTTAGTGTGTAAACTTAGTGAAAGCGGTTTGAAAGTTATCGCTGGTATCGTACCAACAGTAGAAGCGTATCTGATAATTTGGGAAAATTTGGTTAAAAAATATCAAGATAAGTGTGTATTGGGGACGCTTTATTTAAAAAACATATTTGATTCTAAAGGTTGTACAAATAATGCAGAGAGTCTTGACTCCTTCATTGAAAGATCGATTTCTTCGTTAAAATAACTGATTTTCGATAATTTAACGGATTTTTTTTCTTGCATTGTGCTCTGAGAAAATTAGATTCGCAAACTGTTCAAGCATTCGATTTATCAGTTCGTAATGAAGATGTTCATTCGTATAATGACTTAATCATTTTCGAGCAAGTCAAGATTTTGGAACGGTCTATACAATTGAATTGAGTTCAGTCAGTAAATACGGTTATCGATAAGTCCTCGTGTTCAAATAATTTTTTTAATAATAGGCCGTTGCGTACTCCGTTAAGCAAATCTTTTATGGCCAGTAGTCAAAATAAGGATATTTCAAAATATTAGTCGAATAACATAAATTCTAGCTTGCTATGTAACAATTCTGATCATTTGATTTCAGTTTGTTTAGAATTTAAAAATTTAAAATCATCACAAGAGCGTTATGAATTTGCAAAATCTAAAAATCTTTGTGTGAATTGTTTACGAGGTTTGCACTCGAATAGTCAGTGCTAATTTTCTCTGGGATGTGAATTATACGGAAGACGACATCATACATCATTGCATTTTGGTAAAGAAAATAAAATAAATTCAAACCCACATATGCGGTGAATACGAAATTCGATAATGGCATGTCATCGCGAGTCACTTGTTTGGAAAATTCAAACATAATAACGTATCGAAACGACCCACTAATTCGACGGTATCGTTATGTGCCGAGATTAAACCGAATAATAATATTGTATTATAAACAGCACAAGTTTATGCAAAAACGAATAATCGAAAACTTATAATAAGATGTTTAATTGATAATGGTGCACTAACTCATTTAATCACGACAAAGTGTTGTAAAAAATTTAATTTATCAATCTCTCCTTTAAACAATACGTTCGTAGAAGGGATTAATTCATCATCATGTCCAATTATTGACCGTGTCAATTTAGAAATTAAATCTCGTGTTTATGCGGAGAAGAAATATCATATTTATGCATTTGTTGTCGATTGTATTACTGATTCGCTGCCAACTCATTATATAGATACAAATGACGTGGCTTATATAAATAATGTACCTCTTGCGGATTAAACCTGGAATATTCCTGGGGATGTGGATGTTGTTTTAGGTGCACGGTTATTCCCACATATTTATTCAGAGAATAAAATAGAATCAGGCACGGGTGCTCCTCTAGCTTTATTGACCACATTTGGATATATTTTAATGGGGAACTGCCCTTACAATCCACGTCAAATAACTACTTCGTTTACTACGCGTAATTATCATAACGTAGTGAAAGAATGTAGCCAATTAAATAAAATACTTAACTCACGTTCTTTAAATCTTAAGAAGACGGATATAAAAATTTGGTTAATTTGACTGGACCCCGATTTGAGAATGAAAAGTATTCTATAGTTTCGTCGTTTTACAAGTAATTTAATGGACCAAGAAAGTATATTCCCAGAGTCACCCAATTTAGCGATAGTCGTAAAATTGTCCTAATAAAATTGCGTTAATAATTCTGTTAATAACACTTCATTGCTTAAGTCTCAGATTAATAAAATAATCGGTATCGATAGCCACACTTACTTTTTACATAATAAAAAAATCATACAATCATAATAGAAATAATAATACAAATTATTCATTTGAGTCTATGTTAAGGCATTATCACAGACGAGATTCAAAAACTTTAAATAATAATTCTAACATAATTGGAATGGAAAGAAGGCATGCATTTATAAATAGTTTTGATGACCGCCATCAACGGTAAGTTAAAAATAGAATATATGTTTCAAAAACGATATCAGTTAAACGCTGTTGTGTTCCGCCGAATAGGATAATTGAATAACCGCTTGGGCTAGTCAAATCATACATTAATATGAATTTTTCATAATCGAACGATTTAAAAAAAAACTGGAGCTGCCAGTAACTTTTACAATGTATATTGGTTCTGTAGTTATTCTCAGAAAGGTTTGTTCAATTAGTATTTTAAATATTAGACATTACTTTACCTAGATAATTCGAAGGTATTTTTTTCTCGTCATGTAAATTATTTAATTTGTTTTGTGCGCGAATTAAAACTAAATGATATGTTTTTAATAACACATATCCCTTTATGATAAACCTTATCTCTTTACGACACTTCTAACCCTTAAAAATATATTATTTTACAAATATATTATTTTAAGATATTGTTTTGACTTGCACTTTGTAGGGAAGTCAAAGTGTCTGAGATATATATTTTATTACATTTTTTTTAACTTGATCTTTATCGGAAAATCAAGTGTTGGAGATATTTTTTGACTTGTATTTATTTATAAAAGAAATCTAAAACATTATTTTCTTCTTGAATTTATAAGATAAGCCAAAAAAGTTTAAAAACTGTTTAATTGATGTAATTTTTTATTTAATCTCTAATGAATTCATGTAACTTTTAATCGTTTTATTTCACGACGCGATCCGGTTTACTATTTTTATTCTGATAATGGTACTAATTTTATAGGTGCTAAGGCGCATTTAAATAAGCTTTATAAATTTTTGGTTGAATCTGAATATCAATCTTAATTTAAGAATAAATTTAAATTTAAAGAATTTAGAAGAATAGTAGATATACTGAATGGAACATGATTCCGCCACGTACTCCCCATTTTGGTGGATTATTGGAATCGAATATAAAGAGTTTAAAGATTCATCTATATCGGGTAATTGGAACTCAACTTCTTTCTTATGAAGAACTATTAACTGTATTAATTCAGATTGAAATTATTTTAAATTCTAAACCATTGAATATTTTGTCAGCTGATCCAAATCCTAAAATTATCACACCTGCGCATTTCCTCATGTCAATTCCTTTGTAATATCTACCAGCAAATAACCTCTCCAACGAGTGTCATATTCTTTCTCATTGTAAACAAATTTACACTCACAACGTAAACGGTTATTAGATTAAATGGTACAATCTTTTTGGAAAAAATAGCGCTTAGAATATTTACATACGTTACAACTCAGACAAAAATGGACATCTCCTGATCACAATATTAAGATTGGAACTGTGGTAACAATAGACCAAGAAGAAGTACCACCTTTAAGATGAACATTAGGTGTAATCGTGACAATCCATCCAGGTTCTGATAAAGTAGTCCGTGTTGTTACAGTGAAAACAAAGTTCGGGACTTTTAAACGTCCAGTAGAGAAATTATATCCACTACCAATTCAATAATATTTGAGTATATTTTTCTATTCTTCAGGGATTTGAAAATTCTACGAATTTCCTAAGGCATGGAGAATGGTTGAAAATTTTAATAATTCAAAATGATGATATTTTATTTTTATTTTTTTATAATTATTGCATGAAAATAATTTATTTTAGATATCAATTAAATTTGTTAAACTTAATTTCATCGCCACATGTGTGAGTGATATTTGCGACTTGACTGGACTTGACCACAGATCACATACTAAATAGATGGTCAACTTCAAGCAATTACGCGAGCGAGATAGCACTTTCGCGTTTTCAAGTACTAAGCTTCTATATTCCCCTACTGCCGAGTCTAATGAAGTTGCAGCGAGTGTCCATTTGCTGAGCACTCGCTGCAACTCCAATAGAGTATTTTTGACAGAAGTACTTTTCTTACATTTTAGGTTATAAAATACGTGCAATTTAAACAACAATTCTGAAATTAAAAAAATTTATTGGAAATTCACCAAAATTCGAAAAAATTTGCCAGTTCGAGCGACATAAATAAAAAGAACAACAAAAAACTTAGTGGCCACATACAAACACATTGAATGAACGTTTCTATTTTACAAACTCTCTGCCGCTTTTACATATCAAGATGAACTTAACTAGCTTCAATCATAAAATAATACTTTCAATTTTAATACGAATTTTCATTAAATAAATTGTTAACTCTCCTTTTACAGTTGACTGTATTTTATAACTCTAAGAATTTTTAACATCGATTCATTTATTTAATTCGACGTTTACGTTATTTGTATAAGTAATTCATAACCTTTAGAGTGAAAAAATATCAATACTAAGATATGGATCTTACAGCTTTATTCTATTTCTTAGTAACAAAAAATTATTGCCCTTCCTACTATTTTGAATTTAACAATCTATGAAATGAATAAAATATACTCACTACGGAAATTATACTTTAAGAATAGAAAAAATGCTGTTATCGTGGTAATTACAGTTCAGTTTTGGGCTACTAAATGTCAGAAAATGCTAAATCAGGGGAATAATTTCAATTTTTTAAACTATTTCAAAGAAATTGAAATTATGTGCTGAATAAAAAAAAATAAAAAGGATACGGTTCTGGTATAATTGTTGATTTAAAAGATTTTTGAACTCATTATAGGCTAATTTACTTAATCTATCTAATATATTCTGTTTAATATCCCCAATGTAAATAGTCGACAACACTTAATAAAGAAGCAAATACAAAAAGTAGAATATAAGAATGTCGTAATTATTCCTGTTGTTTACACAATTATAAAAATTTCTGAAAAACAAATCTAACCTAATACGTATTAAATAAATTATTGTCTAAATAATCTTTTATTCATTGGCACATTGGCATATATTGACTAGATCTTCAGCTGAACAAATCACTTGGATGCAGCTTATTTTTATCTTTTAAAACAACTTATTTTTATCTTAGTTATCAACTTATTTTTATCTTTTAAATCAATATGCTCGTAGTTGTTGTATATTATATGTTAGCATTATTATTACCAAAAACTTATTAAAAAAAATATTTAATCTCTCTTCGTTCAATTTTCGTACCACTTTCTGTTTTGGTTGTTTTTTCCACCTCCAATTGGAAATAAAAGAACAGATTATTTAACCAACAATGTACATACATAATATTGTAAATTTATAAATTGATCCTTTTTTGGTTTGTAATGATTGCTTCATCATAATTACATACTGTATAGAAAGTTTTTTCCTTTAGAGATCAGTGGGCTATCTATATAATCTTAAACTAACCGCCTAGTGTAACTTACTTACACGACTATAAAATAAATTGATTCGCTAAAAGAAAGCTTTCAACTTAAAAAAATCCTAAGTAAACTTACTAAATGATAATTTTATTAATATTTAGCTTTTATTAGGTGTCGGGTCGTATGATGGTGATGTTTTTTTGAGAGTGGCGACTAGGTCTGCTATTCTCCACATGCCGTAACTTTTGCAATCCGCTTGTCTAAAAATAAAATTCAATTATTAGCAACTTCTTAGTCGTTGATTATTAAAACGCTAATGTAATTTTGATGATGAGTTTGAACAATATTAACAATAAAATATATAATTGATTTGATGCTTTTTTCAAATAAGTTTCAACTTACCATGAAATGTTTACGGCTACAACCCAATATATAAGAACAATCTTTAAAATAATTTCCTCTTATTACGAACAAATGTAACAAATACAACAATATTTGAATTAAACGTAAAAATGGAATTTTTCGTATTTATATTCTTATTTCTTTTTGCTTTTATATTTATTTTTATAAACTTATTTTATACAATCTTTATATTATAATTTAATTTTCTTCTTTTTGTTTAATTGTAGCCAACTTCTTATTTAGTTTTTATTATATTGTTTATTCTTTTGTTAACAAGCAATAATGACAAATATACGAAATATGGCTTAATCAGTGTTACTTAGCTTTTTTTCCACACTTGATATTGGCAAAAGTTCCTTCTGGAGAGAAAAAACGCCATATGATCAAAAATAAAAATAAAGATGTTATGATTCGAAATATAAACCACAGAAAAATAGACTTTATCCTTTTCTGAATCTTGGTACAAAAAAAAATGTAGTGGTGAAAGTGACAGGTTAAAAAACATTCTAATTAAATAACTAAATTTACTTATTTATATTTATTTCAAACGATAATTTATAATTTAGTTTTGCTTTTAATTGTGTAATAAATACTTAGTGATAAAAAAAGTAAAGTAAGTGGAAAAAATAAAGTTTAAAACACATTACCCCGCAAACAAAATCGTCAGGTACAAAATTTTTCAAATTGTTTTTTTTATAATAAATAAGCATCAGTTGCAGAATTTCTTTCCAGATATGTAGTTTTTAATGTGTATACTTTCATATGATTTTAAAAAAAGGTCGAAATGTTCTTGGTTGTATTGTGCATTTATACCCTGATTTTTTTTATTCGGAAGACACTTTTAAAAGGTTTTCTTCAATTTAAATCACATCGTGAATTATCCTGCGGACCAACGACGATCGATTTTCGTATCGGGACTACTCGACGATCAGCTTTGAGTCGAGATTGTACATCATCTACATCTTACTCATTCTACATCTTCAGGAGCCCATATGCTTGAGCAGCAAAGGAATCGACAACCATTTTGTTCCCTTAAGGTCAGTGAATGAAAATTTTTCATACAGATGGCGAATTTTCGTTTGTCGTAAAACTTTAAAGAATTGAGATTAATTATTTCATTAAACTTAATTTCATATTTAAAATATTAATTTGAATTTAAAAATTAATTATTATTTACAAAGATTAAGGTTTTAAATAATTTGATAATATAATTCAACATTCCATTAAGATATTCTGTCAGATATGAAATTTTTTGAATTTTTATTTTTCCTTATGGCGTTTTGCTATTTACATGCGATAACATACACTGTTAAAAATAAGTTGTAATATGATTTAACACTTTATGAAATTTCAAGTTCCTTTGTCAAAACCTTACCAAGAGTAATAGTGTGGACATCGTCGAAAGTACACCCCGAGAACTATCTTACGTCAAATTACATCATTGGTCAATTAAAAAAAAAAATAATCATAACAATGTATAAAATTCTTGAAAACACTGTTAAAAATAAGTTGTAATATGATTTAACATTTTATGTAATTTCAAGTTCCTTTGTCAAAACCTTACCAAGAGTAATAGTGTGGTCATCGTCGAAAGTACACCCCGAGAACTATCTTACGTCAAATTCTGAAAAAAAAATAATATAACAAACGTGTGATTTGTCAATTTGAAATAAAATTTATAATTAAAATGTATAAAATTTTTGAACACACGGATAAAAATAAGGTGTAATATGATTTAATACATGAATTTTCAAGTTCCTGTGTCAAAACGCTACCAAGAGTAATAGTGTGGACATCGTCGAAAGCACACCCCGAGAATTATCTTACGTCAAATTCTGAAAAAAATATTATTGGTTAATTTGAAATAAAATTGTTCATTAAAATGTATAAAATTGTAGAATACTTTCTTAAAAATAAGATGTATGATTAAAAATAAGATGTATGATTTAATACTTTATGAAATTTCTTAAACCTATGTCAAAACGTTACTAAGAATAACAGAGTGCATATCGTCAAAACTACATCTCAAGAATTATCTTACGTAAGATTCTGGAAATATAACAGAACAAACGACCTATTTGATGTACTTTTTTCATAAAGATTTTGAATTTTTCTTTTTTTTTTCTCAAAAAGTAGAACTAGGGATAGACTTCGAGATCAAACAATACTTTTAGTCATTGTGATGAATTAATAACGTAAAATGGGATAGAAATTAGCTTCAGTTATCAAATTTAAGGGGAGTATCGGAAATTCGGAAATATGACGTTTGTGTATATTTTTCCGTTTCAATATCATTAGTTTTAATTACAATGAAAGGCTTGTATTTTTACAACATATTTATAGGAGCCATCTGATTGGAAAAACCATTAATCCTAATAACTTCGGACAATATTTTCAAACGGTAAGGCAAGCGCTTAAGTATGTACACTTATCTACTTTTAGACTTGTATTAATAGCGACAACGTATCGACAAGTGTCTCCATTTACATATTTCTACACTGAGATATGTGCGTATTCGAAAAAAATAAATTATTTGTGCATCCCAATGAGTGGGATATCTTAGATACGTCTTCCAAAATGAAATTGGAATGTTATTATGTTTGTACTTTTTCAAACAAAATATTGTCCTCTCGACGAACGTTTCAAAGATAAATAAAAATTGGAAATATATACGAAAGTTTACGAAAGTTTACGAAAGCCTACGATCTCTATAATTTTCAATTAAAATTATTCCTCTCGCTACAATTTTAAGAGATAGGACTTGTAATAAATTTTAATTTATGTGTATTCTGATACGTACTTTATCGATTTTTTAAAGAATAACATTATACATTATATATCATTAAAATTATTTATTCGCAAATAAATAAAATTTGATTTTCATTTGTTATTCAAGCCATACTTTCTTACTATAATCTTTTCTTTTTTATCAGAAAACATCACAGTAAATGATTTAGTATATTAGCTATAAAATTACTTTCTGATAATAATAGATCAAATTTGGAAACTCCAGGTAGCAAAAAAAATTTAATCATTGCCCACTGTGACGCCGAATACCATGAAATAATAATAATCAATCAAACAAAATAAGATATTCAGAATTTTTATCCAAAATCTCTGAATTTTCTCGTAACTTAAAATTTTTATTCATATATTTCGATTGTCCCCGCTTAAAGTTTTAGAAGGTTGTCTGAAATTAATAATCGGATACCTAAACGGTAAAAGTTATGAATTAAAAGATTTCGAACTAAAAACATCGTAAACATATTTTCCTGAAAATATTCTATTAAATTTTTTACATCGGATTTATAGCTCTATGTATCCTTTAGACTAAGTTAAAATTTCACTTTTATGGGTTAACTAGTATGCGTAAAACTATGTCCTGACTCAGGGAAAAAAATGAAACCATAGTATTAATATAGACCAATAGGATACTGAGAATATCATTGAAATATTTATAGCCAGCAAAAAAAAGAAAATAATCGTGCGCTGCCGATTAGTGTCACAGACCTTGAACTTGTATTACCGGTAGGGTTGTAACGATGTTTTCAACGGTCACTTATCTAGATTAACTAGCTAACATAGCAGCAGATCTAAAGGAGCCTACATTGTTGTTAAGCGTTTGCTCCAATCAAATGGCCGTTAGCTCAAGTAACTGGCAATTTCTATTAGCCGCATGCGGAGAAATTTCCTATTTGCACAGTCAATGGCTCGATCTTTTACTATTTCAGCATAATAATTGCATATTATTAGTACATGAAAACATTTTAAAAATGATGCCAGAAGGAAATGTGCATAGCAAGTTTTAATTACATTACTATTCAATGGTCTCTGAAAACCTTACTCCATTACCACGAGTAGTTTTCACGTGCTTTATTAATAATAATTTAATTGCCTTTATATTTTTTCACAAATTTCATTTCCATTAGTATTCA
The DNA here is from genome assembly GCA_039881145.1 of Druceiella hillmani. Classification (NCBI taxonomy): domain Eukaryota; kingdom Metazoa; phylum Arthropoda; class Insecta; order Lepidoptera; family Hepialidae; genus Druceiella; species Druceiella hillmani. The sequence goes on from JAYKKI010000059.1 coordinate 8,926,863, forward strand.
TTGATAACAAACATCTTTCTAGTGCTAAATTGAGAAACGTTAGATAAGTGGGGAATAAATGTGAGAAAGCAATAAAAATAATCATGGGGTAATATAAATATAGCCGTAGAATATGGGACAGAAATAAGTCTGATAGTTACGATAGTCAAGACATATACGAAGAATAACTTGCAAAAGAGTACTTGCAATATCATGAAATATATAAATATTCGAAGTACTTGGTAAAAAAATGCGGCCAAGACCTCGTCAAATTTGCTTTGTAGACTACAACTTAACAAAGAGTAAATTGTAAGAAATACATCGTTGCACGAAACACGTCGATGAATCTGGATCAGTAATAATTTCACCCTAAATATTGCGAAATGGTGCCATGGTACAGAGCTTTTAATGAAATAAAATGGAAGGATTAAATTAGCTCTCCGAAACCTCTCAAACACATTCTATCCGCTTCCTCATTTTTCATTTCGTTCAGCTACCGCCATTTTCTTACAAAATTGGTTGATGTACATACTTCAAATTTGGCAAAGTAATAAAGCAAAGTAGTAAAGCATAATGTCTGGCACTTATATCAATAGCTAACATTCAAAATGATACAAAAGGTAATTTTAAATTAGGTTTTGTTTGTTGGGGGAAAATGAGGTACTAAGATTTTTTTCAATTCCATATAAAGTGTGGGGTATCGTTTGAAAGGACTAAGAAAAATATTTTTTTCATCATTTTAAGTAGGATATCTTCAGGGATATACGGAAAAATATGCAAAAAAGTATATTTCCTTCCTCGTCATTTTCAAATTTACTGCGCCTGAAATTATAAAAAAATACGTTTTAGAAATCTATGTAAAACATGCAGGAAAACTATATAAAACATGCAGGATACAGTGTTATTATTTCTATGTAAAACATCTATGTACAAACAACATCTACACACAAATCTATGTAAAACATGCAGGATACAGTGTTATTATTTCCTAAATACGCATATAATTTTTGTTCCTATGAATTATTTAGTAAACACTCGTGCACAAAACCAGCATGACACCAAGACAGAAACGGCGACACACAAAACTCGATGCAGAGCGCTATGACAGAGATGGAAAATCGATTAGCGAGAGAGGACGCACTGCAAGTCTATAGTAGACCCGCGCCTAGTCCGTCTTTTTGGTGGCGTAGGATGCGGACGATGCGGAGTTCCGCGCTCACCACCTGGGATCATAACGTGCCTCGTACCCGCTGCTCGTGCGTAATATTAAATTGTTGCATAGCACGGAGCTCGGCGGTAGACATCGTTTATTGTGTAGTGAATTCGTCACTTTATAAATGGTCTAGAGTTCTATTATCTGATTATATTTACAGGAATTGTCTAGAAATTCCATAATCATTTGAAATTGCCGGAGTTCTGTTATTTGATTGAAATATTCTTGTATTTAACTATTATCTGATTATCGCAGTTTAGTAAGTCAATAAATCTATAGTTTTGTAAGATTAATTTTAGTGACAGAAGTGGAAACGGTAATTTTCTAATAATGTTCGTTTCGAAAATATAAAGAGAAAATAATCTTTAATTCTTTGATTCAGGTCTCTGTTAGTTAAAATAATTTATTTTGTAATTGGAAAACAATTTTCATTTTAAGTATTTCCTCGATCCTAATTAGAACTAAAGGCACATTATAATAAACAGAACCACTAAGAAAAACACTTTATGTTCTATTTCCGAAGCAATACTCCCAGTATCGTCAATACAGTATTCCTCAATATTAAAAGCCGAATACGTATTAACCACGTCGTGCCTTATTGCTTTGATGATACGCAGTGCAGCTCTATGTGCGTGCATTACAAAGCGCTTAACTCTTGCGTTAAGTTTGAAATGGTGGATCTCAAAAACTAAACAAGATACGAAATCCTCTCCCTCTAATTCTAACGCTCGTCGCTACGCGATTTATCAAAATGTTTTTTTGGTAGTTTTTAAGCTCATCCTATAACAAATCGCTAAGTTGACCGATTATTGCCCCAGTTTTATTTGATAATTTACTTGGAATTAAACATTTATATAAAATGTTTAAGGATTAGTTACTATTCACCATTACCGTGCATATTATATTCAACGTTTTAATTGTAATTAATTGTACCTTTTATTAAAAAAATCGATTCGAATGTAAATTAAGAAAATATTCATAAATATTGAAGTTTAATTGCTTTGTTTAATAATTTCAGTTTAATAGTAGAAAATTATTATTAGCAATAGATGAGAATAGAAGAAAAACGGATGGAAAGTGTAGTTTTATTCACCTTTGAATTCTATTTGTCGTAGCTGGTCGCCGTTTGTGGTTTGATATTCGTGTTATACTTATTTTGGTTCGGAATTTTCAACCCAATAACACATAAATTAAAATTAAATGCCAAACATTGTCTTACCGGTTAAACCAACTCCATATGGAAATCTGTGTTCACATAAAAATTAAAATTTATTTTAATTAAGGCAACTTAAGGAAATAATTAAATGTTAGTGGTAAACATTTTCATCAAATGAAAAGTTTGTTTCAGTAAAAGCCGTTTAGATGGAAGCTGATATAGCAGCTCCATGTAAAAAGTTAGTGAGTATGTAGCAGCTCCATGTGGAAACTTAGTGAGTGTTAGTTTTACATATTTATATTTATTCCGTAGTAGTAGGTCATGGTAAAATAACTAGTGTGTCTGTACTGCATGCATCTGTATGTATACCTATGTATATGTATTTATTAGGCCTCCGTTGTAATTCATTTTAGTCCGTAGTGATATGTATTAGTCGTTTACCCTTGGAAATCAACTGAGTGTCATTATTTATTAAAATTTAAGATACTAAAGTAAGCGAACAGTTTAAGTCTAAATTATATGCTAAATAAGAAACAGGATAGTTTAAATAAATAGAAGTATAAATTTCTCTATATATTTTTATTTCGCACTTATCGTTCAATATAGGTAGTTATAGTGACAGCTCTGATATTCGACATCCGCTTGCTGCGATTACTATAAACGTACAATTAGAAAACTCGTTAAAACATCCGTGAATTCACCTATGACCAACTAATATTATTCTGGAATCAAAATATTCGCTCAATTCCCAGTCACGTTCCGACGGGCGAAATGGTGCTTTGGGCCATTTTATTAAACGTGCAACCTGTTAAGTAGTGGTAGGTGGCGGGGTTGAACTTATTACGCCGCCTTTGTATTCAATTTCCTTGTCTCTTTATTTGTAATACGCGTGGTTCGATCAACTTAAAATATTTTCTGCCATTTGTTTGAATAATTTCTCCATCTAGTTGCAACATCAAACGTCAAATGTCAAGTTATAGATGGAGCGGAAATACGTTCTCGCTATTTTTATAAACGATTTTATGTTTTTACAATGCTTTATAGTAGAACATTAATTTAATTGGTGAAGAAAAATAGTATTATATAATGAACTTTTGAGAACGACAAAACTTACTCCGAAAGCTAATAACTGTAATAAGTATTGTCATCGATGTTTATGAAGATTAAATTATTTCATGAGATGTTTATTCATAAAAATAAAAATTACCAAAAAAATATTTTCAAAAATTGATTTATTTTGATGAAAATTAAAATATGTTCGTATTTTCGTTTAAGTTTACCTAATAAGTTTATCCCGAAATTACAAAATCATTATAGTATTTCTTTTGAATATCCTAAAACCGTTTAACGATTTTTGCCTATGAGTTGCACCGTTCCACTCAAACACCCTGCATTATTTCGTAATCATGTTAACATTCCACTTGCCTTGATATCTTTGCTAAATTTCTAGGGATGAAACCGTCAGTAAAAAGAAAACAGGATTCCTATTTAAAGAAAACGGGAATAACCAAAATAAATCTCAGTTCAGTTAAGTTAAGAAAACATTATCAAATTATTCAGGAAGATGAAGATGAAATAAATAGCATATATACTATATACTATGTATTTTATATAAATGATAATACTAACATAAAATATTTTATTGAAAGAGTAGGAAAAACTAATAAGTTGTTAGATCCGGATAGTAACAGTAACCAGATTATTGGGAAAAATTGAGAGATTAAGAAGAGCAACAGAGATACGGTTAATAAATCAGCACAAAATTGTAATAAAATAGTTATAGTACATGGGAACAAATTATTCTTTATCTTTCAAAACAAATGTCAAGTATGGGCATGAGCAGATAAATATTTTTGGAAATACAACGACAATATTGCTAGAAATACATTAAATTGGACTTGAGATTAATGTAATCGATTTTTCCAAAATTTGGAGACGAATAATTTGATTTCCTCTGCAAAGAGGCGTACAACCCATTTTTCAACCATATAACCTACACCCCAAGAGGTAAAAGTAAAAAACAAGGTCGGAGAGGTAATAGAAAGAGACATTATGCAAAAATAAATTGCTCCTGGGGTTGGTTTTTACCACCTGTACCTTTTCTGAAGAATGGAATGGTAAAATACATCTTTGTATCGACATCAGTACATCTTTGTATCGACACTGATTTTTACGTATCGTAAAAATTAGGCAGTTTGCATGTGATTAAATATAAATTCATAATGGAAAAATTGTCTTGAAGGACGCGTAATCCAATTTTTTTCCAAGTATTCGTTATGAGGGATACTTTTCACCAAATTATATACTGATTCAATATTTTCCCATTAATTATGAGCATCAAGCTATGAATGTAAACGGATGATAATTTTTCATGATTTCGGTCCTCTGGTTTTTTCAAACAACTTAATAAAATGACATATCTATTTTTAATAAATTTTTATTTTTATCAGAGTTAATTCAATTCGTTGCACACATGTTAGTGTATGGAAAGAATTAAAAAGAATATGACAGATTAAAATAATTTTAAACGTCTTGCAAGGTAATGCGGTTTTTAAAAGGCAACTATTCATTCTGAATTAATCAAATGCAGTTTTTGAAACAAGAATTGATGGAAGGTATGTAGCAACTATTCAGAAATATTGGAATATTCTATTACATTCGAGGATAAGTTGAAATATTATTTGAGTCGCTAAAGTTGCCACTCAGCAACTTTTCAGGCTACGTATTAATTTGTCTATTCAAATACACTGCCAGCCAGTACACAAATAGAAGCGCTTTGGCGAGCTGAGATGGATGATGCATAAACAAGCAATACAGTCTCTAAGACTTTCCGAAAAGTAACCTAAGTGTTATTTCAGAAAGTAGACTTTTAATCTCACAATAATCCTAATTTTCCCAAATTTTTCAGCATATTTTCCACTTAATAGTCCACTTCGATATTTTTTAAGTATCTCAAATTGCTTTATCAACCCCTATTTTTATGATCTGTGGGAAGGAGCATTATTTCGGATCGACCAAGTTTTCTCCTAATATATTTTCTATTAACAGTTCCAAAGGATTTCAATGAAGATCAATCCTTTTTTTTCCAGTGTGAGTCGGTATTTCGGCTACCCCACTTAAAGGAAATCAATAAAATGAACTAAACCTGTTTTAATTAAAAATAAAATTAATTTTTGAATTTTACCCCTTTTAGACTGAGTTCTTATTTTTAGATTAACTTTCTAAACAGGTAATGTACCAGGTACAGTTAGGTGTTGCAAAAAGCTATAGGTCAAAAAAATAACAAAACTATCACAAATGAATATGACAAATCATATTTCTTAAATCCTGGTTTTCATTTATATTTGAATTGCGATAGATATATGGAATGTAAACGAAGGGAAAATTTTATCTCGCATAACAATTAACTCTAACATCAAACATAATTTAAAATTTTTAAACAACAAAAAGAAAGTTATTCTGCGGACATTTCCGAGTGTAACGTTGTCAAATTGACTTATTATTTGTTTATTTAAAGAATATCAAGACTTCGTCTTGGTCAGACGGAAACAATTGACATGCCGCTTAATTATTTTATCCGCCTTGATTTTATCCTTCGTATTTCACCCCGCGGTTAAAGGTCATCGGCAGCCGACTAAATATAAGTTGAACGGTTGAACATTTTGCCTTTTAATAGTTGCTTTCTGATCCCACGCAAGCAGATAATTCTAAAATGGTGTTCACAAAGAGCGAGTGTTTTCGACGTTTATACCCTAACATTTTATTTTATCGTTTTCCTTATACTAGAAAGTTTTCACATTTCATTTTTATAAAGTGAAAATTTTCTATTAAATTCACCTATGTTTTTGTAGGTAAGTTCATCGGATATTTTAAGTTACTAGGGTGCACTTTTTCCTAGGCACGTTAAAAAAAACTGGGACGACGTTTTAAATAATATTTTTTGACGGAGCAATGTGGTTTAGACGGGTTTCTAAGTAATCTAATCTATTTCCATTATTTTTCATCACATATTATCTTCGTATTTAAAATACCTTGTATTATTTAAATGTTGGTGCGAATTGTGTATTTTTTTATATCTGTTCATAAATGTATCTGTATGAGTTAGTCAGTATTTTATTGCTTGTGTTTAATAAATATTAATATACATTTGGATTTTCGTTATATCCACGTTTATATTTTCAATCGTAAAATAAATTATATGTTTTCTTTGTGTTCGTTTTACTTTCGTGTTTTCGTTATCAAAAAAAGTCTCTTTTTTAGTACATCAACCTTTAATATTGGAATTGAAATTAAGTAATAATACTGTTATAATTATAAGATAAGTGCATATCACATGATATAGCTAGAATGCCAAAGGAATTTTTAGAAAAAATTACGTGGACAATCAATTTAGTCACTTATTTCCCAAATTTCGATCACAAAATATAAAAGCGATTACTTGATATTCCATCACGTGTGGTAGAAAAGTCAATCAAAAAAAGAAATGTTAAAAAAGATCATTTTATTTTAATACGTGTTTGAAGTTCAATGTAAAGTATAAAGCAACAAAGAAACGCACAAATGTAAATCTTGCTCGCATATTCGTGGTTCCGTATTTCGTTTAAAGTGAAATTACTTTATTTATTATAAATCATCACTAATTTGGATTTGATGGCCTAACAAATATATTTGAATACATAAATGTTATTAAACAGTGGTGATATATAGAATATCGCTAATGCCTCCAAAACTAGGTCATCTAGAATTTTAATTATAATTTTCCAACAACTTTTGCCGTTGTATAAAAATTATAATATATTACATACCATTTTTACCTACCAAACTGTAACCCACACTACACTTATATTCTAATTAAAATCTAATTAAAAAAATTAAGTGCTTAATTTGCGCTCTCCTATCTTCCGATAATTTTAATACAATAATAAGCTTTATTATTGTTAAATTTCATATTTGTACGCTAAGTAATTTTGAAGTTGAACTTCTGTGACAGATGGACAAACGTGCACGTTTTTCCTTTCGAGTTACGGAACCGTAAAATATGTAATACTAAAATATTTCCAGTCTTACGTAATAGAATATAATTTTGAAATAGAATTTAGGTTTGCTTGAACGAGGAGAATTTAAAAATTATGTTATATACATTGCAATAATTTTTACTTTCTTTTTCTGTTAAAACTACAAAGGAAATTTAGAATCATGCTCTGCCATTCGCTTGTTTTCGATTAGGGTAACTGAACTAAATATAATTGGTAATTAAACAAAACGTTACACAATAGGTCAAATGAATAAAATATATAATAAGGTGATTGAACGATACGTAATTTATAAAGAAATTGAATAAAACATTTTCAAAAACAAAAATGTCTATATATGTATTATCGACAGAATTTTCATAGTAGAAACTTAAAACTTAAAAACACATTTGAAATAGTTTTATCTATTTTCATGGAATAACATATCTATTTACTTATTTATAAAAATGGTGTTTTTTGTTCACTTCTAGTGAAATATGCTATTAAGATATTCATTACATATAGAATATGTTTTTTATTTAGTTAGTGAAGATGTGGGCCTGTAATTAAATTCGAATTTAGTTGAAATATTTTGAGTATATTCATTAAATCGCAGGGCTAACAAATTTATTGTCAATAATTCATACCTGGACGTTTGTGGAAATAATCTTTCGAAAATATCGACAGTGGCCCTACAAGAAAATTCTTATCATCTCTTTACATCCCTCTTCCCTTATTCATGGAACAAACATTGCTCATAAAAATTAGCTATTGTATGATAGAATGGGAAAACGATTCCAGTCAAAATAAAAGCAATGTTACTTACAGGAGAATCTAAAGTGGATCACTTATTGTAATAACAGGTACATTTGAAAACGTTGAAATCTGTGCACTGTAATTAATATAAAATACAATATAAATACGGATTGCCATTGATTTTTGTAATATTTGTGCTGAATTTCATATTTTTCATCATCCTAATCATTTCGTGAGATAATTATAAACTTTTTCATCTATATTTTATATAAGAGAGACGTTGATGACACTAAATAAATAAATTAGTATTATTAATCTTTTCTCTAATTATATATTATTCCAATTTTATCTCTATTTTATATAATATTTTAAAAATAACATTTTCGTTTTTAGTTTGATTTGTTTGATAATAGTTTCGCCAAAATTATTCTAATATTTTATCACATATAGTCGTATTAGTGGAATCCAGAATTTAAACACCTATAGATACATGGCTTTGTGGAATGGTATTATTTTTGTGATGCTGTAGTAAAGATTGATTTGAAAAAATCTATGGTTTTGATCAGTTTATATACGAAGGTGGAATTACTTTTAGAAAAATTCAATACTTAATATTATTACCTTTTCTTTGTAATTATTTGATTATTACCTAATCGCTTGATCCATAAAATTATTCTATTGAGCCATACATAACTAGAGTTGTGAGTCCCGTGGGTGCAACTCGTCTTTTATAGAAATTATATTTTGCTACATTATATATTTTACTTATACTAGACGTAGGGGTATGTCATTAAATTTTTAATTAATCACAGTACAAAGGAATTTTATTTACGCCTATTAGCGTAACGCATGGTAAAATTTAAATTTAATTGGTTTCTAAAAATTAAAAATTATGAAGCTATCGGAAAAATAACAAAGATCTGTGCTGATCTTACAATTTTTTTTGCACTTATAATTATTCATGGAACTCTGTTTGGGATAATTAAAACAGTGTGGGAAAAATAAATGTCCTTGAAATTAGATCATCCAATAATATCTATGAAAATCTAAAGCAGTTATGCTGTGATATTGAAAATAATAATATTCAAAAGTAAAATCCATCCAAATTTCGCATAATAGAAAAAATAGTACAACAAAGTTATTGGAAAGAGTCTAAAGAAAAAGAAAAAATCATATTAATGAAAATAAAAAGAAATGACAGAGGAAATACGGACTAAAATTATCTTAACTACGTAATATAAATAATTGCTACGATATCTATTTGTCAGTTAACAATAACATTAACGCAAAAGTCAATGAATCGCACTAAAAATATATTCAAGTTTAAATAATATTTATTCTGTGTATTATACAATTTTATTCAATCTTATAATTTTAGTATAGAATATTTTTTAGCCTTTACATAAGTATAGATATTTGAGATGTTGTAGTGAAGTATTAAATGTAAATAATGTATGTGTTTTTATATTCATAAAAGTGTATAAATAAAATGTTGAATATTTACAAAGCATAGTTGTGCGAATAGCACTGTCCGAGTACGTTCGGATAATATCAAAGGTGAGTTGAGTATCAGAGGTTATCAGGAGCAATGCCCTTCTTGGGATGTGATTTCAAAGAGTTTAGTTTAGAAACGCTACCTGTTCCTCATTACGAGTGTGTTATAGATTTATTGAATTATTTTATATAAAAGGAGCTAACCGTAATGACGATAATTATATTTCGAGTAATGCCACGGTACAGACAGTCGTAATGTGTACCTTAACTGCAGGTGTAATGTGTACCTTAACTGCATTGTAATGACAGATGTAGTAATGACAGGTGACAGGTGTAATGTGTACCTACTACTTTGTCCTATGAGTATTTTCAATATAGTCAAGGGTATATAGTTAAGCAATTTTAATTCATTTAAAACCCATCAAATTGGTTGTAACTAAATTTGATTAAAATATTTTTAGATGGAATCGATTTGACTGTAACTATTATTGCACAACTTACGTAATTATATGTTATATGCAAAATATTTTAAATTCTCTATATAATTTCCTTTTATTCGCACCACCTAATTGATAGTTTATTTATTTTTGGATCGTAAATAGTGACAAAAACTTTATTTATGTCAAATACTTGAAAACATAGCGCTTGTACATTCGATATTACTTGCTTATAGTATCGGTTACAAATAAGACGACCGTGCATTGATTCTGTTCTGTGATTAATCACTATTCTATAGGGTAAGTCTAAACATATTCAAAGATACCCTTGCGGTTTTAGCAATAATTAAACAAGTGATGTCCTTCCTTATTGAGTTCTGCCACGTTTTTTATTTGATGTCTTTTGATTATGTTTTACAAAGAGAGAAACGATGGAGTTACATTTTTTAACTAGACCACATATTGTATGAGACATTCCATAACCTTTGTCATCGACCTCTAAGTTAAAATGAGAAAAAACTAATAACGTCAAGTAGACTTAAAAGTCATGTCGTATATCAACTTTTCACGTCCCACACAGAGTCATGAAATAAATTATTAACAAGTATTGCTCAAGGTTGGACTAATTGTTAATCATTTATTTAAGTCTAACCACATTTTCTATATAATATCAATCCAGTTAGATTTAAAATGAAAGTTTATTGCTGAAACGATTTGCAACTTCGCGCTTTCATAAATAATTACAAGTTAAAATTTCAAGATTTCGGCTAAATTTTTAATTCATTTTATAGCACGAATTTTGTAGCATGAACTTTTTGTAGTTTTGTGTCAATTAAAAGCTTGTCTTACAATTATAAATATATTTAAAAGTATAATATAATTTAAGTAAACCAGGAGAGTAAGGAACCTGTAACCTGAACCGGTATTTAAGTAACATTATATTTGATATATTGTGGTTAAAAAATTAAGAGAGTTTAAAGTTTACATTCACCTTAAGGATATTTTTGTAAAATATGAGGTCACAAATTTATTTTTTCTTTCCCTTACACCACAATATTGCAGTTTACATAACTTTATATTATGATCGACGCAATGAAGTGTTTTTGACAAAAAGGCAAAATAACCTTAATATTTTCTATGATTTATCAAGCACTCATAGAATGCTTGCAGTGACTGTAGCAATCTAATCTATTGTATAATTACACTCCGAAAACCAAATTAGTGCAAATGATAAGCTGTTTTAGTCACACAATCTACCAGTCTCCTCGCTATAAATTTTTCGAAGATTTCACTTAAAGCAGAGATGATAGAGATAGGACGATAATTTTACACTTCACTCTTTGAATCTTATGTCATTAATTAATGAGTCAACGTGCAAACAAGCATTGAAAGCTGACAAAAAAACTGGTTAAAAGCGTTATTCATCCTACTACTTAACTAATTTATTTACTAAATTCCTTTATTATTTTAATGGACATATGACATGGACATATGACTGTTGATTTCGGATCCATATTTTTTAACATAATATTTATTTTGTCTGTAATATATGGTTAAATTAAAAATTCTTTAATTTTTGTGTTAGTGAAAAGAGCTTAACTAGACGAGGTTGTTTATTTAGGAGTAAGTAGATTTTATTTAGTGTTTCCTTGATATTTGAAAAATATTGTTGAGATATTTGGGATTCTTATTGCTATCTATATAGTACTATTCTACTAATCGATACGTGATTTTTCCTTAATATTTTGATCACAGCTTTACTAGTTTCTGCCTTTATTATTTCCTAATTAGTCTTAATTCCATCAAGCGCCTTAATATTTTTTTGCTTGTGATGTCTTGGTTTAGCTTCCACTGATACTCACTTAAATATTTTAATGTACTTTGATACAAATGCTTTGAAGTAATCATTATTGTATAAACCCGATAAATTGTAAAATAACCGTTTATTTTCAAAAATTCTAATCGCGGGTATTTCCCGAAAATAGAAACTTTTTTTCACATTTTTGATTCTATGTAATTGGTATGAAATGATCAAATTCTAAATTACAAATACATTTTTTAAAAATATTTGTAATTTATTACATTGTCATTTTATTATGCTCAATGTATATTAATTTTTGTAGTATGCCTTCCTATAACCTGCATATGGCGTATATTTCATTCATCAAATCTTGTACATAGTTTTCTTACTTGTTCATAGTGAAAAAACTCAATGTATTTAAATAAATTATTAATTTCTACCCCTATATCCATAAATAGGTTAAAAATGCATGTCGTGTACTGACTCGTGATATTTGTATACTCATAGAATTATCAATTTAAGAGAACTGACTAAAAAATTTAGAGAATATTATCTAAAATGTTAGCAAGCGAATTTATGAGAGAGGAATGAATTGGAAAATTAATTTTTTCTATAAATTTTTCATATTTAATAAGCTAATGAAATGTAACTTGAACAAAACAACTTTTGAAAAGGGAGAAAAAGACATGTCTGTGAAAGATAAAGTGGAAGGATTTTTTTTCAATGCAAGACATGAATGATGTGACATTTTATAATTTTTCTAGAGGCTTGTTTTACGTGAAATGTAGAGTGGCAAACTTTGTCTCATAAAGCTTAAATCGTACCTATGCAAATTTAATATAATGTTATAGAACTCAACTCTTTTGGACATATAAAATATATCCAAAAGAAAATACATGCAAAAAATCTATGGACAGATTAGCAACTTACTACAAACATGGACGTTCCGCTACACGAGTGCACCCGGAGAATAGCTAATAGAGGAGAATGGAGAGATATCCTATGGCACATCATTCATCTGCAAGACACTTGATATGATGACCACGACCACTCTGCCAAGAGTGTAACGACTGAGAAGACTACTTTTTTTATGTTTGGTAAATAAAATAAGGGTCAATCAATCCTCGACATTAATACAACTATGTGTCAAATAATAAAAACACATTCGGCTAGTGGAAGTTCGTTAGAGCAGCTTGTGTTAAATACGTTGCAATAGACAGAATTAGCGCGAGCGTTGGCTTTTAGACACAATTGCCACTGTATAGCTATATTTTTAGAATATCTGCAGGCTTATCAACATCAAATGACTATAAGAGGTACGAACCGAGGATGAATATTCAGAAATTTGAATAATGTTAAAATTTCTGTTTGTTAAATCGAATACGAAAAAGTCATAAAACTAATAAATTTTAGTTAGAAAATCTAAGTATTTGCCTTTACAATTAGAAATAATTGCGTTATGATTTCAGAGAAATGTTTGTTATGTACCCATAAAATTTTAATTACAAGATTTTTACCTTATTTAATATGGGAAATATGAACAATAACAAATGTAATTATCATTATTATTACCACATTGGTCTTTTCTTCCCGAGCAGCATATCTACTTTATAAATGCTATAATTTATATACAAAATATTCAAAACATGTCGGGTTTTTTCGGTTTTCGTTTAAACTGTTGAAAATTCATTAGACACAGTGTTTTCTTTTCAAATTACTGGGCTATTACCATTATACCTACATCACCATTGTATTTTAACTAGCGACTTCGTAAATAGTCTGACTAGGCGACCGCAATGACTTACTTGTAATACGACTTATGTAATGATTTATTGTAAAATATTGAAGCCAAAAATAAATAGTTAAAGGCCTTGCAGCAGGTAGCCACAATAGCCCTGCAGTTGATAGCTAGGTTGTCGTAATATATTATTAAATATTTATATTCTATTGTTCATAGTTAAGGTATATTTTTTTTAGTTTCCATAAAATCTAATTCTATTTGGGATAAATATGTTATTGTAAGTTCATTTTCCTGACTGACTCCCATGGACGCCGGAGTAACGGATGTCGACGAATGCATCTCTGTGTCTCGTCCCTGCGTTCATTCCGTACTATTAACTGTATTGCGTACATTACACCTTGTGTTTGTGATTTACGTTATTTTTCCATCTTCAATTTGATTGTAAACCTTTGTTTATGTGATATACAATGAGGTTCTTAATTGTGGTAGAAGAAAATTGGGTTTGGTAATATATGCATTCAATGATGCTAGGTCTACCGTGAGCGTACTTTCAGTACCAGTGGGTGTGATTTATCAGGATCCATATCACTCTCCTCTCAAAGTAAACATACCATAAACGAATCATTTCACGAAACTGGGCCACCTAGTGAAATGACGAGTTTCTCTAATGACTGCCCGCAGCGAGTGGAATTTCATAAGGCGGACTTTTTAAAATTATATGCAAAACTTAGTACTTCGTCGTAGAATAATTTTATAGGATTTACGATCCCGACGAAGCTGTTCATGTTTTGTAAAATTAAATCACTAATATATTAATCGAGAGTGTTAATAAAAAGGGCTAAAAAAACTAAAAGGTGGTTTTCAGTGTCGTTGGTGTACACTGAATTAATACCGTTGACTACAATATAACAAACGTCATAAACATTTGGTGTGAGCTGTGATGGTGAAACCTTTAGTTTTTTATGCAAGCAGGTCCAGCGTGACATGAGAATCTTGCATAGCGGGTACATATTGCACTTTTAGTGTTTACATATGTTCAATGCTCTGGGGTAAAATTTAAGTTGGATATGGATTTTTTTTTAAATTAATAATGAAAATAAATAAATCGCCATAATTCAGGCTATACGCAAGCGCAATTTATCGGAGATTGGTTTAAGTTATTGAGGCGTGAAAGAAGAAAAAATAAATAAACAAAAAATAAACTTCCTTTCGCATTTATAATATTATTTAAACTGAAACATTAACTTTGAAGTAATTTTTGTGATTAACTTCTAATAAGAAAATATTATTTAGATCATGAACTAATTTAACAGTTGAGACCGCTCATCCAATAAATCTTTTTTTATAACACAATAATTATATGATATTTACTTATTTGCCTACTTTAATATGTATAATTGATACATATGACGGACTTATTGCTACGAGAGTAATCTTTTAGAGGTCGTATGCATTGTGATTAACCCAACAAACTACGGCTATGATAATGCTAACAAATGTCACATAAAAATATTTTTGGTCTGAAAAACGTTTGAACTAATACTTACAAACGATTCCTTAATTAATACAAATGCATTGTATTGAATAAGACATGATTCGAATATATGGTTTAACGGGCAGAACACAGATAATGAGTATGCTCTATTTAAAATTATACAATTTCAATTAGAGCTGTTAGTGGGAAAATCAAAATTTTACGTTGTATTATAAAAACTCTTCGAGGAAACTACTGCCAAGGAATACACCCTGCGCGTTTCGTAAAATTACGTCATAAATTTTAAAGCTCTTTTGTGGTGACGTTTTCCTTATAATTTTTGCAATTCATTTTGGACCTTCTTAATGTTGGCATTTACTCTCGTGGTCTATGTGAGTTAGGTGTTATTTAATGACAATGGGGTTAAGCTAAGTCACGTTATATAAACAAAATATCTTGACGTTTTAACGTCCTTTGATAAAATAGAAAAGAATAACCATGACATTTAATTTAGTACTTAGATGTAAGTGCTTTAAATTAAAAAGTAATAAAAATTTTTTTTTCATCCATTGGTTCGTTTGGATTTACTTTTCACTTATTCAACAGATTATATCCATAATTATGAAAAAAAATATTTAAATTAAATTTGCCTCAATATTTAAAATTATTTTATGCGATAGTCACAATACGCTTAATTATTCTTTGACATTGAACAACAATTTAGTGCAGTCCAGGAATTTTTAATACTCGTGATACCATACGTAAATAAATGAATCATGTGGTATTCAATATGCGGTTCATTTATCAACTCAGTTTCTGTGAGTAAGGAAGAAAGAAGATTTCGAAATTGCACGAAAAGACCTAAGAGCCTTAATAATTCATAAATTTAATTTAACGTAAAGTTTAAAGCAAGCGAAGCAACGCATAATATATTGTAAACCATGGGTGGATGTATTGAAGAGATGAACATTTCCTTCTTTCAATCTTGTAAAGACTATGTGTATTGGATCTTGCAAGATGGAAAGAAGGGAATTTTGGTCTCTCTAATAATCTTAATCCAGGGCGATATCTTATATAATATTTTGAAAAAATGCAGTCTTGTTGGAACATATTTATTCCTGGTCATACCCCCACTTTTTTTGTATTTTGTTTTATTTCTTTTGTTTATGTAAATATTTTTTGATAATTCATGTAATTTTTGCTGTTTTGTTCCATCACAGGTGATTTATTATTATTATTACTATTTGTCTACTTTAATGTATCTAATCGATACATATGGCGGACTTATTGCTACGAGAGCAATCTCTTACACCCAACCAGAACAGTCCAGCCCCGTTCGACGAACGGCCGGGAATCGAACCCGGGTCCCCGCGGTGCGCTGCATCGTCAAAGCCCACATGCCTTGTGATTAACCCAACACACCACGGCGACGACGTACAGGTATGCTACACAGAAATATGAAATTTGGCACAAAAAGAGAGATAGTGACCAATTGTAAATGTGAAATGTAGAAAGTTGCATTTTGATTTTGGGAGTTAATTGCAAGGGAGCAATAAGAAAATAAATTTTTTTTAAGGGTTATTGAGTAAGATATGAAGTCAAAGCATATTGATACACGAATAAAATTATATATATATATATATATATATATATATATATATATATATAATACATGAATTTTTAGAAATGTTTGGGGAAAAAAGATTAAATTGCTGTCACCCACCCTTACAACCACAAATATTGCTTAGAATAATCTGTCAAAAATCATGAACATTGGGAGTTAGCATAAAATTTCGGGATTAAACAATTCTAGCGTGTATTATAAAAACACACGATACCAATGGTAGCCTGGTAATTGCTAATTTCGTGCCTAAATTTGGATAGCCCCATGTGTGTTTATAAACATTCGTATAGCCAATAATCTCCAAACTATGGAGTTTGTTATTAAGTACGAGTATGTTGTTATTAAGAATGTGTTTACAGTCAATTTAAAAGTTAACTTTTTCGTATCTACAAAAATGACGCTAATATGCCTCGTTGGTTATCCTTTATTTACAAGCAATTGCTTTTACGTGGAGGGGTGTCGCTTTATTCTTAATAACGGCGCAATACATTTAAGCTTTTTATGACCACGTCTTGGCTACATTTTTATCGGCCACTTATCGGTTTCCTACGTGGCAATCACGTGCTATTTGGAAGAAAATTTGCTAACTGTAGCTTTAAGTCTATTAGGTTTTCTTGATGTAAAAACTTATTACTCGCTTAGAATGAGCAAAACATGCATATTTTCAAACGGTTCTTAAACTTTTATCTGTTTCGAACTTATTTGCTCTAATCTGTTTTAATTATGTCGAATTTCGACAATTTTAAAAACTTGATACATTTTATCTCCTTCCTGCCTTGTAATATAATTGTAATTCAAAATTTTATTTAGACCGTTCTCTGACATTGGTACTATTCCCATGCGTATATTCCTCCTACTCAAAATTCACCTGCTATCTAAGCAAAATAGTTCGGGTCAATTTCGATGTTTATTATAAGCCTTTGAGATTTTGCATTATACACATTCGTCCAACAAATGTTGTACATTAAAACCAAGTTTATGAGTCGCTTCCATTTGTTATTTCGGCCGACTGTAGTACTCTTAGTGATTGATGATGAATGATTCATCAATTACACTATTAGCACTTCTTAATTTCATTTATGCATTAAATTTAGACACTTTGACATTTTATTAGCTTTGCCTAAAATACTTAGTTTCTTAACCGCGTTTAGATTGGTTCAAATCCTATCTTGCTGCACTTAAGCGTTATGTCAAAATTTCGTTCTGGATTGTTTCGTGGTGAGTGTTCCTATTCCATTTATTCATTCCATATTTACAGATATGGTTGCCAAAAATCTCCCTTTTATTCACCGTTTTACCCAGATAATCTACCAATTTTTAACCATACATAAGAGTTAATATCAATCGATAAAAATTGGTAGATTATTTGGGTAAAAATGTAGTATAATAGTATTAATTCGAATCTTTGTTTGATCGATCAAAGAGCTCAACTCAACTAAATCCCAAGCTTCAATTTAAACTTGCCAGTTAATAATTAGAGATAATGTGATGCCTTTTTCTTCAGCAGTAAGACCAAGAGCCACCAATGGATGAAAATCCTCGCAATCAGCCTCGAGTAAACGATTTTATCTGCGGAATTTTATGCAAATTACACTCTCTAAAATGTCTTCAAGAACTCATTAGTACTAATTATTGGTTAAATAAACTTTAGGAAACTTCACATTACTAATATTATGCTGTTTTTTCATAATTTTTCTTGTAGTCGTTTTGGAGATTAGTGAGATGGGTGGAAGGCGTTTTTTTTTGGTGTTTTTTTCACAGGCGGACAAAATGGACAAAGAAAATGAGTGATGTTATAACTGTACTTTATTGTAGATATGGAATCCTGAAAACTAACATTAATAAAAATACTACTAATAATTGTAAAAACATGGGAAGAAACGAAATCTCACCTCATATGGGTAATAACATTTAAATAAATAAAACTAGATCTATGTGTAGAAAAGGACTATCATTAAATGTATTTATGCAAGAATATTACTTCCCATGGCAACTGACCACATTGCGTATTAACTTTTTGACACCGCTGATTGCTAGACTGACGTTAATGCCACTTCGGATTAGCGTCAGTTGGATCTGGCGCAGATTTAGGTGTACATAAATGGCGAACAATATTATTCTTGTATATGCACATTTCCAGGCCTAATAACACTATCTACGTATGTATGTATATTATATATGAAAAGATTAAAGGTAATATTTCTTCTGAGTAATGTATTGTGCCATGCCATCTCAATAAAAATGCATGAGCTGCTTGATATATATATATATATATATACATATATATATATATATATACATATATATATATATATACACATATATATATATATATATATATACGTATATTTTTAATAAAGTTTTTTACAGTGAGGAATCTCCTTTCTTACATTCCTTGGAACATTTGACTTTATTCTATAATTTTATTTTACACTATTTTTTCAACATAGTTGAAGAAATAGGTAAAAGTTAGTATAAATTAAATATATATCTTATATATCATTGCTGAGGTTAAACGAGATCCTGGGAAATTCTCAAAATATCAAAATCCATATTTATCAGGTAGAATTCATGTAGAAAAAGGAGAAACTGTGAGTAAAAATCCAGTTAATACTGTTTATATTATTATTACAATAATATTTACGTAGATAACGTTATAATTGAAGGATAACAGATAAAGGTCAATTTCATTGCATTATAAGTAGAAAATGTTTTATATAGATAATTTTAATAATCTGGTGATTTTACAAAAATAAATAGCTTTAGCTATTATGGGACATTAATTTTAACTTTTTGCATCCAATTTATTAAAAGTTATCAATCTCGCTATTTTGTTAGCATTTTTTACATCGAATGAAGATATTATTTTTCTAATGACCGTAGTTAATAAACTAAAAATACTTTGACAATATTTTGATTGAAATATTTAGATCTTGACATTTATACATAAATTTAACGTAAGACAAAAAAATTATACGGACGAATAGTGGATGAATTTTTTTAAGAAAATCTAGGTATGTAACGATGAAATTTTTTACGTCTTCTTATTAATTATTTACTTTCAATAATATCCTCGGCGATTAATTATTATATGCAAGCTGATAAGCTGCACTTTCTGTCATATGCATGTACTTGTTATATTTTTGCTGGTTTTTGAACGACTCAATTAAGAACACTACAATATAGTACAATATTATATTTGATGAATATTTGTTAGGTGCGATGGTCATAGAGAGTCTATCGTCATATCACCTAGTCCAATTGGTTCGCGCGCTATCTTAAAATTACAGATTAGACTGTATTTTTAATTTATGGAACAATGCGTTCATTTTTTCTCCTTTTAATACATCAAAAATTGTTGACTCAAAGATATATTCATCTAAGAAATATTAAAAGTAGTTATCATTAAACACTGTCATAACAAAATTATTCCGCTAATGTAGTAACAATAAATTTGTTAACCTAATTTTTACGATCTTAGCACATGCGTAATTTTGATCACGGCGTTTTATTCTTTTATTTTATCAATTTTTTAATAAAATTTTTTCCAAATTATCATTCCGTTGAAAATATCAGTCTTTTGAAAACTAGTAAGAAAATTATTCTGCATGTTTTAACGCTGCCCAAATTCATCAAACAAAATCAATATTGAAATAAGTTAATTCTCCTTCCTTGTTATATTATTAATCCTTCGCAATTTTATGACCAAGGTTGCTGGCCAGCTGGCATGTACAGATTTTTGATGCGAGCCTTCTAGTTTAGTGAGTTCCAATCAAGGCACAAACGTCCTAACAAAATGTTATTTAGTGGCAGTGTAATACACAATTACATTGTAATTAATTTTGTGTCACACTTAAAATAGACCGCAGCACACGTGTTACAATAAGATGTATCTATTAATAGTAATATGTCATTTATTAACATCTTCATCACCTATTTACCTTCATCACATAAAATTGATTGATAAATTGATTTTTGTCGATGAAGTTAACTACTGATGAAGTTAACGACGAAGTTAACTACGATGATATATATATTATGAAGATAACTACTGATGAAGTTAACGACTGTTAACTAGACACATATTTACATGCGTGTAGCGGCTGATATTATATTCGTGATGGCTATTGAAGTATTTTTAAGTACATGTCACGTGTTTTATTTTCATACAAATTTTATTACATTCAAAGTATATTCATACAATTTATATCTGTGCTTTTAAATAATATTGTTAGTACTTGAAATTTAATAGTGGCCCATATAATAAAAGGCATTTATTTATTGTTAATATTCGTGACGGATCCAGTGTTTATAGGCTTTAAAAAAATCAGCATAATCATTTATATTCATTACTTATTAAACTTTATTTAGATTTTTCTATTAAATTTAACAATTCGTTATTAAATTGAATTCTCTGTATTCATTTAAGTTTTTAAAATAATTACATTAAATTTTATAATTAGTTTGTTTAATTAATAAAAAAAAAAATAAAATAAAAGAAAATAACAATAGTAATAATAATAACAATTATCATTATTAATAACATCATTAATATTATTATTATATAATTCCTTTTATTATTTTATTTCCATTAATTATTTTCAGGCCAAATGAAGTTACTGTTGCATTATGCCAAAGAAGTATAACTTCTAAAGCGCGTAATATGTACAGGTATAATTTTTTTTCTCCATGAGTTTTATTTCAAGATTATTTCAAACGTATTTATAAAAGTAGTTTAATAAAGAAAGTGTCCAATAATCAAAGCAATATTTGCTTTTTTCACTTAAGGCTAATTATTGTCACAAGCTTAGGCAGGTGCACAAAAAGTTTTGTGCACGTACGTAAGCTCGATTTACTTTTCCTCTATGTCATAAAATCTTGGTAGAGTTTTCGAGGTAATCGTGTCATAAAAATGTTGCTTGGAAACAAAATCAGAAGAAATGTTTATTTCCAAACGCTATAAGAAACCTTCCTTTATTTAAACACATTATGTTTTGTCAATAGCTGATTTTTGTCAACGATATAGTTGACAAACTTTTTAGTATGTATTGGAATGAGAAAATGTTTTAATAGAAAATCATCGTAGCAAAGATATCGATAAAAAATGGAAGCGTTGTTAATTTCGATTGTTAATCAATCCGTGTGTTTTTTTTTCAGAAAATGAAGTTAAAGGGCGTTGCGTAGTGTCAATACATTGTGGATCGCTACGTGATGTATGCTACATGTAGTCAGTTTAATTTATTTTCTTTAAATTTTAATAATATATCAAAATATGAAATGATAATTTGTTTCGTTCCGAATGATCAATATCGTAATAAAATATATTTGAACGTATCAATTTAAAATTCAAAGTAATCGGTTAACCATTTAGGTTTGTTTGGTAAGAAACGCAAAATTTAATAAAAGAAAAGTGAAGAAAATATTGTAAAATAATTAAACTGGAAAACCAATTGTAGGGGATAATTAATTGAAAGACGAAATAAGTTGGCAACGACCTTTTCATAATTACTTTTCCATCTACTACATTTTACACTTGACCTCTGTATGTTTGGATGGAAACTCTCATTACGTGATTAAAGATACCCACAGCGACATCTATTGATATAAATAGTAAGACTACACATTTGTTTGATAATAAATAAATTACGCGCAAAGTAGCTAATTGTACTTGTTTTTGTGGTACTAATACAAGGGAAATTAATCTTGGAAAATATTAAATTCTCATACCACCTGTTTGAGTGAACCGAAGTTAAACCTTAGTTTAATTTAAAAATTCATTTGAAGGCGTGTAAGGAATAATATACCAAACAATCAATAAAAAATTTCGAAAATTACCTTTATTCCTTTTTATCACTTATCCTTCATTCGCCTAATATTTTTTTTACAAATATTTTCATTGTAGGAATACGTATGGTTAATAATATAATTGTATGTACATATTCCGTTTATCTCCCTATCAGAGTTACATAGTGAACAGGTAAACCTGTTCAAGGTGTATTTTCAAAACCGGGCCTTCTAAATAAAATATAACTAGTATTTAATTTTTCGGCTAAAACTTTTCTAGTTTTCGTTACCTCGCGAATGTGATTAGGATATATTAGTACTATTTGACTACCCTCACACTTAACTTCTGAAATTCGAGATTAATTCTGTTTCAATCCTGTAATTTCTACGCCCTTTCAATCAACACAGATAAAACCTTAATTATTATGATGTAAACGGATATATTAATTCCTTATCGTTTATTTTACTTTAATAATGTAAAATATTTATAATATTTGTGTTTGGTTCCATTTTGGTACATTTTATATTAAAGTTATATTGAAAGAAAATATATGCACATATATATAATAACATATTTATATCGATGCTAGTACACATTGTATAATGAAACGGGATGCTAAAGCTTTTAATATTGGAGAATGCCAGTAGTCTGATATCGTTTGTATATGGATAGTTTGCGTATCAATTGCGAAAATCAAAAGCTATAAAAATGAAAATGAAAATGGATAATCGGGAGCGAAATATGCTCAAACGATATTTGGAGTGGAGTAAAATTAATAAAAATGTTATAATTTAAAATTTTCACGTTAGAGTTGACTCATGTTTCCATGTGTGAATTGCTTCACGTTTGATGCTTTAAAAATAATGTGATTGTTTGGAATTCAGCAAAATTTATTGTGCTTTATTTTAACGTTCACGTATGTATGAATATTAGACGAATTCTCTGTTATATTTGCTATTTGTTGATTAAAATAGGACTTAGAAACGCTATTATAATTATCAGTTTACCGAAACAATAACTTTAATTAACCAATATCTATGGAAAAATAATTAGTATCCTCAGAAACCGGTCATTAGTCAAGGAATAAAATAACCCTACTTAGATACAAATTGAACAAAAATGCTCATCTGAATAACAAATGAAGGTCATAAAAACATGAAATCAATCCTTTTCAGATCGAGTTCTTAAAGCAAGATAGTATTCACTAAGAGATTTCGTCGAATATGTAGTCCGGGAAAGATAATATGAATATGTATATATATATATATATATATATATATATATATTTATATATATATATATATATATAAGATGATCATATATGTGATATGCCGTTGATATCAATTTAGGTGATTTATTATTATTATTTTTTTTATAAAGCTTAATTTAATTTTGGATATTGCTTTTGAGCATATTTTAGTTTTTACAGCCTTTTAAAATATACATCCTGAGGGAAAAATTTTCTGCGCTTTGTCAGCCGTGAGATCTTGTAAGCAGAAACTATATACATTTTATTTTGGAAATATTTATGCTATCTGAGATTACCCGTGTATTTACAGCAATTATATATTTAATTTTTTTTTAAAGAGCTCATTGTATTTATTTACAAACAAATTAAGGCATAAATGATAGCCCATTATTTATAAAAGTCATAGATATAGTCGATTTGCTAATTTAAATAGGTTTGCTTGGTTTAAAAGTTTCATTTCAATAATTTAACCAAATGAACGAAAAAAAAATTAAATTGATCAGGTGCTTCTTTGAACTAATGCGAAGAACTTGATGATGAAAACTATTTCGGTAAAAGAAATAATAGTGTTTCATTTTCATATATATTAAAAAAATAACTTGTAATTCAAAACTTAGCATTAGTAGTTTTAAAGAAAACTGATTTACTATAGAAGTCAATCGTAGATGAAAAAATAACCATTATATAATAAAATAAAATTACCTCCGTTAAATGTTAATTGTTAACGACTGAAAAGTATTGACAAGTGTATAATGAGAATGAAAGTATTAAGACTTTCCAAAATTAATTATATATTAATTACATACAATTTTATTTCTTAAATCGGAAATACAATTCAAATTTTAATATTCTTAATGTCTGTATATTTATTTATTTATACTTTAGCGTACAAATAACATATACGTTTGCGGACTTATTGCTACAAGAGCAATTTCTTCCAGGCAACCACATTGATTAAATATAAATATTTTGATATTTCGATGGTAGTAAATCGGATCATCTATACATAGAGTATTATTTGCAAATCAAATTAAACACTATATAATTTAGTCATAGACGATTTCAAGGTTAACTTCTTGCCGTAAAAATATTTATAATAAAAAGTCGCCCAATGAGTAAATCAAGACGCGCGGTAAATAAATAGCATGGCACGAGATCGCCCCAATATTGTTTTCGCATTTCTAGAGATATACAGCAACATCTACGTGTTGCTAGACCACGTGATTAAAGACACACGTAGTGACATTTATTTATAAACATATGTACCCTACACATTTGTTCGATTATTACGTAGAGCTAATCGTTCTTGTTTTTTTTGTACTAATACAATGTAAATGAATTTTCGAAAATATTAAATTCTCATACCTCCCGTTTGAGGAAATCGAAGAGGATATATATATATATATATATATATACATATATATATATATATATATATATATATAAACATATATATAAATATATTTATTACAAGATTTATTGTGCTTTATTTTAATTATACCACCATATAATAAATGTAAAAAATCAAGTTTCTATTTATTAAAATTTATCACAAATTACGTAGATTCAATTTGGTGGACGAATTTCATGGCACAAAAAATTCGCCCAATGAGTAAATCAAGACGTGCAGTAAATAAGTAGCATGGCACGAGATCGCCCCAATGTGTTCCCCACGATTCGCATCTCTGGAGATAAATCTCGTGAATATTGTTCTAATTACTTTAATACTTTGTAAATGAGTTTTAATTTAGTTCAAAAGATTTATTTTATTATCTTTATTAAAAAGTGTAATCGTTATTGTACGAATTCGATATGATGCACGCAATATATGGCATTGAGTCTAAAGAATACAATTAAAAATATCATAAAGAACGAACCTCCGAAGTATGAAGCGAATACTGTGTGTACTTTATTTTATACTATTTGTTATTATTTATTTAATTTATAAATAAAATATGGTTATGTCGCAGGAAAATGTTTTAATTTTTTATATTGGTATTTATCATATCAGCCGCACAGTAATTTGTCAACTAGAGTATATCCTGAATTTAATAAAGGTTTTAGAATTATCTGAATCTGAATGAAATGTTATGCGCCAACTCTCAGGGGTCTGATATTGACCAATATAATTTTATATCTGAGTCTTGCTGTTATTAGACCTGGTATTTTATAGTCCAAGCTCAAATTTTTTCACAATTAAATGAAACTACGTGATGTAGTATTATTTCTACTTTCTTTAATTTCTTTACCACGAGGTCGTGGTAAAGAAAGTAGAAATAATACTACATCACGTAGTTTCATTTAATTGTGAATAATGAATTTCTACAAAATTAACGCCAAATATATTCAATACTCAAATTTTTTTTAATAGACAGTTCTCACAACCACAAATTGGAGGATTTCATAATGATCAAGATAATAATACTTGCCAAGATAGTCACTATTCGAGTTAGAAGCTCAAGTTTGATCTGTAATATTTAGTTTAGTTGGACAGTGCGTACACGCGCAAACTAGAAATTCTATTAACGATCAGGATAATAATACTTGGATATTAGCCACTATTATGACTAGAAATATTGCCTGTGAGCCAAAGTATTTTAATTGATAATTCTCACATCCGAACGTTTAAGTGCCTGATACTGGCTAAAATAATATTAGGTAGATATTAGCCCCTATGACAGGTGGAAACTTTTCGTTAAGTCTAAATATTCAGCCTTTTTTTTCGTTAATATTGAATAAAATATTATTGAAAATGTGTGCCTTTTATCCACAATCTTCCACACTTCCAAGTTTTCTGCATTTTAATTTTGTGATATAATATATACACATACGTGAGTGTATGTGTGTGTGTATGTGAGCGTGTATATATTAATGTATATTAGTTTAGATACATAACGCAGAAATTAAGCAAAAATTCAACTATTTAAAAATATATTTAAATATTATATTAAAAAGGCAGACGACATATTTTTTGGGCAGCCAAGATCTGGGATTGTTGCCTTGCCAAATCGTTGGGTAAAAATTTTGCATATGTGAGAGATTTTCCCAGGTCTCGAGCTTCCTTAGCAAAAACATCTTCACACTCATTCCCTTTAATACAGACATGAGCTGCAATCCCCTGGAGTATACATGGTTTAATATAAGACACCGTACAGGCCATTTTAAAGGCACGAATTTATCCCCAGAGAATAGTTTGGGATCTTATCCCACATGCATGAACTGTCCACAAACTCCACTAACATCGGACCACATCTTTAGCCGCCAGTCTATTATTGCTTCCTTATTCCAACTTGGTTCAGTACCGGAAGAAATACTCCACAACCATCAAGCTCCGAAACTTGCGACTCTTGTCATCAAGACTTATTGGGATATTTAGCACAGATCCATAGACAAGACGAAAACAATTTTAAAATTCGACGAAAATAATTTAACTATTCATAGTAAAATTGATAATCCTACTTTCAAGTCAAGAGGTTTTATGTACAAAAATAATGCTCATGAAAGTGATGACAAAAACCAAAATCGGTTTCTAAAATAATATGATTTTCCATTATGAAAAGTATAATGTATAAGACTTTTTATAAGAACTTATCCAAACAGGATATACTTTTCATATTTCGCCTAAGAAAATAGAATACCGCTCTTATATCGGTTTAATGTCGAGCATTTGGCACCATACGATATTTTTACAGTTATACCTGGATGACTTCATCATTATAAGGAAATACTTTTTAAAAATATTCGATATGCAGCTATGACATTATTCCGTTTTTATTTTACGTGTAGATATACTTATATCGACAACAATAAATCGTTCAATTTAATATTTAATTGGATATATATAAAATAATTAAATAAAATAACCTCCTCATGTTTAACTAATAAAATTGTTTACATCGACATAATTTTGTTTAAAAATCCCTTTGAAAAATATGGTTGTATAAACTTCGTATACTATGTATTAGGAATTGCGGAATGGCAGTCCTATACTTTTATGAAACGACTGTACTACGCGTTTAATACGAATAATCTCTAGAGTATCTGACGTGATTGTGTTTTTTAGAAAATAATTCAAATCATAACTTTTGCCGCTCCCATGTTAAGATTGAGTTGCTTTACCATGTTGTATTAAGTATTATATCTTTACAGAAACAAATGAAGGTATCGTTTTTCTGAAGGGTCAAATTATGATTTGGGTTAAGAGGTAGACTTTGCATTTCTTCCAAAGATAGCTTGGAATAAAACGAAAAACATTAGCCACATTATTTGAGTGGCATTCCATTGATGATTTTGATCCTAGCTATGCTTTCATTTTTCTTTCATATTCTTATGATATACATGACCTATATGTTATCATGTTTTAATGCTCTGAAGATTATTATGAAAATACTATCGAGAAATTTTCATTTACCGATACGTATTCTGTCAAACGTTCAACTTTACCCAGATTTTACACTTTTATTTGGATCAAGATGGACGTATAAGAAATCGGATATTTCTTATTATGTGTTTTTTAATTTATTTCATATTAATTATTTAATAATTTCGAAACTCGTCTCGTTCGTTCGTACAGAGAGTTGAAAGATGGTGGAATTCCATATATTCCTGCGTCTTGTTTGTTGCACTCTTGTCGAGTTTGGGAAAATAATATTATTAAGTGTCTACCTTTTTCATCATGGCCTCTCGCTGGCAATAAATTGTGGGAAAAAGCGCAGAATGATGGCGATCATCGGGAAGTAATTGCCGTAAGGTTATAAATACTACTATGCAGTGCTAGACCAATCTTTCTTTTTTTTATAACTTTGATGTCAATATAGCGATCATCAAGTCCCTGGGCTTGTGTATGTCTTTTCTATTTAATGCCTAAATGTATGAATTATGTTGCTATATTTAAATTACTCTTAAGGGCGTGTTTACGGTGTTGACGAAAAACCACCGTTTTGGTCAAGTTTACTTTTAACTGTGAGAATATGTATTATAATAATTTGGATATGTTAAAATAGATCAAATCTTTCTATATATCGTATATGATCTTTCGTATATAATTCAATGAGACTACTTTTTTTTGGTTTTATATATTTATTTCATCTTCACAAATCAAAAATCGCCTTTTTCCGACTCATTCCTCACCAAAATGGATAAAAAGGAATAAGTTTAGAGGATTAATTTCCAACAATTATGTTTTAATTTGAAATGCGAAGAAAAGCCACACATGCGCCCGCACACGTGCAAGCGCATGCGTACACGCACGCGGCCGCGCTCCCGCGCGCTCACTCGCTCGCGCACTCGCATGTGCACGCAAACGCACACATACGCACACACGCGCGCGCGCGCGCGCACCTATATATATACACACACATATATGTTTGTTTAATTACATTGTCGTACGTAATTAATAATGTTGAGACCTTGTTAGTTAAAACTAATTCTTCTAATTTAGTTTAGGTATCCCGCCAAATTGCATATTCAAGAAAGCGGTTGCATGCAGCCAGAATTAGCAAGATCGTAAGTACTTTATTACTTTTTTTAGGTTTCCTTGTCTCAAAAGGAAATACATAACCTTCATAAGATTATATAGGCGCCTGTCCATTGCAACCGTTATTCTCAGAAACCACTTAACGTAGAAACTTGAAATTTGGTATAGTAGTAATAAATATTATCCCGCACATACTTCAGTAGCAAAAACATTTGTATGGATGGAATTGTCCGTGGGGAAGATCAAATTACTCAAGAATTTTTTTTATTTAATTGTCTTGTATAAAATATCGTTTGAAAGAATTGGTTACAAAGTTTTTCATAATTTTAGGTATCATATTTAACTTAAAAATAGGCGAAAAGTGTGTCCCCAATTCTAAGACTACTGAATCTAACATTTTTAAATTATAGCTTTTAGAAGCCCATGTAAACATTTTAAGAAAATTATAGCAATGATTCAAGTTGTCATAATTATTGAAAAATACAACATGTTTTTACGCGTATGAAAATCTAGTTATATATTTATGTTATTCTATATTTACGGCCGATTTTCTTAAACACCACGTGATGTAAAAACTTCAATTTGGCATAATAATATATTTTATAAACCCCAATATTTTGAGGAGCTAATGTTTTTAAATATCTATGTAAAAATGAAAGAGGATTAAATAAAAGCCTTATTTCTTTAATTTTATATATTATATGTATATTAATTGATTATGAGGAACATATTAATATTTTTATTATTTTAAAGTCTTTTTTTAAAAAGATATTTAAAAAAATGTGAAAACTAGCATTCGTACTTTTATTTCCGAAATGACTGAACTAAAAATAATAAAAACACAGGGTAGGTAAAGTCTGACAAGGAGACTACAAAAAAACTACAGCGGTCTTATTTTTTTAAATAAATACCATATTTTTACAACATTTTAAAAATATATATTAAATAGAAATATTTATAAATAATTTAATAGAAACTAATATATATAATAATAATATAATAATAACTTTTATAAATGCCTATGTACGGAAACTCTATGTATGGATCACTCATAGTGCAAGTTTTACTTGTGTTTGACCGCTTTTTAATCAGCGTTTCAAATATATTGCAGATTTGCAAACTTACAAATATATGCATATAAGAAATGAAAGGTTTGGACGAGCCCTGTTTTTCTACAGAAGGACAACTCATTTTATTAGGAAAGAAATGATTATCCATTTTGCCTTGTTAGCCGATGCTTTTAAGTTTAAATAGGCACGTCCATTTCAATCGCTCGTATGGACAAGAAATAGAAAAAATACATATATATATACATATATAAATATGTACAATGATGTTTTCTAACATTCGATATGTGATGCCGTATTATTCAAAAGATAGGTGAGAAATGGTTATAAGGTAATATCCATAAATGAAAGCAACAAGTATCTTCTTTGTCGTC